>OY776682.1:36573530-37222542 GCA_963675555.1 Leptura quadrifasciata
CCATGTTTAAACTTCCATTTTTGCTGAATGGCTTCTACTATATTCGAGAAATAAAAACATGAGTTAGATTAAATTTCTGATAAGACTTGACCACTAAAACTTGGCCTTTTTAGTAAATAAAGTTACAAAAAATAAAAACCTGTGAAATTAGTTATTCAAATTTGAGTCTTTTCGTTCCATATTAACGCTTTCTAACTATTTTTTCTAAATTGTAGACATCTCAAAGTGCCATTAAACTATATATTTGCTTTTGTTTTAGCCAAAGAGTAATGTTAATGTATTCATAACAAAAAAATTCAGTCAAAAAAATACCGCCCTTATTAAAAAAAAAATGTTCGTTATTCTCGAAAAATCTATAAAACCTAATATCTAAGCTAAAAAAAGTCTCTACCGTCTAATCCGCCTACAGAAGTGACAACCAACCTTAACCTTATGATTTGTTATAAGATTTTTCCATCGACCGTGCGTATTAACGAGTTTGATTAATGTATACAAAATCGTTTATTAATTACCCCTATTAATGCATGATTTTACTATTAATAAACGACTGTAGTATGAACATACATAAAATAAAATATCCAAATCAAGACGCCATGTCATCAATATTTGCCACTGTCAAATTAATGAATAATTGAAATTGTATTTGAATAAAAATTTAAAATTAGATTTTCTCCAGTTTATGGAAACTACAATCACGAAAAAATTTTGCAACCAACTCGTATATTAAAAGGCGATTAATAATGTCGACCATTAAAATATCTCGATTATTAATCGCCGTTATTAATACACTTGTTCATTAAATAACTATTAAGCAAATAATTAGACTTTAAATTGGGTAAAATAGTTCTGGAGTACTTATTACTAAATATAATGGATATTGGCTTATAATGATTTAAGATAAAACAAATTTAAAATGTCAACTATTATTTTTGATTGCTGTTTTGTATTTTACCAAATGAATTACTACTACTGCGGTTAAAGATTTTAAATAAGAAAGACAGAACTATCTCCTAAATTGATTTCTAGATATTGAATATCTAAGCTGTAAGGAATAACTTCCTGACACTTCATTTACTGGGTTAATTACAGACACAAATTTCAACATGTGTTGTATTGTGAAGTGTGCTGTGTAAGTGAAAAACCGCCTAGTGTAGTGCAAGGAAGTGCGAAAGTGCGATCGAAATGCAACGGAAGTGCAAGGAGGTACTAGGAAGTGCTACGAAATCCAGCGAAGTCCAACGATGGAGCTTTCACCCAAACCAGCGTTTAATTGTTCTGAATATTTATTTATATTTATTAATTTTTATTTATTTATTTATTTGTTCACAAACAAACCAAGTTACACACACACACACACCCACACACACACACACATATATATATATATATATATATATATATATATATATATGTATATTTGTTCCGAGAAGCTTCCGCGGTCGTTGGTATGAAAAATACTAGGTTCTCGGGTTGAACCGCGTCTGAGATTGTTAATGTCTCGACGTTTCGGCTCCCGTTTTGGAGACATTTTCAAGACAAAAAGTGAGTCAATTAAAAATTGTCAAAGAAAATAATGCTAGGAGTTCGTGGAACTGGTTCGATTCGGGGTCTCAATCTGCCTACTCCTTAGAGCGAACTCGCTGGCAGTATCGGACGAAGTGTTATTTATACGAAAGCGGTCTGTGGGTGGGAGAGTGGTTCTTTGTCCTATATTTGGTAAGGTTGTAATCCTTTTACTTTTTCAGTCTAGTCTTATGTCAATGTTGTATCATGCTTTTGCTTTCCATTTCATGTACAAAAATTAATATTGTAAGTCTGGCTAAAGTTCTAATGTCTGTTATTTTATACTCATTATAAAGGAGTTCTGAGGGGTATAACCTTTCATTCGAAAAAAATGTTTTTAAGATGTAGCTTTGTGTTATTTGCAAGGGCCGAAGAGCGGTGTTGTATAATAGTCCTCAACTAGTTATATCATATCTAAGGATTGACTCTATAAGGCTTGTATAAACAGTGATTAATTTTTTTTGAGAGTATATTTCTAAGTGTATAAAAATGTATGTTTTTTTTGAGGCGTTTGTTTAAGTAGTCTATATGACTTTGCCAATTCAAATTATGGTCCACCATCATCCCCAAGTATTTATATGATTCTGTCCTTTCAATTTTCAAATGTGTTCCCTTTATTCCAATATCTTTGGGTGTGATTGGTAAACCAGCCGTTGTAGCAGCAAAAGTCATATATTTCATTTTCTTTAGATTAAGCGATAATAGATTAATATCTAGCCAGTCTTTAACATTTTTTAGACAATTTTCAACAACTGTGAATACTTCATCCCACGTTTCCCCAGAGCATAATAGTACTGTGTCATCAGCAAGTGATATAATTTCGCAAGATTCGCTTTGCTCCAATAAGTCATTTAGATATAGTATAAACAGGATAGGTCCTAATACTGCGCCCTGTGGAATTCCAGTTTTTATCGTTTTAGGACTACTAATTTTATTGTTTAGTTTTACTACTTGAGGTCTATCTGTTAAGTAGTTTTTAAATTTTTTAAATAATTCCAATTGAAGCCCCCTTATTTCGATGTGCGATAATTTATGTATTAATTTAGAGTGAGTGACTGTATCAAAAGCCTTTTGTAGATCGCGAAAAAATGTGATTGTTTTCCTGTTGTTCTCAATATTCTCTGTTATATTTGTTGTTAGTTTTGCTATTGCTTGTTCGGTATTTATTTTTGCTGTGAAATCATATATTTTTTTTTTATACATTTATTTAACGTCGGCCTATTTCCGCTACTGAGGCCTAACACCGACGCCTGTAGACGAGCTACCCCCAACCAGGAATTTTGCCGAACCTCTTCCCTTAAGAAGAGTAGGGATCTTTTACTTGCCTAACATTTAATAGACAAGGGACCGACGGCTTTACATCCCCTCCGAAGGATGGTATATCTCCTATACAACCCTCGCCTAAGGTTGTATAGCTTCCGCGCATACACTGATATACAAGCCGCTGGAAGATGTGTGAGGCGAGAACGCGGTTTCCGTTGGAATGGTCACCAATCCAAGTACTAACCGCGCCTGTCGTTGCTTTACATCGCATACCGAAGTATGTACATAGTAAAGACGCACCTACGCTCGCCCTTGAAATCATATTGAATCAATCATCATCATCATTAGGAATTAGTTATTAATTAAGGAGATCGGGCTGTAGTTTTCGGTTCTTGTCTTATCACTTGTTTGAAAATAGGTACAACTATGCTTTCTTTAAATTGATAAGGTATTTCTCCCGTTTCAAAGATTTTATTTATAATATGCATTAAAGCAATGGTTATAAATTTGTGAGTATTTTTTATTAACAGTATTTATTTCATCATTACCAGGTGGACTACCATTTTTTAGATTATTTATTGCTGTTATTATTTCGTTAGAGTTTACTGGTTGCAACTAAAAAGGGTAACAATTTTGATGTTTTTTTTCTTTATAAACTGAATTGGTTTGTCAATATTTGAGGCTATTTTTTCACCTACATTTACAAAGTACATATTTAAATATTCCGTCATTTTTTCCGTGTTTTGTATACTTTGACGATCCTCCATTTTAATTTCCCTTGTTTTATTTTCTATATTGTTATTATTATTGGTGACTGAGTTTATAGTATTCCATATTTTCTTATAATTATTTCCTGCGTTTATTATTTGGTTTTTGTAATAGTTATTTTTTGTCACTTTGATGAGTTTGTTAATTCTTTTTCTATATTTTCTATATACTTGTAGGGAATTATTTGTTCTTAATCTTTGCCAACCATTTTTTAGTTTATCTCTCTGCCGTATCGATGTTATTAGTCCGATGGTCCTCGAAATAAGAAACAGAGTTCTATTTTAGCTTCAAGTTTTCGGAAATTTATACAGATTTAAATTCATCGATATTTATTTGAAGTTTTAAAATTGATTTACACAATACATGGCGAAACAGATGTACGCATTTTGAATTTATAAAATGGAGCGTAGGTGCATTTTTACTAGGTACATATTTGGATATGCGATGTAAAGCAATGTAAGTCGCGGTTAGTACTTGAATAGGTGATCGTTTCAAGTGTTATAGTATATTCCCCAAACGGGAGCCAGAAAAAAATGGCAAAAGTCACAAAATTTGGCAAGAAAATCAATTATTTCCTCTAAATTTGTCAAAACCTGATAAAAAAGTTCTTAAGATATTTAAGTTAACAAAAAACCACAATTCTTTAAGAAAAAAAATCCGATAGTTTCGATAATTCATAAATAATATAATCAAAAACACAGCTCAAACATACATATCAGTCATTTTACGACAAAAAAGTTACAAACAACAGCGATCAAAAATACAGCCCCCTCACTAACCCGATCTATATCACATTCGTATTCACAAGGGAGATCGTGTCCTCGCCTCATATTTTCCAGCGGCTTGTATATCAGTGTATGCGCGGAAGCTAAGTAATCTTTGGCGAGGACTGTGTAGGGGATATACCATCCTTAGGAGGGGATGCAAATCCGTCAATCCCTTGTCTATTAAATAGGCAAGCCAAAGTTCCCTACTCTTCCAAAGAGAAGAGATTCAGCAAAATTCCTGGTTGAGGGTAGTTCGTCTGCAGGCGTCGGTGTTAGGCCTCAGTAGCGGAAATAGGCCGACGCCGACGTTAAATAAATGTTAAAAACAAATTACGAGGAAGCTCGTATTTTTATTTTCTCGGTATGACAAATGCAGTCGGAGATATTCTCCAGAAAAATTGAAAAAATTAATAAGACTCTATACTGTCTAGTATGGGACTGAAACGTCAGTACCAGTAATTGGTTTAATATTGACGTGGACGTTTAAATTACAAAAATGAAAAGGTGAGGACATTTTAAAAAATATCACTGTTTTTTAATTTATTTACACTTCTACTGCTGTGTAACATGTTTACAACGTTTAAGGCGCGAGTTGTAAGCCACCGAGGAATTTTAAATATTCTTTTATCCGCCCTTGTAGACAGTTGATGGTTTTAGATTTTGAGGAAAGAATCAGTCTTAATTAAGTTTTCATCTTGTGTATAGTTGAACCCTTTATAAGTAACGCCAATGCAAAAGCGATTATAGATACAGATTAGGGCTTCCATTCAAAATTGAGAGAATTAATTTCGCTTACCAAAGATTTCAACGTAATTATGAAGTTGCTCTTAGTAAAGCAGAGTTAAATGAGTAGTGGATTCGCCAGGTTAAAGCAGACTAGTTCTAGAAGTGATAAGACCGACACTATGTCATTAATTATTGAGGGGCGAAAGCACTGCCAACTACAGAAATCGTATTATCGATTGAAAAATGTGCAACCTCTCTTATGTTGCAGCCAACGGCCTTAGTACAGTCATATTAGGGAGAACGTGGCGTATTAGGCAGACAAATTAAAACATTGCTTAATTTATCACGAGTTAGAAATTATCTCGTTTTATGTCTGATATAACAAACTTTATGAAATTGGCAATTAAAGTTTTAAACTACCCAACTCTAACTAAATAGATATATATCACATCCCTATGATTGTTACAAAATCACGCGGCAGGATCATGTCTGAAACGTCTACTTAAACTAGTTGCCCCAAAAAATAATAGAGTATGCCGCAGGCTGCTATAATCTGGTTATCAGCATTTTTATCTTTTTTATTTATACCATATTAGACCAAATTGGAAGCGGAAACTGAAGGTAAGATTAGAATTATGACATTATTACAAAATGAACGAATATGAACTAATTTACATACTATTCCACGGGAAATTAGGTATCAAAATATTTTGATGCGACTGTACCCATTATTTTGTTCTAGAGTAGCATTTACCCCTGCCCATAATTTATAAAAGTTGCCATACAATTATACACTCACCAAAACTTTAAACTTTTTTTATAACCCAAAGTTTTCCGTGCTATATAAATGACGATAACTTCTGAAGTAATCAATTTTCAACATCGACTCCAAACTTATATCTTTTATATGAGTTTGAACGATCGATTCTCGCAAAAAATTGCTCACCATATCTCAACAGTTTTTCTAACGGGAAAATTATCACAAAAGAGTCAAATGGTCTTATCCGCAATATATCATTCTTAAAATTTGGTAAAAGGTCGCTGAAAATATATAACTTTGAAATGTAGGTTTTATAATGTATAATATTAGCACTTAAAGAGGACAGGAAGATGTCGAAAGGTAATTTATAATGGTGTTTTTGGTTAAACTTGAAACTAAAGTGCTAAGTAAGGATATCGCAAGACGTCGTCAGACATGTTTCACACACACTGTCTTGTCACCTTCAGACAAGAAAAATATGTAACTTGGAGGTGAGCGTAACCTCGGAAACATCCTGTGTAATAATGCTTTATCATATTTTATTACCGAAAATATGGACATGGAGTTAATTTCTTGAAATCTTTTATATTTATATAAAGAGCTATGCTATAATATGTTTGAGGGACGTACATATTTATCTCCCTTAAAAATATACAAGCATATATTCTCGTGGAAGCTGGAAAATTATTACATCGGAATTATGACAGCAACACGTAATAAAGTTGCCTATAATACAAATAAACCATTGTCGAGTTGGTTCGTTATTGTCGAAAACTTCACTTCAGAGGCGAGTTTATGTACTATCATTTATTTAGTTCGAGAGAGACGAATCATTAAAATACAACTTTGAAGCTAAGCTGATAAAAATATTTCGCAAGGTAACAATGTAACAAATTCGTGTGATAAATAAAATACATATGTATGAAATGATTTATTTTAATTTTCTCTGATAAGACGAGATGCGCTAGAAAGATTAACTTAATCTGAAAACCGGTTTGTTAACTTTTATTTTATATAAGTACTTAATTATCAAGTTAGTAAGTGGCAGAGTCGGATTATAAAGACTAAACACTTTTTATGACTACTAACTTAATTATAATTTTAGTGTTTTTGCTTCAATTATAAGCTAGAAACTGCAATGGAATTAACAACTTAGTTGAAAGCTGTTTGTTGATGATATAGTCTTTAATGTAAATAATAGAGAATCGATATTCTTGTCCGCATTTGCAATACGAGGGGAAGCAAAAGAGTATGCTCCTAGATTTTCTGTCGTACATGTTTTGTTCGACAATTTTAAACGAGTTGCAATTAAGTGCTGTGATTGCAATGATTGTTAATTTCCTTATAGTGGAGTAAAAATAGATTTTGAGAGATAATTTTACACAGAAATACGCGACATAGAAAAATAAGTCTGTTTTGGTGAAAGTAAGAACAACTTGAGTTTTCTACATCAAGTAGGTTTCCCCCACCTACTCGAGGTAGAAAACTTTTTTTTTCGAAAAAGTTGTAAATTGATTATTTTTATGGGTGGTTTCAGTTTCAATTTATTTTGGAGCCTTTAAAATGGGACGATAATGGTAACCTTTTATTGGCGATGTTCAAGGAACCGTCAGTTCAAATTTCATAAAAATCGGTCGGCCAATTTTTTGTTATTTTTGGTATATATGTGTGCGCGGTCATTTTCGTTATTATACGTATGCGCGGACAAGTATACGTGTAATTATTTATTATAAAAAATTCAATATTAATAATAAAAATTGATTATGAGCAGGTTTTAAATATTTAGATAAAAAGAAACTCTTGACCGGCGAATGAGGTGGCCGAAGGGCCGCCGGTTGAGGACGTGGTTCTTCTCGTTCCGCCAATACCAGAGGGCCTCAGTACCAGACGGAAGTTACACCACATAAAAACTCCCGGGCCACAAGAGCTGGCCAGAGTGGATGAAGAACTTCGTGCAGTGCTACCAGAACGGGCTGATCTCTGGCACGTAAACTGTCCCGTGTATGCCGCTGCTCAACGCTTTTCTTGGGTAGAGAGGCGAAACACTGCTTCCCTACAGGAGAGAGCGGAGCGGCTCATACAAAAGATGAAACCCAAGATCCTGTCGGTGAGGCAACACGCATCCAATATCCAATGTGTGATGGACTCTATACGGCGACCAACACGCGCGTTCACGCCTAAAGTGCGTCGATTAGCCACCAACTTAAGACGCGCCCATCACACACTCAATGAGGCTGTGCTGCGAACCACCAAACAGCACTGTCTCAACAGGATACGGATGCTAGTGACTTGCAAAAAGTTTAAGGCTCTAAGAACTTTGCTGCTCCAGGCCCCAATGGGATAAATAACTATTGGTGAAAAAAGTTATCGAGCGCCCACCACTATTTGGATAGAATTTTTAATTCATGGCTGAATGGGGAGCAGCAAATTCCTTCTTGGGTTGTTGAGGTGCGGAAAGTGCTGATCCCCAAGAACGAAGATTTGTCCAACCCAAAGAACTACAGACCGATAACCTGTCTAAATGCATGTTACAGTATGTTTACACGCATTTTGTACATGCGGGTGATCCACGCAGTTGAACCGGTTTACGAACGGATATATGAGCAACGAGGGTTGAAGAGAGGTGTCATTGGTTGAAAGAAGAACCTGCTGATCGACAGATGTGTCACGCAGGACTCCATGCAGTATAATTGGAACATCTCTATGACCTGGATCGACTACCGCAAAGTATTTGACATGACATTGCATGAGCTCATTGTTCACTTGCTCCGATGTCTTGTGGTACCCGGTCCGGTAGTGAGATGTATTGAGGAACCGATGTTGCTCTGGAGGATTCGCTTTACCATAACGTCGGGTAACGATAGAGTCCAAACAGAGTCGGTAACATTCAGAAGAGGAGGATTTCAGGGAGATTCCCTCAGCCCTCTTCTATTTTGCATCTCACTACTGCCATTATCCGTCTCGCTCCGGAAAACCCGTGGCTACAACTGCGGTACCCCCGGCGATAGGAGGCATAAGGTGATCCATCTATTTTATATGGATATCCTTAAGCTTTATGCCTCATCAGAAAGGGATCTCCAACAATCCCTCAGGGCGGTACAGGAGTACACGCAGGCTGTCGGTATGCAGTTCGGGTTGGACAAATGCGCACTGATCCACCCTAAGAGAGGACGATGCGGTGACTACGGAGAGGACGCGCAGCTCGTGGACGGAAGCATCTTACATCATCTAGACGCCGGAGAGTCGTTCACGTATTTGGATGTCGAGCAACACTCCACCCAAGAAGTGAATGTAGTTAAAAACACTCTCCGCGGCAAGTATCAGCACCTACTCCGACAGATCTGATCTTCAAAAATATCGGGGAAGAACAAGATGTCTGCTACAAATATGCTTGCCGTTCCGATACTTCTCTACTCTTTCTGAGTAGTGAAATGGACTAGAGAAGAGCTGCGTCAACTCGATGTAGTAACCCGCAAGAAGATGCATCTCAATAGGAGCTTGCATCCTAAATCGCCCGTTCCACGGTTATATCTCCCATGACATCGGGGACGCCGTGGAGCTTGGAGAATCTCCATAGCAGGATGGTTCTGGATGGAAATGCATAGGTAGGAGCTTTTCTGTTTAAGGCAACACGGAGTGCAGCCGATGAACTTGGTCTCATCTTCGACGTCCAACGGGTAAACCCCGACTCTGTCACGGAGTTGGAACTCGTTCGACTAAAAGCCCGCATTAGAGCTGCAGAACACTATATCCTTCTGCAGCTCCATAAGGATAAGCCATTGAACGGGGTCTTCTATAAAAATATAGAAGACCTCGGCTTATCCGAAAGGCTGACCTTCGCCTTTTTAAGGTCAGCCGGGCTGAAGTCCGAGGGGTTTATAATGGCTTGCCAGGATGGTGTATTGAACGCCCTCGTCTATCGAAGTCGTGTCATGAGTATGGAGGTCCCTGATGTCAGCTGCAGGGCCTGCCGTAGGGCGCCGGAGACTGTAATGCACTTACTGTCGGCTTGTCCGACATACGCAGTGTCGGCTTATATTCACAGACACGACGCAGCATTACGAGTACTTTACTGTCATCTAAGGCGCTCGTATAGACGAAACACTAGTGCTGCCTTACGCTCCGGGGATATTAAGTCCGTTGTGGGGAATGAAGAGTGTCTAATTTATTGGAGCTACTCGTTTCCCACCGTCAGACAAATACAAGCCAACAAATCTGACATGGTACTCCTCGACCACCAACTCAAGAAAATGTATGCCGTGGAGTTCTCGGCCCCCGCTGAGAGCAACATTGTCTTGAAAGAGGAGGAAAAACGAACAAAATATCGAGATTTGCTCTTCGAACTCCGCAGGCACTATCTAGGCCATTCTGTTAAAATAGTGGTACTGATTATAGGAGCCATCGGTGAAATAAGACAGACGCTGCTTTCGGAACTAAAGATCATACTGGCATGCCGAGATTCGGCAGAGATCTTAGCCGGCAGAATGCAGAAGGCTGTCATCCTCGGTTCATTGCTTCTACTCAGGGCACACGATTCACATACCCGGTAGTCGCTCACCCCACGGGCGTGGGGAGTGGCTATTGGTATTTATTACCAGCTCGGTCGGAGCCACAGAGTAGGGTGAATGGCTTTTTGTAATATAAAAAAAAAATATGAAATACCGCCACTTGAAATAAATGAGAGTACACATCTAAAATCAATATACATGGAGCCGTACAAATTTCTAGGAGTTGCACAGAAGCACAAAATTGATCATAGTGATGTCAAAAAGAGACTGCGTATAACCTTTGAGAAGAGGACTAACTGTCTACTTAAGACCAAATTAAGTGCTTGGAACATGACTAAGGCAATTAATACGTACGCTGTTCTCTCATTAATGTATTCATTCGGCGTAATAAAATGGTCTAATACTGATCTTGACAGTTTAAACCGAATGCTAAGAGTCAGTTTAACCAAATTTCGTATGCACCATCCGAGAGCCAGTAAAGAGAGAGTACACTTACCTAGAGCTAATGGGGGTAGGTATTACAGACATAAAAGACACCTGTTATGAACAAATAGAAAAAAATGAAGAAATACTTTTATGCAAATGAAAATAACCCACTCCATCGGATAATCATAAACGCTAATGCAAATCACATACCGCTTAATCTTCGAGCCAGACAACAAATAGCCCAACCCAATAGTGTACAACAGAAGCTGGAGGACTGGAGACAAAAGAACTGCATGGAAGATTCTGCAATGCTCTCCAAAATGATAACGTTGATGTTCGTTTCACTTTCGTGGTTGACTCAAGGCAGCCTAAACCCAGAGGCCGAGGGTTTTATGATCGCAATACAAGACCAAGTCATAAAGACCCGGAATTATCAGAAATACATACTCCAGTAATAAGTTACCACAGATGAATGTAAAAGGTGTCACACGCAAGTTGGAAATATTGACCATAAAACATCAGGCTGCGAGAAACTTGCAAAAACTAAATATATTGACAGATACAATCAAATTGCAAACGTAATACATCTAGAACTCCTAAAAGCGTGCATACCTGAGAGTAAAATAACTGAGTATTACCGGCACATACCAAACCCAGTTGAAGAAAATAACAGCAATAAAATATACTGGGAGAAGGGAATCTTAACAGACCGAATCATTATGCATAATAGACCCGATATAACCTGTATAGCTAAAGTTAAAAAAAGAGCTTACTTCATTGACTTATCTATCTCTAACAACCATAACCTGTACAAAAAATACGAAGAAAAGATACGAAAGTACGGGGCCTTAGCTAACGAAGTGGAACGTCTTTGGAATCTGGAAACTGTTACTGTAGTCCCTCTAATAATTTCTTCTACTGAACTCGTCCCTAAAACATTACAGAAAAATATTAAAACTCTAAATCTACCAGACCATATTTACCTGATGATGCAAAAAGCCACACTACTGCAAACTGCGAACATTGTTAGATCTTTCTTGAAAGGCACATCTGAAGAGATTTGAAGCTTGGCACTTTGAAAAACATGATGCCATATGACAGCCGGGAATAAAAGTGGGCATAGTAATATGATATAGCAATAGCGTTATTAGAGATGTGTTGTAACCTATATATAATGCATAACAAACCGATGTCAATATTTTAGATAGAAAATCTGTATGTAATTCCCAGTTTAAAGCATTATCTATAAATTTGGTAGAACTCACTTGCACAATTGATTCTTATTAAGCTATTTTGAGATATATTAGCAATTCTGGAAGTTAATAGATCCAGTTTTCGAAACATTTAAAAATAATCTATTTTCTTGGAACCATGCAGTAAAGAATTTTAGATTGGTGCTATTGTAAAATCTTGTTAATTTGAGGTCGGAAAAAAGTTTTAGGCAGAAAGTACTTTTTTCTGGAGAATATTATTTTTTACTGCAGTATCTTATACAAAAGTAATTTCTGTATGTTGTGTTATTTTCCTAAATTTGATAATTTATGATAAAAAAAATTATGTTTGTCTATATGATATGTTTGCCCAATAAGTTGAATTCTGTATTCTCGAACTTTATAAGACAAAATTTTTTTTTCTATTGTACTCCTTTCTAAAGTTAGTGGTTTTGGCTAACTAAGAGCAACCAAAAGGATGACTAACTGTCATGGAATTATATTTAATAAAAAGAATAATGTGCTAAAGTATTTGTAATACTGTGCTTTAGACAAATCTCGAGACAAATTCAGGCGTTTTGTGTCGGCATTATAGGAAACATGAATTGGTCACGACTCTTACTCAAGTAAACTAAATCCTGTGATCTACTTTTCCACTATCGGGTCTCAAGACGAACAAACAAATATCAATAAATCACCTTAGAACTTGAGTGTTTTGATTTACTCTTAAAAGTGCCTCAGAAATATCTGACGACTGGATCATATGACATTTTAGTATTAATACTCGGAGATATATTTAATGACATATAAAATGTCAATGAATTAATAAAACGTAAAATCAATAGTTACAGATTTAGTAAAACAAGTATTTTGCTTTGAAAGTGCTTAACAATACAATAAAGCAAGAAACTCCTATTTCGATAAAATTTTCAATAAAAGGCGAATGACCTATCCTCGTATCAATATGTTGATAGTATTTACAAAAATATGAAAAACTTCCTATATAGATGAAGCATATTTTTTGTTATAAGCGAAGAAGACGATTGAAATGAACTGATTTGTAACTATTTGTAATTTATAAAATATTTTTTTAAGTTAATATGACGTGAGATCTCATCTTCATTAACAGTCCCCAACAACTTTGAATAACTTAAATATGTTAATGCTAATATGATGTTAAGATATCGCCATACATGGGTTGGTTTCAGTTCAGCAACGAGGAGCAGCAGTAAGCAGCTGCAAGTGAGAACCTGAAGATGACAAATGTGATTCCTGCTGAAACCGTTTCGACAACCATGACTTCCTTAGGAGCGTCAACTACATTCTACACGCTGTTGGTTCTCAGAAAGAGAACAGCTCGAAACTGCAGTCTGCAGTTTTCTGTTGGTAATATGTGAGTATTACACTTAAAGCGCTAGGCCTGTAATTCGTTATTTATCGCTCGATGGGGCACATAGCCCAGGGAATAGCTGTTGGTTACAGTCTGGTTATATTTCTTTCATTAAAAAGCAGGATATATAGAGATGATTCTGACTAGAATATTAAGTTTTACGTTTTAATATATACTTATATAAAATCATCAAAATTAAACTCGACGAATGATATTGTGCTGTCTACTAAACGCAAGTTCTCGTGACAATGGCCCAGATTATTAATTATACATGAAAATTTTGTTGTGGTATTTTTAATTGGAGTATGAGGAAGTTGCATGATTTTTTTATAAGGAAAATTGATAAAGTATCAAAAAACATTTATAAAAATGTAAAACTCAGGATTTTTCATATTTTAATAAAGCGAAAAAAGAAAAAACCTTCGGCGACGAATTTAAATTTTACGAATCAGCGGTTATTTGGTGCCAATAACTGAGACATCACAAGTCATGATTTGTGTACTGCTTACTAGGTCACCCTACTTAAATTTTTTGTTTGTGTTGTTATTATTTAGTTGATGATCTAGTGAGTAACATAACTACGAGTTACAAATATTGTATTGTGCCTAAATGTTAAAGTACCCCGATAAAAACTACCAATAAAGTATTCTTTAGTGTTCCAAGATATCTCAAATTTAACTAAAAGTGGTGCATTGCTATGAAACGTGATACTAAGAAAAACGTAAAATTAGCAGAGAAAACGTCTTTATGATGTTGTGTGCAAGTAAGTACAAATATAAGGCATACTAAACAAATATATTATATTATGGTGACATATTATATCTTAATTATTCATTACAACCATCTATTTACCTACAACATAGTGTAAATAGCACTGTCCCTAAAAGTCACCACATAACTTGTCTGTAAAAACGATAAGATAATGTTATAAATTGGATTGCTTAAAATACAATTTTCAAGATATTGTCTTTCATATCGATATAAAAATCATTAGTAATACCAACTTTGAGGTTAGGTGAGAATATGCAATAACACAAATTAAAAAAAAACATTGATTTTTAATAGTAAAAAATATTTGCTTTCTGTAAAATTTTACATATTATATGTTCCTTACAATACGCGAAAATCAAAAATGAACCCGGATTTATCTTTTTTGATCGCACAATAATCATAGTCTTTGCCTCTTTAATTTCTGTACTTATAAAATCACGACTGTTGCCAAAAAATGTCATCATGTCTGCATCTACTCTGGGTAAGTAAATTGTCCAACTGGCATTGCAAAAATCCTGTGTCCATTATCGCTCAATTAAAACAGTCTTCAACTCCACAAAAAAGTCATCACACTACAATTAATCTTTCTCGGATAAGTAAAAACACACTTTACGCACTTTTATCATAGTAAACTGTGTTTTTCTAATGCCGATTCTATTGACATGTATTTTGTAACTTACTTTGTAATTTATCTAATAATTTTTTTTTATTATATTCTAAACTTATACAGGGTGATTGGTAAGGCGATGCCGACCCTAAAAAGGGAGGTAGAGGGGGTCATCTGACCTATATGAAAAATGCTAACGGTCTTTTTTATATTGCCGATTTTGTACTTTTTTAAACAATCTCCGTATTACGTACTAAATTTAACTTTTGATATTCTGATATATTTTTTTCTTTGGCCGAAATACATAAACTTCCAATAAAAAACAAAAAGATAAAAAATAAAAGTCTCTGTCGCCTATTAAAAAAAAATTACATTTATTAGAAGAAAATTGTAATGGTGATTAAAAATGTCTATTTTGGTAGTCTTACAAAATATTAAAAAAAGTCATCTAAATATTAGAATTACTTTTAAAACTTCTCTATTATATCCTCTTTAAGTGACAATATCATACATACCATCAAGTTTTACCAGTCACTAAAGACAGACAAAATCAGCAATCGGCAATAATCTTTCATTTAATCAAAAATTAAATATGCGCGTTTCAAAGCTATCGCTTCAAAAAACTTTATTTAAAACAAAAATTATTATTTGAGAACAAATTTATTAATTTTGGTGTTCAAAATGAGATTTTTTCTAATGCATTTCTCACAGTAGTTGCCTTTAATCCCATTCCTTGTCGTAGTTGTAGAGCGGCTCGCTCTATTTTTGCTACCAGTTGAACAAGGCTTTGTATTTCCTCATTGTACACAAGTTCCTTCATCATACCCCATACGTAATAATCCAGTGGCGTTAACTCTGGGGACCTTGCAGGCCACAGAATAGGTCCACTACGCCCAATCCACCGAACAGGATATGTTCGATCTAAGAATTGGCGGATTGTCAAGCGGTAGTGAGCTGAGCATCCGTCGTTTTGGAATATGATACGATGGCGAAGGTTAATTGGCAGGAGTGGAGGAAGATCGTTCTACAAGAAGTCGAGGTGAGCGTCTCCATTCAGGTTATCTGGTAGGCAATGAGGCCCAATGACATGTCCAGCAATTACACCCATCCAAACATTGACACTAAGCTTATTCTGAAAGGAAGTTTGTTTATTCCTTTGCGGTTTGTCACTCTTGTCCGCTCAATAATGGAGACTGTAAAAATTGGTTATGCCTTCACGGGAGAATTTTGATTCATCCGTTCATAGAATAGATTTTAAGTAATGAGGGTTCTCAATTCGGCATTCAATAAAAGCAACAAAATGCTATTCTTCGTATAGAATCACCCTCTTCGAGGCCTTGTACTGGAGTATAATGGTAAGGATGTTTTTTTTCTGTATTTATTACTGACCAAGTCTCCCAAGTAGCTGTGTCACTTTTCTAACGCTTGTTGATGGCGTGCAGGTCCTACAGCTGGCTCATGATGATGTAAATTACCTTAAGGTAAGTATTCCCATCTGCTTTGCCATAGTAAATGAGTATGTCAGCATACTCTTGGTTACTATAAGTAGCTATTGAAATTAATTTTATTCAATATGTCAGAAACGTAAAACAAATTATTAGTGCAAAACGACATAAAACTGAGGATAGTTATAAACTTCGTTAAAAATACAAGAAATGCGAAAGTGTGCGCGTGACAGCTGTAAGTGATATTACTAACAAACAAATGACAGTGGTTCCGATTGATTTTGAAACGATAGCTTTATTTTTGTTGAAAGAACGCGCACATTTAATTTTTTTATATGAAAAATTATTGCCGATTGTCTACTTTTAGTGACTGGTAAAACTTGATGCTATGTATGATATTGCCACTTAAAGAGGATATAATAGAGAAGTTTTAAAAGTAACTGTAATATCTAGATAACTTTTTTTAAAAATTTTTGTAAGACTACGAAAATAGACATTTTTAATCACCATCACAATTTTCTTCTAATAAATGTCATGCAAATGACAGAAACTTTTTTTTTTTTTTTGTTTATGTTGGAAGTTTATGTATTTCGGGTAAAGAAAAAATATGTCAAAATATCAAAAAATTTAGTCCGTAATACTTAAATAAATGATAAAATATCGAAATTTTTAAAAAGATAAAGTCGGCAATATAAAAAAAACCGTAGCATTTGTCACATAAATATGTTTGGCTATAGACGCCAAATGACCCCCTCTACCTCCCTGTTCAGGGTCGGCATCGCCTTAAGAAACACCCTGTATAGTAAATATTATGGAAAAATAATAAATTTAGGCATTTTTAAAATTCATGCATCTTCCTCATTACAAAACAAATGGCAGTTGCCGACTGTGAATATCTATTTAACAATAAAAAAAATATATAAAAAATGCCCTATGTGGCATCAGAAAAAAGTGAATGCCTATAACTACAAAAAGCTCTAAAAAACGAACTTTACTTTCGCATCGAGTTACATTACCAAATTAAATAATAAATATTGATATTTCAGAAGGCTATGATTGTTGTTAATGCATATTTCACTTACTGGTATCTTAAATTTTGTGGAAAGAATAAATTCTAGGACGACAAAATAATGTGAGATTTTGTATTAATATTTAGCCTGAAAATACTTCCGGATATTGACATAAAAGCTATTGTAGGAATCATGATCAATGAGTGCAATCTGTTATTACGAACATAAATTAATAAGAATGGACATAGAGGCTTTGAGAAAATGGTTAGTCTTAAGCTGTGACGTCACGCAATGTCATTTGCCATGGTCAAAGGTGTCGAGGGACATGGGTGGAACTATGGTCAGTTGGGTGTTACAGAATTGCTCACTGGGGCAAGTTTGTCAGCTCCGAGCGGGAGAGATATAAACCTGTCTAGGTGTAAAGGGTCTAAATGGCTATATTTGTCAACTGTCCGAGAATATAGTCCAATTTCACTTTGTGCTATTATAGTTGAAATATTACTTCATGTTCCTGCACTCTTCGTTATTTTATCAATATTTTATATAAAAAATTAAGAATATCTCAATTTCAAATTAAGCAATATTTTATTTATGCGGTGAAAATGACGAAAGAAAAAAATAAACGGAATTAATGGTGTTATGGCCTATTTTGAGATTTGTTCTTTTCATTTTTGCGCAAAAGCGTATGTCAAAGCCAACTGCGTTTTTCGAATTTCTTGATACACATTATTATTATTATTGTCTTTGCCGTCAACTTTCATCCTTTTAACTTTTTTCGTATCTCCTCAAATAAGGAATCTATGATCGTTTGTGGTTTTCCTATTTTTCAGGTTTTTGTAATATATCTCGCAAAGTAGGCTATGGATTTCAAATTTCTTTTTACTCAAATATAGCTCACAAAAATGGGACTGTTTCTAAACCTATTCTTCTACAAAAGATGTCAAGGGAGATATTTCTTGTGGCCCTACGTAAAATAGACAGACGGTATGTAAAAATAATTATAAATAAAAAAAATATCTGGCCTGTTCGTTATGTTTATTCTGGAATCGTGATGGAAGATTCGGTGGTACTATATGTTAATAATGGGGTATAAGTAGTGTTGTTTTTTAGGTTTTCGCGGGTGTTAAATGAAGTGTTATTGTACTTCCGGGTGATCTCCCGCGTCGATGGTCGACTTCTTCAGGAGTCACGGTTGTCTGAACGACGTTTCGGTAGAATTTAATCTGCCATCTTCAGGTTCTCACTGAAAGCTGCGCCTACTGCTGCTCCTCGTTGCTCGAACTGAACTAACGTTCTCCGCGTTGTGCGGCTTCTTATATAGGCTGTGGTCTAGGGTGCGCCTGCGCGACTGGCTACGTGTCACTGGTCCCCAACTACTTGTGGGAGGCATAGCGGGCGGCTGAGCCAACCCGACAAGTGGTCTCGCTGAATCGTGGATCTATCACGAGGAGTCAAAGCCGAGCGCTGACCAATTAGAGAGAACCTCGGCATTCTACGGCAACGATTGGACACGAGGATGCAAAACCACCAACGAGAAGTCACGTAGAGCGTGACGTTTCAGGGAGGCTACTTGTCGGGTACTGCATTAAATAGAAACCAAGCACTTATGAAGCCGTTGGTTAACATGGCAAGTGCCGTGTGTAGGACCACCTAATATACTACGCCGTGAATTAGATTTTGTAGGATGTAGAAACAAATCGCTATACTCAAACATGCTTAATTACTTGTTAATAAACTCAAGCACTAGGTGATATTCATACAGTACTTCCTCAATAAGGTGAAGTAACTTTTAATGCATGTTAAAGATTTAGTTGAAAAAGTGGAAAAAATTAATTATACGTCGTAAACAAACCCCATCACTTTTTTATTCTCCAGCAACCAGTAACAAAAAGGTATTGTGTTATAATTATTTGTAATGCATTAACGCCAATCTGTGGAATCCTTATTCACCGATAAATTTGACCATATAACTGAAAAGAAGCAAACAAAAATGCTACACTACACATGCATAATGCTTTATCAACATATATAGAACTTTTTTATTCAGAGAAACAAAAGTTCCGAAAATATGTTTGAAATTTAGATGGAAAATGTCATGTTTGGTATCTAATTGGGTATAACTTTTATTGAAATTTTTCAGTACTTAATACAACCAAAATTTTCCAAAAATTTTACAACAAATAGAAATTAGACAAAAGCTACTTTAGTTATAAAAAGTTGTCTGAAAACCTCCTTCAGCATCCTCAGGAGACGATCAACAGTGGTTTTCTGCTATGATCATCTTTCGATGATACTAACACGATTAGCGAACATTGGTCCACTAGTATATTCGAGTGTTCTGTACCACGTTGATAGCAGTTAACTAGATCGGGATGTGTGAGAGGCAACGCGGCAAGTCGCTGTCCCACTCCTGAGTTCGAGCCTCAGCTGCTGCAAATGACAATGTCGCAGGGAGTGGGTGTTGTGTCATTATCTATATGTGATCGCGTATCCTGGTTGAGTGGTGGAATAGCTTGTGGCTAAACTCCGCCAGGAAGTTAATATAGATAAAATAAAATACAAAAATTAAATAATATGATTTTTCCCTTATACAAGTGATATTTACGGTTTTAACAAATTGCCTAGCACACTACAGTTGCTAATACAGAAAGTTTTATCATGGTCGTCTCTTCAGACACCAGGCCATATCGCACGAATGCACAAATGGCATACATAATGACTGGAAAGATTAAATGGAGTTTCAGTTAATAACATTTTAGTATGTACGAAAAAAACCAGATTTTTTCGCAGCGAGTGGAGGATCTCTAAAGTCTCTTGCGACAAAGAAATACGGCGATATTTAAGTGCTTTAGCGTATGAATATGTGAATGAAAAAGTACCTACGAATCACAACTAAAATTTCCAAAAGTATTTTAGACAAACTTTTCGCATGCACCTAAAATTGATTTCAGATTTATATTCTACAGCCCCAAAATTGGGTAGGTACCCTGAACAAATTTTGTAAAAATTCGAGGTTTACGCTATTGTATTCTAAAGAATTGCCAATATTAATTCTTAGTAACCATGAAAAAAGGCCAAAGATAGTTTCATATGGCTAAACGCACTGAAATGTTATAATTTGAGTTTAAATAAAAAATCCATAACAACTAATATTGCACAGGATAAAAATAATAACATAATATGGCTGTTTAGTTGCTCTGACGTTAAAATTTGAGGTAAAAATGGATCTCTGTATTTCTACTTACAATTTTACTGCAACTCTCTTTAATCCTATAGCAAACTACCACATTTTCGCTAATTGTACCTTAACTATTATTATAAAACAATACACACAAGTTAATGTCTACTAAATCTGTTTAAATCACGCACTTTTATAAACTCAACGAACGAGAATTCACGCGCCTTCCTTGTGCAAACAAAATGGATGCGATATTGTTTTGCATCGGGTTGCTCTACCACGGCGATGAAACCAATTAGATTCTTTAGAACTATCATCGCGCCATGTCAGTTGGCTCAGTTTTGTTGTTAGAGAGAAGTATGTCGCAGTCTACATACAAACAACAACGCCCAGGTTATGTATAATAATGAGGCAACCGAACCTTTCCAAACCCTCACTGGAGTTAGGCAGGGATGTGTCCTGGCACCCCTACTTTTTAATTTGTTTACCACTGCTCTAACAATTATTGTTGACAACAAACTGACAGTCAGAGGAATAGGTCTCAGATACCGTTCTGATGGCGGCCTATTTAACATAGGGCGCTTTAGAGCTTTCACGAAGACACGCACGCGATTCATTTGTGATCTCCAGTATGCGGATGACTGTGCACTTTTAGCCTCTACGCCGGAAGAGCTTCAAGAACTTTTAGATGTGTATGCCCAGAGCGATTCCTTGGGACTTAAAATCAACATTGGAAAGACTAAGATTATGTCAACCCCTCATCAAGTGAACCAAATAGACATTACAGTTAACGGAAACTCTCTTGAAGTGGTGGATCAGTTCAATTACTTAGGCAACGTTGTTAATGACAAAGCAAACATAGACAGCGAGATTCGCAATAGAATTAACGCTGCATCTAGAGCACTCTGGGGACTCAGAGAGAGAGTATTTGACAACCACGACCTTGCTTTGTCAACGAAAATGGCTGTCTACAGAGCAGTTGTCATTCCAACACTGCTATATGGATGTGAAAGCTGGGTCACTTACCGTCGTCATGTGAAAGAATTAGAACGTTTTCAGCAAAGACACATCAGAAGTATGATGAAAATCCGTTGGTTCCATCACATATCAAACGTGGAAGTACTCAGGAGAGCAAACAGCCTTCCAATTGAGGTGCTTATTTCAAGAGCACGCCTAAGATGGGCAGGTCACGTTCATCGTATGCATGATAACCGCCTTCCTAAATGTACACTTTATGGTGAATTGCTAAGCGGTGGAAGAAGGCGTGGCGGTCAACGAAAGAGGTTCAAAGACGTTCTCCATGAAAATCTAAAATCCTGCGGTGTTCCAGACGAGCAATGGGAACAACTTGCAGCGGACAGAATCGAATGGCGAGGGGTTGTGGCCAGCTATCAAGAAAATGTTGCTGCAAGAAGGCCGAATCCAAGACCTAGCCAGGTCTATGTTTGTCCTGACTGCGGTCGACATGTGCTCTCCCGAATTGGCCTCTATAGCCATAGTCGCGTGCACCGTAGATGAATGGGAATTACAATAGACTACACCTTTTACTTGTTTTTTATTACACACAATCTATCGACTGTAACATTTTTTTATACTCGGACTCGAGTAAAGGCTAATAATAATAATGGGGTGATTTTTTTAAATCTGAAACTATCAAATATCACGAATAATCGGCACTCTACGAAAAAAATGTTTATAATCGAAATTTAATCATTTCGCGTAGGAAATACATTAATTCTAAAATTAGTCCCGCCCCCCCCCACCTTGTAGGTCGGGCGGGGGTAACTTTGAAATCTTAAACAGGAACCCCTATTTTTTATTGAAGATTCGGATTCCTCGGCAAAAGATACGTAGGATTTGTCTGAAATATTTTTTCCATTCATGATAGATGGCGCTGTAATCGACAAAATTAAATTTGTTTCGATTTCTCTTACTGAAAGCCTATGCATACCATTCTGCAATACGTTTGCAATAAAAATACCACGTTTTCATTGTAAATAATCTGAATTAGTCTTAAAACAAATTTTATTTCTCAAATTTTTAATTACTTACTGAAAAATATCAAGAAACTACCCAAGCAATATTTTACCGACTACCGACTACTTTTTTTACTAATTCCAACGTCAAAATTAGTGTAAATAGTAGTCACATGGTAATTTAGATCTCATGGTCATGAATTGACCTTGAACCAACGTTCCTTGGATCTTGTAAACCTACTACTTTAGTTTGGAACACCTACCAACGTTGGTTTGACATAAGAAAATTATTTATTTAGGTTTGGTGTGTTTTAAATAATCTTCCAACGTTGATTAGATGTCAGTAGCTGACTAAATAGAACTGGTTAATTTATGGGTAACGTTTCAACGTCGGTTAGACGTTGGTAACTTAACGTCGCTGTTGGTAAAAATATTTGCACTTGTAACAGCCCTAAGTTGGAATTACTGTATTTATTTGAAACTTTCACGACAAATAGCCTAATTAAGTAAGTCGTAAATAATAATTACCGATTTCGCCATATTTATTCATTCGAACTCAAGAATAGGCGGCCATGTTTGATAAACGTTTGCAAAGATTTTAGAAACATTAAATTTATAGTTTAAAAATAAAATACGCTATGAGAATCACTTATTTATTCATTAAATTATATATATTTTACAAAAAAAAATATTATTTTGTTTAAGAAAATAAAAGTATTATTTTAATACTTTTAAGATAACCGTAATTCTTAAAGGGTAAATTTTTTTGGACATAACAAACATACATTTATCAATAAAATTAGTTTTGTTTGAATTTTGGTCTTCCCTTCACATGAAATTTCAAGTTAAAATGAACAAACATATTTTATGTTATATCTATGTTCTAAACAAATGGTGGTAGGTTAGGTAGACAAAGTTGGTTGGTTTTACTAATATCCGACTCTCTTGCCAGATTGACGCCCGAAAATTACCGACATACGGCGTGATAAAAGGGCACAGGAACAGAGGTATCTTTGGTTCTATAAACTTGTCTTAATCCGATCGCAAGGTCGGTCAAGGCCTAATTTTTTCGTCACGTATTGTTCTCCGACGAGTCGTTTTTTACAAATCATGGAATGGTTAATCGACACAACATGCATTTATAAAGTGTTGAAACTCCGCGCTGGCTTCGCCAACTTGAATATCAGCGTCCTTAGATTGTCAACGTGTGGTGTGGAATAATTGGCAACAAAGTCATCAACCCCCCACATTATTGGAGGTAATTTTAATGATCAATGTACGAGACATTTTGGAAAATGAACTGCCAACATTACTTGAAGACAAGTAGAAGTAAAGACAAGTAGAAGTGCAACAGAATATATGGTTTCACCATTATTTTTGTCCAGCCACTATTCGGTGGTAGCCCGTGAAGTACTTGATCGTGATCGGTAAATTGGGCAGCTAGGTCACCAGATCTTACTTTGCCAGATTTCTTTTTGTGGAGAAGTCTCAAAGACAATATTTACAAACTAGTACCAACAACACGTGGGAATAAGATTGAGCGAATCAGAAGTGGTTGTGTCGAAATTCAAACAGACACACTTCTCTGTTGTGTACAGTCATTTCAAATGTAGATTAATAAGTGCATTAAAGTCGAAGGTCATGTAATCAAGCATTCTGTTAAGTGAAAAGCGAAGGGAATCACACAAATTAAGCACCCTGATAGGTGAGAGGCGAGGGGACTCACGTTAATTAAGCACCCCGAAAGGAATATAGAATTTCTATGTCCACGTCGTTGTTCCTTGGTTACGCTAAAAATAGTTTATTCACTAGCCATTTACATTTCTACAGGTAAAAATTTCCCATTTACTCGCAATTTGCAAAAGGAATAAATTTTTTGACAACGAATTTTGATTATTTACAATGTAAACGTGGTATTTTTTATTGCAAATGCATTACAGAATCGTATGAATAGGTTCTCAGTAGGAGAAGTCGAAACAAAATTGAATTTCGTCGATTACAGCGTGATCTATCATGAATCGAAAAAATGTTTCACACAAATCTTACATATTTTTAGCCGTAGAATCTGGAATAAAAAATAGGCGTTCCTATTTAATATTTCAAAGTTACCCTCCGGCCGACCTACAGGGAGGGTGACTAATTTTAGCACTAATGTATTTCCTCCACGAGAAGATTAAATTTTGATTATGGAAATTTTTTTCGTAGAGTGCGTATTATTCGAGATATTTGAAAATTTCAGGTTAAAAAAATCACCCGGTAGATCTACCGTTCCCGTATAAACTTTAAAACTAATAATTTAAACATTTTATATGGTTTGGTAAATTATTTAGATTTCGTTAAAAATATATTCCTCCACAACCTGATAAATTTTATTCAGTTTTAGGCCTGCGTTCAAACTTGAGGCAGCCCTGTTTAGAAACTGCCAAATTCAAAATTGGAGTGTCAGTATTTACAGAATGCCGCAGTATCATGGGTATTTGTTACCGAACTTGGTTTTAGTAGCGGAAATAAGCTAGAACAAATTAAATCATTCAAAAATAAAATCGAGAAACCATTTTATTTACGAACAGAGGATTTCATTTATGTTTTGAAATGCGGTGATAATTTTTGAATTACGGAATGTGTAATGTGAATACAAAAAAAATATTGCACTTTCAGGCACCGCGCACCGGCTTATTGGAAATGCGAAAGAAAAATATATTTATAATACAAAGTTGACTTTTAGATTTGTTGGGAAAAGTTAGGCAGGAAATCTCTTGAGCAACAAAACACCACCTGTGACCATATTTTGTGGAAAGGACACTAACTTTCAAAGAAGACTATTTTATTTTTAAAAGTAAGAATCTATAATCAATAGGGATGTGTTACACAAAGCTCGTAAAGTATATCTTCAAAGCATACATTTTAGCCTTATTTATATTTCAAAAGCTCCAAGTCTTTTGATATAACGACACAAAGCAAATATAACTTTATTAAATATAAAAAAATCTCGTAAATTTTAAAATGACTCCGTAGTCCGTATCGAATTTAGGGGAATGTACTAATTATTGCTGGACTCTAAAAAGAATAATGTATACTTCCAGTATAAAAATTAAAGTTGCAATTTCCGACACAAGGGGTTAGAAGTTTGATGAGCATAGCATTAAGTCAACCAACGTCCAGGGGGAGACAAAGGAAACACTTGCAAACAGATGCTATTGAGAATGTTTCAGCAGCACAACATTAATTAGATGTTGTAGCTACTAGTGTTAACCGTACTTTTACTACATTTACAAGACTTATTTGAACAGGTTGATAAAATGAAACAACGTCAAATAAAAACGAAGTTTTGACAAGCAAATATACGAATAAGTAATTGTTTTTCAGAAAATGACATGGAAGTACAGTACAAATAAAAACATGCGTGACCTAGAATCAGTCAAATTACTCTTAATTAAATACCCATCAATTAACACTTTCCATTACTTATGTTAAAGTTATTAGGTTATCATTGTAACACTTAGTTATAATAAAAGATACATATCTTTAATATATTCACGTGCTGTTATTGAATATGTAGGTTTTTTGTAGTGTGTGAGTTAGTATGGTAAAAATTGATCCAGGATATTTGCCCCATATTCTAACATACATGCGGCCAACTATTTGCGTGACATTAACAGAGTTTCTTTCGAGGGTTTATTTATGAATCAGTGGTATCGAGTTTATGAGAATTAAATTAATTTATAACCTAATAAAACATTTGCAAAACAGTTTTTTGGTTACCTCTAAAATGTAGAGTTTGAGGTATATATAAATGGAAAAAAGTTTGAGCAAAAATCCTTTTCATATTTTTCTGTTAATTTCTATGAAAATTATTAGTATAAAAATTTTTAGGACATTTGAAGCCCAATATTTTGGTATCTGAGGTGGAGAAGGAACAAAATGTTTTGGCATCAGCAAAAAATATATAGCCTCCAGCGCCCGAAGAAATTTTCAATCTGATATTCGGCAAC
Organism: Leptura quadrifasciata; assembly: GCA_963675555.1. Taxonomy (NCBI): domain Eukaryota; kingdom Metazoa; phylum Arthropoda; class Insecta; order Coleoptera; family Cerambycidae; genus Leptura; species Leptura quadrifasciata. Next base: position 36,599,892 of record OY776682.1, read on the forward strand.
TACTCTTGTCGAATTAGTATGAAAATGAAGTGATTTTAACAAAAAATGATTCTAGGTATAAACCGAATCCAGGATATTCAGAATGATGGTAGGAATATAGGATTTCTTAGGCTTCAATTTTTTTGCGTGGCAAAATATGGTCGAATAGCTTTTACACAATCAATTTGTTAATTACTTGTCGACTTTTTTTTAAAGGTTAGTTCTCAGCGATATGGCGGTTCTACAGCAATCTGCGGGTATGCAAATTAAAGTTCATGACTTATACTCTCAATATCAAAAAAGAACCAAATGAAGTATTGGTTTTAAATTGTTGAAAACAATTATCAAAGTCAGCATTGATTTTTTCGTTATAAACAAATAGAATATCTCTACAGCGATGCATGGTAAAGTTATCGTTGCTCCAATAGTCAGTGTGGGAGCGATGGAGAGGGATGTCAGCCACGCATGGCCGAAAACGAGTCTCTGGCGCTTCAAATTCCTTTCGCCAGAAAAAATTGTATTTTCTCGGCAAATATTGAACGTAGAACCTCCACTTATTTTTTAAATTGGGGTATATCGACAAAATATGAATAATGGAATCTATATTTTCTTTTTATTTTTACGCTTAGTTATTTAACGAAAATTCGCATTTTTGTATATTTCATAAATAATAAATGATTAAGCAATGGAACGATATTTTTAATATACTTAATGAATTTTAAACAGCAGATATTGATAGTACAAACCATGAAATTTAATTTGACCACGTTAAAAAAAGTCAAAAAGTTATTAACAAATTGATTGTGCAAAAACTATTCGACCATATGGCTCCCAATTTTGCGTCCCTTTTCTATGCTACATGAGCCTTATTTTCCTGTGGTAAGAAGTATATGTATATGTTTTCTATTGTTTATTAACAACTGAAAAATATCAATTTTAGCATGTTTTTTGCAATAACTCATAAACGAATTAACCGATTTTGATGAAATAGATCTCATTTTGTAGGTTTTTTCAAGGCGAACAAGTTTTAACCAACACCCTTTTTTCTAAAGTCAATAGTTTTTTCTAAAACTCGAAAAAACCATTTTCTCGCATCTAATTGTTCAATAAAAAAATTTGCCACGCAAAAAAATTGTAGCCTAAGAAACCCTACATTCCTACGATTATTCTGAACATCCTGGATTCGGCTCATACCTAGAAAAAAATTTTTTGTCAAAATACTAATTCGACTGGAGTAAACTGAATCTACACAGTTTTGTGCAATACAGAGGAGCAGAGCTTCATTGTGCTGTTAACACTAAGAGGGTATTCTGTTTGAACACCGTTCACCCTTATACATATAAAATCACTTTGTTTTAAGTTAAAAAACCGCTGCCCGAGGAATCACTACTTCCACATCCAGATTTTGTATCCAAGTCTTATATACACTGAATCCCAAGATTTTACTCCATTTAAAATAGAGTGGGGGTGGCAATGGGGTAACTAACGCCAAAAAAAAATTGTTAAGACGTTTCATTCTTGTATACACACTAAATCACTTTTTAATTTTTTTACTCCCTTTCATAATAGTGTGGATGCCAAAAAAAATTTGAGATCTTGACTTTTCGTACATGCCCTAAATTGCAATTTTATGGACCCTTCCTGCTTGCTTTGCCTATTTACCCTTATTTACCTCATTTACCCCCGAACTCTTCAACGGAATTAGATCAAAATATAATCTAGTTCCAGATCTCGTTATGAGACGTAAGTGTACCAAATTTCAAGTCGATATCATAAACGGTTCCAGGGTAAACGTGCGCACAAAAAAGTTACAGACATACAAGAATTTTTTTTCGCTTAAATTTAAAATCTTTACGTTTCATGACATTTTAAACCCATTTCAACAAAAAAATATATATTTTTTTGCGTTACTATACTTCCACTGGACGTTGAAGTAATAAAGGAAACAATCGAATAATATATTTAACTCAATTTTTTTATAAATATCATGTCAGCAACCTCGTGGTTCGTTTTTACAGCTTTTTTGTCATAATTTGGATAATTTTGGCGAATACCGGATAATATATGATGTATGTATGATCTATTTCCTGAAACTATACTCGACCAGCAAGTGTCGTTATTAGGAAGCAGGCGCTAGTTCTAGGACGGCTCGTTTGTCCTTCTAAGCACTCCAGAACCAGGTCTTTTACCGCTGATATCAGCACCTGATCTCTACCGGGGTGGGTCGACCCACCCGAGAGGAAAGAAACGCGGGAAAGAAACCCACTGGTGGAGATTAATAATTCTACCACGCTCCAATTGATTAAAATGTCGATAAAGTTGACGTCTTTGCGAGCTAGGGATTGTAGACAAGTAATAAACGCAAAATGAGGCATAAATTCAAAGTAAAGCGCAAAAACTTATTTGTTTATTAAAAACTTGGACCCCAAATAACCGCACAAAGAATTTAAATAAAAAATAATTCAATACGAATTCTGTTCACGCAATCATTATACTACATTTATATAAAAATGTATCTCGTAAATTTATTCATGATTTTTACAAGGCAGATATCCCACCTGTGCTGTGGGTGCTTACTTCGAAGTATTACTAATTGGGCAGACTGACTCCTGAGCTTTACCGGATATATTGGGGTGATCGTGATTATTAGTAGAGGAGGCGCGGGTGTGATGTGCATGTGGGTAGTACTTAGCTTATACTATTAATTCCAGTTACACTACGAATACAAGAATGTACTAATGCACATCAGCTTAAATATACTTAATGGTTTTCTTGATCACTTTTTGTTTTCTATTGATTGATATTTTTCCTCTGGTATTTGTGGTTAACTTCTCCTTACTACGGTGGCATGGGTAGCAAATGGAATGTTAAAGTAAATAGTGAAGTAAAGTAATCCTTACTTATACAGAGAACAGATATTAATAATGTATAAGATTTTAAAATACACCTATCATATATTTACTGCTGCAACCTTACAGACTAAATTTGTGGTTTTGAGGAAGAAGATTATACTGACTGATACCTTTATGAAACAAACTATTCATTGTGGAATTTTTTAGAGTTGGTGGAACATTAAAGCTTAAGGCAGACCTGGTATGGTAAGGTTATATTTCATTAACTACAACTATCTGATTTTTAAATAGCCCGGTAATGCGTCGTTTTTCATTTTGTGTATGAATATCATTGTTTAGGTAAATAATACTTCTCAATATCAGTCCAGTTTAATTCAACATAGTCTGAATGCTGAATATCTGAATATTATTCTCGTTGCTTTGGTTTATAACTTCTGTAATCTATCAAAATTTGTACAGGTAACATATGTATAACACAGAGCAGAAATAAGAAAAATGATGCAGTACCAAAGTATTGTGAACAGTTAATTTAGTCGGACTTGTTAGATAAGGAGCTACCCGTCCTTGGAATCCATTTTTTTGCCAAATTCCTTTAAAATATAGTCTATAGTCGAGGCAAAAATTCAAGCGATGCACGTCACAGATCGATTTTATAAATAAGACAATACTGCTAAGAATCATGAAGCCCCATTAAACTGTACCTATTTCTGAAAAAAGCTTAATAACTGGGTGTCAAGAATTACTCTTTTTAACGTAATTAAAGATTAAAAATTATGTTAGTATTAAAATTTCTTTAATGAGGTACCTCGTGACGTGCATCGCTTGAATTCTTGCCTCGACTTTATATGACTTCCAAAGTTTAGTTCTCTCTCAATTACAAAACCCAGATATTTCATTTGGTCTACCTGCTCATTTATTTCAATTTTTAAATGTAACTCTTTAAATATATTGTACCAGTAATTGTTACTTATAAACATCCATTTGAATTTTAGTTCATTTACTTTCAGTTTGTTGTGTCTAAATTTATTTGTAAACATTTTAAGTTCTTCGTTCATAGTTGATATTAGTTCATTGAAATTATCGTGGGCATAGCGTATTATGGTGTAATGCATTTCCTACATCATTTATATATAATATAAAAAACAGTGGTCCAACACACTTCCTTGAAGAACTCCGAATTTATTCATTTAAAATGGCGATTTGGTATTCCCTATTTTTGTACATTAACAGCGGCTAGAAGGGTAACTCTCAAACCACTTTAATGCAATTCCAGTAAATCCATATATATTAAGTTTCAGTATTAATATACCTCGATCTATGGTTTCGAATGCCCTTTTCAAATCGATAAATACTACAAATTCCGAAGCCTCTCTTATTAATTTTATATTTCCAGTCTGAGATCACAAATTGAAGAACAGTTTCACATGACTGGTTTCCTCTAAACCCCGATTGATAGCTACATAATAAATAAACACCACAGAAATTAGACAACCCCCAATTAGAGAAGCTAGGGCTAGTGCGGAAGGGGGTTACATACTGGAAAAATGCGGACATACAACCATTTCCTCAGACAGTGCCGGAGCCAGGATTCGGACCCGGTGGTACGATGTCCGTGTGATTAATCGCAATTGCCACCTCACGCCTTAACCCACTCGGCTATCGACCAGATAAATGTTGTCAGTATTTATATATTTTATGACTTGCTCAAACACTGCTAATTCCAGGATTTTTTTGCAAAAGAGAGACGCATATTTAAAGCTGATTATCTATGGCATATATTATTATCTTTTGGTAAGTGTGCACCGATACGTCGGTTAAACCAGCCAAAAGGGATGGCTAACTTGCACTACTGGAAAGCTATTTTTTGCCGCCCAATTCAGGTTCTTAGAAATTTGGTTAGGCTGTGCCCCTGGTAGACAACCGCGACCGATGGCGTACTGCTACTAAATGTGCACACAATAAAGGAAACAAATTTAAACATGCTAATAATAATTTTGAGCACTTCATACTTAACTAAGACGTACCTGGTATTTTTTGCCAAGAACCACTGACAGACATACAGAAATGCTCCTTTCTTGTACATTCTGAATACCGTGGAAGGGCGTCAGTGCCTGTCTGTTATTTCAAGGCATTTTTTGGCAGCCATTAATCATCATATAAACAAAATTTCTGGTTAGTTTAATCCAATCCAACTAATTGAATGTAATTTACGCAACTCCTTTATTTTATTATCACTATTAGACTCTATTAGAGTAATGAAAATCATAAGATCTGTATAATTTTAGAACCAAATTTACCTTAGATAGGTTTTGATACAATTCAAACTACCGATTTGTGCATAATTTAGATACAAAAATTACCCTGTGAATTTACAATTTAAGTCGTTTCTTTTCTGCCTCCCTTATTGCTCGTTTCGCAATAATCAAACACTGGTCCTCTTTCAGCCGTTTTTATAATAAATGGCCTAATTCGCTGAAGATATACAGTTGTTTCTTTGCAGGTTTATGCTTCTTTGGGTTCAGACAGCTTTTATTTTATCACTTAATTAGTGCAAAGTCAAGAATTTTATTGCTACTAAAAGGTAACTAACGTTAAGTAATAATAGTCTAGTTGACGTAGTAATTAGTTAATGAAATTTTATAGTGTATATCTCCATAAAAGGCTGTAATTAATCAGTAATGCACTGATCTATGTGCGATTCTTTGAAATTCGTTAACTGGATAAGACTGGAGTACATTAATCAGGGTTCTGCTAACTGACAGTCACAACGATAGATAGAAGGATAGAAAATCTGGATAGTCTTCAATATGTAGTTTTATTTGTCTCTAACACAACCGAATTAATATACAGGGTGGGGAACTAGTACGGCCGATTTCAACGGCTTACGTTCCATGATGGCTAGAACTTATACAAAGTAATCGAGAAAATAATACAATCTGTGACCGGAAATTATTTTCGAATATACATGGCGATCCAAAACGAATGTACAGCATCAAGACTCAGTGCCTTAACGCTTACGTATTGTAATCACGTTGTGAAGGATAGACTAATTAAATATCTCCCTAGAACAAATGAAATAAATCGAATGAAATGTACATAAAAATGAATAGAATGTTTTAAGTGGTAATTAGTTAGGCTTGCAACCAGGAGTCCCGGGTTCGAATCCTGGCTAGGATATGGATGTTTAATGGTGTTTTTCATGTTTTACTGAGTTGGTAACAGTGGACTCGACAAGGTTGTGTGAGAGACAACACGGCTAGTTGTTATACCACTCCTGAGTTCGAGTCTCAACTGCGGTAGATGGCAATGTCGTAGGGAATAGTCGTTGTATAATTGTCTATGTGTATGTGTCCTGGTTGAGTGGTGGGATAGCTAATGCAAGGACGCTAATCCAAATAAGAAGTTAAAATTAAAATTAAAATAAAATTTTTCATTAAATGAAATGTGTATTATCTAAAAAAGGCACTTGACTCTGCACGTTAGTCTTGGCTCACACTGTATACTAGAGAGTAATTTCTTGTTATATACTTTTTAAATATATTGAAAATAATAGCGTTAGTAATGTTGAAAAGTTCTTAAACAGAATTATTATTAAAATACTCACCCATATGTACCATTCCATAGAAGTTGTCTGTACCTAAAAAAAAATTTCGTTAATTTAGTTTTGAAAGTTATTCTTAAGAAATGTATAATTTATGACATTCAGAAAAAATATGGGCCTTCCATTTTTTGCCATTTTAGAAAGCGAAGTTTTAAATTTTAAACGGAGAAATGCGAAATTTTTCGATAGACGTATAATAATGATTGTAGATTTAAAATACTACAAGTACAAGCTTTCTTACAGTTTTTTAAAAATAAATATCCATAAAAACCCAAACATAGTGGTATCAATGGATTTGTAAAAAAGGGCAACTTAATGAACACAAGGAGCCACCACCGTCCCATTTGAAAAAAGGGATTATTTGAAAAAAACTAAATTATTTCCGTTAAAACGTCTACAAAATGATTAATAATAGTAACTTTATGTATAAATATTAGTTTTCGTATAAACTAAAATGACAAAGTACGTATTTTTACTTTCACGTCCAGTGGAAGTATAGTAATGCAAAGAAATTTTTTATTTTTTTTGTTGAAATAGGCTTAACATGGCATGAAATGTCAAGATTTTATATTTGAGAAAAAAAAATTGTCTGTCTGTCGGTCTGTCTGTAACTTTTTTGTAAGCACGTTTACTCCTTTACCGTTTACGATATTGACTTGAAATTTGGTAAACTTATGTATTATAATGAGATTTGGAACTAGATTATATTTTGATCTAATTTCGTTGAAGGGTTCGGGGGTAAATGGGGTAAATAAGGGTAAATAGGCAAAGCAAGCAGATAAGAGTCCATAAAATTGCAATTTGGGGCATGTACGAAAAGTCAAGGTCTCAAATTTTTTTCTGGTATCAGCCACCCCCCATTATCACCCCCAATACCACCTCCACACTATTATGAAAGGGGGTAAAAAATTTTTTAATGCCATTTAGTGTGTATACGAGAATCAAGGTACTCTAAATTTTTTTTGGCATTAGCCACCCCCTCTACCATCCCCATTGCCACTCCCGCCCTATTATTAAAGGGAGTAAAAAATTAAATTGGGATTTGGTGTTTATAAGAGAAACAAAGGCCTATGAATTTTTTGGCATTAGTCACCCCGTCTACCGCCCCCATTGCCACGCCCGCCTTATTATTAAAGGGAGTAAAAAATTAAATTGGGATTTAGTGTGTGTAAGAGAACCAAGGGCCTTTAAAATTTATTTTGGCATTAGCCACCCCCATTGCCACCCGTGCTATTATTAAAGGGAGTAAAATATTACATTGGGATTTAGTCCGTATAAGACTTGGATACAAAATCTGGATGTGGAAGTAATGATTCCTTGGGCAGCGGTTTTTATTTCATAGAAGTCTAGATCCAAATTTATAATTACTATAAAAAAAATAACCGGTCAGAAATTTATAAAAATCACCACACATATTTAAAATTTCATACTGAATCCCAAAATGTAATAATATAAAGGATGTTCCATTTGGAAATCAAAAGTTAGCATCATTTCCGGCGAAACCGGTATCACATTACTTCATATGTCAAAAAATGCAGTTTTCTGAATTGCTGTAGATACCCATGTTCAAAAAGAAAAAAGTTATAGGGGCGAGCCACTTCTTTGTGGCACCCGATATATGGTACGTGGGGATTTTCTGCCTGAAACGGAGTGAAAAATTTTTCTGTAGACTTTGAGTCCTTGTTTTTTACTAACACTATACTGTTACGTATTTACACCCTAAATTAAACAAACCAAGCATAGGTTCAATAATTGCAACACGAATTATCACTAACCACTAATTTATTTATCACTTAATTTCTTACAATAATTAGTCCTCAAAATAACACATTAATTATGCTTTTATCTACTGTAGTTATAGTAACACAGCTTGTTACAGTTATTTTTCTTATCTTATCACTTGCCTCATCTCAGAACTGTACTGAGCTCAACGCGTTGGTTCCGCTACTTATATATCCGTGGCACTTATTGTCGATTCATTCATTTCACTCTAGACTGTTCCAGACGACTTCCCCTCCCTTATGGTATGTTATCAAGAAACACTACCTCTGGGCCGACTGGTGAACTATTAAACTATCGTAGCTAGTTAGGCAGGCTTGCTTTTACTCTGCTACTAAGGATTATACCTCTCTTCGTAAAAGGGCATGGGCGTGAACATAAAAATACCATGTTATTTGATGCCACGTGACGTGACGTTCCGCGAAATTACTAGTACTGTATAATTGTTGTCTTTACATAGAATAGGCCACTTTGTTGAATTAAGGCAAATTACACCAGGAAAAATTGTACTTCACCAAATAAAATTTGCGGTAAACTTTATTCTATGACGCCCTCAACTTACATTTAAAATAAGAATTATTTATCAAAGACACGAATCGGCAAAGGCAATTTTAATTAGCTAATTTATTTTTTTAAATGAGATGAAAGTTTAGGTGCCTCTTTTAAAATTCCCTTTGTGTAAATACGAGCTTTTGTTTCTCTCCCTGCTATTCATTTTTAAGGAGTTGAATGTGTACTTAACTGAATTAAATGTGTGTAATAGATGTAATTTGAAGTTGCCTATTTAATGCAAGCCTTCTCATTCTGAAGGATTGCCTTGTTCGACTCTACTTGAAATCCCATCGAAAATGAATCAATCTAGTAGTGGCTTGAAAAGTTGGGAAAGCATCGAGAACAGCGTGAGGCTGAGAATGTCTTTCTCATCCTGCGCAAAAGAACTGCATAATTTTTACTTATTCGTTCCCCATTCAAGCTTCTATTATGATAAGACAGGACTGACTGTGTTGTTTCACTGCCTTTAGTTTTAATTAAAAAATCTTATTTCAGAAAACTCATTTAATTTCCTTCCTATTTGGATATTTGTTAATGGAAAGACGGAAGTTGCTTATCTCGGAACAGATTACATTTTTAATTTATAAATAAAATCGATTCTTAACTATCTGCTAGTTATTTTAATGCACATGATGGAGTTGCATATAATCAATTGTACAGGGTGGCTTACATGGAAGTGGATATTATTTTTGAAACTGCTCCGCACTTGGCCGGTGCCAATATGGCATGGAATTTATCCCTTTACAAACCTTAATTTATTAAATTAAAGTTAATTCAAGTACAAGGTGGGTGGGTTACCATTAAAGTATAAAAGCACCCTAAATAGTACAGAAAATAAATTGCTATATTTAAATTGTCTATGTATACCGGGTGGCACAGGCTAGTGGTTCACCACTATTTTTTTTTATTGCTGCGACATTTGTTTACAAATTTACATATTATTGCAAATTATATATAATTGATACTTATTTTATGATAACTATATATGCTAAATGTCTGAGTTATGACACCTGAGGAGACCTCGTGTTGTGTCTAGCAGTATTAACATCATTATTGTTCATACTTATCGTTACATATAACACAATATCGATTTTGTTGCATTTTAAAAGAATTTTTGCTTTACAATAAAAGAAATATAGGAAACAATAAGAACAATTAGGCTAGTATGTTTGGATTTTACATAGTTTTTGGGTTGTTATGTGTACACATTATTGACTTCAGCGGTTTTTGGAGGAAACAATTTCTTTTATTAGGTCAAGAGTTGGAGACGTGGTATAATTTTTTATTAGTTACTTTTTACATTCTCTTTTGAATATCTTTTTATCATGGGCTTTTATTTATTCAGGTAGTTGCTTGTATAGCTTGATTCCATTGTATTTGATTTGTTTTTTGACAGACTGTTTGGTTTAATTTTTTAGTTTGGTATGCGTTTTTAGTTTTATTTCTTGTTTCGTATTGATGACTTAGATTCGAGCCGAACATATGTTTCTTGTTGTGAGTATAAATTACAGCCGCGTGCATATATAAACTCTCACATTTAGTAATTCCTTTACTACAAATATATTTCTGCAGCTATCTCTACTTCTCGTGTTGAAAATTGTCCTTAATATATAATTTTGCGTTACTTGAAAATGCTGCAGGATTGTGTTATATGCAGAGACCCAAATACTAATGCCATACCTAATTATGGATTCCGTAAGTATATTATATGTCACTAAGAGAGATTTCCTGTTTAGGATACTTTTCAGGTTGTAGAACTCGCATATTAATTCCCTTAACTTCCCATTTAAATATTTAATATGATTTTCCCATTTTAGGTGGCTGTCAAAAATAACGCCAAGGTATTTAATAGTAGTGGTATTATGAATGCAACCGTTTGTATCACCACCTATATATATAGGTTCCATTGTTTGGGACATTTCTGCTTTTGTTGGTGAAAAGCTAATAAATTTAGATTTTGCTATATTCAGTTTTAGTAAATTTGTATCCAGCCAGGTTTTAACTTTACCTATTTTGCAGTGGCTGCCTTTTCTCTTACTGAAGTTCAGTTCTCTCCCGAGCAAATTAGTACGGTGTCGTTTGCATACGATATAATTTTGCATCCAAAGTTTTTGTCGAGTAACTCATTTATAAATAGCAGAAACAAAGTTGGCCCTAGGACAATGCCTTGGGGTAATCCAGTTTTTATTATTTTCTTTGCACTAAGAGCATTGTCTGTTTTTACTTGCTTAGGTCTATATGACAAATATTGTTTCAATAAATTGTAGACATTTCCCCTAATTCTCACTTTGTTTGGTTTGTCTAGTAGCTGGCTACGTGACACAGTGTCAAATGCTTTTTGTAATTTTGTAAGTCTAAAAAAATAGCTATAACTTTTTCATTTTTCTCAAAATTTGTTATGATGTTGGTGTCTGTTAGTAATTGAAGAGGATCTTCTGTGCTTAATTTTTTTTGGAACCCATAATGATTTTTTTATATAATTTTATTTTTTCTAATAATGAGCGAAGCTTGTAGTTCAAGCATTTTTCAAAAAGTATTGCTATATTGTTTATCAATGATATTGGTCGGTAATTTGTCATGTGGTTTTTATTGCCGTTTTTATATATTGGGACTACTATACTATTTTTAAATGGAACACCCTATAAATTTTTACATATTTGGATTCAGAACAACATTCTGAGTATACCACGAGACTGTCGAGAATTTTTGAGTCGATGTTCGGAATTTTAAGACATTCATCTAGAGTGCTTTGGAATACCAAAATTTGTTCTCCGGCAGGTAAAGTCCATGGAAAAAATATAATTTTAGTGTAATTTCATTAATAACTATTTATGAAGCCTCCAAAGTTGAACATATCACTTTTTATAGAAAAAAAAGGTGGTGGCTCATGGTGTTCAATAAATTATAGATTTTTTCTGAATTCATCGATATACATTTCCAATCTATGCTATTTGTTTTTCTATTTTATTTAATTTATTTAAAAATAAAAAATCTATTTCAAAATAATTTATATTGAACTAACATAACTACGATTTGACGCAATATTACAAAACAAAGAAAAGGTGACATTTGTAAACAATTATTGTTAGTGTCCATTATTGATATTTCTTAACATTAAATATACCAATAACGAAAAAACTGACATGATATTAATTCTGTGCTTGCAGGTCAAATGTATGACTGGTGGTCGAGAGGTGAGCGCACTTGCCTCTCACCCAAAAGTTCCGGGTTCGATCCCCGGCCGTGGCAGTGGAAAATACTGTGAGAGGGATTTTTTCACTATACACGGATATTGGGTGTGTGTCCCTTGTCTCTAAATGTGTAGCCCCCTCCCACACAAGGCTCTTCTAGAGCCTTCCGGGATAAAGGGGGTCGTCATTACCTGTGGTGTTATTATTATTATATTATTATTATTATTTATTTAGTAACGTAATCTACAGAAAAATTACAATTATCGATTACAATCTTATATCTACTTAAAAATTACACATTCATATGTGGTTAAGTCATTTTTAAGTACACCAATTTACACAAAAAAAAAATTAAATAACAAACTTAAAAATATAATACATGCAATATAAACTCTCATATGAGAGAGTACACTGCTCTTGCATAAAAAGCGCAGAAGTGAAAACCGGGAAGTATAATACATTTAGAATAAAGAGAGAAATAAAGACAGCAATGAAAAAAACTAAATAAAGAGAAGAAACTATTTTAAATAATCAGAGTACGTCCTCTTTATCGAGTACAAAATTGAATTTCTGTTTTTTCCTGTATAGTCCGAACGAATAAAAAAATATATCAACATTCTCAAAACTATTTATAGTTTTAGCTATTCTATATATAGGGTCTTTCATACCGAGGTTTGTGCGGGGCTTTGAAATGTAAAATAAATTTGAGTTTCTACTGATGTGCTGTGGCACTAAAAAATTAAACTGTTGTAATTAAAAAATGCAGTTAATCTTACCATTAAATAGTTTGTGAGCAAACAGTGCTGTTCCAATTGATCTTCTAGTTTCTAATTTCACAAAATTAAATTCATTTAGCAATATTTCGTAAGATAAATCAAAACAATAAATGTCATATTTTTTGTAGTACAAGTATCTAAGAAACTTTTTTTGCACTTTCTCAATTGTATTTTTATGTACTTCGTATAAGTGGCACCAAATAACTGATGCATATTCAATTATGCTCCTAACATATACATTAAATAGCTGAACTAGCGTTCTCTCATTTTTGAAATCACAGGAGTTCCTTATAACAAATCCTAACATCCTAAGTGCTTTAGAAACTATAATCTATATGAGGGTTAAAAGTTAGTTCAGAGTAATATATAATTCCAAGATCCTTAATATTATCTTTGACCGGAAGTGATGAACTGTTAATATTATAGCCAAAAACATTTTTTGATGCTTTCCATGAAAAACTAATTTTTTTACATTAAAAAATAAACCATTATCTGCTGCCCACTCAGATACATTAACTAAATCGGTTTGCAATAAATAACAGTCTAAAATATTATCTATGCGTTTATATATCTTAAAGTCCGTCGGCAAATGTCTGGCAGCTAGAATGTTGAACTACCCCTATGATATCATTAACTACGCATAGAAAGAAGAACGGCCCTAGGTTTAACCCTTGAGGTACTTCAGATAGCGTTAAAAATTCCTTAGACCGTGCTCCCTTATGTACAACATACTGCTTTCGGTCTTTCAAGTATGAGACGCACATTCGCACTAACCTACTCGAGAGCCTGAGTCCATCTAATTTCCTTAGCAAAACATCATGGTCGACCTTATCAAACGCCTTAGCAAAATCTGTGAAGATTATGTCCACTTGACTGTTATCGTCAAGCGCACTGTTCACTGTGTGGGAAAAACACATTAAGTTTGTGACTGTTGACTCATTTTCCATAAACCCGTGTTGATAATCAGATATACCTAGTTTAACATGCGAGTACATTATTTCATGGCAAACTATTTCAAATATTTTGCTACGTACACATATCAGGCCTATGGTTTATAATTTCACTTAAATTGCTACTTAGACAGGATATATTTTTGTTGTTCTCCACACATCTGGAGTGCATGATGTTATAAGCAAATTAAACATTATCTTAAGTGGTTCCAGAAGTAATTCCGCACAGCCCTTAAATATATATGGAGGAATATTCTCTAGCCCCACTGATTTTTAGATTTTAGTTTTTTTATGGCCCTCGGCTTATACTTCTTATATAGAGTGTTCACGTTATTTCATGATTCAAAATTAAAGTCGTATTTAGCTGCCTATTTAGATATACACTTTCAAAATACTCTGCAAATGCTTCAGCTATTTTATCATTTCCAGATATATGGACAACCTAATATATAATCGAGGCAGATGCCTGGTCTGTATTGCTATTGATTTCACAAATTTCCAGAACTCTTCAGGGGAGTTCGAAATGTTTGTTTCTAATTTATTGATATAGTTACTGTGTGCTAATCTTACCTCGTTTTTTAATTTAGCTCTTAATTAGGTATTACCCGTGCTCTTAAATTTTTTCCTATATCGATCTTTTTTCTTTATATCTTGCATAATTTGTTTACTAAACCACGGTGGGTAGGTTCTTTTATGTTCTACAGTAAGAGGAACACATTCATCCAAGACACAATACAGGGTGTCTCATCGGGAACTGAATCGATCGATATAGAGAAAACTACGCATCAGAAAATTTTGAAAATTTAGATAATTACTAACGTCGGTGTGGCCAATCCAACTAAAATAATTACAAGCAGCTGGCACTTCTGCTTATACCGGAAGTCGATACCAACTTGCTTATTTCGAATGGAACACCCTATATATTTCAGGGTTTTCGAAAAGAGCATAAAATTCTGAGTCGAAAATATGTAGCATTTACTAAACCTAGCCGTTTCAGAGATATTTGACATTTTATAGAAAATTTGACAGGTGCAACGGTTTGCAAGAACCGTTATAACTTTCTTCATGGAAAAGATCCTCATTTGCTTCTTGTCACATAAAAATAACACAAGGAGAACTACGTATATTCTTTCCTATTATTTGGGTTTTCTACCACATGTACTATTATCCTCTTCAAAACAAATCACCGAATCTACAAAATAATAGAATTATTGGAAAAAAAAGCCTCTGCGCCCGTGACGTTTACGCCAAAGGAAAAGTCAGAGGTTATGTTTTGCAAATAATATAAATCGGAATAAACACAAAAATAATGTATTTTGCTGACGTTCTACAACTGAAATAAATTCAATAATATCATACCAAGTGTTCCGTTTTTCGCGTTATATTTTGTCAATTTCAAACCGCGAAAACTTGTTTAGGTCAAATGGAACACCCTGTATTTTTTTACGTCAAGTTGTGTAAAATTGAATTCCCTTTATTCTGATATTAGCATTGTGGGGGTTAAAGTTACAACTTTTTGAAATATTTGCGATTTTATTAGAAATTCATGAATTGTTGTAATCATTTCATCAAAATAGCCATGATTAGAAACAATCAGTCATTATCTTATGTCAAAAAATGCCAGCACGTTTAAATTACACCCACGAAGACTCTTTAAATTTGTTTATTATTTATGGAGAATGTGATAAAGTAATATCATGAACTTGCAGCACATTTGCTACTCGATAACCAGAAAAACGGAAACTGTCACCAAACACTGTAAAACGCATACTGGAAAATTTTAAAAATTATCGCTCTGTCAAGGCAAAAATGCAAAGAAGAAAGCCTATTGTTGATGACGAAAACATTGAAATAGTCATTCTTGGATATTTTCATACATTTCCAAGGATGTCATTAAGATAAGCTGCTCTGCAATCGGGACTATGCAAGGATTTAATTCACAGAATCTTATTAAAACATAAGTTTCGCCCTTTTTAATTCCATATGGTTCAAGGATTAAAAGAAACAGATTTCCTAAGAAGACAGAATTTTTGTGAGTTTATTCTAATAAGGTCTGAGGGTCATGATTCTTATTTGGGAAATATTATATGGACAGCGAGGAAGCAAAATTTACTAAAAATGGACTTTTTAATAGACACAATTCGCATTATTGGAGTGACTCAAATCCTCATATGTTCAGAGAGCGGAACTTTCAGGAACGTTGGCAGTCCAATGTTTACTGTGCCATAAGAAACGATAGAGTGGTGGCATTACAATTTTATGAGGAAAATTTAAACGGAAAATAAAATTTTCTCTTCTGCTAATATGTATAGGTAATTTTTTTTTTTTTTTTTAGGTAAAATATATATGAATATCTTGCAAAATTTGAATAATAACTATTTAGAAAATTTACCTCTCGCTGAACACAGAAACATTTTTTATCAGCACGACGGTGCTGCCCCACATAACGCATATTTAATTAATAATTATTTACAAGAAACTTTTTATAATCAATGGATTGCCAATAATGGACCTTTCTTATGGCCTCCTCGCTCGCCCGATTTATCAGTTCCGGATTACTTCATTTGGGGAACTATTAAAAATAAAGTTTATGAGAGCCCATTAACAACCATTGAAGATTGTATGCAAAGAGTAAGAAATGCATTTCAAAATATATCACAGGATTCAATTAGAAGAGCTACCCATGAGGAACTAATCCGAAGATGCGAAAAATGTGTCGAGATTCGAGGGCGGAATTTTGAGCAATTATTAAATTAAAATGAAATCATATTTTAAATTGATATTATCTCTGCTATTTTAGTTCATGCCATATCTTCAATTCGATTAATACGCATGTTACAGTGTTAGTGTTATTTTGCGTTTTTGTGGATATCGAGTAGCAAATGTGCTGCAAGTTCATGATATTACTTTATCACATTCTCCATAAATAATAAACAAATTTAAAGTCTTCGTGGGTGTAATTTAAACGTGCTGGCATTTTTTGACATAAGATATTGACTGATTGTTTCTAATCATGGCTATTTTGATGAAATGATTACAACAATTCATGAATTTCTAATAAAATCGCAGATATTTCAAAAAGTTGTAACTTTAACCCCCACAATGCTAATATCAGAATAAAGGAAATTCAATTTTACACAACTTGACGTAAAAAAATACAGGGTGTTCCATTTGACCTAAACAAGTTTTCGCGGTTTGAAATTGACAAAATATAACGCGAAAAACGGAACACTTGGTATGATATTATTGAATTTATTTCAGTTGTAGAACGTAGTTCTCCTTGTGTTCTTTTTATGTGACAAGAAGCAAATGAGGATCTTTTCCACGAAGAAAGTTATAACGGTTCTTGCAAACCGTTGCACCTGTCAAATTTTCTATAAAATGTCAAATATCTCTGAAACGGCTAGGTTTAGTAAATGCTACATATTTTCGACTCAGAATTTTATGCTCTTTTCGAAAACCCTGAAATATATAGGGTGTTCCATTTGAAATAAGCAAGTTGGTATCGACTTCCGGTATAAGCGGAAGTACCAGCTGCTTGTAATTATTTTAGTTGGATTGGCCACACCGATTTAATGATTATCTAAATTTTCAAAATTTTCTGATGCGTACTTTTCTCTATATCGATCGATTCAGTTCCCGGTGAGAAACCCTGTATATATGCGCTTAGAATATTTCAACTACCTCATTAATATTACTTGAGCTATGCAATATGCATATTACTCCAATCAATATTCTTTAGCATATTATACATTTTTAGAAAATCAGCCTTTTTATAGTTATATTGTGCATTAAATGTTTTATTTTTGTTATATTCTTGGTTATATAAAAATTCCAATGAACAAAATAAGGCTGGGTGATCTTTGTTTTCATTAGTAAGAGTAAGAGTAAAGTCACTTTTTTCTACCACAATTTTATTATTGTACAGTACCAGATTCAAACATCTTCCCCTTTCATTTGAAATAGTATTATGCTGTTGGAAATTATATAAATATTATAATAATATATAAACTGAAAAAGTGCAAATAACCTATTTCAATATTTGATCTATTGTTTGTTATATTGCTTAGCTCGACAACCCTCGGTATATTGAAACCTCCTAGTACCATGATATTAGAATTAGTTTTTAGTACATTGTTATTTTCAAAGCTATCAAAGAATGCAGAGTAACTTTCAAATGGCAAACTAGGCGGTAAAATACCGCACATATATATAAGTCTGTATACATCAAATTAATTTTTACCCATACATCTTCAATATTTGCATTATTACATGATATTGATAGTTCAAAGATTTCCTGAAAGAAAGATTAAGAAAAAATCTATAATTTATTGAACACTATAAGACCTCCTTCCCATTTGAAAAAAAATCCATAAAAAAATGATATGTTTAACTGTGGAGGGTTCGTAAATAGTTATTAATGAAATTAAACAAAAAATTATATTTTTCCTATGGATTTTATGGTAGGGATGTTTAGCGGAGTTTTTCATGTACTGCCGAGTTGGTAGCAGTGAACTAGATGACGTTGTGTGAGAGACAACACGTCTAGTTGCTGTACCACTCCTGAGTTCGAGTCTCAGATGCGACAGATGGCAATGCCGTAAGGAATAGTCGTTGTATGTCTATGTGTATATGTATACAACTCTGTAATTGGGATCATGGTTCCTGTAGAGTGGTGATTAATTAATAAATTAATAAACAGCCGAGAAATACAGGATATGGTTTCAATGACGTCTGGACTCTTTATTAAGAAATAATAATTTGTTTAGTTTTATTGAATGCATTTTTTTTAGATTACTGTTTATACAAGAACATTACCATAGAAAGTAGATATAGATATAGTAAAAATAAAATAATAGCGCATTGGGAGCAATTTTTATGTCAAGAAATAGTTTGACTTAATTATCACTAAATGAACGAATTTTTTGACTCCTTGAAATTCTACATCCACTTTAACCCCTTTCACGTCGACGGTTAATTTTCGATTCTGATTGGTTTCCTTCTTTATTCTTTATTGGTAATTTTACACCACTCTGCCGGTGAAGTGACTAAACTGGCAAATAATTGAGTCATTCCAAAGGGGAAAGCTATTTCTCTCTAATATAACTCGACGGTTTTTTTGTGACAATGGAAATTATTGACGCCGCAGGAAGTAGACGGTTGTATTCTAATGATTTCGTTTCATCAAAGATCCTATAATAATCTTAAAATGAAAAGAAGAAAATTTAAACATGTCGTCTGGAGAAGATAAAAGGTGATTATGCTTTATTATATACAGGGCGATTCAGATGAACCTCTACAGACCGATTACCAGTTTATAGACTACTTTTGAAGTTCAAATGAAGTTATTAACGATTATGATATAACGCGACGTCTAGAAAGAAATTTTAAATGACGCTTGTAAATGTATCATTAAAGTATATTTTTATTTGTTATATTAAATCCTCTCGGTATATTTGACTGTAACATGTGAAATTCGTTATTTGGGTCTAGTTTAATACATATGGATGTATTTAGAAATGTGCAATTTGCAACCATAAGCACGTGTGTTACGGCAAATCTCCGATAAGTAAAACGCGATAGGGAAATATGTGGATTGGTGTCTTCCTTAAGGGTATTTTATAAAAAGTAGTTCGATCTAGATTAAAAGTGGGGAAATTGGGTTGAAACAGGACATGATGTATAAAAAGTGTGGCAAAGAAACAGGCACGAGATGCTATTTAGGTGTAAGAGGGTGATTGATAATATGGAGAGGTATGTTGATTGATCGAAAGTATACTTGTTGTTCTTTTTACTTTGCGAAGTAAGCTTCTTCTAAATGCGTGATAGCGTCACAAGGAAATGTATTATCCGTTTTTTATCCAGTGCTGACAATAGGATAGTTTGTTGTGTGTCTTATTTGACATAACTATATTTTAGTCGTTCCGTGAGCCACTTCCTTATTACAAAAAATATATCGACAGCTCTTGTTTCATTTAAGATGTGAATTTCTGTAAATAAAGTTTAGGTAGTAGGATCCATCCATCTTAGGTTTACTAAATATTATTTTAAGTTATATTTTTGAATTGGACGTGCATTCACTTTTAAGAAGGTTATTTCAAGAACAATTATGTCGTGTTTATTCATAAAACGTACTTTTGAAATGAATGTATTTCCATCTGGAGCGCAACATTGTTTTTCCTCTGTAATAGAAAATGTTATTTCCGTACAATCAAAGTAATTGCTAAACATGAAGAGGTAGTTTTTATTCATTTGTCTTCAATTTAGCACTTAATGGTCGAAACACAAATCGTGATTACAAGGCACGATCTAAGGCCTAGAATACAATCGAGGGTTTAACAACTTGTTACAAACAAATAATAACATTATGGAAGCGTATAAATGAATAAGATTTTTTCTCTTAAGAAATTAAGATTGAGATTAGTTAATACTGCATATAGAGCTACAGTAACACATCATTAATTTATTATAAATGCGTTACGGTAATGTAACAACATTATTATACCGAGTTTAATATATTTACAATCAATATCAGGCATTGCTAAGAAAATTCAATTCTGAAAAGTAAACCAGACGAAATACATAAAGTTTATTTTGCATGCATGTGTACTTTTCTATATCAATCTGCACGATGTTTTAGTTGAAAATAATTTATATGTCCATTCTAACTTGATAAGTAACTCCCAACAACCATATTAAATAACTTGATATCATACCAAAATTTGGCATCACAGAACTTCCTCGTTATAATAGCAACCTCAACTATTATAGGAGAGAACAATATATAGTAAACATTCATGTATATAACACACACAAAAGGAATATCAATAATTGGATGACGATCATGCGCATTTTAGCACCAAAATTATACACAACTATCTCAGATGTAGAAAAATCGAAGATATTTTTGCTTTAAGAGAAAATTTATATTCCAAACTAACTTATTTGTGTTACCAACTCAATTCTAAAGTTCATACATTATTACAAATATATGCTAGATTAGTTTTAAGACTTTGCACATAAAAGGATTACAATTAATGATGTTATGTCACAACGTACAAAAACCGAATTTGTCTCTTAACTGGAGACTTATTTTAGAATAATAGTATTCACTTAAACCCACACATTTAGATGAAAAATTAAACAATTTTTACCCGCTCAACGCTCAAATCCGACAACACAATGCTTTGGTATAATTTTAATGGAAGCTCACATGTTTGGTGTCAACGGTAGGATAATTCAATTTTTCATCGCAAATGAACCAAAAAATTGAAATTTAAATTCCACCTTTGACGTTAGGAATAAACGGGAAATTTGTATGTGTGTTTTAAAACAGGATGTACCTATAACACATCAGTACAGGGAGCTGCCTTACGTTTCATGCCTCTTCGAGCTTCTACAGCAATCAATTACAATTAACTTTGCCGTATTGTTCAGGCCTAATTGACCTAAAACACTTTCAACTAGTGGATTATTAAATATTGCGAAAGTAATACGTCTTATACTTAATGTCCTAATATCGCACTTACAAGCATCATTATTATTACCGTAAACATGAAACACGTTTAACTTAGGATTTTGGTTAACCAATATCCATTTGGACTATCGTCCACTCGTATCGAACTTCTTTAATATCAACTTGTAATCTCTTAATAATGATAATAACAATAATAATTTTGATGATGAGCTGCGCGAATCGGATCGGATACCCGTAAGATGATGCATGTCCATAGAAGCATTCGTCCTAGATCGTACGTTCCTCGACTACACTTCCCGCGTCAACGGGGGGTCCAGGTCGCTTGAGTCTGGAGTGTATGCAATATGCATGGCAGAGTGGCATTGAGTATGGCGTGTAACATACTGAGGAGCTCGGTACCCACCTCTATGGTTTGTGAGAGATCATGAAAAGGGAATTGGCGCATTTTTATTTCAAGTAGCACGAAGGGTCGCAGATGACCTCGGTATTATATTCGGCTTCAGGCGAAAAATCCAGCAAGGTGTTGATGTAGAATCCCAAATCAAAGCTGCCGAGTAGAAAATCTGTTCAGGCTACACGTCGATAAACCTATGTTCGGTGTGTTCTATAACAACATAGGTACACTGGGTTTATGGGTAAAGCTGACCTTCGTTTTTTACAGTTAGTAGGGCTAAAGTCGGAGACTGCGGGATTTATTGTGGCCTGCCATGATGGTGTTGTTAACACTTTAGTCTACCGTAGTCGCGTTATGAGTGTGGAAGTCCATGACACTAACTGCAGGATCTGTCGTCAGGCGCCGGAATCGCTCATGCACCTACTATCTGCATGTCCGATTTAGGGCTTTAAGAGTGCTATATTATCACCTACGGTACTCATACGAGGTAGATCAAACACATTATGTCCCCGGAGAAATCGAGTCCGTTGTTGAGAACGAGAAATGCCGGATTTATTGGAACTTCTCGTTTCTGACCGTCAGGCTTATTCAAGCTAACAAGGCTGACACAGAACTCTTCGACCAACAAACCAAGGTGATATATTCCATCGAGTTCTCGGCACCTGTCGAGACAAACCTCACCTTGAAGGAGGATGAAAAACGGTTTAAATATAGACATCTCTGGTATAAGCTGCAAACGCAGCTATACCCAGACTACTCGGCCAAGATAGTCGTCCTGATAATCGATGTACTCGGTGGGATGAGGCCTACATCAAAGATCAGGAAGAACCAGATGTTTCACTGATGACGTGTTTTGGTTAAAGTTTTAATCCACTCGTGGCCGGTCCGTATTTTTTATGTGTTCTGTGCATCTTACGAATCATTTGTTCTTACGTTCCTCGAGTAACAAATAGTAAGTGCAATTTTTTTGAAAACAGCGTTAATGTAGAATTATGGAGTGTTGAGTACACTTTATCTAAAAATATTTATCGTATTCTTATATCCTGCGAATAAATACCTAAGTCCACCCCTGTCTGAAGTAACTCTGTAGTTGAAGCCAACCATGTCGCTTTTTCTGCGCAGAATCATGGCCCGTCACGTGATGTACCAAAAAAATTAAACTGCTTACATTGGGAATTACATCAAGTGAAAATCCTGGTTGACCTAATATGTGCCTAACACTGCTCTCCGAATTGAAGGCAATACCGACCTGCCAAAATCCAACCGAATGGTTAGCGGCCCAAATACATCCTGTTGTCCCTTTGGCTGCTTAGGGCACACGATTTGGGAATTGACAGTCACTAAGCCTGAGGAATGAGCGGAATGGCTGTAGATAATTCGCTGGCGTTTCTGCCGTGTGTATGTCGGAGACAAAGTAGAAATGATTTGCTAATCCAACAAACATGCGTCCAAATAAAGGATATACCTAAACAATGCATTTCAGAAATTATAAAAAAAGAAAAGTATACAAATAAAATGGTTACGGTAGGCAGTAACAGAAATTTTAGTATAATTAAGCCAATGTGAAAAATATAATACTACCATTGCAGGAAAGTATAAACAAAGAACTAAATATTTCTTATGGTATAAGTAAGTTGACTAACAGGACAATAAAAAATATCAATAATATGTTAAATGTGGTTATAAACACGATGCACAGAAATAAGTGGAGAAAACATTTGTGGATTAGTACCAGGCACTTTATAAGTAAATGTAAGACAATTTCTATCAGAAAATCTTGGCGCATGAAATTTTACTTTCAGATTGTTTTCAATAGACCTAAACCATTGTCAAGTCAGCTAAATAGTAAGAAATCAAATATCCTGCTATTGATCCTTGCAATGCTTTTCTATAGGTGATTCAAATAACAAACAATATATTATCTCCGCTTATATTTCCTGACAATCATTTAAACACGATTGCGTCATCTCTGTTAGCTTCAAAACGATGGCATATTAATTTAGAGCAAAATAATTCACGGTTAAGCATATCAAATGCTTTACTGTTATCAATCATCATTAGGAGAGTTAGTACGTTATTGTACCACGCTGTAATAATCTGCAACTTTTAGTCATGCAGTTGTGGTATTGTGTTATGGCATGTAATACGATTGAACAATGAACAGGTAAAAAAGCTTAAGCATAATCATAAATTTTGACAGAATATCATTTCTATAAATATTTTGGAAATTACAGTAATAACGTTATCTATTTCAGATAAATGTTGAATGTACGAAGTTTTTTATATCGTTATGTGCACGTCCACGCCCTCTTACACAGAGGTTTAAGTAGCAGAGTAAAAGAGAGCCTGCCAAATTAGCTACCATAGAAAAATAATTTATCAATCGACCCACCCCGGGTGGCGCCTCCTCATAGAAATATACGAGATAGGAGGAGAAGTCGTCTGGAACAGTCTGGTGTGAAATGGATGAATCGAGAATAAGTGCCACGGATATATAAAAAGCGCCTCGGACAGTGGGTTCAATACAATTCTGAGATGAGCCAAATGATCAGATAACATAAAGAACAGTAATAAGTTGTGAATTACTGTAGTGAGTCTATAGTAGATAAAAGTTTTAGTTAGTGTGTTATTATAAGGACTAATTATTGTAAGTTGTGTTAATAAATCAGTCGTTAGTGACAATTTGTGTTGCAATTATTGAACCTCCGTTCGGAGTGTTTACTACAGGGTGTAAACATGTAGCAATATGGTCTTTCCATAAATCGAAATGATCTACCAGGTTATTTCAGTCTGGTAGACGTTATCACGTTTTCTAAAAGCGGTATATACACACATAAACTTACATAGATACGTACATACATACACATGAACACACATACATATTTGAAGCCAAACTGTTACGAAATAGATTTTTGTACAAATATTTTTTTCTTTGATGATAATTAAATTTATTGTCCGATTATAATAATATGACCAATATGACCATTGTCGTACAAAACTACAGACAGTGATGAAAAAATAAAGGTCCTAAAAATGAATGCATGCAATAAAATTTAGATGTGTGGGATAGTAAACTGAAATCAGGTGCGGAGGTGCGTCATTGCTATTAATTATCTTGTCGAATTTAAATCATTAATAAATACCCCACTTGAGCCTACATATAGAGAAATAAAAAGGGTTTTAATTACTACGAACTGTCCGTTTAGATTAACGAACAGAGTCACACGCAAAGAAATAAATACAAAAGTTTATTTGCTGAGCTAAAATATTACCGTATTAGGTTTTACTACACAAACATTAATCATGCTGGGCCGTAAAATAATTATTTATATCTGCTACCTTTTTGCAGTTTTATCACTCATAAAATTAAATGGAACTTAATCTGATTTTCAGGAAATATTTGCTTCTGTATAATTTTTGAAATTAAAAACCTTTTGATTTCTTTAAACTTTTTCCAAAGCCAGGACGAACATTTGGAAGTACCTTTTATCGATACGGGGGAAACTGGGGTAAAAAATTTGTTGTGTAAACAAGCACTGAAATAGTTTTCATAAATACTGAAAACCGTGCTCGACGTACAGTGATATAATCAGAAGTTGACAAAGTCTCAATCATTTGCTGATTACATCAGTTTAACGAAAATGGCGTTGTATGTTTGTGCAAACTTGTCCATATTATTATATTTCTACCTTCTTCAGGGTGTGGATATTGTTCAATAATAAGCTCATGTATCTAGACATACTAGACATAATTTGATTTGCTTTGAGATGTATGGTCTAGTCCTAAATTATACCAAAAAATTCAGAAAGTGCCGTATCATGTACTGAGAGAATTTCAAAATTTTTAACATATTTAACGCGCTTTTTTCATATAGAGGGTGTGCCAATACAAATTTCCAGTTGAAATTGCTAAATGGCTTTAGATATGAATACAAATAGTTTTTTAATATGTTAAGGGGTAAATGGCCCTGCGCCACAAAGAATTTTTTGGATGACAGGAACTTGAAATGTTATGTATTATGTCTAATTTTAATTATTAGACTTCGTTATATGAAAAAAATTCGATAGTCCAACCATTTTCGAGAAAAGACCCCACACAGAAACATGGATCCCGTTGAAAATGATTGAAATTGGGATATGTTGTAGTTCAGATGTTCCTGATGAAAAGTTCAAATGAGGCCAAGGCTCGAGGACCTTTTATTTTGGAGTTACAGCGATGGCAATGGTCGAAAACTCGAATACATGGGATTTGGGATCCTGGTGAAAATGGTCGAAATTGAGATATGTTGTAGTTCAGACCTCCCTGATGAAAAGTTTAAATGGGACCAAGGCTCAAGGACCCTTTATTTTGGAGTTACAGCGAGAGCAAAGGTCGAAAATTCGAATACATGGGATTTGGGATCCCGGAGAAAATTGCCGAGATATGTTGTAGCTCAGACCTTCTTGATGATACGTTCAACTGGGACCAAGGCTGGAGAACCTTTTATTTTGGAGTTACAGCAAAAGTAAATGTCGAAAATTAGAAAATTCGTGAAAAATCTTCAAAATAAGAAATTCTCGAGCCTTTGTCACATTTGAATTTTTCATCAGGGAGGCTTGAACTACAACATATTATATCAATTTCGACCATTTTCACCGGGATCCCAAATCTCACGTATTCGACCATTGCCCTTGCAGTAACTCCAAAATAAAAGATCCTCGAGCCTTGGTCCCATTTGAACTTTTGACCAGGAAGATCTAAACTACGACATATCTCAATTTCGACCATTCTCACCGGGATCCCAAATTCCATGTTTCTGTGCGGGGTCCTTTGAGTTTAAAGTATTTAATTTTTGAAAAACTAAAATCTCCGTAACTTTCTTACATTAAATTATAGACGATCGGCTTTCAATTTGTGCAATATCGAGGGTTTCGGTCTAACCATTTCCCTCAAACTTCAGGCGATCCCCAAGGATCAATTTTGGGAACCCTCTTCTTTATAATATTTATTAACCATATTGCCAAAGATATCAATGCGCACTATTTGCTATACGCCGATGACCTCAAATTATATTGTAGAATTTCTTCCGTCTCTGAGTGTGAGAACCTTCAAAATAATATCACTACACTTGATAATTGGTGCCGTAAGAGCAAATTGCCACTAAATCCTAGCAAGTGCAATGTTATGTCCTTTTTTCGTAAAAAGGCACTACTTTTATTTGATTATGAACTTGACGGTCAAATTCTCGAGAGGCCTGACTATATTAAAGATTTAGGAGTCTTCTTTGACTCTGATCTCAGTTTTTCCCATCACATAGATGTGTGTTTGGCTGGTGCATACAAAAGTCTTGGTTTTGTTTTACGCAACTCTAAGGATTTTAAAAACATTTCTACTCTGCGCTTGCTATTTATTACTTTCGTAAGATCCAGGCTTGAGTATGCTTCAGTAATATGGTGTCCAATATACACAACGTACATAACATAAATTGAAAGAGTTCAACGAAGATTCTTCAAATCAGCTGTTTTTCTTCCAGATGGTGTCTATCCCGCCAGAGGGACACCTTATAATCAGTTCCTCCAGCGATTTGACATGCAAAGTCTTTTCATTAGACGCACACTGCTTTCTGTTATTTTCCTGTTTAAATTAATTCATTATAGGATAAAATGTGAGTCAATTATTGCAAAGGTTATATATCGAGTCCCTAGAATTAATAGTAGACATAACAGCTTATTTTTACTCCCCCAGGCGCGCACTAACCTTCTCTTAAAGTCGCCTTTATATCAAATATTAAATAATTACTCAAATATTGAATATAATTTGGATATCTTATTTAATGATGTCAAAAAATGTTTTATGTAAAGCGTTATTTATGTAATATCCCCGTTTTTATTTTCATGTATTTTTTTTAATATATCATTTTACAATGCTTAATGTATGTACTTATATACTTATCCTGTAATTGGGCACTTGCTCGTTGGATATTTTATAGTAATAAATAAATAAATAAATAAATATATTGGGAATTTTTATTGGCACACCATAGATCGAGTTTGGTAAATAGAAAATGTTTATCTGTTACCACTTACAAATCAAATCTACGCAAAGTAATATTTTACGAATACTAAATTATTGCATCCAATAGCCACAAGGAAGCATACCGCGTCTCATTTGAAATTCTAAAATTTCATATTATTAAAGTATTTGCCTGGCAATCCGTAAGTATATCCAATACACTATCACTTTTAAAATGGTCTATTATAAAAGAATATCACTTTTATTACCAAACACTGCAATGATAAATTATGTTTGAATTTAAATAGTAAGTTGTCAATTTCCTCGGTAATCAGTTATCATTATTGAAACTTCTTTATCATCCACGGATAATAAATAACGGCCCTTAGTTGTAGCCTTGATGTACACTTTACAAATATGAATTTTTGTGAATATTAGAATCGAAGATAAATTGAAAGCAATGACCACTTTTTTGTTGCCAAGTTATTAACTCGATATTTAATTTGTATCATAAAATCGCACTGTTAAATTTTCCTTAAAATACAAATAAACGAAAACAGCTTAATACTGGTTAAAAGCACGGAAGATAAATCTAAACTTTCATTCAAAACGTATATACGAAGAAGCAGTGGTCCGAATATTTACAAACGGTTTAACTAACGTGAAACATAGATCGTATACGTACAAATCAATCACTATGCCAGGCAGTAAGCCTTATTATTACCGATGCTTATGCTTACACCTGTGTGGATTATTCACGTCACAAAATTTAAACGAAAAACTAATTCGAGCTCTAAAATAATATTGCCAACGCAAAGTAAATACGTACATAATGAAATGGCCTGATTTACTCAGGGATAGAGAAAATAGTCGTCACATTTCTGGACACATAAAATTATAATTTCGCAGAATGCAGTAGAAAATGATGTTAATTAACCAGTTACAATAAATAATCCACTGTTATATTTTGACTTTTTGTTGTTATTCATTATTATTGGTATAATTGTTAGTACACGTTGTATACAGATTGTGCCAATAAAAATTTCCAGGTGAAATATTTCGAAAACTACAAGAGATATTTGAGTTCTGTAAAAGCCCATCCATAGAACATATAAATGGTTATAGTTTTTAATACAAATAGTTTTTTAATATATTAAGAGGTGGGTGGCTCTGCGCTACAAAGAATGTTGTGGATGACAGGAATGTTACATGGAAAAAAATGAAAAATCCAACGGGTTCCGAGAAATTTGAGATTAAAATATTTAATTTTTAAAAATCTAAAATCGTCGTAACTTTCCTACAGACAAGAAAATTTTCAATCTCAAAACCGTGTCCATATCAAATTTTAGGGGTAAAATATATTAGGGTTATTCCGCCCCTCACGTCTCAGACAAGATATAAGGGCATCATATTTATTAAAATCGATATCATAATTTGTGAGCAGGAAACCTTCTTCAAAATTCAACTTAAAAAAAATACAAGCTGTTATTTCAATCCAAACTACGCCCTATCCCCACCCTGTATAAAGCATGAGTCATAGTTTATTGTATATAATGACTGCAGTTTACTTCATGTCATGGTTTGTATATAAATTTAAATATTTAAAACGAACTAATCAAGTATCCTTGACATAATAAAGATTGCTTCAGAGTATCCCTAGAAAATTTTACGATGCCCGCTTTTATATGCCTTGCTTTTCTTGTTTTACCTTATTTTCAAATGATAACATCGTCTATAAATATAACACGGGTATACGCGCATCAGTTTCTACATTGACCTTTTTTCCAGCAAATATCATTTTTGATGTGATTTGGCTTGGTTTGCGCTGTCCCTTAAATATGTTTGTTAAGGTTATACAACAGTACACGTTTCACGATGAGCACAAAGTATATGCATATAAGCTAAGTGCATAATTATATTTACATTTTCACGATTCTGGAAAACATTATCATGTACAAAATTAACCATAAACCTAAAAATGCGTTATAACAAAGGATGCCTTAAACCACGCTCATTTTACAGGATGGTGGAATAGTTGGAATAGTTGATAGGAATCTATCTTAATGCGAGGCTCGATGCTTCAAAATTAGAGCTCTAAAGCCAATTTAATTGGTGTATTGGTAGAAATTTATCTATTGATTATAAAGAAATTAGTTTTTCCCAAAAAATCTCGAAAACTCTTCAAGAACTTTATTTAAAGAGCCAAGTATTGCCTTTGTCCACAACTTCTTTTGCTGCTATTCCTAAAGTAGTATCTTATGTCTTGTTCTGTTCCTTGTGTGCGTACATTCGGACGTTCTCCTTTCAATGGTGATAGTTGAAACGATATTACGGGACATAATTTCAAATTTTAAACCATGTAAAGATTCAAATGGAAGTATTTAGGTAGAATCCAAGGTATTTATTTTCTAAGTTGTTATTATCTAATACAATACTTTGCCTAGCTTGTTGACGATTTACACCTTTTAAATCTTGATTGATAATATTAATAACATCATTTACATGTTCTCCATAAAAATAAATTAACTTGTCATCTGCAAATAACTGTACCTTACAATTCTTTATTGATTTCACTGTCATTTATAAACAGCACAAATAATAAAGTTCCTAGCACTGATCCTTGCGGTACTCCGAAGTCATGGTCCTTGTTAGATGCACCATTTACATATCTTGTCCTTTGTTTTCTTGCAGTTAGGTAAGATTCAATTCATTTAAATACAGTCCCCCCCCCCCAATGCCCATTTTTTTCAACTTAACAAAAATTGCTGCTAATTTATTTTTTACTTCTCAAGTATGTAACTAATACCCGTTTTTCTTAGGAATACTTTCAATAATTTCATTAATACTACCTACGAAATATTCATTAAACTTTTCCGCGATTATAAAGTCATTTTTAACTACTTAATTTATAAACTGGATTTCTTTGAGCGCCGAGTGGTTTATATATAGGCATGTTTCTTTCAATGTTTTCCACATATTTTTTGAGTCCTTTATATTGTCGTCGATTTTTCGTTCATTGTAATTCCGTTTTTGTCTTCTTAGTAATGATGTTATCTCTTTCGTTTTTTCTTATATCTTTCCCAGTCTACATTTGTATTACTTGTTGTTGTCGCTGTATATCTCTGATCCCTTTCTCGCATGCGTTCCAGATTTTCTTGATTTATCCATTTCTTCTCTGCAGGTGAAATAATTCGGAAACTACTACAGATATTTGACATATAAATGGCTTTAGTTTTGAATACAAATAATTTTTTAATATGTTAAGGGGAGATGGCGCTGGGCTACAAATAATTTTTGGATGGAAGCTTTTATTGGCACACCCTGTATAAGTATTGTAATTGCTCATTCATTATTTATTTATAATTTGATAAAATTGACATTTAGATATCATTTGAGGCATCATGTTTCTTTTGTAACAATTTAGATTACCAACAAAACTATGACTTTATGAATACAAGTATATACTTACTTCATTCAAAGTTTAAATAGCTGAGGACTGATTTATTGAACATCTCGTAGCGAGCAACGCAAAAATATATCAACGAATACTGTATTGTGATTACATCTATTTTCAGAAAGGGTTTATAAGTCTCTGCGGGGTTGTTCTGATCTCTGCTATTAGCTTCTATGTGGAAAAACAACCCTTATTACAGCACTCCTGAGTACTACAACGGTAGCTGGTGATTCGCTGACGCACATATCGTTACCTACGATTAATAACCCAAAAACATATTTTATTGCTCTTGCTAAGGAAGGTTCTTAATAATGTAGCTGAATGTAAGTATCTGAGAGCACTTAATGTTGGATATAAATATTGTCACCAACGGGATTTGTTAATTTAATATTTTATAGATGAGTTATTTCCTCTACAAAAATACTATCACGACGATAAAATCTTGAATATCTTCTACAAGTACCATACAAGTGTTTAATGTGGAACCTGTGTAATTTCATCAAATATATGGTTTTATGCAATAACGATATCTCGAAATTAATGATGTGTTTTATGTAATAATAACAATGTCTTCCTTTCAACGTGCACATGTTGGAAGTAGGAAACTTAAAACAAACCATAATAATTATATACTTATAATATATTGTGCGGAGTTTTGGATGCAATTTGAATACAACTTTGCACATGGGTTTATAAAAGCAGAACGACTACAAAATAATATGTGTGATTAACAACACAGCAGTAATTATTAAAGAGCAAAGCTTTTAAAATAATTGTAGTTGAAATAGTTTCACATACATTTTGTGGAGAAGGGAGTGCAGTCCTTATGTATGAGATAAAATGCTAAACATCATATTCTATTACTTTTCAGCACATCATGTCCCAGTTGTTAAGTCCCCATTTCCTATGATTATACTGATTAGGTAAGGAGTATTTGTAAATTCAGTTTCGTAAGTTTTGTTGTACTAGAACAATATCGAAATATAGCGGAGGTATATTAGAAGATGCGAATTGTAGAAACTAGTACACTTATTCCTACAGGGTGTCCCAATAGTGCGTCAAAGTTCAATATCGGCCTTATTAGAAAACTTTGGAAAATTGTTTTTTTGTGGAAGTGGTATAATGTCAAAAGGAGCACATATTAAAAATATTTGAAATATACTGGGTGACTCGCTACAGCGGAGCATCTTTGAGGTCAATTTTTTTTAAATAAAACACCCTATATATTTTTATATTTATGAATTCAGCGTAAAGTACCTTTCCAACGACCTCCAGATTTTTGTTTTTGATGTGGCGTTGCCGAGTTATTCGAAAAAATATGAAAATTTTGGTCGGAACAAGGTTCAACAAATTTATTCTCTGTGTCTATATTGCTATTAATTACGAAGATTTATTTTGCAATTATGTAGAAACTACACTGCACACAGTGTGTCCAACTAAGTCGGCACCATATGGGAAACTCTTTTATTATCGGTTTTATGAAAAAAAATTTCAAAGTGAATTTTCTCAATTTTTTCAAATGGAACACTACACACAGTGTGTCCAACTAAGTCGGCACCATATGGGAAACTTTTTTATTATTGGTTTTATGAAAAAAATTATTCTTGATAAAAAGTTTCGCATGGCCTAAAACCAAAATCTAAATAATCAGATATCAATTCGTTTCAGTCGTATACGAGGTTTGTCGAAAAATGTAAATTTTACTCAAGAGTAAAGTACCTTTATTCATTACAATATCGACAATCGTTATTAAGAAAAGTTGATCCTAATTGAAAACTACGGTCAGATACCCAATATTACCGATCTACCATGAAAAACAGATTTTGTTATTTTTAAAAACTCTTCTCTATAATTAGCATTGGTAATTTATGTCTACAGATCGATATTTAATTTAGGATGCACTGACAAATTCTGATATTTTTTAGCCGACTAGATCTCCAGACTTAACCACTCTGGATTATTTCTTATAGGTCTACTTAAAACAAAGGGTTTACCAGCAAGGACCTTTTCAAGATATTGATCATTTGGAGAGGATCATTTCAGAAGCATTCCAGGAAATTCCTAAAAATATGATAAAGGATGTATTACGGCAATTTCATTAATGAATCAATTAATGTTTAGAAGGAGATACTGGATATGTTGAGGCTTTAGTGAATTGAAGCAAAATACAAATTATGTTATTTCCAATAATGTTAAGAATGTTAATTATTGGTTTAAATTTTATCTTCTGTTTAACTTTTCATTTGTAAAATAAATTATTACGATATGCATGTATTAATTATTCAAATGTAATAGCAAATTGTTACATAACTTACAAATGAACCGAAAGGTTATCATGTTTTTCAATGCAA
Organism: Leptura quadrifasciata; assembly: GCA_963675555.1. NCBI lineage: Eukaryota > Metazoa > Arthropoda > Insecta > Coleoptera > Cerambycidae > Leptura > Leptura quadrifasciata. The sequence continues at coordinate 36,633,239 of OY776682.1, forward strand.
TAAATGTTTTATGATTTGCAAAATTAAATTATGTATAATTTATACCCAAAAATTATTAAAGATCATTTTTTAGATGGATAATATTGGATATCTGACCGTAGCTTCCAATTAGGATCAACTTTTCTTAATAATTATTGTCGATATTGTAATAAATAAAGTTATATTCTTTCCTATTATTTGGGTTTTCTACCACATGTACTATTATCCTCTTCAAAACAAATCACCGAATCTACAAAATAATAGAATTATTGGAAAAAAGAGCCTCTGCGCCCGTGACGTTTACGCCAAAGGAAAAGTCAGAGGTTATGTTTTGCAAATAATATAAATCGGAATAAACACAAAAATAATGTATTTTGCTGACGTTTCGGAAAGTAATCTCTTTCCGTTTTCAAAGCTATTTTTTTGAAGAACTCTTATTTTGCTGTGTATGTCAAATACACAGCTTTAAGATTCTGTTTATGTTATTTCCATAGATACTTACTACTTACACAGAACATAGAACTGATGATATTTTTTAGATAATGTTGAGTTTGTTAAGTTCTTCTTTTAACATTGGTAGCCAGGTTGTACAAATATCTACAGAACAATTCGATACGCACTTATCTTCATTTAATAAGATTATTGCTGATTCTTTAATTTTTCTTTTTTTGGTATCTGTTTCTTTTGTTAAAATTTTTGCCGAGTCCCAGTTTATTCTATGTCCGTTTTCCCAAGCATGTTCACAAATCTTTGATTTCTGAATTTCATTCTTTCTAATGTAGTTCTTGTGCTCATCCAACCTCACACTGAAAGGTCTGGATGACTCACCCACATAACATTTATCACATTCGCACGGGATATTGTAAATACAGTTTTTTGAATTCTGCTCCCTGTTTATCGGTTTTGTTTTTGTTAAAATAGATCTTAAAGTGTTCCCCGTTTGAAATATCGTCCTAACATCAAATTTGTCACCTATACGGCGTAGCTTTTCCGATAGTCCGTATACATAAGGAATTATTGCTGTATAATGACGTTCAGGTTTTTGTCGTACCTGATTGTCCCTATTTTCAACATTTATGAAAATTCTATCAACAAAGGCTTCAGGATATTGATTTTGTACTAGAACCTCTTTGATAAATTTTTTCTCGTTATTTAATATTTCATTATTAGATGAAATTATTTTGGCCCTATCGTATAAACATTTTACAACACCCCTTTTAACATTTATTGACTGATTTGAGTTAAAATTTAGATATCTATTAGTATGTGTTGGTTTTCTATAAACGCTTGTTTCAATTGTATTATTTATCCTTCTAATTAAAACATCTAAAAACGGTAGTTCATTCCTACTTTCTACTTCTAATGTGAATTTAATAGACGGTTCCTTACTATTTATATTTTGTAAAAAAAACTATCTAGTAAATCAACACTATGAGGCCAAATTGCAAAGATGTCGTCAACATATCTCCACCAGACAACCGGTTTGTTTATACAATTTTGAACATATGTGTTCTCAAAGTTCTCCATAAATATGTTGCTTAAAATTGGTGATAATGCAGACCCCATAGCCATACCAAAATCCTGCTGATAGAACTCATTGTCCAATTGAAAATAGGTTGTTTTTATACACATTGTTAAGAGTTCCATTGTGCTATTTACACTTAATTTAGTTCTAGTTTCCAAATTATTATCATTTAGCAACCTGTCTTTAACTATTTTTAATGTTTCATCTACCGGAACATTGGTAAAGAGGCTAACTACATCAAAACTAACCATCAGGTGTGATTCATGAATATCGGTTTCATAAATTTTTTCTATGAAATGTTTACTATTTTTAATATATAAATCGGTATTTCCAGATAATGGATCAATAATTTTAAGTAAAAATTTTGCCAAATTATGACATGGTGAATTAATAGAACTAACAATTGGTCTTAAAGGAATATTTTGTTTATGTGTCTTTGGTAAGCCATAAAAATGAGGGGGCTTACTATGATGTGGTGTAAGTTTCCTTCGTTCAAAATCATTAAATTCATGTTTGTATTTAAACAAAGTTCTGTAAATTTTGCTCTCTATTGATTTTGTTGGATCTTTGTTTAATTTTGAGTAGGGTCCCTCATTTACAAGAGTCATGATTTTTGTGTTATATATATCTTTATCTATAATGACTGTGGCATTACCTTTGTCTGCTGGCAATATTTTTATACTTTCATCGCGTTTTAAGGAATTTATCGATAACTTTTCTTCTGGAGTTAAATTATCTTTAATTTTGTATTGCTTCTCTAAAGCAATTTTTGCCCGTATGCGATATTCATTACCACTATCTGTTGGTAAATATTGCCAGCAGACAAAGGTAATGCCACAGTCATTATAGATAAAGATATATATAACACAAAAATCATGACTCTTGTAAATGAGGGACCCTACTCAAAATTAAACAAAGATCCAACAAAATCAATAGAGAGCAAAATTTACAGAACTTTGTTTAAATACAAACATGAATTTAATGATTTTGAACGAAGGAAACTTACACCACATCATAGTAAGCCCCCTCATTTTTATGGCTTACCAAAGACACATAAACAAAATATTCCTTTAAGACCAATTGTTAGTTCTATTAATTCACCATGTCATAATTTGGCAAAATTTTTACTTAAAATTATTGATCCATTATCTGGAAATACCGATTTATATATTAAAAATAGTAAACATTTCATAGAAAAAATTTATGAAACCGATATTCATGAATCACACCTGATGGTTAGTTTTGATGTAGTTAGCCTCTTTACCAATGTTCCGGTAGATGAAACATTAAAAATAGTTAAAGACAGGTTGCTAAATGATAATAATTTGGAAACTAGAACTAAATTAAGTGTAAATAGCACAATGGAACTCTTAACAATGTGTATAAAAACAACCTATTTTCAATTGGACAATGAGTTCTATCAGCAGGATTTTGGTATGGCTATGGGGTCTGCATTATCACCAATTTTAAGCAACATATTTATGGAGAACTTTGAGAACACATATGTTCAAAATTGTATAAACAAACCGGTTGTCTGGTGGAGATATGTTGACGACATCTTTGCAATTTGGCCTCATAGTGTTGATTTACTAGATAGTTTTTTTTACAAAATATAAATAGTAAGGAACCGTCTATTAAATTCACATTAGAAGTAGAAAGTAGGAATGAACTACCGTTTTTAGATGTTTTAATTAGAAGGATAAATAATACAATTGAAACAAGCGTTTATAGAAAACCAACACATACTAATAGATATCTAAATTTTAACTCAAATCAGTCAATAAATGTTAAAAGGGGTGTTGTAAAATGTTTATACGATAGGGCCAAAATAATTTCATCTAATAATGAAATATTAAATAACGAGAAAAAATTTATCAAAGAGGTTCTAGTACAAAATCAATATCCTGAAGCCTTTGTTGATAGAATTTTCATAAATGTTGAAAATAGGGACAATCAGGTACGACAAAAACCTGAACGTCATTATACAGCAATAATTCCTTATGTATACGGACTATCGGAAAAGCTACGCCGTATAGGTGACAAATTTGATGTTAGGACGATATTTCAAACGGGGAACACTTTAAGATCTATTTTAACAAAAACAAAGCCGATAAACAGGGAGCAGAATTCAAAAAACTGTATTTACAATATCCCGTGCGAATGTGATAAATGTTATGTGGGTGAGTCATCCAGACCTTTCAGTGTGAGGTTGGATGAGCACAAGAACTACATTAGAAAGAATGAAATTCAGAAATCAAAGATTTGTGAACATGCTTGGGAAAACGGACATAGAATAAACTGGGACTCGGCAAAAATTTTAACAAAAGAAACAGATACCAAAAAAAGAAAAATTAAAGAATCAGCAATAATCTTATTAAATGAAGATAAGTGCGTATCGAATTGTTCTGTAGATATTTGTACAACCTGGCTACCAATGTTAAAAGAAGAACTTAACAAACTCAACATTATCTAAAAAATATCATCAGTTCTATGTTCTGTGTAAGTAGTAAGTATCTATGGAAATAACATAAACAGAATCTTAAAGCTGTGTATTTGACATACACAGCAAAATAAGAGTTCTTCAAAAAAATAGCTTTGAAAACGGAAAGAGATTACTTTCCGAAACGTCAGCAAAATACATTATTTTTGTGTTTATTCCGATTTATATTATTTGCAAAACATAACCTCTGACTTTTCCTTTGGCGTAAACGTCACGGGCGCAGAGGCTCTTTTTTCCAATAATTCTATTATTTTGTAGATTCGGTGATTTGTTTTGAAGAGGATAATAGTACATGTGGTAGAAAACCCAAATAATAGGAAAGAATATTCGTAGAATGCCACAAATAACTTTCAGACAATAAATAAAGTTACTTTACTTTTGAGCAAAATTTACATTATTCGACAAACCTCGTATACGACTGCAAAAAATTGATATCTGATTATTTCACCATGGGTTTTAGGCCATGCAAAACTTTTTATCTAGAATAACTTTTTTTCATAAAATCAATAATAAAAAATTTACATATAGTGCCGACTTAGTTGAACACACTGTATATTATTGTATTTTTGAATTGGCACGTTAATTCTCGATTTTTGTGAATAATATCCTATACCTAAAATCGATATTTCCAAATATTTTTACTTTTTCATTAAAAATCGTTAAATTACAATATTTTTCATTTCGAATTGATCTAGTACCCATGATTTTGACATAAAGTGAGAATAATTGAAAGTAGTATTAATTTTTCTGGGTAAGTCCTGGTTACCTCGGTAGTATTTTTTCATAGTTTAATTAAATCACATTTGAGTCAATCTTAAAAATTTATAAATAATTGTTTAATATTACAAAAAAGTTGTCAAGTAATAGGAACAGAAAATACGATATTAGGTAATACAAAAATTGGCATTATTTTGAACCTAATTTAATGAAATAAATAATACCAAGTGTTTATAGGAACTGTTCAAAGTAGCCTTCCAGTGCGTCTATACATTTCTGTAGACGATTTTCGAATGATCTGCCGACATTTCTTAAAATATCTACAGCAATTTCCTGAAAACTTACCTTATTCGCTCTTTCATATTTTCTTTTGTAGTTATAGGGGCTTTGTACACTTGCTCCTTGCCATTACCCCACAAAAAGAAGTCCATTTTGGTCAAATCAGGGCTTCTGGCAGATCAATTATGGGGTCCTCTTCTTCCTATCCAACCATTTAGAAAAGCGTCGTTTAAATGTCTGTGAATAGCTGCAGTGTAGTGTACAGGTGCTCCATCATGGAGGTACTACATTTTCTCCTTGATATTCCTGGGAACATTATCCAGTAATTCTTCCAAGCTGTCTTGTAAAAATTCCAAATAAATTTGACCATTCACACGTCCATCAAAAAAATGTGGTCCTATCACATAATTCCCAACAATTCCTCCTCAAATATTGAACGACCTTCTTGTTTGGCTATTTGTTCGTGAGATTTGGTTGTGTCGTAATAATGAAAATTATAACGATTAACATGTCCATTTTTATGAAACGTTGCTTCATCGGCAAACAAAACAAAGTCAAAAACAAAAAATGCGGAGGTCGTTGGAAAGGCAATTTTGCGCTGAATTCATAAATGTAAAAATATATAAGGTGTTCCGTTTAAAAAAAATGACCTCGAAGATGCTACGCTGTAGCAAATCACCCTGTATATTTCAATATATTTTTAAAATGTGCGCCTTTTAACAATATACCACTTCTATAAAGAAATAATTTTCCAAAGTTTTCTAATAAGGCCGATATTGGACTTTGACGCACTATTATAAGACCCGTATATTTATGTTGTTGCTATACCTTACAGAATAAATGTATGTCGACGCATTTATTTACAAGGTGCTGCTTTATTAAGTACATAAATTTTTCTATTTAGCCTCATAAAAGGACTGTCTATTTATAATTAAGGTGTACATTATCAAGACTCTTTCAGTGCTAAAGAATATTAAGAATTGACAAACAATACTTCACCTCAGATAGTTAATGAGGTGCATTAAGAAACAACAATTAGGGTGGTAGTACTTACAAAGGAACAAATGAGGCTCGAGCCAGGCGCTGAGAGTATTATGACAGTGATCCTTTACTAAATTTATATTTGCCAGGAGACAAAAAATCCATATATACTCTTTAGACCCGGAAATTAAAAAATACACATAGATGGTTCGTAATGTATACATAATATATATTATTCAACAGTATTTATTACTATGTACATATACATATACATGTGCGCGTGTGCACTTCGTCAAAATCAATGTAGATGGATGTTAAATTAAATTTAGGATATTTGCACGGTTGTCAGTATGAAAAATACTTGGTTCTCTGATATTACTCAAATCTGAGCGTTTCGGCTCCCAGTTTGAGCCATCTTCAAGAGAACAAACTCATAAATGAGCCAACTTGTATAAACAACTATAGTAGTACCTTAATTGATATGCCAATAAATAATAATAAGTTGGTTTTAAGACAAGGTTGCGTTGATACATGGTTTAACAGACCATAGATTGATTTATTGTTATCTAAATGTAAATATTGGAGAGGGTAGGATGAAATTTTATACATTTAGAAATTTCAAAACATTTGATTATAATTTGTTTCAAGTTGAACTTTTACTTATTGAATGGGACCTAATTTATCAAATAAAATAATGTTATTGATTATTGACAAAATTAAATATCCTAATGAAAATATTACAAAACTATTTAATATACATGCTCCAATTACAACAATAAAGGTCAGTAAGCCGAAAGCTCCCTGAATGACTGATGTCATAAAAATAATGATAAAACCAGAAACAGTTTACAACTTAAATAATTTGATTTAAAAAAAACTAAGTCACATTATTATTGGAACCAATACAAACAAATGAGTAATTAATATTTCATAAGTTATAAGTTTATTCCTAATGTTATTTTAGCAATAGAAATTGTACGTTGAGTAATTATGTAACAAGTGCAGTTAGGCAAGAAGGCCTATCTTGAATTTTCACATAAAAGGGGTACACGGAAAACCTGGAAAGCTTTTGACACGTTAAATATACACTCACATAAAAATTCTACCTTACCAGAAAGCTTAAACAATATTGATCAAATTAATGAGTACTTTGTAGCCAATGCTAGACCTGCTTGTAATGATCTTGTGACATACTTTAACAACAGTAAATTCAATTTAATTAATGATGGATTCGACCAGGTTAACACAGATAAAGTTGAAAATATGATCACTCACATTAAGTCAAATACTAAAGGTGCAGACGGCATTACAATCAATATGATTAGATATTGTAAACTCTATATTCTTAACCATATAACGCATATAGTAAACGCCTCGTTAGAAAATGCGAATTTCCCGACATTTAAAAAAAATACCTTTGTCATACCTGTACCTAAAATTATTGACCCCAACTCATATTCTGATCTCAGGCTCATAAGTATTCTTTCAGCCTTTTCAAAGACAATAGAACGAGTGTTGCGGTCACCACAGGCGTACCTCAGGGATCAATCCTGGGGCCATTGCTATTTATTATCTATGCCTCGGATATTGGACGTCAGCTTAATTTTTGTAATTATCATCAGTATGCTGATGATACTCAAGTGTACTTAAGCTTCAGTAAAAGTGGGGAATTGCAAGCAAACATCAACATAAATAGCGATATAGAAAGACTTCACCCATACTCCCTAAAAAGTAGTCTTATGTTGAATCCAACTAAGTCATCTGTTATATACTTTGACTCAGATTCAGATTGGACAGCTGCAAACTTAAGTGTGATCATTAATGGCGAAAAACTACCCACCACTAATGTTGCTAAAAGTTTGGGACTTCTGCTAGATAATAAATTAAGACTTCGCGAGCATACAAATAAGCTTATGCAAAAATGTTATTTTGCTTTAAGAAATCTATTTAGAACTCGAAGTTTGCTAAGTAAAGAATGAAAAAAGAAACTGACTGATACTTTAGTATTATCTATTTTAAATTACGCTGACATTATTTATGGTCCATGTCTTGATGCTAAAACTGTTAACAGAATTAAAAAAATTCAAAATAACTGCGTTAGATTAGATTTCAATCTTACTAGACGTGATCATGTGGTTACATGATCGTTAATTTTGTAGCTTTACAAAATTAACGAACTTGGATGTCTTAATATGCGAAATCGTTGTCAAGTACCGTAGAACTTACCGTGGATTTTAAGCAGGATATATCCTAAGACATATATTTCTTTTCGTTGTGTGATCCTATTCACCCTACAGGCGAGGTTTAAAGGATAATCAATTTATTTTTATGTATAATTCACTTAAACTCATGCCTGAGGTGAATAGAATCACCACATAGCCTTTTAAAAAATACGTTTGAAAAATAATGAATAAGAAGCAGGAAACAACTGAAAATATATTCTTTAATAATATATAAAATATCCTTTTATAACATGTAGGTAATAAAAAATTTAAATAACTCTCAAATAGGTACATAGATAAGAAACGTTAGGTAGGTACGTAATTATTAAAATATAATATTAAAAATCATTAAAATTTATATTAAACTTAAGATAACTCCTCAAATAGCTTTCTGGTGGCTTAAATTTTCCAACAATTTGACCAAAACTGCACTGTGTCACTTCCTCTCTTTCAGGGTATTGAAATATGAAGCTTGCATGGTTTCTTGTGACCTTTTCTCTTTTGAAGTTTGTTTACTCGAACCAGCCCTGGAGAGAAGCACACTAGAAGCCCATCATTTTCTGTTATTTCCGCTTCTTTTATTGGAAGAATATTCTTGAATGTTTTTCAAAATTTCACTAGAGTTTGCTGTGCGGTAATGTTGGACTGTTCTGATTGATTTTCAATATCCGAGTCAATATCTTCAATATCTGATTGTTCTGTTGTAACATCAACTTCAGCAGCCTCTATTTCAACAGAGCTTTCCGAGCTTTCTTCAAACGCAATATTTTTCCCTGCTTGAACATTAACTTTCTTTTTTTTGTGCTTTTTTTTCTTAAGTTGTTGATCACCATGTCGCATTTCTAGAAGAAGGTCGACGAAGGACGTATTTAAGTCTTCAGAAACTGCTTCAGGATCATTTGGAATTGGTTATTTTGGAAGCATATCCAAAACTTTTAATCGATCAATTGGCACAATGCCTGCCTTGCAGAAACCAGACTTAATATTTTTGACATTATTTTGCTCAATTGCTCTGATTTATTTTGTCGTGGCTTCACATAAATTGGTGATTCTATTCACCCCCACTTTCTCGGCAACAGTTAGTCGTTTGGTTATTGTGGCTAAAAAAAAATATTAATTGTTAATAAATATATATTCCACTTTAGATGTAGTCATAGGAAGTATATCAAGTAAAAAAATAATATTACCTGGATTGTTTTTCGTTTCTTTTATCTCGTATTTCTTTAACATAAGTTTTGGCGGTTTGAAGTTGGCGTTTAAGTTATGTTCGAGAATTCCGGTGTTGCCAGATATAAATAGTTAAAAATACCTACCAAATTACCTGTGTACATTCTAATATAACATGATATATGCGAATTTGCGCTAACGTCAGAGATATAGTTTTTGTGAATTTTCAAAATGTTGATGGAAGTTTCGGTCCTATCCACCCCGGCGATCCTTTTCACCCCGTTTTACGGTACATTATTCCTGTTTCTTGCATAAAATGTTTGCCACTCACTGCCCTGAATATCTAATAAAAATTATTGATGGGTCTCATCGTAGGTCGTCGCTAATTATATATAAAGTACTCTATATAAAATTACTTGAATTAAAAATTCGATAATTAAATGGACCCTAATTGTTATTGATAGCAATTCTGCAACTATAGCAATAACATATTAACGGACCTTGTATGGATGTAGGTTAAACTTTGGACAAACAACTATTCCCTACCTAGATTTTGTCAGCTAGTGCGCAATAAGTAGGGACAAGCTGCGGTTACTGCACAACGTGTTGTCTAACCAACTTAACAACCCTTTGTTAAATATCGATATACCTAAATTATTATGCCTGAGTGTGATTGCGAAATCGCAAGACAAGGGTCGGAAACTTCTTAGATGCCTGGATTTAGGAATGTGCCTTTATAAGTACTTAAGTATTAAGAAATTCTAGATACATTATTACCTAACTAATCGACCCTCTATTATTCCCTGTTATGGTAATTGAATTTAACAATAAGATAAGACAGGTCTTTAAGTTAAGCTGTTGACACCTAGTGAGATCGCAAATACAGAATAAATTATTATTATTATCTCTATCTCAACTACTTTTAGATGTTTCACCATCGCGTCGTCGTTTTGTGAAGTAATGGCTCAAAGTTTAATACTCCACACTTGTTGGTGCAAGTAAATAAATAGGTTACCATTAAAAAAAATGAATAAAATTCATTTGCTTTTTATGTTTTTTAGAAAATATGGTTTTGAATTCAAAATAGTGACTTCGACACGAAATAAACTTTTATTGAAATGCGACAATAGAAATTAAGATGATACATCAGTTTCAAGGCCTACTGGGTAAGTTTTTTGAGAACACAGTTTTGCAGCTGCCAATTCAGCTTTTAACTTTTTCGAATTTATAACGCCATTTAAACAAAATTGGAATCTAAATATGCAAAAGTATATATAGGTTGCCATTTAAAAATCAAAAGTAGTTCCTACTCCCTGTTGGACCGGACGTAATATTTTTCACTAAATAAGTGCAAAATGTGGCTTTTTGTGTCACAAATAATATGCCAAACTTTCAAAATTGTATTCCTAAAATCAACCTAGAAATTGGAACCGGACTAATCTCGTCACCCAGTATACAGGTTCCGCCACTTAAAACTTCCCAGTCCAATAACTACTTTATCTTTTAGGCGACGGCAGTGTCCAACATATTAAATTGTAGGTATTTTTAAATTCTTTAAGTACACATACAGAGAGATTAAAAAAAATTTTTGAAAAAATCTTAAACTTAAAAAATAAACTTAAATTTCAATAAATATTTTTTCCTCACATTGTGTATGCATTTGATTATAGCTGTTTGAAAAAAGGTTGAATTCGCATCAATTTGTGTTATTACGTCATATTCGAGATTCTTTTTGGTTTTAGTGAAAAAAACAGTTTTTTCCCTTCTTAACTAATAAAACCGATCGGTATCTTTTAAGACACGATGAATGTTTTTGCACAATTGAGTTCTTGTAAATTTTTCCTCTTTTGTGATATCACTTGATGAACCCATTGCTAATAAGTGCAAAAGTAGTATTCAAGTAATACACATTTTTTACTAACAAAATTTGGTTGCTCTTCTAGTGGCTCTTCAGACATTTGACTAAAAATTTTTATAATCATGATTCATTTTTATGAAATGATTTTCCTTACTTTCATTCATTTTATTTTATTCTTCTGACTTTTAAGTTGTTCTGTACTATTTATTTTAGATTTAATAAATCAACCATAGCTTTGATATTAGTAATATTTTACATTTTCTAAGTTAGTCATGAAAGTTTTAATATGTCAAATTGAAAATCAGAATAGTTATTTTCTGTTGAACATTCGATCGTCAAGCGACTAACAATTCGACATAGTTCAGTTTTCAATTATGGAAAAACAAAGTTTCTATTGATTAATGGAGAATTCAAACGTAATGCTAGAAAAGTTTGCAATGTCTATCCTCAACCGTTTCCTAGTAGACTAGTAGACGCTGTCCTGACCATAAACCCATTAAATTATAGTTGATAATTTTAGAAGATATGGTTCTTTTACCAAACCAAAGAGAAACAGAAGTAAACCATTAAGGAATGATATTAATACAAATGAATTGTCGTTTCCGTTAATGAAAATCCACACACCTCAATATCAGCAATCAGTGCTGTGACAAATATTTCTTCGATTTCCTCGAATTCCTCGACGAAGAATTCTCAAAGACAAAAGTTATCATGCTTATAAAATGAACTTCGCCAAGGAAATTATGAACGGCGACTGAATTTTATAGCACAAATGTCCATACTGAAGGTGAAATACAGTTTCCTTTATAAAATTCTTTGGAGCGATGAGGCGACCTTCAATGCAAGCGGTAGTGTAAACAGGCCCGATATGCACTATTGGAGTGAGAGGAATCCTCGAAGGACACGAGAAAGAAATTTTCAAGTAAAATATAAAGTTAACGTGTAGACAGGTATGTTCGGAGGCAGATTAGTAGGGCTACATTATTTGAAAATAATTTAAGCAGAGAAATTTACCTATATCTTTTATGAAATGATTTACCTACTTATTTAGAAGAAAGTCCCCTGCAAGTTAGACGAAGTATCTGATTCCATCAAGATGGTGCTCCTCCACATAATGCCCGTATTGTTTCTGATTATTCAAACACGATTTTTTGAAACCAATGGATAGGCAATACCGGACCTGTGCGATGGCCAGCTAGATCACCAGGTTTAAATTCCCTGGAAGTTTGTAAGGGTTGCCAAAGTTAGTCTAAGTATGTTATTTTATGCCTGTCCACTTGTTCTACCATATATTAGTCATATTTTCAACGTTGCTATAGAAAAAGGAGTTTATCCTGCTACCTGGAAGCAATCACGTGTAATTCATCTACCGAAAGTGACTAATCCAGAAGAGTTGAAAGATTTGCGTTCTATCAGTATTCTTTCTTACCTCTCAAAAGTTTTTGAGAAAATTATTAACAGTCAAATTAGAGAACATCCGGATACATTTAATATTTTACCTTTGCATCAGTCAGGCTTTCGCTCGGGATATAGTTGTACTACCGCATTGCTAAAAGTGACTGATGATTTCTTCACTGCTATCGATCAAAATAATTTATGCTTACTTATTTTACTAGATTATTCTAAAGCATTCAGTTTAGCTATCTTGCATTATATTGGATTCACAGGGAATGCGATGCTTTTAATGGAAAACTACCTGATAAATTGTCTGTTACATTGAGAGGCCTAGAATCTGAATTTGCAATTATAGAAAACAGAGATCCACAAGGTTCCAATTGGGCCCCTAATGTTCACTTTGTATACATTTCAATTCGGTCAACATCTAAAATATTCTAGTTCCCACTTTTATGCCGACGACACACAAACATATCTGGCTTTTTCTGAAAATGATGGCTTGCACTAAACTAAATGAAGATCTTATGTCATTATGTCAAATCCTTCTAAATCTAAGGTTATACTAATTTGGAGAGATGCCGCACGTAATAGATGTTCAAATAGAGTTGACATAAAAGTAAATAATGAACAACTAACACTTGCGGCTGAATCACTGTATCTATCCGATGCTGTACTATACCAGTTTTCGTGAGGATGTCTGTGTTTTTGGCAAATACCGCACTTTCTTACTCCAAAAACTTGATTGCCTCTCTACGTTCATCCTCAGATACGTGTTCAAACTGGGAACTCAGCAAAGTCACAACTTTCCTGTCTACACTAGTTGGCGAACATTTTTCCCCTTGTTCCTCGCAACTTGCTATCCATTGGACTGGTTCGTAGGATCCTATTGCCTCGCCTTCCTTGAAAGTCACGGAGTGGGAATTTAATTTCGCCACTCTAATTGGAATTTTGTATTTTGTCCGGGTTAGAATTCTTGCTAAGATTATGTTTTCTGTGTCAATTGAATCATCTTTTTCAACGAGGCCAAGGCGATATCCACCAGAGTTTCCTTCCAGAACGGCCTCAATTATCTGCTCTGAACAGGCAGGAATCTTTGTTGTCTGGGCCGTCAGTAGCCTTACTTTTTGAAATCGGTCATCTGCTGTCGACAGAGTAAATTATTCATTTCCAATCTTCAGAACTCGTTCTCCCACGTCAAGTATAAATTGATCATGTACTTCCATAACATTCAGCCCCAAAATGAAATCATCAGTGATGTCAGCCACGATAAACCTGTGACTAATGCACAGGCGTCCAAACTGCAGATCTAGGTCAACTTTTCCATGAACCCTTACCCTGTCTTCCGTGGCTGTTCGAACGACCAATACATTTTAGCTTTTATCAACTTTTATTCCTGATAAAATTCCGGGTCGCACTATTGATGACGTGGCACCTGTGTCGATAGTAAAGATACATTTCCTTTTGTTTACATAGCCATCCAACAGCAGACTACTCGGAACTCTTTGAACCTGGGAAACCCGTCTCTTTTCCTGATCTAACATAATTTTTTTTCTTCTTGACGTTTCTTTACATGTTCTTGTTTTTCATCTTGGTGTTTCATTCTTCTTAGTCCTGCAAATAAGTCTTGTGTTTGTTTTTCGGCAGCCATACTTCTTGTTTCCATTAACAATTAACTCGAAGCAGCACTAACAAGTTCTAGAAATTTTCTCAAAATGTCACAAATAGGTCTTATTTGATGTCTATATCACTTTCCAATTGACATAATTTAGCTAAATGCACTAGTTTCCAAATAGAATATTCTGGAACTTTTCTCAAAATGCCAAAATAGGTCTTATTTGATGTTTATATCACTTTCCAGTTGAAAGCACTTCGATATCTGCAGTGGTTTCCAAATAGAACACTATGGAACTTTATAGAATATTCAGAAAATTTCTTCACACTAGCATGAATAAGTCTTATCTAATGTCTATATCACTTTTGAGTTCAAAGCAGTTCAATATCTCCAGTGGTTGCCAAATAGAACACTATGGAACCTTCTAAAATTCTTCAGAAATCCTGTTGCAATTCCGCTTCTGACACCAAGTGTTACGTGTTTACAATCTCCAGTAAACACCCTGTATGTAGGTTCAATATATCGCAAAAAGAATCTTCACAATCCACTGATTTATTAATCACTTAATTAAAATAATTATTCCTTATACTGAAACACACTAATTATACTTTTAATCTACTACAAATTCATTACTTTAATTTGCAACTTGATTGTTCCTTATGTCATCTTAATACTTGCTAATATAAAACTGTCTGCAGTGCGTTTAGATCCACTGTATATATACTCGCGTCGAATGTAGTAGTTTATTCTAGAATGTTCTCCAATATTCGCGATTCTTCTGACGCCGTTCTCGAATCTTCTTTGATTCCAGTGGTGTAGCCGTGCACATAACAATACATTCCCTGGTCATTGGATAGGGAAGAGGTTCTATGATGGAGTGGTCACCTCGGTCACCAGATTTGACTCCTTGAAACTTTTTTGTGGGGTTATTTGAATACGAAAATAAATGCAATTCAACCAGAGTCGTTAGGTGATTTACTACAAAGGACTGTTCACTTAACGTCACAAGTTTTCAGTTAGTTATACAGGTGTTTGAAACGCAACTATATTATTGCAAGGAGGTCAATGGAAGTTTGAACAGCTAATAAAGTAATTGGTGCAAATAGTTGCTATAAAATTCTACTAAAAATTATCCAAAAAAATCTACTACTCATGTAAGGGCCGTATTTACGATTTTAAGGCTTCTGGATTTTTTGTGTAAATAATAAAATTATGTTGAATAGTAATTTCTCCTTACCGCGAATTTTGATGAATTAAATAGCTATACAGCGATTTCATTTGAACTTTTACATTACTAAATAAGCATGCCGTTGGGCAACGAAAAATGTTTTAACGCGATCCATTTATACGCGTTAAAAATTTTTACTGTTCACGTTGAATTTCTCGCTCCTGACCCCAGTTTGTTTTATCTTTTATTTATTCTCCCCATATATGTACGACTAAATAAATTGCATGACAAAACATTTGAACAAAGATAATTTGATACATTCAGGAAAATATTTCACGCTTGGTATAATTGAACAATCCATTTTAACATATTTTGGTTTCAATATGTGAGATTTATTCTAGCTGAACGCCTATTTCCCTTTCGATTTATATACATTAACTTTTTTGGCTTCAGGCAAGTTCCCAATTAGTGGGGTAAGTTTTTTCTTCCATGTAAATCTTGTTTAAAGAGCGTTTTTTGGACGCGTGCTATTAATTAAAAAAAATCAATATATTATTTCAGTTTATCGGTATATTTATTTATTAATTACAATTTGACATGTGGTTAATGATCAAACCATATTATCAAAAAAAAAGGATTTTTATTGGAATAAACAAACCAAAGGTAAAGTTTGATTTTTGATCAAATTCAAATGATGTTCATTGTTCACACTGTATTTAAAACAAAAAACCTGAAGAAAATACAGTGCATAATGCACATCCTTTAATATTTCTCAGTATTGAGGTAAATGTAATAATAGTGAAATAAAAATAAGAATTGTAAATGAAGTTCGTACTATAAAAGACTGCGGTTTCTCCAGAATTTTAGTTGTTAATGCCTTCAAGTGCTGAATAGCAATTAATCTTTTGAATTAAATTGAATAATCAAGAAAATGGATCAACAAGAGTGTATTTATTCTGAGAGCACAGAGTAAAGTGGTGATTTACATAATTTTCTAAGAAAAAAATATGGAAAAGTGCCATTCAAGGTGTAGTTTTTTTAAATTGTTAATGTTATTGATTTAACGCAACGCAAGTTTTGCGAGTATAAACTTTTCTAGTCAGATATTACAACATTATTTACCAATGTAATTTTTATAATAGCGACATTTGTTCCGGATAATATACAGGGTGATTTGTGTAACCTGAAACTGTCAAATATCTCGAATAATAGACACTGCGAAAAAAATATCCATAAACAAAATTTAATCATACCGCGGAAGAAATACATTAGTGCTAATTTAGTCACCCTCCTTGTAAGTATGGTGAGCGATAACTTTGAAATCTTAAATAGGAACCCCTATTTTTATTGCAGATTCGGATTCTACGTGTAAAAAGACGTAGGATTTGTCTGAAATATTTTTTTAGATTTACAATAGATCGTAAATAATCAAAATTCGCGGTCAAAAATTTTATTCATTTTGAAAATTCTTACCTGAAGTCTGAAGTAGTAATGTAAATGGCTGGTGAATAAACTAATTTTAGCGTAACCCAGCAACAACGACGTGGCCGTAGTAGTTTTCTGTTCTCTTCAGAGTGCTTGATTAACGTGAGTCCCCTCACCTATCAGGGTGCTTGATTTGCATGAGTGCCTTCGCCTCATCAGCTTTCCATTAAAGTAAAAGCTCAAAATGGTGGCCCTCGACTTCAATGCACTTATTAGTCAGCATTTGAAATGACCATAAACAGAAGTGTTTGTACACATGTTGTTTGTACTTGTTTGTAAATTTTTTCTTTGAGATAACCCCACAACTTTAAATCTGGCGAAGTATCTGGTGATCTAGCTGGTAAATTTACTGGACCAGCTCTACCCATCCAGTAACCATTGAAATCACGATCAAATACTTCACGTATTACTACCGAATAGTGTGCTGGACAACCATCATGTTGAAACCACAGGTTCTGTCGCACTTTTAAGCCCAAGTCTTCAAGTAATGTTGGCAGTTCATTTCCCAAAATGTCTCGGGACATTTGACCATTCAAGTTGCCTTCAATAATGTGAGAGCCGATGAGTTAATTGCCAATTATTCCTCACCGACAGTCCAAAGATGCTGATATTCAACTTGAACCAGTGCGGATTTTCAACACTCCAGTAATGCATGTTGTGTCGATTAACCGTTAAGTGGTTTGTAAAAGACGATTAGTCGGAAAACAATACGTATCGAAAAAAAATGGAGTTTCGTAGTATTTGTTCATATGCCCACTGATAAAAAGTTACCCGATTTTAGAAATCAACGCCATGAAGATCTTGGTGTAAAGACACATGATACGGACGACATTTATTACGTTTTGAAATTTTCCAAACACTGCTCTGGGACAATCCGGAATCGCGAGCTATTTCTCGTGTACTAACATAAGGATTAACAGCCACCGCAACTAATACAGTAATTACATTATTATCTCCAATTGCTCGACGGGTTCTTTTTTTTTTTGTTGAACATCTCCGTCCGTAGTAAATTGTTTGACAGTACGATAAAATGAAGCACGTGACCGAATTAAGCCAGAACTATTTCAATTTTACCTTGTGCAGTTAAATACTCCATTCTGAAGTAGTATCAATAGCCAAAAGGAAACATTTCTTCTTGTTTGCGAAATAATCTTCGAACTGAGTAAATTGAGTTGTTTCTTAAAGTTATTTCTTTATTTTCTACATTTATTTATAAAAAAATAAAACCAAACCAAAAAACACGAAGAGAAGAAATAATACAAGCGTTAAATGTAAACACTATAGGTGATCCTATATAAGATTTTAGTTACCCCCCGCCCGATCTACAAGGAGGGGGGAGGGTGACAAATTTTAGCTCTAATGTATTTCCTCCGCGGATTAATTACATTTTGATATTTTTTCGTATAGTGCCTATTATTCAAGATATTTGAAAGTTTAAAAAGTTAAAAAAATCACCTTACAGAACACCCATTTGGAATGCTGTGAATTAATCACATGTCAAAAACCAATGAGTGCAAGTCGTTAATAGATGATATAATTAACAAAAACGACGCAGAATGCTTAACAAGCGACTTTTCACAGTATCTAATTTACAAAATTTTATTACTTATATTCCAAAATATAGCGACAGAATTTCTGAAAAATTAAATATTTCAGACATTTAACGATAAGTATAAATAAAACAAACTTACGAAGAATTTTGGTCAATAATAAAGAAAAAATAAACTAACTTAATAAATCTAGTGAGAACAAATGTAGAGACTGTAATGTTGTCTATATTTGTCAAAGTGGGAGAAGTATTGAAATCAGGTGAAAAATCATAAGAAACCAAATTTAAATAAGAATGTAAGTACAGAAATCGCAGCACGTTGCATTGAAAATAATCATTTTACGGACATGGATAATGTAAATTTTTAAGAAAGATATCAAAATATGGAAATTTTGAGAAAGACAAATGTGAATGATTGCAAATTGTCCAGTAATCAACCTGGAGAGTGTTAGCTGAATCGCCCTGTACATGTAAAAAATAGGGAATATGTTCTCTTACTTTTCTGACACACACGTTAAGTCATTCGGAATAAAAATAGGAGTTCACTGTACGCTAAGCAATTTGTTAAATCAAGTATTCATTCAAAAGAAAAAAATTGATGTATGAGAAACTCATAAGTATCATTTTTGAAAAACGTATCTGGCTGTATATCTGTATGGCAGACTCGCAATAATAAAATATCAACTTGATGTTATATAATAACGTCTTTAAGCGTACAAAATTTCTCACGTATTTTTCACTAGTAAATAGCGAGCATGTCTAAGCCAGATAAAACCCATACTCACATGACAAATGGCTCCACTGACAGTATATCCTATATTTTCAGGAAAAAAAATAGAAAGAGGGTGAAGATGAAAATACAAATTATTATAGAGTACACAGGGGCATGTAATTGATTATTATGTGTGAAAAATTATTTAATATAAAATAGGTAGAGAAGTTGCTTGCATAAAAAACAAGATCACATTTTAAGAAAAACTTGATGTTTGGAAATGAATGAATAAAATAAATGATGGCCATGTGCGCGCAACACCGTACAAATTTAAGGAACAAAAAGGCAGAAAACTTACTATTATACAATACTATATAAATGTTGCTCTGGTTGTACATATTTGTTGGTGTCTCTATTATATATGAAAATTTAGAAACTGTTTCAAAATATAGTGAAATGGTCAATGAACAAACACTGTACTAATTAATCTGTAATATTACTACTTATTGTGTGGTAAATATACCAGGAAATTTTGAGAGGCCCAAAAATATCATAGATAAAGGCACTTATAGATATATTTTTTTGACACTTAATAGTTTATAATATAAAAAAATAGTCCGAGCTGCTGATGTAACTAAATGAGTTGATTTTTCTAGGTACATCACTGGGGGCTCTATTTAAATAAATATAATATAAATTACACCCATTACCAGTGAAAATAATACAATTTTTTATATCTTGTGTCTAATTTAATTGACTGGGTTGTTCTATGGCTAGATTGGTCGCTCCGTATTTATTGCGGAAGACATTCAGATCATTTCTCTATCTCTTACCTTTTTTAAATTTTTGCTTACATCTCTAGTTTCTTACAGAATATTTTCTTTTTTCTGTATTCTAACCCGTTTTACAAAAAGTGTTATTTTTCCTCGATCCCGATGTATTAGATCAAGCCTTAAAGCTGATACAGAAAACTCTTATAAAGAATCTTGCAGTCGTATCGAAAGTAACATAAAAAATAATCCCAAAGAACATTGCAGATGCCTGTGCAGACTTTTTTCACAGTTCCTATAAAGATAGCACTCATTTTGAAATTATCTCTCAAAATACCCTAACCAATAGCTTACATTTAAAGCAATTTACTGAATCTGAGGTACTTAATAGTCTTAAAAAATCTAATCCCAAAGGTACTGTTGGCCCGGACAAAATACCTGCTTTTTTTCTACGAGACTGTGCATGTCTTCTTGCAATACCACTTACCATATCATTAAACATCTACATATCCCTCTTCTGGGAAGTTCTCTAAAATAATACCTGTATACAAGAAAGGAGGGAAAAACCAAATTGAAAATCATAGACCTAGTTAGGGAGTGACTTGGGTAGATCAGAGGTTCTCTAACACTTTTGGAATTTATAACAACTTTATTTACACGAAGTACACAAATTTCTCTTATTACACTACTAGATGTTTACAGTAACATGATTAGTTTAGAACTGATTCGATATAATGCTAGTGTGGAATTTATATTAATCCTTATCTTTATTATTTTGTGATAGTGGTTAGAAAATGTGCGTCACATATTACCCTTATGCCAAATGAGCACAAGAGAATGGAAATAAATAAATGAGTCCAAGGGGTACACGTGGGGTAACTCCTCCCTCCTTAAAACGGAAGCCTGGTGCCAATGGTTCTGGGACTGGCTGAAGTAGAAGGCGACTCCATTGTTGCTGCATCTTTGTCCTTGTTGAAGGAGACTGTAATGTTTGCCGATGATTTGTTTCCTTTGTATCTTCTCCATAGGTAGACGGTGAGTAGAATGAGCAGGATTATAATAATTGGTGGAATAATCCATAAATAAGTGGAAGATGTCGAATTAGAGATTTCTTGGAGACGAACTTTATCTAAGCTGTTAATTTGAAGTTTTACAGCGTGGAGATTTTTTAGAGAGATAGTGGGAACATCATTTAATGGTATTATGTCAAGAGAAATGTTTGGCAACAGAAATGTGGAGTATGTAATAAGTGGCTCCTCATATGGAAATGATTGGTTGTTGACATAGAACTCACAATGAGGTGTCAACGATATTTTGGTGTTGTAAACCAGAGTTTTGTAGGAGAATGTCTTTGGGTGACATGTGTATTCGATTGTGGTAGACTTGTCTATGAGAATGACGTATTCAGTTGATGTCAGCTGTTCGACATGGGGGCTCTTCAAATGGATGGTGGAAATTTTACAAAATTTGTCTGCCTTTCTTCGTCGTAGTAATTCGATGAAACACTCTTTGTTGTTTTGAAGTTTTTCTTCGAAGAAGAAGGTGTCTTCTACAGCTGGTGGAGATTTTGGATAGGGATAGGGATGATTTTGAATAATGTTAGGTCTGTTGGAGGATTTAAGATTGGTACATATATACCGATATAAATTGTATAATCATATTGTGTATAAAAGCTTTTGAGAGTTTGAAAATATGAATTTGGCCTTTTAAAAGTTAATAGATTTGATTTTGGGTATAATAATTGTAAGCTAATTAGAATCTCATGCATGTCATGACTATCCAGAAGGAATGGACTGATTGTTTCTAATCTTAAAAATGTTAAAGTTTGTTCAAGCTGTTGAAAGTAATATAAGAAGAGTTCTAATTGATTGATAATTATTTGCCTTTGGAGAGTATAATTATGACTGATTTTAATGTATTTCAAGTTATCTCTTAACTTTTGTTGGTTGTCTAAAATCTTGTTGACTACAATTTCAGTTTTATTTGCAAATGTTGATAATAATGAAGTGCGTAAATTAATTTCGTGCTCTAGTGTTTTCTCATTAGACAGGAGTGTGTTAATTTTCGATTCGAAATTGGAAATGTCATCTTCGGTTGCAACCCCGAATAATGCCTTATCGATTTTTCCTACGAAATTGAATAATCCCCTTTTTACCCTTTTAAATCTTCTAGGAATTAATTTCCTGTATTCATTTTCAATTATTGTTTTCAAATTTTCCAACTGATTTGTTAATGCTAGATCTATTTTATTATCTAATTTATAAGTGTAATTAAACATGTGTGTTACTTCGTGGTAGGCGTCGATTAGTGGTTTTAATTCTATCTTATGGATAAATGAATGATAATGGTTGATTAGCCTTACATGTGTGCCTTGGCTAATGAATAGTGTGGGATGAGTCACGGGATCGAAGGTTATATCCGTGATTACTAGTGGAAAGAGCATTGGCAGGATTATTGTCGATATTTGAAACATCACGGTCCTGTAACAAAATTCGGGAACTAGGAATTGTATGTCTTTGTCTTTGGATCTTATTTTTGTGTAGTTTTCCTGCCATAGTGTTAACTGTTAAGTTATTATCTTCTAGTACTGCAGCTTTTCTAAATTTAGGTAGATGTTTTGGGGTTCTTTTCCCAATGCGTATGTAGATTGTTTGATCAGCGTTAAGTTATTGAGGGGTTTCGAGTGAAAGATTTCATTGGTTTATGGTAACATTTTTGTTAGTTTGTATTTTATCTTTCATTGCCTCGTATAGTTTCTGTGTGTCTTTTTGGTGTTGGGCTACATATTGAGAAATAATGATATGTTGAGGAATTTCTGCTAAATTTTGTCTTGGTCCTTGAATTACCTCGAATGGGGTCATTTGTGTCACAGAGTGTATTGAGTTGTTGTAAAGCATTACCGCTAATGTCATTAAATATTTGATGGGTTTCTGTTGTTCTGTCAATAAACAGCGGATTGAATCTGCGATTGTAGAGTGGAATCTTTCCACTGGAGAATCTGAAGTTGAATTATAAGGTGTTGTAAAGTGTAATTTTACGTTATGTAGTAAACAAAAGTCTTTTATCAGTTGATTATTGAATTCCGTTCCATTATCCGATGTAATTTTATTAGGTATTCCCATGTGGGAGAAAAATATTAATAATGCTTCCATTATGCATAGGCTGTTTTTATGCTCTAAATAATAAGCTTGTCCAAATTTAGAGAATGGGTCAAAAATTGTTAAAAAGGATTCATGATTAATAAAAAATGTATCAATATGTACGTGCTCGAATGGTTTGCTTGGAGTTTCTGTCAATTGAAATTTAATTTTTTGTGGGTTTCTGTCATATTTTGACATAAGGCATGTTTGGCATGTCTTAATGTAATTTGTCACGTCTTTTTGCATATTTGGCCAATAGTACGATTTTTGAAGTGATTTTATTGTTTCTTTAATGCCTCTGTGGCATGTTTTGCCTTGATGATGGTATTTTATTTTATTTTGCTGGTCTTGTTCATCAGTTATGTCTTCAAGTAGTCTATTTGAAATTAGAATTTTCTTTGTTCTGTGGTATAATAATGAGAATCTTAATATTCGAGTTATTTTTCTCTCTAGTGATTCCGTTGAGAATTTGAAACACGTATTTCCATCGATTGAAATAAATGGTTTAAGAAATTTTAGCGTACCGTCATCATCCAATTTTGTTTGTAATGTAATGGAGTGCCTGAGATTGTTAAAGATTGGTTGTGAATTACAAATGTTATTAGGTTTATTATTTGATTCTGTAATGATTATTTGATTTTTGTAATGATTAATAGGTTGCTCGGTATATGGAAGTGTAAAGATCGGTTCTTCATGCGCTGTGTGTTGAGTTTGATCGTCGTTTAATTCTTTATCTAATTCTTGAACCATTTGATCCAGGTTATGCGGTGGGTCATTGTCTTCAGTTAAAATTTCTTCAATTAATTTATCTAGATCCTGATCAATGTTAACTGCTGTACTCATGTTTTCATCATTAATGTTGCAATCTTCTGTTCTTATTCTGCTTAAGGCATCTGCAACTTTGTTTTGTGAACCTTGTTTATATTTTATAGTATAGTCATATTCTTCTAATTTCAATTTCCATCTAACTAATTTTGAACTTGGTTCTTTTAAAGAGAACAACCATTGTAATGGTCTATGGTCGGTGAAAATTGTAAATTTGGTTCCGTAGAGATATGGCCGAAACTGCTTACAGGCCCATACGATTGATAATAGTTCCTTTTCAATTACAGAGTAATTAGCTTCTGCTTCACTTAATGTTCTAGACGCGTAGCAAATGGATTTGTTGTTTTGGGATAAGACTGATCCAATTGCGTAATTTGAGGCATCAGTTGTAAGTTCAAATGGTTGTGTGAAGTCCGGGTAAGTTAGTATAGGACTATTAATCAGTAAATTTTTGCAGGTTGTAAAACTATCAACAAATTCTTTATTTAAAGTTACTTTTGAGTTCTTTTTGAGACATTCTGTCATTGGTTTTGTTATTTTGGCAAAGTTATTTATAAATCTTCGATAGTATCCAGCAAGTTCGAGAAATGTTTTAATTTCTTTTGGAGTTGTCGGAATGGGGTAATTTTGAATAGCTTTTATTTTATCCGGGTTTGGTTTTATACCATCTTGAGTTATTAAATGTCCTAAAAAGGCTACTTCTTTTCTAAGGAATTCAGATTTGTCGAGTTGAATTTTTAGTTTATGTTTCCTAAATGTGTCAAATACTAACTGAAGGTTTTTTATGTGTTCTTCTAAACCATTAGAAAAAACTATGACATCATCCATGTATATAAAGCAGATTTTGTTTTGTAGTTTTTTCAAAACATTATCCATGCGACGTTGAAAGGTTGCTGGAGCATTTTTCAAACCGAACGGCATTCGAATAAATTCATAATGTCCGTTGTCCACTGAGAAAGCTGTTTTTTCAACTGAAGTTGGGTGCATCTCAATTTGATGGAAGCCCGATGCTAAATCAATGGTTGAAAAATATGAGCTTCTTCCCAACCTATCAAGGATTTCCGTGATGTTTGGAATAGGATAGCGATCTTCAATCGTTTTCTCATTAAGTTTTCGATAGTCGGTAACCATTCTCCATTTTTTCTTACCACTTGCATCTGCTTTCTTGGGAGCAATCCAAATTGGCGAGGAAAATGGGCTTTGTGATGGTCGTATAATGTTGTTATTCAACATTTCCCTTATCTGTTTTTGCATTTCTTCTTTATGGACATGTGGGTATCGATAACTTTTTGTATAAATTGGTGAGTCATCTCTAGTTTTTATTTCATGTTTTACAGCGTTTGTAAATGTTAATTTGTCATCTGGTTTTTGAAAAATATCCAGATATTTATGACATAGCTTGTATAAATTTGTACGCTCTTCTTTATTTAAGTGGTCAGTCCGTAATAAAGTTGCAATGTCATTTTTATTTGTATTTTGTTCTGGTGTTAATAATGAATAGACGTAAATATCATAATCTTTCAAAGTAGATATTTTTAGGTCATGTGGATCAATCGTAATCGCAAATGTGTTATAATTATGTAGTTCAAATGATACCGAATTGTTTTTGACCGTTGTAATTGTGTCGGGGAGATAAATTTTATCGTTGTTTATTTCATGTAAGAACAAATTTGTGTTATTAGGCAAATTCATTGGTGTTATCACTTTATTGATTTCACGACCTGGAATTGTTATTTGAGGCCTGCTAAATTTAATTTGCAATTGACGCAGATTATTTTGAAGTAGGTTACGAGAATATGAGAATATCTAAATTTAATTTTCGTAAATTTTCACTTCCTAGTGCTCCGTCGAAGTATTCATGGAAATCGTACAAAATGACATTTAAAGTTTGTTCAGAATTAAGTTCCGGAAAAGCGGGTATTTGTGCTTGTTCATTAACTATAACTTCTCCAATGCCTGTTTTAATTTTAATTGGTTTTTTGACAATAGATTTGGGACAAATTTTTTTAACTAATGCTGGTTTTAGAATTGTTTTTGAACTTCCGGTATCAATAAGTAATTTAATTGGTGGATATTGCAATTCGATATACGGTAAGTTATGTGACGTAAATAATGTATTACATTCTGTTATGTTGGGGAATTGTTCTGAGGTTCCTGTTGAAAATTTAGATCTTCGTTATATTCTTCATTTAAATATCTTGACTCTTCTTGTAGAGCTTCTTCATTATCGTAGTAGTCGTCGTCGGCTGGAAAGGTATCTTCAGGTGGTATTCCATATAAATCGAGTTGGTGTAAATCAGCGAATAAGTTATCCATGCGTGATGGGAATGTTTCTTGTGTTCTTCTATTTACTGTAATATTTGATGGTGTTCCGTCGGCTTCGGTAACATTGAATTCTTCTCTTGGCCGTGTTCTGATTGGTTGTTGTCTCAGTGTCTTGTTGATGGTAGATGTATCCATCGGTGTTGGTTTATTTTGGTATCTGTTGCGTGAAATCATTGAGGTTTCCATTGGAGTTGGGAAATTTGTTTGGGGTTTCCAAACATTTTGTTGGCCATAGGGTAATTTATTTATATTTGAATTTTATCTATAATATTGTGCGTTATTCATATTTTTAGGAGACTGTGTTTGATAATATTGTGTCTGATTTAATGGCAATATTTGATTGTTTTGTCGTGTTGGAATGAATGCATTATTGTTTTGTTAAAATGAATTCATTGGTTGTTGAGGTACATATTGTTGAGGTAAATGATATTGTTGTTGTTGGACAGGTGAGTTAATTGCTTGACTATATTTTTGAAATTGCACTTCTGTGTTAATGAATGAAATTGCGTCAACTAGATTTGTGATATTTTTGGTTCTGACCATTTGTTTGAGATTTAATGGTAAATTTCTAACATATGTATCTAAGGCTATTTTGTAATAAACTTTGCTCATAGCCTCTTTCATAGGCTCAGGTTCTTCAGAATGTTTCAATTTAGATATCAATAGTGATTGATATTCAAGGATTTTATTCCCGAATGAAGTTAACGTATCTCTACGCGGATCTCTATTGAAATGCATTAGCTGAGTTTGCAAAGTTGGCAAATCTCTAGGATCTCCAAAGGTATTAATTAAAACATCTTTAATATCAGCCCACTCAGTCAATTCCAATCGAGAGGCAATATTTATTTGTGCCTGACCACATAGTTTACTCTTGATTGCTCTTAGAACAAATTTGTTTTGCATGATGTTATTGCCTGTAGCATAATTTACTACAAGTTCATCACATGCTGAGATAAAATCGTTTAGAATAGATGCAGTACCATCAAATCGTGGTATTACATCGACAAACATTTTAAATAATTGAAAATTGGTAGAGATATTTTCGTTAGATAGGCTTGGTTCTGCCATTTTATATAGTATTTGAATTTAAATTTACTTAATTAAACTTAAAGGTTAAGAAAATAGGAAAGGATAATTAACTAAAATCTATGAACTTTCTTAAAAATAAGGCAAATTTCTTTAGATTCTCGAGTTTCTAAGCTGTCAACAAATCTTAAGTGAAATTCGTTAGATTCTCGGGTGTTAGACCGTCAACAAATCTTAAAAGAAATGGATTCTCGGGTGTTTTAAGCCGTCAACAAATCTCAAAAGAAATAGATTCTCGGGTGTTTTAATCCGTCAACAAATCTTTAAAAAAAATTCTCGGGGTTTTATGCCGTCTACAAATTTTGAAATGAAATTAGATTCTCGGGTTTTTATGCCGTCTACAAATCTGAAATGAAATTAGATTCTCGGGTTTTTAGGCCGTCTACAAATCTTAAAGTAAGTTTCGCTAGTTCCGGTATTCAGACAGAACTTAACGTAAAATTATTAATTCGGTTAAACAGACTAAATTAATAAAGTTTGAGTTCTAAAATTCGTTCTTTTGAGTTCTGTTATGCAGACAAAACTTGCAAAAATTTCGGTATACAGACAAAATTTAAGCTAAACGAATGTACCAATCATAACTAATAGGAAGAGGAAAAGTGCAGGGACTTACGTTGAAAAAAGATGTAATTCCAGAAAAACAAGTCTAAATGGTGAAAACCAACGGCAGTGGATCCTCATCAACAAATCCTGAAACTGGGGTGCCTGGATTCTCCTGGTTTCTTGTACCAATCTACAAATCTGCTTGGCTGTGATTCTCCTGGCTTCTTTGACCAATCCACAAATCTTTAGATTCTCCGGCTATGGACCATCGACAAATCTGATTCCAGTTGGATTCTCCGCGGCTCCAAAATTGCCTGACTTAGAAAAATTACCGATTGCGCCAGTTAGGGAGTGACCTTGGGTAGGTTCTCTAACACTTTTGGAATTTATAACAACTTTATTTACACGAAGTATACAAATTTCTCTTATTACACTATTAGATGTTTACAGTAACATGATTAGTTTAGAACTGATTCGATATAATGCTAGTGTGGAATTTATATTAATCCTTATCTTTATTATTTTGTGATAGTGGTTAGAAAATGTGCGTCACATATTATCCTTATGCCAAATGAGCACAAGAGAATGAAAATAAATAAATGAGTCCAAGGAGTACACGTGGGGTAACTACCTATTACCATTATCAATAGCTTTTCTAAGTGTCTTGAAATGATTCTCCATGATTTCCTCTTTTTTCATTTAAAAAACAAAATCATACCTAAACAACACGATTTCATGAAGGGAAGATCCACAACTACGAACTTATTCTGTATAACGCAATTCATAGCTGATACATTTGACACCGGTCTGCAGGTGGACTTCTATGCACTGACTTCTCGAAGGCATTCGATAGACCCAATCATGGTATTTCGCTTAACAAATTAGATTTTTTGGCCTGTCAAAAAATCTGCTATGTTTTTTCAAATCTTACCTTGAAGACAGAAAACAGTTTGTACAATGTTGCGGTCAACAATCTACTGAGATATCTGTCACCTCTGGGGTCCCTTAAGGGTCTATACTGAGACTTTTATTATTTAATATATACATTAATGATATCATAAATGAGGTGGAAGCAAACTGTTTATTATACACGGATTATATGAAAATATACACTGCTATTAAATACTCTGATAACTGTAATAAGCTACAAATAGCATTAAACAAAATAACTGGTGTACATCAAACAGTCTGCTCTAAATCCTTCCAAATGTAACGTAATGTCCTTCTCTCTGAAACACAACGTCATAAAATATGACTATTCTATTGATGAAGTTTCCCTGGATAGACCTAACGGAATACACTCGAATTTAATGATATTAATACCATCAAGTTATTATACTGCGCTCTTGTTAAACCTCGCGTTGATTATGCCTTCATCATATGGTGTCCTCACTACAATATTCATGTGCAAAATGTAGAAAGAGTTCAGAGACGTTTCTTAAAATATCTTAGTTTCAAGGATGATAATTTATATCTACCAATTGGATTTCCGCATAAAGAATTACTGTCTAGACACTCATTAGGCGCTCTTGAAAATCGCCGTATTATTGACCGTTCTTACGCAATATAATAACAAATGATATTGACAGTGAGGAGATTCTCAAGCAGTTGAATTACTCAATTCCCCATGTCATCTTACGGCAATCTCGTATTTTCAGTCTCCAAACACCCCGTATTAATGTAATGAAATTCTCACCGCTTCATCAAATTTGCAACAATTTTAACTCTGCCCAAACCAAGTTTCATCTGTTCAACTGCAATGTAGCCTTGATAAAAAAACCTAAAACTGTAGTGTGCACCGACGTTTATTATATCTGAACCTCTAATAATTTAGCGGCACTTAGTTCTTAATTCTTAGCACTTTTTGTATTCTTTTTTTTTAGTATTTCTTTTGTTACTGATTATTGAGTATTGTTAGTATTGTTATGAATATCACAACTCTGTATTGTACCCATTCAGTCATTGGTGTTATACTCTTGAATGGTGCAAGTTAAATAAAATAAAATGCCTAGCCTTTCTCCTTAATGTCAGTCCGAGTAAAACAGTTATTGCTCCGTTCACCAAAAGGAGAAAACTTAATCTTAGAACTCCTATGCTGAATGGAACGATGCTACATTTTTCCCGTGAAATCAAGTATCTAGGAGTAATCCTGGATCAAGAACTTACCTGGAACTCACGCATTGGAAGGATTATTACTAAATAGCGGCAATATGGACGTGCCGTAGGCTGTTTCGTAAGACTTGGAGTCTGAGGCCGAAAATGACACGTTGGTCTTACCTTTCGGTTGTTAGACTTATGGTGACCTACGCATTATGTATGGCGGCCAAAAACAGAGGAAAAAGTAGCACAAGGAAAGTTGCAGAAACTTTGCACTGCCTGTTTAGGAACTGCAGGCGCAATGTGCTCGTGTCCCACAGCAGCTATGAAGGCAATACTTGACCTACTTCCTTTGAACTTGCATGTGAAGAAGGAGGCAGCATTCAGTGCCCTACCAGGCACATAAATTTAAAACAGGCGATCTGGTTGGTCACTTAGGGATTCTAGAGTTAGTCAAGGTGGAGTTCACGATGAAACCCACTACTCCATACCAATCAAGCAGGACTTTGACTATATGTTTGACGTGCTGATCAAAAGCAGTCAGACGAACAGATGGAGGTACTGCGATTGGAACAAGAGTCACTCATCTGGTATACATATGGATCTAAGATGGCTGAAGGGATAGGAATGGGAGTAGCAGGGCCTAAATGTAGGCTATCCGAAGCTCCAACCTCGATAACACTCCTGTGTGCCCAGGAATGCTAAATAAAGGCATTCGAAGGGTAAAGATCTATATACTATCAGATAGCCAGGCAGCATTAAAAGCTTTAAGGTCCTATACCTTCGAGTCTAAAATTGCCTGGGAATGTAGATAATCTCTGAAGCAACTGGCCAACAACAACAGATTACCTTGATGTGGGTACCAGAGCATGAGGAAGTACAAGGTAATAAACTTACTGACAACATTATAAGAAAAAGAGCTGAAGCAATTCATTGGACCTGAACTGTTTTGTGGCCTGGCCAAAACATATAACAGAGAATATCCAGAAATGTGAAAAGGATCAGAAAAAGTCCTACTACAAAGAATGACACAAGGCTTCTCGAACTTGAAAGGTCCGAATTAAGGCTGATAACAGGCCTTCTAACTAGCCACTGCCCCTTGAGATATCATCTCAAGAATATGGGCAAGACAGTAGACGACAAATAGAGATATTGCAATACCGCAACTGAAACTTTGAGTTCCACATTAAGTTAAAGTTCCTAGAGCAGCGCAAGTAACGCCTGAAGACATAGTGAAATTAGCCCCCATGAAAATCACAAGCTTTGTAGCAAGTCTTGGATTCCTGGGCAACAACTAGATGTAGGGTAAATCACAAAATATCTTTTAGGATGAAGTGAAATAAGGCTATTCAGAGCCAAGCGACTCCTGAAACAATCTACAATCTGCAACCCTTTTCCTAGTCAAATTAATGGAAAGGCTATTGAATAGGTACGTTAGATGCGATATGCCAAGGGAAAATCGTCTTAATGAGTGCAAATATGCATCCCAGCTAAGGAAAATTTCCAAAAGAGTTCATTAAAAAAAAAAAATCTGTCAAATTTACATAAGTTTTATTAAGCAGGAACAGGAATGCTAATAATAGTAGGTCTTCTGACTGGACATTGCTGGCTTAATAGACATACGAGTCTCATGTGCATAGCAGAGCAACTAACATGCAGATTATGCCAAGAAGAGGAGGAAACCTGAGCTTGCATACTGTGCCACTGCGAAGGCCTAATAAGGCTGAGAGTTCAATTACTTGAGGAGGAACGTCCAGATAGCTGGATGAGGTACTTCAAGGAAAATCATTTAGGCGCGTCACAATAGATCTGAAAAGACCGTGGTGGTTAAGGCTAAACAGGCAACTGAACTACTCATATATAATAATAATAAAATAATAAATTCACCACAGGTAATGACGACCCCCTTTATCCCGGAAGGCTCTAGAAGAGCCTTGTGTGGGAGAGGGTTATACATTTAAAGATAAGGGACAAACACCCAATATCCGTGTATAGTGGAAAAATCCCTCTCACAATATTCTCCACTGCCACGACCGGGGATCGAACCCGGAACTTTTGGGTCAGAGACAAGTGCGCTCACCTCTCGACCATCAGTCATATATCTATGTTGATTAAATTTTGTATGATGCTGCATAAATTCCAGTGCTTACGGCTTTGGTATGAACATTGTCTCATCAATCTTAGAAATGTGTAAAGGTTGTAACTTTTCCTTAAACATGGTTTATCTGGTTGTTTCATTAAACAATGTGTATTTTAATATATTTTGTTGTACTATGGTCCTAAGCTATCACAGTTGACAGCGCCATAATGCATACATTTAGTACATATTTATCGTTGACCTGAGTACAAAAATATTTAAAGTATGTTTTGTTACCACAAACATGATGTGGAAGTAAAAGCATTTAAGTAATTCCGTTTGGTAAAAAAAGTAAAACGGATGCAGGGAAATCGATTTTCATTCGTGGCAATACTTTATTATTTCCTTGCATGCACACGATGCCAAATACACACCTCACCGTATATTTTCGAGTACTATAATACGGCGTGAAATGTATGTTTAATTTATTATCATATTACTACAAATTCAAAAACCCCTCGGATAAACCCCACGTTTGGTCATTTAAAGATTCGGAAAATATTTTATATACCAAGTAAAATTTGCGTAAATCTTTTAGGAATGTAATATACCTACCACTGAAGGAATTCTATAGCATTACATATGATAGAGAATATATTTTAAGCTTATTTGTTAGATTCCTAGTAACATGCTATTAAAATTGATTTTGTAATACACGAAACAGCTACAAAAGCTTTACCTTGAATGTCAGTTTTGTCATGTCTTTACCCACTAATTCAAGAAAAGGATATTAATTAGAATAAAACAATATTTAAGAACATTTTTAATTGGCTAAATTTACCATATTGATAGAAAATAGAGAGAGGTATTAATGGAAGATTTTATTTTATGTTATCGGATCATATCAACAATAAATTTTTGATGTTTTATTCCCTTATCTCGTAGGGTATCAATTTCTACCCTGACGTTTTCTAAACTTCATTGTTTCTCCACATGAAACTATACTCTGTAAATACATCTGTGGGGAAAAGTCTGCAGAAGTAATACTCTGCGACTCAGGTGCCAATTGATATGCA
Source organism: Leptura quadrifasciata (assembly GCA_963675555.1). NCBI lineage: Eukaryota > Metazoa > Arthropoda > Insecta > Coleoptera > Cerambycidae > Leptura > Leptura quadrifasciata. The sequence goes on from OY776682.1 coordinate 36,666,327, forward strand.
CAGAGTTAAATTATGGGCTCATATGAGTACATGAAGGTCTTTTTGAATCAGCTCAGTGTCGTCCTCTATCTCTAATTAAGCTATGTATAGTTACTCACGGATCACTACAATAATAATTCTATCTAGTTTTAGTTCTAAGGCTTTCGCGGAGCAGATGCTGATCCATAGTTAGGTTGCCGGGTTCTATCATGCGTTGATAGTTGTGAATACTTGACGTTTCGACCATCTTGTCGTAGTCTTCTTCTGAAGCGAAGTGAGCTCTGTTGACCTGAACTCCTCTATTTATATGTATCGTCAGGAGGCGCGGCTTGGTTCCGGTGATGTCACATGGTCAGTGGACCGGAACATTGATTTCCATTTCAATGGTAGCTGTAATCCGGCGTCACGGTTGAAATTACTTAGATTTTTGTGTATTTATATCGCTTCTCTGTATCTTCTGGGCCAGTAGTGTCTCGTACTGACCAATCTTCTGGTCTTGTCAAATTTTATCCAGTGGCCGATTCCCTAAGAGTATTCCACAACTGCAGATTTAGTGATGTTTTCCATCTTTGTGGGCCTGATATGTTCTTTAAGCCTGGTATTAACATGTCTCCTAGTGTCTCCTATTTAAACTTCTCCACGTGAACATGGAATGCTATAAACTCCTGGTGAATCGAGCTCTTCTGGTGGATCGCATTTAGGAAAATGTCCGATTTTTTGTTGTGCGGTGTAGATCACTTTGATGTTCTACTTTGTTAGCACTTTTCCAATCCTGTCCGTGCAACCTTGTATCCTATATGGTAGATAAATATTCTTTCGTATTGACTATGCTCTGTGTCTGGATGGCGTTGTTTATGTCCTTGGGTCTATATCCATTTTTCTGTAGAGATGTCTTTAAAGTCTGGTATTCCTCTTGGAGATGTTCCTCTTTGCTTATTTGTTTTGCCCTGTGTACCAATGTGTTGACGACGGCCTGCTTCTGTGCTGGATGATAGTGAGACTGCGCATTTAGATACTTATCGGTGTGTGTTGGTTTCCTGTACACCTTGTGTCCTAATGTTCCATTATTTTCCTTGCGCATCTATAAACAATTCAACAATTTAAAACCAATGCTTCATTTGGTTCTATTATATCCATAGTATAAATCATGAACTTTGACTTGCCCACCCGCAGTTTGCTGTAGAACCGCCATAGTCTGAGAAATAGCGTTAAAAAAGTCAAAAAGTTATTAACAAATTGATTGTGCAAAAACTATTCTACCATATGGCTCCCGATTTCGCGTGTCTTTTCTATGCTACAGGAGCCTTCTTTTCCTGTGGTAAGAAGTATATGAAACATGTTTTTCTATTTTTTATTAACAATTGAAAAAACAGCCATTTTAGCATGTTTTTTGCAATAATTAATAAACAAATTAATAAATTTTGATAAAATAGGTCTCATTTTGTAAGTTTTTTCAAGGAGCATAACTTTTAAGAAGCATTTTTTTTCTAAAATCAATAGTTTTTTCTAAAACTCGAAAAAAACATTTTCTCGTACCGTAATTGTTCAATAAAAAAATTTTGCCACGCAAAAAAATTGAAGTCTAAGAAACCCTAGATTATTTCCATCATTCTGAATATCTTGGATTTGGCTTATACCTAGAAACATTTTTTTTGTCAAAATGTTAATTCGACTGGAGTAATCGGTACATTTATAAAAACTGGGTATAGAAATATTACATCGAAGATATATTCAATAATAATGCAATGTTTTTAAAACATTAGAAAAGAAACGTTTGCTCTAAATAAATAATAATGGCTTTTTGAAAGGCACGTCTCATTACTCTATGATATTCCCGTCACAGGTACATCAAGATATCTGTTATTTTATATTGTATTGGGTTCTCTGGGCGTATCTCTAGGCGCTAAAGTAAATTAGCTATGAAATAATATGAAAGGACGTTTATGAGACAATCCCTACACATTTTCGCAAGAGAGCTTTATCGCATAAAAAGAAAAAGTAATAAAATTATGTACGTAATTTTAAATTTCTTTGCAAGTTGTGGTTATATAACTGGTTTATTGCGATATAATGCAAAATATGGTTTTGAGAAAAGTTCTTCACTGAGAATAAAACTTTAAACTATGGAAAAAATATGAAACAAGACATTTTACTTTTAAAGTATACGTCAACGCAGAACAATTCCAATTACATTACAGTAGTTGTTAAAAATAGAACGATTTGTAAAGCTTCCACCTTGCATAAGTTTGATTAAGGCAGTTTTAATTCATTTCCATTTGTTCTTAAAACATCTAAAAAACTGGAATGTGAAATATACGATTAAGAACACGTTCCAAATTTTATTGTACTGTCTTGATTCCTGAATATACCGGGCGTCATTGGCAATCCTATGCAAAATTTAAAACTCTATAAATTCAAATATGTACTACCTTCAGATGTTAAGTGGAAACTTGTAAACTCAGTATATTTAAGCAATTTTGATTACTGCAGTGGCGTATATTATTGATATTTGACTAAGTTTTTTCAAAAGAAAATACAAATATTAAACTTTATATAAAAGAACCTGGGGTAATTATAGAAGGGTTACTACACACACAACGAAATTTGGGTTCTAACTTTGTAAAACTTGACGATCACGCAAATGGTAAATTTTATTTGTTTATCCTTCAGATAAATAAATAGTAATTAATTTACTGGTCACAAAATTACCAGTACTTTATGTGAAATAATACCACATATCCCATAACGTCTTCAATATATATATTTTTTCAATTGTACAAGTGCAAATCACACAATAATTAATAATATATGTTAAATACCTAGAAAATGGTTAACGGCACTTGAATTTTACAAATATTGTTCAAAATGGCCCCCATCACAGTCAATACATTCCTTAACATTTGTGGAGTGATGCTATTAAAAGCTCTTCTTATTCTCAATTCGGAACCATCGATGACCATAACGGGAGATTTGTAGACCTGTCCCTTGATATAACCCCAAAGAAAGAAGTCTAATTGAGTTAGATCAGGTGACCTTGCAGGCCACCTTATGAAACACTGGTTTGAAATAAGTTGTGGGTTATAAGTTTCAATGAGAAAATCCATAACAACGCGGCTGTTATGGGGCGGTGCTGAAAATTGGTATTGTACTAGAGGAACTTGTTCGATTTCTTGTCAAATTTGATTTTGTAAGAATTCGAGTTACCTTTGTCCTGTTAGCATACCTTGGAAGAATATTGGGCCAATGATTTGTGATCCATAAATACCTGTCCATTCATTTATCCCAAATCTTTCTTGAAACCTCCCTTATCTCTTTGAATCTTATTAATTCGTCTTACAGAATCCTTTCGTAAAAACGATGGTGCAGATTGTACTTTAACAAGCGGTAATTATGTTTGTTCAAAATTCTTCTTACTGTTTCCCTGTTTCATCCTAGTCCTTCCACTATTTCTCCAACATTGATTGTGGCTGATGGTTTCTAGTACATTCATCTCCAACTCTTCATTTACAATGAATTCTTGATTTTGGACACTTGGCTCTCGTCGCATTTTCTTCTCCGATTTCTTGAAATAATGACGAGAGGAATGTCTTCTTTCAGGAAATCTCTGAGCATACATTTGACCCGCAAGCACAGAATTTTTTCGACATTCGCCATAAATTAATATCATGTAGAACAGTTTTTTTTTTCGTTATTGGTGGTGTTAAGAAATATCAATAATGGACACAAATTTTCGCTAAAAATAATTGGTTACAAATGCCACCTTTCTTTTGTTTTATAACATTGTATCAAACCGTAGTGCAAAGCCAAGTTAAAGTTATTAAAAATTATTATAAAAGTAATTTATTATTTTAAAATGAACTAAATAAAATAGAAAAACAAATAGCATGTATTTGAAATGGATATAGATGAATTCAGGAAAAGTCTATAACACTTTGAACCACATCTTCCCATTTGAAAGAACAATTTTTCGATAAATACTGATATGTTCAACATTAAAGGCTTCGTAAACAGTTATTAATGAAATTAAATGAAAAATTATATTTTTCCCATGGACTTTACCTGCCGTAGAACAAATTTGAGTATTACAAAGCACTCTAGAATTGATTAAAAAATTCTCGAAAGTCTCATGATCTAATTTGCCTTTATTGATAAATATCAGCTTAAACAACCTACAATAATAATAATAAAAAAATATTATTTGGAAAATGCTTGAAAAATAATTATAATAAAAAAATTTAAATCTTAGAAGGGCTCATTTTTTATTTTCGTTGTCTACTGAAGAGCATTGTGAAATTTCGTTGTATCACATAAAAGTGTGAAAAAATACATAAAGCAAATGGGTAAAAAAATGGCGTTAATACTATTAGTATCTTAAAAGAGTAAAGCTCTTAAGATATATCCAAGTATCTCATTAGGGACGTGAACGCATCTAAATATTAAATCTTTCTTTTATTTTAAGGAAGAAGCGAGATAGTACGCTAAGGACAGTTAATTATATTTCTTATCTTTGTAATTTAATAGAATTGTAAAAGTTAACAAAATGCACAAAATGTGGGCATATTTATTCAAATTAGTGCGTGATCCTCACAAACTTACATTCAACTAAAATTGTATTTAAATACAGGGAATTTTAAAAAGGTTTCGTCCCACGTCTCAGATATTATTGATCCTATTCTTTTAAAGAGGATATTAGAAAACTTTTGAGATAATTACTGGACTTTCATCCTTAATAAAAAAATTTAAATACGCGCATAAATACATCTGTTTTCAATGAATTAAAGAGATGTAGCTATCAGTTACTGGTAAAATGTAAGTTTGAACATGAAAATAACCATTTCGCAGACACAAATGATGTGTACTTACTTGGCACAGAAGGGAAAAATAAACGTTTAAACCTTCTTGACATTTAGAAATAGAAAAGTCCATAAAAAACAATCATTGTACCACGAGTGAGCAACAAAATTTCGTAATTACATTTCTACAATTACAAATTGTTTAAAAAATCTGTACAGGTTATGTCTAATCGGAATATTTCTGGAATTAGAGTGTCAGTGACAATTTTCTTAGATATACCTTTAAAGAATCACTTCTCAGCTAAATATATTATTTGGAAACGTCTAAAAGTGTTTCATTGAAATAATAACAATTACATATCATCACTGAATAAGCAATTTCATAACAGAAGGAAATTTTATAAAAATATAAAATATAGGAATTATAATATTCCAACCTGTTTGCAAGTGCCTTATATAAATAAGAATTCGATAAATTAAACCAAAACATACCGATCGCTGAATTATATGGTAAAATTTCGCGTATTTTGTCTAAACACAGTTAGCACTAAAATGCAATGACTTGGAATGCTCGAATGCTACGAGGAAGATGCGGAGCCTCCTTCATCTCAGGATGTCACTAATTGCAGACTGGTTTCGACCTGGTTATATAATAATTCCTTTATTTTATATTTTTATATACTTAATTACATATTGTTAGTTGAACCGAAATATGTTCCAATTATTATTATGAAAATTGTCTTAGAATGAATTACGAGTCTAGTCGCAAAACGCAGAGTATCTTGTTATACAATAGTAATATATAAGCATGTACAGTGGATGGGTTGGGAGAGAAATTCAATAATATAGTAATACATGTCATGTAATGCACATATTTGTGTAGAACATAGCACAATCACAATCTGGCAGAACACTACTTTGCTTTAAGCAACAGAATTATGGACATGCATTTTATATAAATATACAAGAACGAAACAAACTGTTTAAATAGAAAATGAGATCCTAAAAATTGAAGTAAGATTGCATGTATTATTATATTTTAAAATTAGACGCGCTAAGTTTTCCACTCTTCAAAGTTTAAATAATACAGGTTTGATCGTGCTTTATTCGCACAATTCCATCGAAATATTCTGATAATTTTATACTATAGTAGTGTGCTCACTATGCCTTAAGTTGTCAGTTCGTGGAACCCAAATATTAAGAGCTGGTGTATGGTAAAATCTGATACTTACTCAAAATTTGTCGTGTGTAAAATGGCAGTATTCAAATTTTCGTGTTATTAACAAGAATATATAGTTGATTTTATATTCTACATTCTGCCAAATTTTGAAAACGATGTTTGTCTCCGTTTATGTGTAATAAAATCAAATCATTTTCATAACTTTTATGTAGACTTTAATGATTTGATTTTATTACACCTAAGCGGCTACAGATATCATTTTCAAAATTTGGCTGAATATGGAATACGAAATCGGCTATACATTCATGTTAATAACTCCAAAATTTAGAATAGTGCCATTTTGCCCAGGACAATTGTCGGGTAAATTTGAATTTAAGCTATTCAGGGCATTAGCTTCCGATTTTGCCATATGCCAGCTTTTAACATTTTGGGGCCCATGGAATGACAACTTAAGTCACATCATCATCATCGAGCGGAGAAAGAACCAACACTGCGAACACTCATGACCTAGCTCATTCCTAATGGACTCAATTAGTGTGACGTCATGTATTAGGCAACCCAACATACTACTGTCATAACGCTAATGGCGCGAAATGAATGCACTGAAACTTGACTATTAATGCTCTACTTAATAAAGACTATTATCAAGAGGGTTAAAACATTGCTTAGAATATCATTTTATTTCTGTCTCACAGAAAATATTTAAGACATTTCAGTAATTAATTTACATTAGTACAAAATATGTCAAATTATATATATGTAAAATACATTAGAAGAAATTAAGTTTTAATTAAATGAATTGATATTACCTATGACTTATTGTACCCTGCAACAGCAATTAAGAATACAAAAATTATGTCATTCGATTTGCTGCTAATTTCAAATTAATTTACATTTTGCTGTACCAGTTCTCTAAAAAGTTTATAACCTCGTACAGCTAATAGGTATATCTCCCAAACCTTTCTGATTTCTAGTTTAGTATTTTATGGATAAATATTTTGGTATTATGTAAGTATACCTAATTAACAGTTGTAAACATGAATGCAATATTTGACTTCTGCAAAGAAACTAAAATCATACGGAAAGGAGAAAATTCTGTAGCTTCAGGATATCTAACAAAATGCAGTATGATAATGAGCTGCATATTATATGTGTTGAAGTTCAAGCAAGCATGAAAATTAAAATGTATAAAGTTGAGGAATGTATAGGCGAATTAGTCTTTCTGGAGATAAATATGTAAACACTTCGTTTAAATATCGCGGGTAAATTATTTCTGTCACCATCTTTACAGTGGCAAGAACAGATCAGTGAAAACTTATTAGATTTCCTATCGCCTCTTCTGAACATAGAACAAATAAAATTAACTAGGTGCACAGTTTATAATAAATCTTGTATGGAATTAATGTAAATAGTAAAATTAACGTAATTTTTTGTATAAAAATCGGCACCGAAATACCCAATATTACAAAGAGGAAATTGTTTTATAAATTTTAATAACTTATACTGCTGAGATCTTAACTGTAAATCAACATTTTACTGTTAGAAAACTCTATAATGAAGTAAAATATAAATAACCCTAACATACTCATCTATAATCTGGGATTGGTTGGGAGGGTGGTCAATGAAAATTATTGAACCACAGCACTTAGGTCCCATTGGGCCCCTTGTACTTACTCCCTGTAGGCAGACCCTCGCCTATGCCTCCAACCAACTTAATCTTGTGAAATAGGTGGTGATGCTTGCCCTTACATCGGCCAAAGTAAGCCAACGTTCTCCCAAAATGGATTCTCTGATTGATGAGACGGCAGAACAGTCACAAAGTACATGTTGAACCGTCCCATCTTCTTGTTCACAACCTCTACAGAGAGGTGTTTCGTTTAATCCCATATTATGCAGATGTTTTCTTAACGCACAGTGTCCAGTCTGGATTCCCATTATAAAACGTACATTCCTTCTGGACATTGCCAGATAGTCCATTGCTGTGCTCTTGGTGAGATCTTTTAGTAGTTCCCTAGCAAGCCGATAGCTGTTTGTTTCATCCCACAGCTTCTTGAATTCATTGTGGGTGTGCTCTTTAACTATTTGTGTTATCGCCGTGATCGGTAGCAGGCTGGCCGGGCCTGGTCCAAAGAACTTTCTGCACTTGGCTGAGCTTAACTTTAGCTGTAGTGTGTTTGCTCTTAGGCCACCAAACCACAACAACATAGGTTACCATTAGACTTATGACGGCAGTGTATATCCACATGACCACTTTAGGTTTCATTCCCCAGGTTTTCCCACGCTCCTGCGGCACTGCTCATAAGAAATGTAAGCCGTCTTTAATCTTCTATCTATGTGAAGATTCCATGTTAGTTTGGCATCGAAGGTTACCCCAAGATATTTCACTTCTGATGCGAGACTTAATGCTGTATCCAGGAGGCCAGATGCCTTCAATGCTCCTAGTTTCCATTTCTTTCTGAAGAGAACCATCTCTGTCTTCCTAGGATTGACAGACAGGGAGTGTTCTCTGCACCATTTTTGGATTATTCTTAGAGGCCCCTGCATTCTTTCACAGAGAATTCCTTTGAATTTTCCGCTAAGCATTCTTGTTAGATCATCTGCATAGGCAATTGTGTGGAATCCTTCTGAATTGAGGCGACACAAGAGGCTGTCAAGAACGAGGTTCCATAACAGTGGTGATGTTACACATCCCTGCGAACAGCCTCTCGCGACTATTAATCATACATAAGCATCTCCCACACCGATTTGTACAGCTCTCTTCATCATGTTGGATATCCAGCTTCTCATGATCGTCGGGACATTCTTCTCCACTAGGGTCGCTGTAATTTTTGAAAAAGTGGTCCTATCAAATGCACACTCACTATTTGGTTGGCCACTTGCCAACCCAAATCCGAGGGTTGGGTGTCGACTTCGTTTGGCCACTCCTTCCGTTCTGTTATCACATATCCCAGGAAGTGAGTTTCTATGAGTAACTCTAGGCTTTCACGAACGTCAGTGGTTCTTGTACCATCACTTCTTTTTAATAGGCAAAGACTTTGTCTTTGGTGAGGATTTTGCATAACCTAGCAGACTGTGGGTAATCTTCGATTTCCTCACAGTAGGTTCTCCACGCACCTCTTTGTCTCTGTCTAACTATTTTTTTAAAGTCTTTAAGATTGGTTCTCTATAATTCCTAATCGGATTCCTGTCTTGACAGTTCTACTTTGTTGGACGAAATCCTAGCCTTCTTCTTGTGGTCAGTCAGCCCTTGACACCACCACTTGGTGGTCTCATTCAGCTGTTGCGAGGACCTCAAGGGGCAAGATGTTCCAAAGGCTTGTCCTGTGGCTGTCCTGTGCTGTCCTGTGTAAGATTTTGATATATTGCTCTAGTTCACCACTCCTTCTGGATACCCGTTTATTAACTCCTTCCAAGTTCTTCCTAAGCTGACATCGATATTTATCTCAATCAGTTCCCCGGGAATCTCGGAATGGTTTTTTGGATGACTTGATAAGATTGATTTCAAAGTTTATCCATTGGTGGTCTGACAGTGTTACACAGTCAAACACATGCCAATTCTGAATTAGGCTGGATATACGCCACGTTTTTAGTGTTATATCTATTATGGTTTGACTTCTAGAGTTAATAAATGTCGGTACACAGCCCGTATTACGTATGCTAAGGTTGTTATCGGTAATATAATTATAAAGCACTGTTGTCTTCACTAACCTAACCTAAACGAACCTAACCACTTAACCTACCTAATAAGTGTAAGACCGAAAATGACACCACATTGGTCTTATCTTTCGGTTGTCAGACCTATGGTAACCTACGCATCATGCATATGGTGGCCAAAAACAGAGGAAAAAACAGCACAGGGAAAGTTGCAGAAACTGCAACGCCTGGCCCGTTTAGGGACTACAGGAGTAATGCACTCGTGTCCCACAGCAGCTATGGAGGCTATGCTTGACCTACTTTCCTTGCACTTACATGTAAGGAAGAAGGCGGCACTCAGTGCTTTACGACTGCACCAGGCACATAAATTCAAACCAGGTGACCTGGTTGGTCACTTAAGGATTCTATGTCTATCCAAACCCACTGACTCAATGCAAGTCAAACAAGACTTTGACTGCCCGTTTGACGTGCTAATTGAAAATCATCAAACGAGCAAGACGGAGTAACTGCGATTGGAACAGGGGTCACTTATCTGGTATACAGATGGATCCAAGGTTGCTGAAGGGGTAGGAGTGGGAGTAGCAGGACTGAATTGTAGGCTATCCAAAGCCCTCGGTAACACCCCAACCATCTTTCAGGCAGAAATTTATGCCATAGGTCTGTGTGCCCCGGTGTGCCTAAATAAAGGCATCCGAAGGGCAAAGAACTATATACTATCAGATAGCCAGGCAGCACTAAAGGCTCTAAGGTCCTATACCTTTGAATCTAAAATTGCCTGGGAATGTAGACAATCCCTGAAGCAACTGACTGCCAGGGCATGAGGGAGTACAAGGAAATGAACTTGTTGGTAGCCTTGCAAAAAAAGGAGCTGAAGCACCGTTCATTGGACCCGAACCGTTTTCTGGCCTAGCCAAGGGACATAGAGCGGAGGAGATCCTTTTCCCATTCTTGAATGGGAAAAGGATCAGAAAAAGTCCTACTCGAGGAATATCCAGGCCAAAGACAAGCGAAATAGTTTATAACTTATTCGACAAAGAATGCCACAAGGCTTCTCGAACTGGAAAATTTCGAATTAAGGCTAATCACAGGCCTTATAACTGTCCACTGCCCCTTGAGATGCCATCTCAAGAATATGGACAAGGCGGTAGATAATAAATGCAGATATTGCGATACTGCAATTGAAACTGCGGAGCACATACTTTGAATGCAAGGTATTCGTCCGCACTAGGCTAAAATTCCTAGAACAGGCGGAATTAACGCAAGAAAATCACAAGCTTTGTAAAAAGTCTGGGAATCCTGGGAAAATCACTAGATGTAGGGTAAATCACAAAAGATCTTTTAGGTCGAAGTGAAATAAGGCTGTTCGAAGCCAAACGACCCCGTAAAACAATATACAATCTACCTAATAAGTAATTTCCACTTTTCTTTTAACTTGACATACTTTGGAAAATTTGAAAATTTTAAATCCACTGTTATTAGTATGATCACATTCAGGAACAAAACATAAACCCATTACAACGATTTAAAAAGAATACAAAATTTGATTAGAAAAAGGAAGATTCGGTTATGAATTATAAATGTGAAATCAAACAAGAGCAAGTTAGGTCAAATTGCATTGCTTTCCGCCCACATAATTTAAATGATCACATTCTTCATTCCCATTGGAGGCAACTGTTGCTATATTATATTTGGCATTATTAAAATAAAATTAAAGGTTTATTAAATCTTATATAAAGACATATATTTTAACTTATCTTGTGTATATGAGATTGGCACTAGAAGATTTTAAATATTTCTTTCAACTGAGAAATTCAATCAAATGTATAGCAATGTTTTAGCATTATATTTTATAGTCTTTACGAACAAGGTAATAAGGCTCAAATTCCAATGTTAATCGACTGAATCAAAATTTCTATGACAGTAGTACGTTTTGTTGCATAAGTTGTGACGTCACAGTTATTTGAGTACATCGAGAAAATAAGAAGACGGGAAAAGGTCTGAATCCCTCAATTTGCAGTCAGCATCGTCAGAGCGAAACCTTTTGGTGGCTATTCATACATTAATTTAGTTTCACAAACTAGTCGTATGGTTTAATCCCACAGATCATAGGGTTTCGTTTTAAATAAATGCATAAATCCAATTTTGTATTTAATTCGCGAGTATTCACTTTTAAAAGCGTCAACTGACCACGTGTCCGCTAAGATAAACAAAACAGTGATATAACATTTACCTGCTCAATAACATTTAATTACTGTTGTCAACATATCAACTTAAATAAATTAACCAAATGTAATTATTACCGACCCATTCTGTTTTGCCGGGATAATTATAAATTATTTATTGGAATTAATCAATACATATGGAATAGTAAATGAAAAGTAAATTAACTTTGGCTGTAATTAACAAAAAAATTGAAATAAATGACCTCCTATCGTATTTTAATATGGGTATATTCTGTCAGTTATTTCAGTAAAATCGATAATAAGCAAATACTGGTCGGTTGAATGAAATTGAATGGGTGTCTACTTTTTTGAGTTGTATAATATTTACTTATTTATGACAGAAGCTAGATAATGGAAGCAACTATAAACGCACCTACGTACTTTTTTCACTGTATCGGCCTCAAGAGTACCTACTTATGGTTCCATATGGTTAATATTTCCTAAAATAAATATTTGTCTGTACCCCTCTTGTTGACTATATTTGTATTGTAAACATGAAGACATCAAACATACTTCTTAATGTGATTTTTAGCAGTAAATTTAAATATGAATATAGTCACATTTTAAAATACACAATGTTTATGCAAACATTTGACTTATTATATTATATGTCTAGTCGATAGCCGCGTTGGTGGCAATCGCGATTAATCGAATGGGTATCGTGCTATCTGTTTCGAGCTCCGACTCCGACACTGGCACTGTCGAAAGATATGGTTGTATGTCCGCTTCAATGTGTAACCCCCTTCCACACAAGACTGTGTGTGGCTTTTGGAATTGAGGGTTGTCTAATTTCTGTGGTGTTTATTTATTTTATTTATTCATTTAAGGGGGAACCATAATTTTTTCATTAATTTAACTTTATCATGTTTAGATCAACAGTATATCAAAAGAGTTTTCATATTAGATTTTAAATGTATGATACTTATCTGCTAGATACGAAAAGACTGACTACCATCATTGGTGAGTAGCGCCACCACTTACTCCAGCTGAAAGCGTCTTTTCCTTTGGTGTCGGTCGTGGGCCTGCTTGGCTAACCACCCACAGGCCCTAAACTTTGGTTCCAGCAGGCCGAAGACAGGGCCCCCACGATCGACCCCGTGCAGATAGGGGTCAAGGGCAAGGTGGTGGGGCCCAACCGGATAGACCGCCCGTTGACGACGTTGGCAATGACCAAAGACACTTTGAGTGGACGGCTGAACTGAGGGATGAACTTCTGCATTGCTATGAATGCTCTGTGGTGTGAGAGGCTACCAGAGCATAGCCCCTTCACGCCACAAAATCTGCGTGACTGTATCCCACCTTCATAGTAGGGGCTACGTGAGGGCTCCTCCTGGACCGGTGAATGAGGTGGCCGAAGGGCCGCCGCATTCACACATAAAAACCCCCGGGCCACAAGACTTGGTCAGAGTGGATGAAGAACTTCGTGCAGTGCTACCAGAACGGGCTGACATAAATTGTGCCGTGTATGCTGCTGCTGAACGCTTTTCTCGGGTGGAGGTGCGAAACACTGCTTCCCCACAGGAGGGGGTGGAGGGGTGCATACAAAAGATGAAAGCCAAGATCCGGTCGGCGAGACAACACGCATCCCGTATCCAATATGTGATGGACTATATGGCGGCCAACAAGCGATTCACGCCTAAAGTGCGTCGATTAGCCGCCAACTTAAGACGCGCCCATCACACACTCAATGAGGCAGTGCTGCGAACCACCAAACAGCACTGTCTCGACAGGATACGGATGCTGGGGACTTGCAGAAAGTCATTAGTGAGGCGGGCGAGAGGGCTTGCGGAAAATAAACTGTTCCGCCAAAAGCCCTCGCGCCTTTTCCAACCGCCTCCGCGTGTTGTAGACAATCCGCCGACTGCAGATCAGGTGGAGTATTTCTGGAAAACGCTGTACGAGGAGAGGCTTCCACTCACCCGAGATTCTCCTGCCTCCTGACAACAACTGCCGTACCCCGGCGACAGGAGCATAAGGTCGCCCATCTATTTTAAATGGATGACCTTAAACTTTATGCCTCTCTGGAGAGAGGAATCTCCAACAATCTCTTAGTGTGGTAAAGGAGTACACGCAGGCTGTCGGTATGCAGTTCGGCTTGGACAAATGCGTACTGATCCATCTCAAGAGAGGACGATGCGGTGACTACGGAGAGGACGCGCAGCTCGTGGACGGAAACATCTTACACCATCTAGATGCCGGAGAGTCGTACACTTACTTGGGTGTCGAGCAACGCTTCACCCAAGAAGTAAGTGTAATGAAAAACGCTCTCCGCGGTAAGTATCAGCACCTACTCTGACAGATCTGGTCTTCAGAACTGTCGGGAAGAATAAGGTGTCTGCTACAAATATGCTGGCCGTTCCGATCCTTCTCTACTCTTTCGGAGTAGTGAAATGGACTAGAGAAGACCTGCGTCAACCCGATGTAGTAACCCGCAAGAAGATGCATCTCAATAGGAGCTTGCATCCTAAATCGTCCGTTCCACGGATATCCCACGACATCGGAGAGGTCGTGAGCTCTTGAGCTGGGAGAGTCTCCATAGCAGGATGGTTCCGGAGTTCGGATCCCCTCTTCTGCATGGTACGAAACCATGAAACTGCAGAGGAAGGAGCTTTTCTCTTTAAGGCAACACAGAGAGCAGCCGATGAACTTGGTCTCATCTTCGATGTCGAGCGGGTAAACCCCGACTCTGTCACCGAGTTGGAACCCGTTAGACTAAAAGCCCACATTAGAGCTGCAGAACACAACATCCTTCTGCAGCTCCATAATGATAAGTCATTGCACGGAGTGTTCTATAAAAATATAGGAGACCTCGGCTTATCCGAAAGGCCGACCTTCGCCTTTTTAAGGTCAGCCGGGCTGAAGTCCGAGACCGAGTGATTCATAATGGCTTGCCATGATGGTGTATTTAACGCCCTCGTCTATCGACACCGTGTTATGGGTATGGAGGTCCCTGATGTCAGCTCCAGGGCCTGCCGCAGGGCGCTGGAGACTGTAATGCACTTACTGTCGGCTTGTCCGACATACGCAGTCTCGGTCTATATTCACAGACACGACGCAGCATTACGAGTGCTTTACTATCATCTAAGGCACTTGTATGGGATAGACGATACACCAGCGCTGCCTTACGCTACAGAGGATATAGAGTCCGTTATGGGAAATGAGAAAGAAGTATCTAATTTATTGGAACTACTCGTTTCCCACCGTCAGGCAAATACAAGCCAACAAGCCTGACATAGTACTCCTCGACCACCAACTCAAGACAATGTATGTCGTAGAATTCTCAGCCCACACTGAGAGCAACAATGTCTTGAAAGAGGAGGAGAAACGGACATAATATCGAGATTTGCTCTTCGAATTCCGCAGGCTTTATCTAGATCATTCTGTTAAAATGATGGTACTGATTATACGAGCCCTCGGTGGAATGAGACAGACGCTGATTTCAGAAGTAAAGATCATACCGGCATGCCGAGATTCGGCAGAGATCTTAGCCGGCAAAATGCAGAAGGCTGTCATCCTCAGTTCATTGTGTCTACTCAGGGCACACCATTCACGGAGCCGGTAGTCACTCACCCCACGGACGTGGGGAGTGGCTATTGGTATTTATTACCATCGCCCCTCTGTGAAGGTCGGAGCCACAGAGTAGGGACACAGGCTTTTGAAAAAAAATAATAATAAAAGTTTATTTACCAAAATAATTTCACACAATATTACAGTTATACAAAAAGTACAGTGTAGACGCTGTAGAGTATTTTAATTTTAGACGAAGAAAATAGTAATTTGAATAAAAATAATAATAGCAATAGCAATTTTTGCTAATTTATACAGTAAATAAACAAGAGATCCCTTCAAAAGCATAGCTTGTAGATAGGCGTTTCACGTTTATATAACTTAAAATATAAAATGCTGGATTACAACTTTAGTTTACGATAACTCTTTAACACATATACAACCTGCATATATGTACTCATAACATGTGTACGTATATATATATATATATATATATATATATATAGTGCGGGAAGCCTATAATTGAGAAGGGGGTGCGAGGTGAGATGCTAAGAAGGCAGACCCTGCAAACACGTGGTTGACCTTCTCTCTCATTTTAATACACGCGACATAAAATACGTAAAACTTTCATCGAGAAGGGAAGTGCCAGGTGCGACACTAAGAAAACAAACCCTCTAAACCTTCTCTCTCATTTTAATGCACGCGACATAAAAGACGTAAGACGTGATGATGCATCGCCACCACCCACCACTATTCCCACTACGTCTGAAATTGTTTTAATTTATCGTTTTCCTCTACAATACACATACACTTATGCATTCATAAATATTTCAGAATTAATAAATGTTAATGATTTTTTATATCTATCATTGTCTATGACATGACGATCGGTTGAAAATAAAAATTGTTTTAGTCTAAATTTAAATTGTTTTATTGAACTGACAGATTGAATTTCAGAAGGAAAATTGTTATAAAGCCTAAGGGAAAGAAAGGTGTAGCTTCTTTGCCCGATAGTTTTTGCTGAACAGGGCGGTTGAGCAAGGTTTCTAAATCTAGTTCTAGTTGAATATTGATGATATGTTCAAGATAGTGAAATTTTATTCTTAAATAGGTAAGTTGGAGTTTTTTGAAAATATAATTGTCTCATATCAAAAATTTTTGTTTCAGAATACAGGGCGTCACTTGAGTAAGTTCTTTCTTTTGAATATATAGTTTTAAAAAAATATTTTAGTATAATTTTCAATTTCTTGAGGTAGCTTTTGACAAAACCGCCCCATCCTAATATTCCATATGATAGTCTCGATTCAATATAATGAATGAATATAATGAAAAATATAGTATCCTCATACTGAAACATGTACGTATTTATTAATATATTTAAATTTATATATTAGACATCTGAGTGTCTTTAAAGTTTCATTTATATGAATGTCCCATTTAAGATGACAATCTATGTAGGTAAGTACCTAGATCTTTAGCGGCATTCGTGGATTTGATTGAAATCTGATATCCGGGATATTTAATAAATAAAGTGTCATAATTTGGTAGTCCTTTTTTATAAGAGCTAAACGGTACGAAAAAAGTTTTTGTAAAATTCATTGTTAGAACGACGTGGTTAAAGCAATCTATTATTTTAGCTAAGTCACTTTATACTTGTTTTCTTAGATTGCTTCAGGAATTATCTGTATAAAATACTGCAGTATCATCTGCGAAACTGAGAATAGATCCACTGGTATTCAGGGTAAGTAAGTTATTTAGATAAATTATAAACAATATTTCGAGCAATTTTTAGGACAAACAGTGTCGAAAGCCTTGGCTAGATCTAGGAAAACGCAAATAGAGGGATTATTTACATTCATTGATTTATAAATTTTATTAGTAAGTGTACAGATAGCATCATCAGTAGCCTATCCTTCTCGAAAACCACGAATCACTAAGTATATTAAATTTATTTGTGAATCTAACTATTCTATTTTTTATGATTTTTTCAAAGACTTTTTCCACATTAGTGATTAACGATATAGGCCTATAGTTGGAGACGATAAGTTTGTCACCACTTTTAAAAAGAGGTTTGACAACTGCTAATTTAATTTACTTAATAATTTGATTTTGGAAATTACCCTTATTTGCTTTTTCATTAATTCAAGCGCCGTCTCGAAGATTAACATCTGTGCTACTATGAAAACAAGGGTTATCAACCCTCAGCCTGCTGCAACCCTTTGGCAGACTGCTTGAAACAGTGGAATTTTTATTAACATTCTATTATCATATGTGTTTTCAAATATTTTTTGCCAAAAAGAAGCTCGAATTTTTCCTTACACGATGAAATATGGTTGCCAAGGTAAAAGCTGCTGCCACTGGGGGTTGCCAGCAGATGTATTATTCCATTCTCGCGCTTGCTGTCGAGAGCGAGTGAAAAGAAATGCGCACGCAATTCTGTGCGACATATCCTCTTGCACCTGTTCCTCCTGCTCTTTTCCAGTTTTCAGGTGACATGTACAAGACGGCTAAGTCTGCGTTAGTCAAACAGTTAATGTTGGCCATTAAAGTTGGCGATCCTCCACAAATTGACATCGAAATCATTGACGGTTTCTACTTCTTGCATCTCATAGGATCTCCATTGCCCCAAACATTTGGGAAGATTGCTGAGAGTATTTTGATAAAAATTTGTTCGACAAGTGCCCGTGAAGTGCACATAATATTTGATCGTTATCTGACGCCTTCTATCAAAGATTGTAAACCCAAAGTCGACAAAGTCCGGATCAACATTTTTCATAGAAAGTTTGAAAAATTTTCGTTTCAAATAAGCTTTGGTACAATTCTTGTCTATTTACTGGGAAAACAACTCTTTGCTTTCGATATTACACGGAAATAAGGTGTTTATCACAGTAGGTAAGAAGTGATACTTGTCAATCGAAAATCGTGCTGTTAAACGTGAAGAAATCGATTTAGAGTGTCAGCATGAAGAAGCTGAGACAAGAATCATATTTCACATCAGCAAAGCGCTTCCAAATGCAAAAATTTCAGTTAAAGCGACACTAACGTACTGACAATTTTACTGGGCAATATGCACAAATTTTCCCGCACAGAAACACGTGATTTGGGATCCTGGTGAAAATGGTCGAAATTGAGATATGTTGTAGTTCAGACCTCCGCTATGAAAAGTTCAAATGGGATCAAGGCTCGAAAACCTTTATTTTGGAGTTACAGCAATGGCAAAAGTCGAAAATTCGTAAACTCTGGGATTTTTTATCCTGGCGAAAATGGTCGAAATTGTTATAGTTCAGACCTTCCTGGTGAAAAGTTCAAATAAGCAAGGCTCGAACACCTTTTATTTTGGAGTTACAGTAAAGGCAAATGTCGAAAATTCGTAAATTCTGGGATTTAGGATCCTGGTGAAAATGGTCAAAATTGAGATATGTTGTAGTTCAGACGTCCCTGATGAAAAGTTCTACTGGGACCAAGGCTCGAAAACTTTTTATTTCGGAGTTACAGTAAGGGTAAAAGTCGAAAATTTCTAATTCGTGGAAAATTTTCAAAATATACATATATATATATATATATATATATATATATATTTATATATTTATGTGTACGTATATCTGTATACTCATATACATATATAAAATAAGGATTTTATAATCAATTAAGTATAAAAGCTACGTTTGAAACACTTAGAAGAGCGTTTTGATTATACATTGTTTAGTTCAGGCTTTTACTCTTTCAAATATGTGCGTTTTTTAAATACGAGTACTATAAAATAACACAAAGAACGCTATATGAACAGTCGATTTTATTCTATTTATCTGTGTTAAAATCTTATTTTTTCAATAAAATATTCAATATTTGAATGCCTATTCCTACTCTCATTTTTATCAACAGAATATATAATTGGTATTTATTTTATGTTGTGCTCAAAATTATTGTGTGCGAAAATTATATCACTAAAAAAATTGAAATATGTTAGGAAAATTCGAAAAACCCTTCACATTGTAGGAGTTTTTTGCAAATAAAAATTTTTTGCGCTCCTCCGAGTTTATTGATTTTTGTTCTTGGCATGAAGATATTTTATTTTTAATTTTTTAGCCTCTTCTCTTTCATTTCCAACGTCAAACATTGCATATGACTAGCTCCTGAACTCAATGATCATAGCATATTTGCAATGGAAATTACGTTTTCGTATAACCTTATTTGCGCATGCGCTACATATCTAGCAGACGACGCGCTTGGTAATTTTAAATTCAAGTTGCATTATGATGTTAGTATCGCATGAATTTTATCTAGTGCCATCCATATATATAAATATATATTTTTGATTTTGAAGATTTGTCACGAATTTACGAATTTTCGGCCTTCCTGTAACTCCATAATAAAAGGTTTTCGAGCCTTGGTCTCATTTCAACTCTTCATCAAGAAGGTCTGAACTACAACATATCTCAATTTCGACCATTTTTGTCGGAATCCCAAATCCCAAAATTAACGAATTTTCTATTTTTTCCCTTGCTGTAACTCAAAAATAAAAGGTTATCGAGCCTTGGTCTCATTTGAACTTCTCATCAGGAAGGTCTGAACTACAACATGTTTCAATTTCGACCATTTTCAACGGGATCCCAAATTTAGTGTTTCTGTGAGGGGTCCTTTTGTTGAGTGATTCGGTGTCGAAAAGAGGTAAAAAAAAGATCGGAATTACGTAAATTGTACAGAACTCGCGTCAAAAATGGGAGCAACTGTATGCATCGGTCTACCGGCATTTCACGTCTTTACTGGTTGTGATTACACGGCTGTGTTTTTAAACAAAGATAAAGTCATACCCTTTCCGATGGAAGTCTTTCCCCGATCCAGTAGACGTATTCGACGAAAAAAAATTGACGTTGTCCAAGAGTTCACAGCTCTTATGTACGGTGTGAAGAAATGTAAAAGCGTGAATGTTGTCAGATATCAGTAATTTATTAAAATGTATGCAGCAACTAAAAGCGCGATGAAAAATTCCTGCAAAACATTAAAGGATTCGATTTCCGTCATATTCCACCATGTTGGAAGTCCTTGGAACAAACATTGTTGCGAACAATATTCTGTAATTCGATGTGGCAAAACCCTACGGAAACAAGTTGCGTCAAAGCCACAGCAAGCGAGGGACATACTAAAAATAATAATTCAGAAAACGCGAGTGATTCGGAATCCGATGTGCAATCAAGTTTAGACGAGTCTGGTGACGATTGATGCGCAAAAACATTTTTCATTTTCAATATGCGCATTTTCGTATGCATGGTAAACTCAACAGTGAACTGCAAATATATAAAATTGTCAAAATCACACCAAAATACATTGTTTTCTTGACGTCCTTGACAAGTCGCCACTGCCGCCACGCTGCGTCCTTGACTGTCGCACGGAATTGTGCGCGCATTCCTTCTCGCTTGCTCTCGATAGCAAGCGCGAGAATGGAATAATAAATCGACTGGCAGCCCCCAGTGGCAGAAGCTTTTATTTTGGCAACCTTATTTCATCATATAGGGACAAATTCGAGCTTCGTTTTGGCAAAAAATATTTTAAAAAACATATGCGAATAGATTCATAAATATTTCACTATTTCAAGCAGTCTGCCAAAGGGTTGCAGCAGGCTGAGGGTTGGCAACCCGAAACGACGCTTGAAATAATGAAAAACAATTAAGGGTAATTTCCAAAATAAGATTAATTGTTAAGTAACTTGTTAATCTTATCTGCAACAGGATTTGGATAGGCAACTTGACCGAGATGCATTTTGATGAAAAAACAGATGACAGTAGACTTCTTGCAGTGGGATCTTAGATTATTATAACAAAACTGAAACAAAAAAATAGAGAATTCCGTTACAAAAACTACAAGATTATCGTCACCTCTATCAATCCACCATTTATTTCAATACACTTTGTCAATCCTTTTACGCACATTCATAGTAACCTTTATTATTTGTTCTGGAGTAATTTCTGCGCAGGCTTGCATTATCCTAGCCCGTAGTTCTGGTAAAGTTTGAGGGTCTTGATTTCTAAACTTTTTGTTTCATTAAAGCTTAAAAGAAAAAATTGAGTGAGGTCAAGTCTGGGTTTCTCGAAGGCCACTCAATCAAAGGACTGTTTCGCCCTATCCAATGATTTTCAAAATGTTCATTTAGCCATCTTATCAGAACAGCGTAATGAACAGAACTTTCATCTAACTAAAACTTTAAGCAAATTTTGTAGTGATAAATCGTATACATTCCAAAACTCCGTCCCAAGAAAATTTAAAAACACATTCGCATTCAAATTACCCTCAAAGAAGAAAGGACGAATTGTTTAGTCATTTAGTATTCCGCACCAAACGTTATTTGTATGCGAATATTGTCTCTTTGCATTTATGATGAATTCCGGATTCTCAGCTGACCAGCGACGGCAATTTTACTTGAAACCACCCCATTTGTAGTAAATATGGCCTCGCTAAATGAAATGTCATTCGAAAAATTAGGAGTATTTAGATATTACCCCTGTGACCTATAGCAAAACCCTAATCGTCTTTCCTCAACTCCCACTTCCAATTTATACAAAATTTTTGGCCTGTAAGCTTTTATTTTGTGTTTTTTTTCAGGAATCTTCTAATAGTTTCTCTGAGGATATTTAAATTTAAATTAGCCGTTCTAATACTATCCCGGGGGTTGTTAAAATATTCTAAAATTTGCTCATTATTCTCAAAATGTCACGACGGTTCTTGGTTCTAAGCCAGTTTTTTTAAACAGAATCTGTCTTATTTAAAACTTTATTAACGCTTTGTATATTACTTCAACTTACTCGTCTATTTGGGTGTCTATTATTGATTTCCATCGCAACTTCCCTTGTACGCACATTATCGCCAACAAGACGTACAGTTTATATTTTATCTCTTACAGTTTAGGCTTTCCATGACTATTAACACTAGACGCTGTAATAACTTTCCTATACCTTAACTTGTCACTTTTGACAACTGATAAAGTAGTTTCTTCTGAGTCTTGCCGTGGTCGTCAAACTTGACTTGACGTTTCGCTGATCATCCTGTCAGCTTCTTCAGAAGGATTCTAAAGACTGAATTTGTTGTGTTACACTCCTCGTTATATACCTAGGCGCCGCTTCGCTTCGTTGGTCATTGGTCGTGCTTGGTTCGCTTCGCTGCTCATTTGTCGTGTTTGGTTGACCGTGACTTACTACGGTCTCCACGTGTTACTAAGTCGATACCCATCCTCTCTGTTAAAGTTGTTCACGTTTTTCATCATTTCCAGTGATTCCCTAATGATTCGCGGATAACAGAGCGTATTCCTGTCTAATATATTGACGTCCTCGTAGTCGATTTTATGGTTCTCGTTATTATGGACATGCTCTGCTATCGCCGACCTATCCGTGTATCCAAATCTGGTATTTCTCTGGTGTTCTTTGATTCTGCACTGGATACTCCGTCCTGTTTGTCCAATGTAGCTCTTATCACATGTGCACTTCAACTGGTAAATACCTTTTGATAATAGTTTGGGGACACACACGTGGAGACCGTAGTAAGTCACGGTCAACCAAACACGACAAATGAGCAGCGAAGCCAACCAAGCACGAACAATGACCAGCGAAGCGAAGCGGCGCCTAGGTATATAACGAGGAATGTACACAACAAATTCAGTATTTAGAATCATTCTGAAGAAGCTAACAGGATGATCAGCAAAACGTCAAGTTCGACGACCACGGCAAGATCCGGAAGAAACTACTTTATTAGACAACGGCCGTGAAAACCTGCATTCTACTATTCTACTTTTGACAACTTTTTCAATTTTTTTCTCAAGGATAACTTGAATTTAAGAATAAATAGAATACAAAAAAGCTATTACTTAAAAATTTTCGACAATATTTAGTACAGGCCCGTTTTGAAGGATGATGGATCCAGAGACGTGCATAGATTTTTCTAAAAAAATCACTAACATGAATTATTAAAATTTGTCTCCTATAAGCGGACGTACTACTAAGAATCTGGCGCTTTTTGCTCCAAAAATATAGTTCAACAAGCTCTACAATTTAAAAGAAACGGTGAAAATCGCACACATAAATAAGTCGCACAAATAAATATTTTACAGGGTGACTCCAAATAAATGGGTCACACTACCTTCTAATTATTACTTATTTTATATTTAAGATCTTTTGTGTAATACCCTTTCGGCCCATGATCATGATTAGTTAATAAGAAATCGTTTATGTAAATTAAAATTAATGGGGTAGAACACAATACACAGTGGAATTATATGTATAAGCATAGTGGAACTATATACATACATATTTAATAAGCGTGTTAAGTTAAATGTCAATTAGCGCGGAACGCATTTAATAGTGTTTCCGTTGAAGTAATGATATTACTGGGACCACTTGATACATTCTGTATTTTTGGAGTTTATGTAAATAATCAAATATAATTATCTAAATTGTTGTTACCGGTGTTTTTTTACTCCAGTTTCCTATTTAGTTACTACACTTAATGATTTTACTAATATTTGAAACTCACCTTCGATTGGATTGTGCCTGGGTTTGTGCATTAAATCTGAAAAAAATTATTTACATTAGCATAAATTGACTAATATTTGCCAGTATAACTAAACTATTCATGCACATTTTTATATACAAAATTACGCAACAGAAAATTGATGTTTGGCACAAAACTAAGCCTACAAAAAATTATATCTCTAATAAATATAGTTGCAAAGTTTCATGCATATGTTACTGACAATACACAGTGTAACGTGATTTATTAAATCAGTACTTCGCCTAGGGTGTAATGGGGTAGTGAAGCGCAAGTTATAGCCTCTCCTACTCAATTGTTAACCTCACCTTCCCGATGAGTTCAATTTGAACTTGGTGCACCCTGTTTTCACTAACGAGGCTCTAACGACCGAGTAAGGGCGGAATAACCCTTACCTTTTGCCGTGAGCACATCCACCTTCTCACGAAGAGTGCGGTAAAAATAACCCACCGCACACAAAGGTTGCTTTTGGAATCGTTTGGTTACCCCATCGTCGCAGTCTCCTTCTGTGCCATGGGACCACACCACTCGCCTTCCGCAACCGAGCTGGTCAGTTGCATACCTGCTCCAGCTAAAACTTCAAATGCAGCTTCGTTTTCAGTCGATTAAGGCTTTAAAAAATGATGGAGCGTTCAAGTGGGACAAAATCATCCGGAGGTAAAATACCCTCCCGATCGGATCTCCGGGGGAGGGTGCCCACAGGGACACCTCATCGAATGTCGAAAAAACACCGACAAGTTAAATCCAAGAAAACTAATTCTTTCATCTACGGCGCTTGGAATGTTCGTACTTTGAACGACAGCACTCGCACCGATCGGCCTGAAAGAAGAACTGCTCTAATAGATAGAGAACTTCACCGACTCAATGTTGACGTTGCAGCTCTCAGCGAAACTCGATTTTTGGAGGAAGGCTCTCTCACAGAAAAGTACTACACCTTCTATTGGAAAGGTCTTCCCGCCAATTCAAGAAGACAACATGGAGTAGGATTTGCCGTTCGGAATCAACTTGTATCCAACTTAACACAAGTACCACAAGGCCTATCCGAGCGTCTAATGCTGCTACGCTATGAGCTATCAGATGGCAACGCGGTAAATCTAATAAGCGCCTACGCTCCCACTCTGGATGCAAGTCACGAAACCAAGGAAAGCTTCTATCAACAGCTGGAAGAAACCCTCTGTAGAATATCTAAAACGGAACGACTCGTTATTCTTGGCGATTTTAACGCTAGAGTAGGGAGAGATGCAGACACCTGGCCAGGCATCATAGGCAAGAACGGTTTAGGCAACATGAACGCTAACGGTCAACTACTCCTAACCAAATGCGCCGAACATGATTTAGTTATAACAAACACCATTTTCCGACAAAAGGATAAATTTAAAGGCACCTGGCGTCACCCCAGATCAGGTCACTGGCATCTACTGGACTATGTTATCGTACGTAGGAAGCATCTCAAGGACGTCCAAATTACAAAGGCGCGCATTGATAGCGAATGTTGGACCGATCATCGTCCTGTTGTCTCTAAAATGAAAATTGTTATGAGACCCAAACGCCGAAGAACTCAAGTAAAACGTAGACTCCGTCTCTGTATTAGTAAATTGCGTGACCAACAAACCGTCGAACAGCTAAAGCAAAAAGTTCAAGAGAATTTGAGTGCACTAGAAGAAATCAATTCTGTAGATGTCGCTGCTACCTGGACACAAATTAAAGAAAGTTTAAAAAGTGCGAGTGAGGAAATTCTTGGCACTGCAGCAAGTAAAAAACAGGAGGACTGGTTCAATGATAATGAAGCTTTTATACAAGAACTTCTTGACCGCAAACATATTGCCTTCCAAAACGCTATCAACCACCCTAACGACTCATCAAAAGCAGAAGCTTTTACCCAATCTAAGTATGAAACGCAACGCGAAATCAGAAGAATAAAGAACGAGTGGTGGGCAAGCAAGGCCAGAGAAATCCAAAGGTACGCCGATTCACACGACTACAGGAATTTCTTTCAAGGAGTAAAAGCAGTGTACGGCCCCAGTCGGAGAAATATGTGCCCTATTAAAGATTTAAATGGAAATCTCCTCAAAGAAGACCAGGAAATAAGAGCCCGATGGAAAGAACACTACTCTAACATTCTTAACCAGCAAAGTCAAGCCGATCACGATATTATAAATCTTATCCCTCAATATGACACCTTCGAAGACTTAGATAAACCACTCACAACGGAAGAGATCTTAACCGCCATTGGGCAGCTAAAAAATAACAAATCTCCCGGCGCCGACTCACTCCCAGCTGAGATCTTTAAAGCTGTGTCGTCAGAGCTCATACCCTACCTCAAAAAACTGTTTGATGTCGTGTGGGAAAGTGGTCAAGCTCCGCAGGAGTTTCGTGATACACTTTTAATCAACCTCTTCAAAAACAAAGGGAGCGCTGCGGACTGTGGAAATTATAGGGGTATAGCTCTCCTGGCTGTTGGAGGGAAGATACTCACTAAAGCGATGGCAAATAGGCTAACACCTGTTATGGAAAAGTTACTTCCTGAAACACAGAGTGGCTTTAGACCAAACCGAGGCACATCGGACCTAATCTTCACACTTAAACAGCTTCAAGAAAAAGCACTCGAACATCAAGGAGAAATTCACATGGCCTTCATTGATTTAACCAAGGCGTTTGACTCGGTGGACAGGGAAGTGCTCTGGAAAATTATGCTCCGCTTAGGTATCCCTAGAAAATTTGTAGAAGTATGTCGCAGTCTACATACAAACAACAACGCCCAGGTTATGTATAATAATGAGGCAACCGAACCTTTCCAAACCCTCACTGGAGTTAGGCAGGGATGTGTCCTGGCACCCCTACTCTTTAATTTGTTTACCACTGCTCTAACAATTATTGTTGACAACAAACTGACAGTCAGAGGAATAGGTCTCAGATACCGTTTTGACAGCGGTCTCTTTAACATAGGGCGCTTTAGAGCTTTCACGAAGACACGCACACGATTCATTTGTGATCTCCAGTATGCGGATGACTGTGCACTTTTAGCCTCTACGCCGGAAGAGCTTCAAGAACTTTTAGATGTGTATGCCCAGAGCTATGATTCCTTAGGACTTAAAATCAACATTGGAAAGACTAAGATTATGTCAACTCCTCATCAAGTGAACCAAATAGACATTACACTTAACGGAAATTCTCTTGAAGTGGTGGATCAGTTCAATTACTTAGGCAACGTTGTTAATGACAAAGCAAACATGGACAGCGAGATTCGCAATAGAATTAACGCTGCATCTAGAGCGCTCTGGGGACTTAGAGAGAGAGTATATGACAACCACGACCTTGCTTTGTCAACAAAAATGGCTGTCTACAGAGCAGTTGTCATTCCAACACTGCTATATGGATGTGAAAGCTGGGTCACTTACCGTCGTCATGTGAAAGAATTAGAACGTTTTCAGCAAAGACACCTCAGAAGTATGATGAAAATCCGTTGGTTCCATCACATATCAAACGTGGAAGTACTCAGGAGAGCAAACAGCCTTCCAATTGAGGTGCTTATTTCAAGAGCACGCCTAAGATGGGCAGGTCACGTTCATCGTATGCATGATAACCGCCTTCCTAAATGTACACTTTATGGTGAATTGCTAAGCGGTAGAAGAAAGCGTGGCGGTCAACGAAAGAGGTTCAAAGACGCTCTCCATGAAAATCTAAAATCCTGCGGTATTGCAGACGAGCAATGGGAACAACTTGCAGCGGACAGAACCGAATGGCGGGGGGTTGTGGCCAGCTATCAAGGAAATATTGCTGCAAGAAGGCCGAATCCAAGACCTAACCAGGTCTATGTTTGTCCTGACTGCGGTCGACATGTGCTCTCCCGAATTGGCCTCTATAGCCATAGTCGTGTGCACCGTAGATGAATGGGAATTACAACAGACTACACCTTTAACTTGTTTTTTATTGTACACAATTTATCGACTGTAACATTTTTATACTCGGACTCGAGTAACGGCTAATAATAATAACTTCGCTGAGCATGTAATTTATTGCATATTTATTAGTTGCATTGACTGGCAATAAAGGAACGTTTCTATACAGCGTGTTACTTGAGTACGTTCAAATTTTATGGGTATTCCTTGGTTGCTTTTAAGTTTACAGAATAATTACAAAAGTACTTTGTAATAATTTACAAAAACAAGTAAAATCCATATACAAAAACGTGATTTAAGGTAAACTATAAAATAAAATAGAGGAAGTATATAGAATGTCTTTATTCAAATCAGAAGTACGTCAACATATTATAAGGTGTCTAATCAGGTGACTAACGTCTATTTCCAGAGGTCTATACGTACCGAGTAGGGAATTTTGAGTTTGGATAAGTATTTTTCGATTCACAATATCATGAAAAACATACCGAGGTGTCTGTATTATCCACTATAGTGTGAAGGGTATTAATACGAGTTATCATTAGACTTTACTCCCACGATGTTATGTTATTCTTTTTCTGTCCGCTATGACTAAAACTGTGATTAGTTTATATACAGAATATGCCCAATACGATCCTGATAATCAGGCGATTTTTTGGCAAATGGTAAGTTGGCAGGGTGTCACTTATTTTGAGCATTAACAGCTTCCTGGTGATTTTCCAAGGCCTATCATGATTCGATATGTAATACCAAAAGTGATAAATCGAAATATTTTATAAGAAAAAGTTATTCAGAATCACTTAAAATCCCGAAGTCCCAAGTTACATGAAAATCTGAGAAAATTCAAAATAATAAAAAACTGAAAATTGGAAAATCAGTTTATTACTATAACATTCAATTTAAATTACATCTTTTTCGACCAAATCACCCTCAGACAAAATATATTTTTCAATCCGTCTCCTTAAATTCAGTCTTACGTTTCCCAGTTGTTGTGGATACCTCTTCATGGCCCCACTTATTCTCTCGCACTACTATTCCCTGTTTGTTGGTCTTGTCTTGTAGACTTTTTCTTTAAGTGTTCCGCACAAAAAGAAATGTAAGGGTGTGATATCCGGAGACCTGGGAGCCCACCCAACGACGGGACTATTGCGACCTATCCATCTATTGTAAAAATCATCGTTAATCCACTTCCGTACAATAAGAGCGTTATGAATTGAAACTCCATCTAATAATGAATAACACTTGACGATATTTTCAAAATACCACAGTTAAATGTGGAAAATGTCACCTGTGACTTTTCTTTATTGACAAATATGATGCAAATGACCAAAAATTGGTTTTACAAGTTCCGTCAAGTCGCCTATGGATACTTGTTTATTTGCCAATAAAGAAAAGTCACAGGTGGCATTTTCCACATTACACAAGTGTGGTAGTTTGAAAATATCGTCAAGTGTTATTCATTATTAGTGATAATAGATGAAAATCATCTTATGATTGCAGACAAAGTAGAAATAGTGAGATTAATAGGTGACAATGTGCGCTGTTTTCGTGAAGCAGCCGAAGAATTTGATAGAAGGCATCCAGATCGTCTCTCAATATTTAGTACTTAGAATAAATTGAATGTTTAATTCTACAGGAAAAGTGAATAAAAAAGTAACTAATCGCTACCGAAATCATGTTTATGATGAAAATGTCTTTTTTGACAAATAATGAAAATAATGCAAAGTTAAATCTTAAGCAGATGTCTAGAATTTTAGGTATTTATATTCATAAAATTCGTGGCTGTATCAAAAGAAATAAAATAAATAATTTAAGCCAAGGTTTTTCTATAACTTGGAGGAGAAAGATCTGGTGCGGAGGTTGGAATTTTGTTTATACTTTCAACGAGAAATCCTAAATGATCATAGACTTTTTTTTAATTATATAGACTGATAAAGCAACTTTCACTACTAATGGCACCGTGCCTGCTCAAAATAGTAGATGCAGGTCATTTGACAATCCTCAGTAGTTAATTAATTGCAAAAGACAATATTCTAAAAAAGTGAACGCGTTTTGTGAGATTATTATGATAATTTGATCGATCCATTATTATGGAAAATTTGATGGCAGGTAGACTATTGCAATTCTTTAGGACCACTTCTATAGATGAAATTTATATTTCGACATGTTTCTTCAATTAGATGAAGTTTCAGCTCTGTAGATTAATAAAAGTATTCGTAAGTCTTGAAAGAGCCTTCTTGATGCAACATTTAATTATCCCAAACTCACAATTCCCATTTAATTAAATTTCCAATATTAATTCAAACAGTGATAGGTTTCTTAGGGGATAAAATTGACCCTCCATTTTCAGATCGTTCATCATCTAGTTCATACATTGTCACATTTTCACTGAAGATGTACGCATTTCTCATACAGCTTAAGGATAAAATGTTTTGAGGAATACATTATTTGTTAGGCATCAGTTCATCAAGAACGAGATAAAAGTTTCAGCTCTATATTATTATCCAGTTACATCTCACTCCACCAATTTATCTTTCTTGAACTGTTAAAATTCCTATTACACCTTTGGAGCGTTGTGAATGTGAGAGTGATTACAATCCCCACGAGTTCCAGTTTCTCGGAATAAAAATATGGTTTCTTTACGCCAATAATTTATGACATGCAATCTGTGGATTCTGATTGTCCAAGAGTGCGGTGGCATAAATTTTAAATTTACTATTTTCATGTTAACACTTACATTTATTTGAGCAAATTTGTGTCTATGTTACAGGATTCTATCATTTCTAGTCAAATTCACACATTCAAGTATCTGAATCTGAATTTAACTTATGCAATAGGTATTTGGTATTTTGTTTGCATGTTTGTTTATCTCCGCGTATTCAAAGATGACTGAATTGTTTTAATTTTTAAAGCGTTTCTTCATTTTTTCAAACGTTTTACATTAATAGACTTAATTAGCTGTGACGTCATAACTTATGCAATCAAATATACGACTGTCATTACCTTGTTCATAAAGACTAAATAAAATGCTAAAACATTTAAGACTTCTAGTGCCAATCTATATACACAAGATATGTTAAAATATATGTATTTATATAAGATTTAATAAACCTTTGATTTTATTTTAATAATGCCAAATATAAAACAGCACAGGTTTCCTCTAATGGGAATGAAGAATTTGAAAATTAAAATTGAAGCTAACTTCAATACGCTTGTTGGATTTCACATTTACAGTTCATAACCTAATCTTTCTTTCTCTAATCCAATTTTGTATTATTTTTAAATCGTTTGTTTATGTTTTGTTTCTGAATATGATCATACTAATAAAAGTAGATAGGTTAGGGTTATTTATATTTTACTTTATTATCGAGTTCTCTAATAGTAAAATGTTGGTATATAATAAAAACACAACAGTACAAGTTATTAAAATTTATGAAATAATTTCATTTTTGTAATATTATTCTGGTGCCGATTTTCACACAAAAAAATTACGTTAATTTTATTATTTACATTAATTATATACAAGACTTATTATAAACTGTGTACTTAGTTAATTTTATTTTCAGAAGAGGAGATAGGAAATCTAATAACTTTTCATTGATCTGTTCCTACTACTTTAAAGATGGCGACAGAAATAATTTACCAGCGATATTTAAACGGAATGTTGGGAAAATATTTACATATTCACTTCCAGAAAGACGAATTCATATACCTACGTCAACTTTATACATTTTGTCTTTCATACTTGCTTGAACTTCTCCACGTATAGTATGCAGATCATTATCATACTGCATTTTTTTATCATATCCTGAAGCTACAGAATTTTCTGCTTTCCGTATGATTTTAGTTTCTTTGCAAAAGCCAAATATTGCACTCATACTTACATCTGTTCTATAGACATTTTAATTAGGTATACTTACATATACCAAAAAACTAAAATCAAAAACTTTTGAGAGGTATACCTGTTAGCTGTACGAGGTTATAAACTTTTTAGAGAACTGTCTCAGCAAAATGTAAACTAACTTGAAGTTAGCAGCAATGTAAATGGCATAATCTTTGTATTCTCAATTCCTATTGGAGGATGCAATAAACTTATATGTAATATCAATTTCTTTAATTAAAAGTTAATTTATTCTAATGTATTTTACATACATGCTCGAACTGAACTGACAGTCAGTCAGTTCAGTTTCTCCTCTTTTCGTAATGCATTCATATGTTCTTCCTTTCTTACACTAATACGTCTATTGGTCTGTCCTATGTATGTATCTTGGCACGGGATTTCGTATACTCCTTGGTTTTCTAGGGTAGTTTTTGGTTTTGGATTACAGAGGACTGCACTGATTTTTCGGTCCGTTTTAAATATTGTTTCTATGTCATGTTCACGTAGAAGTTTGCCAATTTTATCTGTCGTCCCTTTCACGTAAGGTAGATATGCTTTTGCGACTGGTTTCTCGGATTCCTCCTGGATTTTTTGTCTGTATGGGCCCTGCGACTTCTGTATTGTGTACCTCAAAAATCCATTTTTCATTAGTGCTTTCTGAAGTGACGACATCTCTTCGTTGATGCCCGACTACCAGCGAGAAGTCACGTGGAGCATGACGTTTCAGCGAGGCCAATTGTCGGGTTAGCTCAGGCGCCTGCTACGCCTACCACAGGTGGTGGGGGACCAGTAACACGTAGCCAAACACGCAAGCGCGCCCTAGATTGCAGCATATATAAGGAGCCACACAACGCGGGGAATGTCAGTTCAGTTCGAGCAACGAGGAGCAGCAGTAGGCAGCTTTCAGTGAGAACCTGAAGATGACAGATGAAATTCTGCCGAAACGTCTTTTAGATAACCGTGACTCCTGGAGTCGACCATTAAATTCTAAGCTATATGCTATATTTTAACCCTCTTGATAATAGTCTTTATTAATTAGAGCATTAAGAGCCAAGTTCCAGTGCATTCATTTCATGCCATTAGCGTTATGACAGTAGTATGTTGATTTGCCTAATACGTGACGTCACACTAATTGTGTACATTACCGGTGTTCGAAAAATGTTCTTGATTATTACTCCTTTTTAATCCTACGATTGATTTTTCATACATACGCACATAGTAACTTTATAAATATACTTTTGTGGACATCCTAAATTGCTTGAAAAATGCTCTCAAGTGCATGTAGCTTCCATTCTTTTCAGGGTCACATAGATTTTCATCTGTATCCCCTTGTAGATATGAGATGCGAATTTCAGTCCTAAGGGGCTATGTGGAAAAAATAAAATTGTTTTCGGTATCTTGAACTGCCTGCTTCTACGTTAGGGACAATAAATAACGCACTGCCTTCGTATATCGATCTTTCCCTGGGACACCCGAAACATTCTCGGCATTGAAACAAATAGATATTGATATACTAAAGCCGAGCTGCCCTAGCAGTAGTAAACTAAGAAGACTGGTGTAAATGTAATTGATATAAGCAGTTAACTTAGTTAACTTAGAATAGATTTAGATAGGCCACAATGTAAACCAGTAAAGTGTATGTTTATCGAGATATTTACTTATCAGTTTGCTGGTTGAGGGGATTAGCTATCTCATTGACCAACTGTTAACATTGTAAATCAATGACAACATCAAGTAAGTGAGACAAAATCAAGCAGGCTGTTGCCATAGTGCATGTGTTGTGACTGAGGGTCAATGCCTTTTTCAAACTGACTGACAACTACTGACAACGCGTTATTAAATTATTTAGGTCTTTATATTTGTTGATCCATACTTTTAACCATTTCTACAAGGCGTCGAATATTGTGTGTGACGTAGTACAACCAATTATCGGTTAGACACAGCCAATTATATTTACTGAATAAAAGTTAGACAAATAAATGAATTATAATAAACTATGCACAAACGCATTCCAATTTATGTCATTTGGCACCTATTTCTATGCGTCTATGCGTGGAACTTGGCTCCTAATACTCTAGTTAATAAAGAGGATTAAAACTTAGCATGGAATTTAATTTTATTTCTACCTCGCAGAAAATATTTAAGAACTTTCAGTAAAGGAGAAAATTCTGTAGCTTCAGGATATGTTAATAAAATGTAGTATGATAATGAGCTGCATACCATAGGTGAAGTTCAAGCAAGTATGAAAGACAAAATTTATAAAGTTGAGATAGATATGGTACCTAAATATGATATAAAATTTGGTAACACCCCACCACAAAAATTATTATTGTTTTAGATTGTATTGTCTGAAGGTAGCATTTAGCAGTCTTCTTGTAACTGTCCGAGAGGTTTGGTTATATGCCATCATATAGTTGCACTGGCGGTTTTTGCACATGGAAATCTATCGGTTACAGATCTGGCTTGTCAATGGGATAAACCAAAAACAACCAATTATATTCCCTTAACTGCTGAAGAATGTTTCCCTGCATCAAAACCCTAACTTCAATAACTGGTCTTTTAATCTTTTTTATAATGAAACTACAAATTTAAATGCCGTAATATAGGTCTTTTTTATTAATTGTAACCGAATAGTATGAATTGTTGCGTACAGTTTAAAAATAGGGATATAAAAATGCTCCACTACATACATATGTGTTTTAGAGTACGACAGCTCGCAGAGTTGTTCGCACACGCTTATCCAGTTCTGTTACTCGTGTACTCACATAAAAGTATACAAACATTTCTTGAAATTCAATCATTTTGTTACAATTATTTTAAATATACACGTATTTTGAATTGCAGGTGCTTATGGTCTTGATGGTATTAAACAAAGTCAGTGGGGTAGGTTTCATGAAATTGTAGCACTACAAAGATTTGAAGAATTACAAAATAATAAAATTGAAAAATGTGGTATTTGGTTGCATCCTTGTGGATTTTTAGGTGCAAGTCCAGATGGATTCCTGGAAGACACCGTTATAGAAGTTAAATGCCGATATACCTACCGGAATGATATTTTCAAAGAGTGTCTTTTAAATAATAAAAATTACATTGTATACTTTGATGGAAAAAGATATGTAATTAATGAAGATCATGATTATTATCATCAAATTCAAGGGCAATTAGCCATATGTAAAAAGGTAAAATATATATTAATTTTATGGACCGCAAAGGATTACATCGAAATTATCATAGAAAAAAGGAAACAGAATGAAAACCTCGAAATTTTAAAAACATTTTATTTAAATAATTATATTTTAAGTTAATTATAATATATCGTCCGAAATCATAGAAGTGAAAATTTAAATCAGATACAACTTTCTTATTATACAATCATGATATATTTGCATTAACTACCAAATATTATTGATATTTTTTAATTTTAGCTGTTTTTTTGTCAGTATTGTTTATACCTCGGTTTAGTCTGAGAAGTTACAAAATTACCACAGGAACAGTATGGGAATGTCAAGTAATTGTAGGCGCCTCCAGTATGAATAATGTATCGGTATACTGGGTGAAAGGATATGCACCGTACAGTAGCAACAAAGAAAACGACAGACTAGTCAAGATGGCCAAAGGCCTAAATATCTTTGGACCAGGCCCAGTCATTATCTATCACGGCGATAACACAAATAATTAAAGATAACACCCACAACGAATTTAAGAAGCTGTGGGATGAAACAAGCAGTTGCCAGCTTACTAGGAATCTGCTAAAATATCCCAACAAGAGCACAGCAATGGACTACCTGGCAATGTTCAGAAGAAATTTACGTTTTATAACGGAAATCCAGACTGAACACTGTCCGTTAACGAAACATCTATATAATATGAAATTAAGCTGAACACCTCTCTGCAGAGGTTGTGAATAAGAAGATGAGACAGTCCAACATGTACTCTGTATGTATCATTGGCTAATGCCAACTTACTTCGTTTGTACTAGTTTCTAGCTTATAGTTTGCTTGTTAGTAATATTTTGGGTAGGTTATATAATTATACAGTCATAATATAATTAACTCCAAAAACTATTGATATTTTTATTTTATAATTATAGATGTTTTCTACCAGTAGTGTTTAGTCCTCATTGTAGTAATTTTTGATGTACCATTGGCTAGTGCTGATAGTTACTTGGTTTATGCAAGTTTCTAGCTCACAGTTTGCTCATTAGTTAGTAATATTTTGGGTAGGTTATATAATTATAGTCATGATATAATTAATTAACAAAAACTATTGATATTTTTTAATTTTAGCTGTGCTTTTACCAGTATTATTTATTCCTCAGATGTAAGTGGTTTGCTTAGTTAATGGTGTGTAATTTTTTCTAATCGTGTTACTGATATTTTATGAATTATAGTTGTCTTTCCTCATTTGTTAAGTATAATTTACATGCTAGTAGCACTTCTACATTTTTTGTAAGTAATATCTTCCGAGCAACCCTGTAATATTTTTGTATGTTTAATCGATGTAATAAATCGATACTGTTTTATTATTGTTTTCTTCGTGTTTAGTTTTAACTCAGATTTGATATTTTCTTTTTTCACAACCATAAACTAAATATAACAACAATAGCTAGCTAAAGCTAATTATTAACTGGTTATCAAAACCGTTACCACAGTTCTTGCCCCCTGAATATTGGCTAGGCCTGGTTCACTGCAAATGGGAACCTATTCTTATTGCTTGAGACAACATCTCTGGTCACCCCATAGTAAATTTGTTTTGGATGTATTTGTGTAATTTGGAGTCCAAGCTAATCTGTAGATCATTAGGCACAATTGGACCACGTTATGCATGACTTAACCAACCACCAAATTTAGTTTTTTCAGTAAATTAGAATTAGTTCACTTGCTTCTTAAAACTAACCATTTATGATTAATCGATAACTTTTTAAAATTAGAATATAACAAATGCTTATATTTCATAATCAAAAACTGGCAGTTTGATTTCAAACAAAAGTTATTTTTCACAAAAACGTCGCTTAGTCATGTTATGCTATGTAGAATAGGTAAGAAATGTCTATTTTGCATGTTATGACCATAAGCTAAGATTGCCTTTTGGTCAAGTAATGCAAAACCACGTAATCAGATTTCATTAATCTTTATTTTTTTGGAAAATTTTCAAAATTGACATTGAAAAGCACAAAATATATAGATATTTAAATAAGAATACATATTAAGAAACGTTTTGTTCCAGGTCAAAGTCAAGTTTGTTGTTGAAACCATCTATATTCTCTTCAATATTTGGATCGCCGATCAAGTTCTTGTAAAAAGTCTTGTTCTCCCTGAGATTTTGCATTACATGACCAAGCAGCATGTCACGTTATGAAAAATAAATAAAATGCTATTTATTAGTTTTTATTAGTAAATGTCGTCTGGTCAAGTGTTGTAAAACAGAAATACACTAATTCAAAATTTGGCGCTTAATTTAAAACTACTTCTATAGGTGAAATTGGAGGTTTCTGCACACCCTAGAATTTTTTATACATAAATATGAAATAGTAGCATTAGATGGCAGTATAATCTCAAAATTAACGAAATGTCGCTTGATCAAGTCATGCATAATGTGGTCCAATTGATCCAATTGTAGTCTAGTTGCCTAGTAAAAGAGTAGTGCTATTCTCAATACCCCTATTCAAATTTCGGACATGTCTTCAACCTCTCCTATTAAAGGATAATTTAATGTAGTTAAAAAATCACAAACTTGGAATATTACAGATGCATATGGTATTAATTTCGAGATATACAAGATAGTATACTAAAAATTTTTATTCTTCCTATGGCCCTTTCAACATGGATGCGTGCTTTAGCAATTACCATGATTTGTTTCACCTCTTCTGGAGAAAATTGTGCCCTGGTTAAAAATGGAGGAATACTTAAAGAAATACCAGAAGGTAACACATCTCATATTAAAAAACATTTATCGGCAAAAATTAAATCACCTGCTGCAAAATTTGATAAGACACCACAGTGTTGCACAATTATTTTGTCTGATGTATTTCCCACATACAATTTGCTTAAATCGGTTACAATCCCATTGGGCGCTACACCAACTAGTCTCTTAAAAGTATTTCTATGCTTGTAATTGCCGAAGGTACTTTTTGTTTATCAAGTTTCGTTGGTACAGCTGTATAGATTTCCGCACAATCTAACACCATTCGACAGTTAGTGAACGGAGAAAAGGTGCTTTGGCATACGGCTTGGCACATTATTTTTCATAAATTTTTTATATAAACCAATATACATTAAATGCAACCAAGTGAGGAAAACATTGGTAACAATAGCAGAACTACAGTTAAATCGTAGGGCAAGGTCTTCATGCAACAGGTTTAGTTTTAATTTCATAAGTATCATCAAAAACTGATCACGCCTATGTATATTTACAACAGACCATTCTAAATAATATTTAAATTTTTGAGCATTTAAATATTTAAATACTGACATAAATATTACTTTGTCGGGTAGACCAGTATACATCGTAATAACTTTCAATTGCTTCAAATGAAAATGCTAATTTTAAATTCTTCTACTAGAGACGAACTGCTCAAACAGCTATTTCTACTGATGGGCCTTTCTTCAGAGGAGCTAGCACTACTACCGGGTTGTTCTTGATAAGTGCTGGTTCTACTAACGGGTCGTTCTTCGCAAGAGTTGGTCCTACTAATAGATCGTTCCTCATAGATACTGCTTCTACTAATAGAACAGTCTTTTTCGAATGGACAAGCTTTACTGGTTGAAGGTAAATTATCCTGTTCTTCAATTAAATAAGCAACATTAAACGAGGATTTTCTGTCAGCATCTTTTTTTTTGTTCTTTTTCTTGCGGAATAACTTCTTTCAAACAAAAATAAAAGTTTTATACTTTTGCATTGCATACGGTGTGTCCACGGGTGACCACGGTAGTGGCTTAACTAGGGGTGAACGAGACATTTGGGGCACGTGCGTCTCCTCTTAGTTTCCATACAGGTAAACTAGTGTCCCAATGACCTATGACAAAGCTTAAAGTATGAATTTGATATCTTAAGGAAATCGGAAGGTATTGCAGAAAAACTGACATGTATTATCCTCCCTTGTTATTTGTTTTCGGATATGTTTATATAAAAGACTACCATCATTTTTTTATGTACATTTTGGACTACCCTGTATAAAGAATGTTCTATTTATATTTTTTACATAAATTTTAGTCTTTAAAAACCACATACTATACATGCTTTTTCTCTTTTTTAATAATTTTACTTATTTTTATTTTTTATTTTTTAAGAAAGTCACATTCTTAGATTTGAATATCAGTTGAGGTATCAATGTGCACTGTTGCTTTCCAAATGATTGACACGAACCAGTTGTTAAGGACAAACCTAGAAGCTAAATGTAAACAATTGCATGTATCTTACACCATATTGCTAGACTAGAATATGAGGCATGTAGGTATTGCGTGCTAAATATTTTGCTTCTGAAAAAAATGGTTACAAGTAAACTTACAATTACAGTCGAATTATGAAGTAATAAAGTACATATGCTAGCCTGTGGTTTTAATTAAAGCTAAAAGTATTATTGCCTGCATGTTAATGAATTTTTACAAGAATTGCAACAATGAATTTTAACATACAGAGTTAAAAATATATGCCGAGCACGACCTCCATTAATTTTCAATTAGCTTTGGAAATATTAGTTTAGTTTCTAAGGATAATTACGAACACAAATTTATTCTACTGGGTAAACTAAACCAATTACCTACCAATAAACAATGAACTAACAACAGCTAGTGTTAAATGTATAATAACATATCATTCAATGGTTTTATTTAATATATTACATTAATTAGATAATCCCCAAATACAAATAGTGAGTTGCATTTTTGAAAAAATACGGACACATAGCCCTTCCCTCTGACGTTGGTAAAACTGAGATTTGAACCCAGTAGAGGTAAACTAGATACGTCTATCTGCTTTATAATACGATATAGTCACAGTGCTTGACAATTACAATTGTATTACAATGCTGGAATTGTCTTCAGATAAGTCCCAAATTGTTAGACGAAAGTTACGTCAAACATAGTGTATAAGAATTTTATTAGTAAAAACTGCTTCGGGGTTATTGTAATACAGAAAATTATTTTCACATTAAATATAGAGTAGAATGAGTCGCCGACGGTATGTTACATGTGGGTCTTTCTAGTTGCGTTTTCACAAACACTAATTAACGCACAAAGGTCTCTTTAATATTTTCCCTTCAGTTGAATTCGATTTCATTTGAATACTCCAAAGTTCGCAATATTTTTTACTACTGGCTGAAGTGGTCGTTGCTTTGATCTAAACACATGTTTTATGGGTAATGTAATTTATTTGCTTAACTTGTATTTGACAGTATCCAAAATTCTTTAACATACAAGGGTGTATCATACTGGAACATCATAAATGAAGGAACGTATTCCTCTTCCAAATTTAAGAAAATTTTGTCGTATAAACATTTGTCATTAGAGCGTACGTTTACCATATCTTCTCTCATTCTACCAAAAATTACTGAATTTAAATGGCCCAAAAATAAGAATCCAGTAGATTATGGTCTGGAGAACGGGGTGGCCATGTTATAGGTCCTCCACAATACATTTTTTTATTTCACCTTATTTAGATTACCACCCTGGCGAAGTTTAGCATTCGCTATTCCACCACTCAACAAGGACATATGCATACGGACAAGTAAATCGCAATAATCTGTATTCTCGGTAATGAAATCTCAGATTAAGTATTGTTCGAAACTTTCTCTTAGTAGAAGTAGAGGCACTGTTCTTAAATTAATAAATAGTTACCATTGAGAGAAACAAACTAATGTTATGACTTTTAAGAATAACAACTTTCTTGATGGGAAAAATATGTTCTTGCGGATATATGAGTACAATAACCTCTTATTTTAGGAATAATAGTCTTAATGATTAGATTTTTTCCGTGCATTGCCGAAGAGATGATCAAATGTTCTGGCTCTTATCTACATTTTAATATTGTTATTAGTATGAAAAGAATTTGCTGACAGTAAACCTGCCTTATAAACCTATCTTCTGATTCCATTATTCGACCATATAGGAAAAATTAATCGAATTCTGTGGGACTTGAGTTCATTATACATTTACCTGATTGTTTAGACCAATTAGTTTATGTTAAGGAACTACCTAAATAAATTTTACATTCAAGAAATGCCTTTCTCTTGTATAAAGTATTTGTTAATAATTTAAATGAAATGATTTCAGAGATTTGGAAGGTGTCCAAAACAGCTGTTTGATATTCTTTTTGTGAATTTGTTCAAAACGAAAATAAAAGCGCAATATCCTATTATGCTAACTGCACCGTAATGGCTGTTTTATTTTTTCAAATGTAAATTTTATCACAATAGCTTTGCTGCTATAGCTATTTTAAATATTTAGATTTTTAACCAAGTCGAATTATTTACACCGATGGCAAAAGCGTTTATTTTCATTTAAAATAGGCTTTAAATCATTATTTAGGTTTTAAATACTTCACTTTGTGATATTATCCAATTATAATTTAAACATTTTTATCTAGGAATTATTACCTATAATCGTTTAGGGAAATAATTCGCGGACGTGACTGTAATCGGATTTATTTATTACTTTTTTAATAAACTGGAATTATTTTTTGTTATCAGATGCTATAAAATGTTGTAACGTTAATCTGAGGAAGATATATGAGGGTTAAAATCAATATGTTAGCAGTTGTAACAAATAATCTGATTTGGACATTTATTTTCTATATATTTCCCCTATTGGATGGCAAAACCATATATTTGTCATTTATATAAACCAATTCATAATGTACCGTTACTGTCATTTATTATTTAAACTCGTCAATTTATCAATATTTAACTAAAATACGACACGAGTATTATTCCACTAGAATAGACTGCTGCAATGAGTGTATACTAAACTCTAAGCCCGCCTTCACCCTTGACAACTTCTTGAGAATATTCAGAACTCATCATTAAATTGCTACATCTTTGGGTGTCATTCTTCACTTAACTGTTTCCTTTGAAATATTATCGCATTAGAAATCCAATTAATCAGATAATCAAGTTTATGCCTGTTTATTATAAGTAGGGACTGTAACTCAATGGAGAACTTATCTAGCTAGCACACTAACTGTTGCTGGTTGCGGCCCTACTTACTATGAAGTCAATTCTAATTATAAATGTTTTCAATGGCATTGATAATAAACAACTTTTTACTAAACTTTAACACTATACCAGTAAGTTTTCTTCTTTATAAGTAATCTTCATTACGTCAATTTTATCAATTTCAAACCAAAAATGTACTGAGCAATTTCAGGGACTC
This sequence comes from Leptura quadrifasciata, assembly GCA_963675555.1. NCBI lineage: Eukaryota > Metazoa > Arthropoda > Insecta > Coleoptera > Cerambycidae > Leptura > Leptura quadrifasciata. Next base: position 36,708,337 of record OY776682.1, read on the forward strand.
CACAAGGTCTCAAATCACCCCACTACTTCTTTCCTACTATTATAATGTCTATAGTATTCTGCGGCTTGAGAGAGAAAGTAGTATTTTATTTGTTTGTTTTAAATAATACAAAACTTCTTTCAACTAGTACTAACGTGACCAGAAGCTTAGTAAAGAATAAAAATTAATACCAAGATTTTTATTCTACTATCTTGTTATTAATTTGATTATTCAGTTGGGCAAAATTGAGTAACTATTGGGAAGTTCCAAAAATAATATTTTGGCTTTTATTAGTATTTTGAGTTTGAAGTTCAGTTAGAGTTAAGAGTTTGTATTTTCCATTGGTACATAAGATTTACTCATTATTAACGTAAAATTCTGCCATTTGAAATTTAGAAGCAGAAAACCTATATTTAACTGCGTATCACTGGTGAAGATATAGTTTTGAATCTAACGAGATATCTGTAATGAATGTATTAAAAAGAAATGGTCTAAGAATACATCCTTGTTCAACATTGCATACAACTGATTTCTTTTGTAATGCAAGTATTGCGATGTAAGTATCGACTTTCCTGTATTAAAACCAGTAAACTATATAGGAGAAATACATTATTTAAGAATTATTTAAGCAAAATTTCCACACTGATAAAGAAGTTGTCTAATTTTAATACATCGACATATCGATGTTCTGCCATGATATAAAAGTTCTAAAATTAAAGAATCATTATTAACACACACAAACTAATTGGAAATTACTCCGCATTTATATGAACATTTTTAATTCTGAATGTATTGACACATCAAAGCATTAGACAAAAAATTTAAATACTATAAAAAATTAACCATTTTAGAGTATATCATAATAAAAAGGTTTTGAGTAAGTCTTATGAATTTTCAATTTAGAGATTTGTTTGCTTGAAAATGTAGTATAGTCCAATTTCTTCTAGTTTTAGCCAGGATAAGGTGGTTCTTTTGTAGTAAAGAGCTAGCTCATGTCACGTGTATACTCTTATGTCCCCTAAATTTGATTGTGAGACCTTATTACATACCTATAAACTTCAAAAAATTAGTGACATGGTCCACAGCATGGTCGTTTGGCTGCCATATTGGAAATTATGCTAAATTTTGTTTTCTTGTTCGCTCCATTCCCTATTAAAGGTCATATTTTGTCCTTATATGTATATGCAAAGCTTCAGTTAGCATGGGAAATCCCTCATGGCACGAGAATAATCCACTCTTAACAATATTTGGACCAAATGTTTTCAACTCCACTTCCTGCTAAATATTTTCCAATACATGCCATAAATTTCTTTGCTAGATGAAAACCTCTTAAGCCAAGAAATATGTTCGAAAACTCTTCTGACTGCAGAATATTTATTTCTCTAGCTATTATGTTACTAATCAACAGCCTACAGAAAACTTTTTTTCTGATTTACTGTTGTCATGCAGTCTTGGAAGTTTTTCATACATTTATATATTGCACTGAATTTTGAGTCGCAGGACATGGCAGAAAGGGTGTAAAAGGTGTACTCGTCTATACAACATCTGTATTTGATGGCATACTGTTGAACGCACTCCAGGAGGGAACTTCACATTGATTAGGAGAATGCTCTTTACTTGCGATAAATCTACTTAGAAACCATACTATATGCTATCCCTTTGCAGACGAAGCTGCTACGTCAGGATCAAATCTCCGTGCTACTACAAAATCCTTCTTTATTTATCCCTTTTATCTCTAGTCGTCTGTGCTGACTGGTATCACTGTTATTGTTAAAGAACACGCTATAACTCCGATATACTTTTCGACGTTGTAACAAAATCCGAATTAGGAAATACTTCGTACGAAAAGCGTGCTTCACGTAAAAACGCCGTGGAAGAGGTTTTTAATACTTGTAATCATATTTTCGCTCTTCGGAGCGTTTTTTACGCAAAATTTTCACTAACTCCTCAAGGAGCGTTAATTTAGAAAGTGTAGCAAATGTCGCTGCACAGGGACGTAATGTCGCCCCGACCACCTAAATTTAGAAAGTATAATAAAATTTGACTTTTACTTCGAAATTTTCAAGATTAAAAACCCTTTTACGAATCCACGTTGTCAAGCACTGCAACTCTTACGAGGTATTGAATATGAGGACAAGTTAATCCAACGACTATTCAAAGTATATCGGAAGTTATAGCGAAAATAGCCCTTAGCGACATGGGACCCCCATCATTTCCTAGCAGTCGATTTTGACAGGGAAATGATGAGTTTTGACGGGGTTTGCCCTAAACCGGTTCCTCAGTGATTCGGAGCCAAAAAAGTATTATTACCATGTACTCATACGTGCATGGGATCCGCCTTGCCTGAACGTAAAAAGTTGTTATTGTAGAATACAATCGAAGTAGTAGCGCTTCAAGCAATTTTAAGCTCCGAGGAGCGACCAAAATTCATGTGAATTAAATAATACGTTTATAAGGCAGGCAAGCAAAAGCCCACCAAAATTTCAGTTACATTGAACTTTTCTTGAATCTTGTTGTGCATCGTTAGCTTATAAAACCGCATATTGGATGGTATTTGGTACAGTATAAATCGTTCCGTTCCTCACCATGTGTTGTACACGGGCCAGACTAGTGTTTGTTAAACATTTTTCTTGAAATAAAAGTTATTGTAAAAACATAATTTTTTAAAGATTTAATATATACATTTTTGAACTTTATATTGTCTTTTAGTTGTGTTTTCTAACAAAATTCCCTTTCAGGTTTAATTTTAGTTTAAGTGTGGTACATCCAGTGTTAGGTTTATAGTGTTACGACGTCCAATTGATACCATCAAAGCAGCAGTTAAGCATAAACGATAGTAAGTATGATTTTTTAATATTATTCTCCGTCTGAAACAGTCGTGTTGAACCCTAAAATTTTGTGAACGTAATATTTATTTTTTTAGAAATAAAGAAAGAGTAGAGGAAAAAGAAAATTTATTTTTTCTTTTTCCTATTTTTTTTTAATTTTTCTAAGTTTTTAAAGGCAGAAAAAGACGTCCTTCAGACACCATAAAGATGTATCGTTCACATGGCGCCCGAGCAGGGACCATGCCGTCCCCAAACCCAACTAATCCATTCTCCTTCATGGCGGAAGACTCCGAAGAGTCGACCACAAGGGAATTTTACGAGCGAGCCACCGCGCCGCTCGTCGACGACGGTTCTAGAGGGATAGAACCACAAAGACTGTTTTCGGAGGGAAATAATCAAAGTTTATCTGCTTCGCAGCCACAAAATGCTAATTCGATGGAAAGTATGTTTCTGAAAATGGCAGAGGGCTTCATGCAGGCGATACAGAACGTGTCGACCTGTACGCGCCATGAGAGACAAAGATGTCCGAACGTGACGTTCCATGGGCTTGATCATGAAGATCCAGAAGCTTTTCTGAAAATTATGGAGGAATATTTCGACAGAGCTCGCATAAGCCACGACTATGATCGCCTCCATAACGTGACCGGCCAACTCAAGGGTGAAGCTCAACGATGGTCCGAACAGTTTCGGACGTTGACAACTTCGTACGCCTTATTCAAGGAAAGATTCCTTACGAGATTTAATTCTCCCGACATACAGTCACGAGCTATTGCTCAACTGTATGCCACGAAGCAAACGTTTTTAGACGACACGGCAGTGTCCATCACGAAGAAGACCTGCCTTTTCGATCGTATTGATCCCTTCAAATCCGAAGCCATCAGAGCTCGGATCATCATGGACCAACTACGTCCAGAAATTAGGTCACGCTTGAGAAGCAACTTAATTTCATCTACGGAAATGTTAATAGCAGCAGCTACTAACGTCGAGCTGGATTCAGCTGACGAACAGACGTGGCTAATCCAGCTTATTGATCAACGTTTGTCCCGCGCGTCTTACTTCAAGAGCCGGGACACATTAGTCCACAAAATTCAAGTATAAGGAGCAATGGAAGCCCAACTCCGACAGCACCGAGGGTGCATTTCCGAGAGGATGTCTCTCGTCAGGAAGGTCCAGGTGGAGCACCTGGTCGTCCTATTTTTATGAATAATTTTTCGCGCGGTTCAGCGAATTTCGGAGTACCTGACCGTAGGACAAACAATTTTAATGGCGGATCGGGGAAATTCCGAGTACCCGACCGACCGGCAACCCCGTGCCGATACTGCACAGACACAGTGCAGTGGCACTTCCATAGTCAATGTCCCAATAACCCGCATCGTAATCGAGGACCGGGAAACTTTCAAGGGGCCAGAGACCCAGGCCAGGGTCAATCTGCAAGATCCCCGGCACAACGGCCGAACCAAGGCAGCAGCAATGTCCATTAAACTTTTCTAATACTCATGACCACTACGACGCTCCCATGCATAAGACACGGGAATCAATAAATTATATGAGCGAAGTGTTCCCTTTGCCTCGTATAAAAGTTCAAATTAATGAACATGCGGTCGACGCTCCGATTGATTCAGGCTCGACACGAAACGTGATCCATCCGAAGATGTTGGATAATTTTAAAAATCTCACGACACGTCGATGATTTGCTATGGCGTGCGGAGATCGAATGGTGGACTCCCTTGGCACGACAAAATTAAATATAAAAATTTCAGGCACCTCTTTTGATATTGATTTTCAAGTAATCGAAAATTTGAACGAAACAGTAATATTAGGATCACCATTCTTATACATGAACAATGTCGCATATGATTATGGCCGAAAATGCCTATATGCCGGCACAGAAGAGCGTATTACCGTCTTCTGGAATCAAGCTTCTCAGAGGGAGAGACAGCAGGCAAAACTTCCTGAAGAGGTTGTTATTAAAGACAAATTTCTACGGCCGCTGTTCGAAGAATTTGTCGATCTGTTCACTGCGGAACCGACTCAAGCAACCACAGTGACTCTTAAACACAAAATTACCGTAAAAGATTCTAAACCCTTTAATATCAGACCATATCCGATGTCTCCGAGTACTAAGAAAATTATGTACGACCAAATCGATGAGATGTTGAAAGCTGGCGTCATCGAACCTAGCACTGCCCAATATAGTTCACCACCCGTGATAATAAAACGATCAGACAAGAAACCACGTTTTTGTATCGACTATCGCCATTTAGACGAAATTACTGAAGACGAGGCTTCCGTCTTACCAAAAATACATGAAAGTATTAAAGATTTAGGAAATTCGAAAATTTTTACCGTGTTGGATCTAAAGAGTGGATATTGGCAAATACCGCTCGATGAAGCATCGAAAGATTTCTCAACTTTTACCACTCCTGATGGGGCAGCTTACAGATTTAATGTCATGCCTTTCGGCCTCAAGGCAGCTCCCTGTACCTTTCAGAAATTCATGGCAAAGGACGGTTTGACGGGTTAACTGCACCATTTCTGTAAAGTCTACTTAGATGATATAATCGTTTACAGCGTAAACGTGAAGGAGCATATGTCCCACCTGAGGTTAGTCTTTGAAAGACTACGTTTGCACAATCTAAAAGTGTCACCGGAAAAGTGTGTAATAGCGACGAATGAAATCCAATATTTAGGCCACACAATTAGAACTGATACTTCTCGACCATTGAAAAAACATGTATTACAAATTCAAAATTATCCTGTTCCAGCCACGAAAAAGCAGCTTCAAAGTTTCTTAGGACTTTGAAACTGGGTAAGAGAGTATCTACCAAATGTTGCGATGATCACGAAGCCGCTAACGAAACTTCTTTCGAAGGAAAATCGTTTTCATTGGAACCATACATGCGATGAAGCTTTCAGAAAATTAAAAGATTTGTTATCCGGACCGCTGGAACTCCATCGGCCGGATTTTTCACGTCAGTTCATTTTACAAACCGATGCATCCCTACAAGGTCTTTCGGCCGTATTATATCAATTAGGCGACAACGGCGAAAAACATATTCGTATGCAAGCAACACGTTATCTCCAACAGAGAGACGTTACCACATTAACGAGCTGGAATGCTTGGCGGTGGTGAACTATATTAAAAAGTACAAGATGTACTTAGCAGACAAACCGTTCTTGGTGAAGACGGACAACAGGGCGTTACTTTGGTTGAACAAGCATAAAGACGACAAAACCAAATTCACACAATGGTCATTATTATTGCAAGAATATGCATTCAAAATTGAACACTGTCCAGGCAAAGAGAATTCATTAGCAGATTTTCTCAGTCGTAACCCACAAGATAAGTATGTCGAGACCGACGATGAAGAGGAAAGAATGTTCCTACCAAATTACAAATGTCCAGAACGTATTTCTATTTTAACACATTCAGAAATATACGAAGATATCGTACAGGCCCAATCGAGGTCAAGAGATATATAAGACAAGATCCGCCGTTGGAATGATCTATTCCAACAGGAACAACGTTCGGAAGCGGATCTTATTTTTATGAAAAATTTTCACGTACAAGACGATGTACTTTTGAAAGACTGCGCTCAAAATTTTAAGTTGGTAGTTCCAAAGAGGAAAATTAAGGAATTGATTTACCATTATCATGACCGAGATGAAGCATGTCATCCAGGAAGAGACAAGACTCTTAGGAAAATTGCAAAACGTTACTATTTTAATAATATGGCCAGGATCGTCGGCAAATATATAAACGACTGTCTGATATGCCAATTAGTAAAAACACGGCAAGCTCAACCTAATGCTCCATTTAGAAGTCATGCACAGCAGAATGCATTTGAAACTTTGAGCATCGACGTAATTGGCCCACTGCAGAGGACCAAAGACGCCGAGAATCGATATATGATTATCGTTGAAGACGTATTTAGCAAGTGGATAGAGGCAAAGGCATACATTCAAGTCGATGGCAGAACGATAGCCAAATTTATTGACGAAGAGATAGTTGCAAGATTCGGAGTCCCTCGAGTCATAATTTCAGACAACGGAGGTCATTTCAATTCTGAATGGTACATCACATTTTGTGAAAGAAATGGCATCGAACGATACCTAATTCCGGCATACCACCAACAATCCAACCCCGTAGAACGACGGGTTCAGGAGTGTAAGAAAATTTTAAATACTCTGTTATTCAAAAAGCCAAACGACACATGGGATCGCTACGTGCATCAAATGACATACATCTTAAGAAATCGTAGGAACGCCGCTACAAATCAAACACCTAGCATGATAGTGTTAGGATATGAACCAGCCGAAAGAGGCGAATGGGATTTGTATGCCTGGAGGCAAGAAAGAGCCAAGCAACAAACGCTTCCACGATACGAGCGAGTTAAGGAAGCCCGTGAGGCTCAGCAAAATTATAAGCAGAAATACGCGCCGAAAGAGGCCGTCACTCCAGTCGTTTTCAAAGTTGGAGATAAAGTCATGAGTAAGAGAAAAAGGAAGGTACATACTTTCACGCCGTCTTGGTCAGGCCCAACTAGAATTTTAAAGAAGTTTTCAGACGAAGTATATCTCGTTCAGAAGGGAAACGTAACTACTAGAGTCCATGTAAATGATTTGAGACCAGCCCCGCTAGATGAGTACAACTTGGAAATCGAATCTTCCGATGAAGAAAATGCTAGTCCAGGCGGAACATCACTCGATGGAAATGATTCCCCGTTCTCAGACGATTCCACAGAACCTCCACCGCCTAGCAAACGGTTGTACAAATCCATGCACCGCCACGAGATGCTTCCCTCTCTGATTCAGAGTCAAGTTCTGGAGATTCGATTATATTTTTATAATATTTTTCAACCTAGGCTAAGTTTTAACTTAGTGCTAGGTTTATTTTATCTCAAAATTTCCATACCAACTTCTTGTCGTGTCTGGCAAGAGTTGGTATTTTTTATGCATTTTTTACAAGTTATTTTTATTGAGGATATTGTATCGTCCATACAAATCTTCCAAATTCACTGCAACAACTCTGACCGTGTCCGGCAGAGTTGGTATTTTTTATAATTTTTCTAAGTCCTCATATGTTTAAAACATATACATCTGTAAGCAGAGTCCGACCCAAAGGGTCTAAACAAATGTTCCATTGGCACGGCATGGAAAGACGACAACTCTGACGCAGAGCGCGATTCAGACGAGTCTAGCAACTCAAGGGCGAGATGCCGCCACGTCTGCTGGATGGGCAGATGCAACGATCCGACGGATGCAGATTCTCTCGCAGATTTCTCCTAAGAAGAGATTTTAATAAAAACGGAAACCATTTCAATCAGCATAAGTCTACAAAATTCAATGTTCATATTCTCAAAGACGACGATGTGCTATCGGTCGCAGATTTCTCCCAAGAAGAGATTTTTTAACTACACGGAAACCATTTCAATCAATATAAGTCAACAAAATTCAGTGTTCCTATTCTCAAAGACGACGATGTAATATCGGTCGCAGATTCCTCTTTATGCCCAGATGGGATAAAGCATAAGCCCAATGAACAATACAATTTACTAAAATTTTGTTTTATATTGTTTCATATAAATGAGCAGAGCCATTGTATAGCTGGAGCCAAGCAGTCCGAGGACCACCTAAGCTGTTCCAGAAGGCAGTTCGACACCGAAGGTGATCGACGAGGCATAGACACGAGGAGGAGCAGACGCAAGCCCGCATTAGTGGAAGAACACTAAGAAAGATAAGTGCGTCGAAAGTGTTTGTGTTGTGTCATCGAAAATCTGAGGATTTTCGATTTTTTCTTTTTTTTATGCCATTTTGAAAACCAATGTTCAATATTCAATCGAATGCTATGCATCGATATATGTTCAATTTAGATTTGCAAAATACGTTATGTTCAGATAGGCCGGTCTGAAATATAACCGAATACAACACATGGGAGACTCCATCCAATGATCCATTTTCTTTTCAAAAACCAATTTTACCAAACGTTGCACAAAAAAGATTCACGGAAAGAAGGGGGGTGTTAAAGAACACGCTATAACCCCGATATACTTTTCGACGTTGTAACAAAATCCGACTTAGGAAATACTTCGTACGAAAAGCGTGCTTCACGTAAAAACGCCGTGGAAGGGGTTTTTAATACTTGTAATCATATTTTCGCTCTTCGGAGCGTTTTTTACGCAAAATTTTCACTAACTCCTCAAGGAGCGTTAATTTAGAAAGTGTAGCAAATGTCGCTGCACAGGGACGTAATGTCGCCCCGACCACCTAAATTTAGAAAGTATAATAAAATTTGACTTTTACTTCGAAATTTTCAAGATTAAAAACCCTTTTACGAATCCACGTTGTCAAGCACTGCAACTCTTACGAGGTATTGAATATGAGGACAAGTTAATCCAACGACTGTTCAAAGTATATCGGAAGTTATAGTGAAAATAGCCCTTAGCGACATGGGACCCCCATCATTTCCTAGCAGTCGATTTTGACGGGGAAATGATGAATTTTGACGGGGTTTGCCCTAAACCGGTTCCTCAGTGATTCGGAGTCAAAAAAGTATTATTACCATGTACTCATACGTGCATGGGATCCGCCTTGCCTGAACGTAAAAAGTTGTTATTGTAGAATGCAATCGAAGTAGTAGCGCTTCAAGCAATTTTAAGCTCTGAGGAGCGACCAAAATTCATGTGAATTAAAAATACGTTTATAAGACAGGCAAGCAAAAGCCCACCAAAATTTCAGTTACATTGAACTTTTCTTGAATCTTTTTGTGCATCGTTAGCTTATAAAACCGCATATTGGATGGTAGTTGGTACAGTATAAATCGTTCTGTTCCTCACCATGTGTTGTACACGGGCCAGACTAGTGTTTGTTAAACATTTTTCTTGAAATGAAAGTTGTTGTAAAAACATAATTTTTTAAAGATTTAATATATACATTTTTGAACTTTATATTGTCTTTTAGTTGTGTTTTCTAACAAAATTCCCTTTCAGGTTTAATTTTAAGAAAGTGTGGTACATCCAGTGTTAGGTTTATAGTGTTACGACGTCCAATTGATACCATCAAAGCAGCAGTTAAGCATAAACGATAGTAAGTATGATTTTTTTATATTATTCTTCGTCTGAAACAGTCGTGTTGAACCCTAAAATTTTGTGAACGTAATATTTATTTTTTTAGAAATAAAGAAAGAGTAGAGGAAAAAGAAAAATTATTTTTTCTTTTTCCTATTTTTTTTTAATTTTTCTAAGTTTTTAAAGGCAGAAAAAGACGTCCTTCAGACACCATAAAGATGGATCGTTCACATTATCACTGTCTGCAATATTTCGACCGTCAGTTTGAAATATAACCAACGCTGTCTCATGGCTGCCTCCAGTCCCAGAAAGGCTATGGCCTTGATAGCCAAAATTCTCCGTTGCTCCTCTCATTGGAATGTTTGCTTTATTTCTTTGGGAGTCCTCTTCCCTCTGAATTTCTGAGAATTTTTGAAGCAAGTAACACGTTATGTCACTCTAATGCATCATAACTGACTGTAATGCCAAGACGATTCACAATCTAGAGTAACAATTTGGACCGAGTAAGAATTGTTTGTGCCAATCCAACATGGAGGGGTGTATATTTACTACCATTGTGTATCCGTTAAAACAGCATCTGCAACACTTTATAACATTTTTAACTGAACTTGTTTAGAAGTTTAATAGGAAGGAAATAAACCAAAGCAACATTTTGACCAGGATTTTGGTACTTTGTTTTTACGCTCCGTCAAAGATTGATATAAATCAATTGCATTACAGTCTGTATCCTCTAAACCAAAATTAAACTTTTTAATATCACTGCGCAATATTTCAGAATATTTTTTGACAGAATCAGAGTCACGAATTTCTTCTGCTAGATTACCTGCGCTTATTTTACTGGATAATATCATTTGTGATATAGAAGGATCCCCATAAGTAAGTAAAAGAAATACTATCACTAAGTTGCTTTATTAGTATATTTTTCATTTTACGGTTTGATATGTGCTTCTCATTTGTCAAATACTTATCATTGAGTTCCTTGTGTAGATATAAAATTTAATATCCTCTCCATTTAAGATCCACCGTTCTCAAAAATTGTTTAGAAGATTCTCTCAGACTCTCGGAATCAGCAACTTCTTCAGCTTTCCTTTTCACTATCCCTCTCATAAATATATTTCGTGATGCAGTTTTTGTGACAATGTACTTATTCGCTGAAAAACTGCATCGGTTTTAATAAGTCCTTGTTCTACTCTGAACTTCTCATAAATCCGGTACAGTTTGGAGTCTCCCTAAGTTTTATTTGATTACAGACTGCACACGTTTTAAGTTGTGGTCCGCTAGATTGGGGACCCCCTCTTCTTGAACATTTTTCTAGGGAGCTGGGACCACCCTCTCCTTCGGTGCCTGATTCATCTTTTTCTTGTTTCTCTTAATCTACTCTTCCCTTAAGTACGTAAAGCATGTAGCAAGTCGTATAATATTTTATGCTGTTTTTATCATCAATATTTTGTGAAACACCATGTCCAATGTGCTCAGAAGCACAACTAATGTTCTTTATTCCATTTTTACTTGAACACAGGTATAAACCTCGCTTCACTTTTTGACAAAAAATGCACAAATTAATGTATTTTTCATTTTTTTTACATTTCCTGCGATTTACAAGCTCTACTAACTGAATCAGTCTTTCTGTTTCACTTTACCTTGACTCTAATACCTGTAAAAGATATATAAGAATACTTAATTACTCAACTATTTTTTTGTCAAGTGAACAATTAAAAACCTTAAAATATTTAAATATTGAAAAAAGCCAATTGGTTTGTCTTTTAACAAGGAGTGAAATAAGCTAAACAAATTTTAAATAGGCGCACCCGTTACGAACGTATGTTAAAACAAAGTTTAGTATAATTTTCAATATGGCGGCCAAACGAATATGATCTGAAGCATGTGATCATTTCTTTAATACTCCTATAGGTATTTAATAAGGTCCCACAATCAAACTCAGTGGACATAGGAGTGCACACGTGACATGAGCTAGCTCCTAGACTATTGATATACAAATATTTATTGCAACATGATTTATAATTTCAATTATCTTCCGTGTTCTCTTGACCTTTTGTAGGATATATGTAGCCTTATGCTCGTCAAAAAAGGAGAATTCATATATTTTATAGGAGTAAACGAATCGATATCAAGGCATGCATATAAAAACACTACTTAGTAGTTTATGACATGTAGCTTAATAAAACTGGTCCTGATATGTTAAAGTAAACAAACGTTGCTGAAAGTGATATGTAGCTTTGGAGGGGGTGTTATTTATTCAAGTGTGGGAGCAACAGCAAGTTTCCTTAGCTACACCACTAATTCTCGAAGCTGTTACGAAAACAGCCCCCTTTTACATAACGCGTCATGAGCAGGTTAATAAAGGAGAAGATGAATTATTATATAGCTTGGAAGAGGGTATATTTCTCATAGAGGTATCTCTACTTATTTGCCTAATATATGTCTAAGAGCGGCGTTAGACCTGTAATTATTTCAGTCATTAAGTCTTCACGATAAACTTAATCATGTATGTCGACCAAAACATGTAATACTAATATATGCTACAAGGGGTAATCACCTTGAGATTAAATCGTATGCGTAAAGTGCGATATACACAGAATTTAAATTATATTAACACTAGAAAGCATACTTAATAAACTTAAAGTTATTTATATCTTGTACAATAATTCAGTCCAAGAAAGCATCTTGTTTATTATGGATAATAAAAAATACTTAATAATGAAAGTTACTGTATTCCAAATATTAGGGATGTACAGGGTGTCCCGTAATAACGTGAAAAAAATTTAACTGTAGAATCCCTGTCAAAAATTAAGACGAGTTCTTCGTATAAAATTTTTCAAAATAGCCCTTTCCTGTCCAGCTACACCCCCTTAAAGGGGTGTGCCAAAATTGCACGAGACATTACAAATTAAAGACGAACATATTGAAAAGCAAATTTATTACTAAATTAAAAAAAACTAACACAAAATACACAAAAGAGGAATTTAAACAGTAAAAAAATTTAGACATGAAGACAACGATTGTTGTTTTTAGATATTAAAGCATTTGTTCAAAATGACGACACCAACTTGAACACACATTTGCAACCCTTTCCTAAAATTGCCATACAAGCTTATTTAAAACATGTGAAGAGTTTCGAACTTCATTGGCAGCATTAAAAATTATCTCTCTTAAAACTTCGATGTTAGGGACAGATGTCGAGTAAACAACATTTTTCAAGTAGCCCCAAAAGTAAAAGTCCAATGGATTCATATTTGGGGACCGAGGGGACCATTTAATTAGCGCACCACACCACCACCCTGCATAAACCACAGTGTTTGACACAATGCAAGAGGTAAATCGTCTATAAGTTGATACAGGTCATTTTTTTATGTTTAAATAAGCTGGACCATTTAATCTGTTTGGTAACTCAAAAAGAACTATTAATTTATTGTCTTTAATCGGCCCAAATATTTATTGACAAGTTGCATTGGTATTTTCCATTTACAACAGCGCGAGAATTATCGTCGATCCATACATGCTGGTTACGAAAATTTAAAACTCCATGCCGAGTAAAGCAGCAATCATCTGTGAATAGTACTTTTCTTGTAAAATCTAACGGCTTCCTATGAATAATTCTACAAAAATCATGTCCTACTGGAAAGTCACGAGGGAACAGTTCTTGTATTCTCTTTAAATGATAGCGGTAAAGTCTTTGCCTTTTCAAAATCATCCATAATGATGTTCTTGTTATGTGGAATTGAAGAGCAGCCTGTCTAATCCTACATTCAGGATGTTCACCAAAATAATGTAATATTTGTAATCATGAATTCTTTTTTAAAACACTCTCTTTCTCTTAACCTCAAGTGAATATTAGAAAAAGTACGAACATTTGGCACAGTACGAGTAGGGAATTTACGGCGATATCGTTCTTTTGCCCCTGAAGCATTTCCTTTATTTTTTTTTATATTCACCATAAACTAAATGTATTGCTGCATATTTCTCATTACTAAAACTATGCATTTTAATAAAATCTAGTTAGAAAACTACTAGTATTAAGTAGTAAGGAATGATTATATTCTTATTTCAAAGGCAAGAAACAACGTAATATTGTCAAATTATAGCCCACTTTTAGTATTTTCCACTAATATAAGTATGCTTATCTCTTTTTATTGATCGCTTAGGCAGATGTAATTTAATTTTTTTCAGAAGAATGGTCCATTTTACGAAATTTTTTCAATTTTTTTAATTAAAGAAAAATAACAGGCAGAAAATTATTTACAAAATTTCAAGAAGGGTAGTTAATTTCACCCCTTTGTGTACACGTTAGGTGGATGAAATAATTTCGTTAGATGCCTTTTGATAAGTAACCGAGATGTACCAAATTTCGCATTCTTCCAATTACGTTATTTTGAGACAGAAACAAAAACCGTTTTTTGACACACCCCTTTAAGGAGGTGTAGCTGGACAGGAAAGTGTTATTTTGAAAAATTTTATACGGAGAACCCGTCTTAATTTTCGACAGGGAATTGACAGTTCAATTTTTTTGCACGTTATTACGGGACACCCTCTGTACCGCGTGTGCACGCTCAAATATTTAATAAAATATTAAAATTTGTCAATTATGGAATTCGTTTTTTCCAAATTCAAAATTAGACAATTACAATAGGAGTACCCGATTAAGGTTAGATAAAACATTGTAGCTGTGTGAAATTAGCAGCTAAAAGTTAGCAGCCAAAATGACGGAAACACCCAAACGTAGATAGATGTACGGTTAAAAGAAGAAAAGGGAGCAATGTTTTTTGAAACTTTGAAATTCATAGAATGGCTAGAAAAATATATAACAAACATTATACTACAAGTAAAATTTACTTGGCAGCCGTCCAAGGGGTTGAAAACCGCCCCCGAAAAAAGAGGTAATTTTCAAAGGAAGGAAATGAGGTATCACTTTCAAATTCACAGGAGAGCTATGAAGTTATGTAACAAACACTGCACTGGAAGAATTATTCACTTTGTAGCTGTCCATGGGGTTGAAAATCACCTCAGAAGGAATGTATGATATTAAAATTGTATGAAGGAAACGAGGTATCACTTTGAAATTCACAGAAAAGGTAGAAAAGTATACAACAAACACTACACTAGAAGCATTTACTTGGCAGCCGTCCAAGGGGTTGGAAACCACCCCTGAAGGAATCCATGATTTTCAACTACATGAAGGAAACGAGGTACCACTTTGAAATTCACAGGAAGGCTAGAAAGTTATGTAACAAAGCTGCACTACAAGAATTATTCACTTGGCAGCCGTCCAGGCATATTTCTTCGGGAGTGGCAGCTGAGCACTTTAACGGCTGCCAAGTAAATGACAATTCTAAGACAGTGTTTGTAAATTGATTTTACAGCTTTTGTGTGAATTTCAAAGTGATACTCCGTTTCCTTCATGCAACTTGAAAATTACATTTTTCGGGGACAGCTTTCAAACCCTTGGACGGCTGCCAAATAAACTATAATTCTACTGGAGTGTCTGTTATATACTTTTCTACCTTTCCTGTGAATTTCAAAGTAATAATTTAGTTCCTTCATGCAATTTCAAAATCATAGATTCCTTCCGGGGTGGTTTTCAACCGCATGGACGGCTTCCGAGTAGATAATTCTTCTAGTGCAGTGTTTGTTACATAACTTCACAGCTCTTCTGTGAATTTCAAAGTGATACATCATTTCCTTCGTGCAATTTGAAAATTACTTCTTCTTTCGAGGGCCGTTTTCAACCCCTTGTGCGGTTGCCAAGTACATTGTACTTCTAATATAATGTTTGTTATATACCTTTCTAGCCTTGCTGTGAATTTCAAAGTTTCAAAAACATTGCTCCCTTTTCTTATTTTAATCGTACGTCTATGTACATTTGGATGTTTCCGTCATTTTGGCTGCTAACTTTTAGCTGCAAATTTCACACAGGTAAAAATTGTTTTCTATCAATAAATATAGGAATTGGAACAGTGTAATACTAGTAAACTTGATACACATAGTGCTTAGCCATGTTTAAATTATAAACTTCCAACAGTACACATTATTATTTTATTTTTATGTGGATTACGAGTCACGCAATAGATCGTGAATAAGGTGTGTGAATATTTTAACGATTTTATGAAAAACTAGTAGAAAGAAGTGCCGTATTTTTCACATCTTCAAGACGGTGAATTTGAGGAAAGGTGACGGAGGTTAAATGTAAAACTTGTCCACGTCTCTGCGTTTTATTTATTTAAGTTTTCTTGCCAGTAAGTTCACGATCTAATACAACTGTGTGTGGTTCCTTGAGACTTAGGTCAACTTAAAGCTACACAGCCATTCGTCACAAAGCTTTTCCAAGTATCCTACATTTCAACTCCCTGTCCTCTTCAGCGTAAGTGGAAGCCAACGAAGTTCAAGAAGGTTATAGGTCTATTTCGCAGTGTAATTAATACTATGATAAAGTTATACTGTACGCCAGATATTTGGTTTAAAGTTTGATGTATTTGCCTAAGTGAAATGGCATCTGTAAACAAGCTAATCTTTGGTTCAAATTCCTACGATTGAATTTCTCCAAACAAAGATTTGTAATACTGTAATAATAATTCTAAAAATAGTATTGAAAATACTATTACAAAGGGGTAAAATGAAATAGACAAGTAACAGATTTGTCTGCCGGACGGCGCAGCAGTGGACAATCAGAGAGTGCGAGATTAGATTTGGTCTACATGCAGTCAGCAGCTGGTTGTGTCCGTATAATTTATTGTTAGTTATTTATTGTACAAAAACTAAATAAATAAATAATAATAATAAATAACACCACAGGTAATTGCGAGCCCCTTTATCCCGGAAGACTCTAGAAGACCTTGTATGGGAGGGGGCTATACATTTAAAGGCAAGAGACACACATCCAATATCCGTGTATAATGGAAAAATCCCTCTTACAGTATTTTCCACTACCACGGCCGGGAAGCGAACCCGGGACTTTTGGGTGAGACGCAAGTGCGCTTACTTCTCGACCATCATTCATATATGGCAAAAATGCTTTGTGGAATAAAATAGGTGACGCATACTTATGGGAGCCATATGAGCGCCATACAGATCTCCCGACTACTAGGTTCACTTACAATTTTCTGTTAAGTAGCACTACGTTGTGTCAAATTATATATATATATATATTTTTTCATTAATTAGCATTATGACAACGTCCACACAGCCAGATCCTATGTTACTATTGTTGCGTAATTGTTTAGTTACGAATTTACTTACGCCACCTAAATAAAAATATAAAACAAAACGATAGGAAGGTACAGGGATACTCGAATCTCACCTAGGGTCAGTCAAGACTTTATTTTATATATAAAACACATAGGTGGACCACAGTTAAGTTTTTTAACATGAAAAACAAATGTAATAAAACTATCCTAAGTTAAAGCCTAAATTGGTTTTACTCAAAATTTGTGTCATACAGTTGATGACATTTTTATTTTGCAGAGATAACAAATACGTTAGATTAAAAGGAGTTTCAATTACCAACTTTGTTATATTGTTGTAAAGGTCTGTTGGTGTCGGTTAATAATTTATTTATTTTTCTATTTTTGTTCTTTTAATAATGCAGGGGCTGTATGATTTACGGGTTTAAATATTTAAGTTTTTTATTGTTTGTGGTGGCAGTAGCCTGGAACTTGCACTGCTGCCGTGCGCACACAGAGAAGAAAAAGCATGCTAAATAACGGCCGGTCGGTTCAAGCTGCGAAAATTGTGTAGATATTTGGTGATGGTAATTATTATTTTATGGTACAAAATTAAACATTTTGAGTGTTCAGCACGAGTAGATTCAGAGTGGATAAAAGGCCAATTCGACGACGGAGAGCTCTCCAAGAAAAACGAATCATAAAAGACCAGGTGAGTGCTACCGCAATTTGCATTACTTCGATTATATTATTTATATCAATTCACGATCTCAGAGAATTAATTCATCTAAACAAATAAACATACGGTCCTTCTAGTCTAAACACAAAATAAGGTCATCATTCTGCAATACTGTTAAATGTAAGGAAATATCCTCCTGATTATTTATCAGGAGGATATTTCCTTACATTTTATTTTAACACAACTTGAAATATGAACCTTACGTGGTGTGTGCGCTGATAAAATCACAAGAGAAAATATTTTCGATAAGTCAATGAACAAAAATATTTGGCCACCTAATGATGCCTAAATATCGAAACATTATTCACCTATATAAAATTCTATGTCCTTCGAGTTTGTGGCATTGGATTTCAATGACACTTAAAATATTAGGAATTAGTTTTATGAAAACAATACAAATAATCATAAAGTGGGGTTTCTCGACTGTCTTTTCAAGAAGAAAACAGTATTCGTAAGGATAAATGCAATATCGAAGAACCATAAGATGATACAAAATGGCGTTTAACTGATCAGCCAATAGAATTTTATCCAAAAAAAATAGTTTTTTATACCATATATCTAAAATATAAATGTAATATAAAAATAAACTATATCGGCATGTCTTCGGCTCCTTATATCAAGTATTTTCAAACAAAGGAAATAGAATTAATCGTAGCAAGGTAGCTTGGAACGAGAGGATAAGGGAGTTGATAAAAATAACATCAAAATATTACATAATACTTTCAGGGATAGATGTATTAAATTATATATAACAAAAAAGCGAGCTTGCTTGAAATAGATATTGTCTTGGACAAGTCAATTAAGTTTCTATGTAAAACAAATTTAATATCCACAAAGTTTCTTGCAATAACAATAGGTCTGTCCACAAAAAAATTAATATGCATTAAAAGTAGTGAAAAATAAATATTTTTACCCAATAATAACAATATTAGAACGTAGATGTGATTATGATACCGGATTTTCTTTCAAATCACAGATAAATACGACTATGACAAATATCATGTCAATCGCAAAATTAACTACATCACTACAGCAACACCTAGAGTATCGCAGCGCATACTGCATTGCAAGCATGTGACATCACTCGCGCCATGGGAGTGTTTTCTAGCCTCGACGCGTTGAGGTAATTTCTATTACAAATAATGCCGAAAGTAAATGACTAGTTTCAAAAAAAACTTTGTAGGGATTTATAACACCCATAAATCTACCATTTCCAATTAAAAACTAAATTTTATGGACAGACCTATTATACGGAGTTTGACATCACGACATTTCTGCCGTATTGAAGTTCAGCGACAATTTTGATAAAAAATTCACTAAGAACGAATTCCTAACACAATAGCAGCACCCAGTCAAAGGGAAATATAATTATATTGATCGATTTGTAAGGATGATCGATACAAATTATTCTAGCAGGTCTATAAAGTTAGCGAGGCAAATGTAGCACACAACGGAATGCACATGATAATAAATAAACATATGTGTGTGCTGGCACAAAATAATGCAATGAATTCTAGGAGTGCATCGGGTGCCTGAGATACAGTAATAAAACTTCTCTTTAAACGTTTCTGTGATGGTCTGCATGTTTTAATACTTATTACTGCGTAATAATAACATGTAGGGCAATAGTGAAAAATAATATGCATGAATATTAACATGTGATCTTCTGGAAAAAGTAAAGTATATGACGTCTCCAAACTGTGCACGTTTTGACACTGGTAAAATAAAAATGACCGAAATATGTTTACAGGAACCCCACACACGACCTCGATCACGTGACCACGTTACAAATGTAATTCGACCTTATTTGATTTTACGTAAACTCGTGGCTGTTGGGACAAAAAGGACAATAATGGGAATGAAATCTAATTATTTTTAAACGAACCTAATAAACAATGCTAATATATTTGTTCTTTCCATAAATTACACTATACAGTTTAATCAATAAAATAGCATTTCCGTTTAATATAACAGCAATTCCATTCGCTTCAATTTTAAAATGCACTTCGCTTAAATATGTAACATAGAGTGCCTTGGCAGCATAAAATTTATTCAGTTTCTTTCATAATTATTTCTATAAAAGAAATTCGTTTCTATACAAATTATAAGTATTTTGTCTTTCTCAATGACATGTTAGAGAGGTTCATTAACGGCTATGTTTTTACTTCCGGTTTTACTTATTTTATGTGTATTTAAAATTTTCAAATTGCATAAAACTCTATTCCGATACTAGATTACTTAAATTCAAGTGGTTTTCTTTAATGAAATACTATGTATATCAGTATATTTTATTACTCCTTCCCTCTTATATTATTATTGACTATCTTCCAACCACTTGGTTGTAAAGATTTTTGCTGAAATAATGCCATTTGCAAATAAATATTGGAAAAATCATGGCTTTTAAGAAAACATTATGTAAATACCAGTTGCAAGAAGAAGTACAAAATTCAAGATTTAGAGGTTTTTTTCAAATAATTCAAGAGAGAAAATTATAATAAATAATCCATATATATGTTACCCATAAGAACAGCATGATTTATTTCGTAATAGTGAGTTCGTCCAGCATATCAATATCTTATGAATGTTTTGATTGTAATTTTTGTTATGATTTTCTTAATTCTGTTCGATATCAATTGTCTTGCACAAACGAATATTTATTGCAGTTATTGGAGATCAGATCTCATTTGAATCAGTTTTACAAAATGAATTTAACAAAACTTAACTTGTAGATATGACTTTTGTTTTGGGCGAATTGGAAAAAATTGTTTGCTTGCCAATAGAATTTATTACCAACGGTATCCTGATAGAAGGCTCCCTGAAGTTAGCTTCCTTGATAGATTTATTTAAACCATATATTGTACATATGAAAAAAGTGAAAGAACAAAAAATGTCGTGACCGACGAAACTCAATTATCTCCAATTCAATGGACAGGAAAATGATCCCACTAAATGTACTGCTAGATTTCAGATTTTACAAAAATTGATTTCTTGTTATTTGGGATGCGCGAAGGAAATTCTATGAAGATACACCAACAACAATTCAAAATAAGAAATAAAGAATCGTTTATTTTAAATCTATCACACATTAAGAACTGTAGTTCAATAAAATTGATGTTTGTCAATAATAGCACGAATGCTATCTTAATCAGTTATGTAAACGTTGTACATAGATTTTTAACAAAGGCTTTGGTTAGACTTTTTCCTGATGAAACTGCAATTTCTGCTTTTAGATTCAATTTTAAACTGATATCATGAAGCCTGAGTTAAATCTTTATCTAATTCATTGGATTTAGATAAATTAAAATTGAATTTTGGAAAAAGGGAATACATGAAATATTTAGTTATTAATTTTTATTGTGAAGCAACATTAAATGTTGGGTTAGGAAACCAATGAATACAAATAACAATTAACAAATGATAATTAAAAAACTTACTATAGCTATCTAGAAATAAACATAA
This sequence comes from Leptura quadrifasciata, assembly GCA_963675555.1. NCBI lineage: Eukaryota > Metazoa > Arthropoda > Insecta > Coleoptera > Cerambycidae > Leptura > Leptura quadrifasciata. The sequence continues at coordinate 36,729,584 of OY776682.1, forward strand.
ATATATCGCGTCCTTATTCAATATTGTTGCCACCAGCTTCAACACATAGCTCTAGTCTAGCTATTACTCTTCTTTAACTGTTTTGGATTTACTTGGAGAGGTCAACTGCTTCTTTAATTTTTTGTTTTAATCCCCATAAGTTGAAATCCATTATCGTTAGATCCGGAGTTTTAGGTCGCCAACAGATCGGTCCGTATCTTCCAATCCATTTTTCTGGAAAATGGCGGTCTAGCCATCCTCTGACAGTAATTGCAAAGTGTACAGGGCAGCCGTACTTTTGTAGGAACATCTTCATCCTTTGCAATATCGGTATATTGTCGAATTGATCCAAAAATAATGTATTAGCATTTCCAGATAAGAACGTTGATTTACACTCCCTTCAAATAAATATGGACCAATTATTCCAAAGTATGAAATCGCTGTGAAGTTACTATACCAAACGGAAAACGTTGTCTCGTCATAAAAAAATATATTTTCATGAAAATGTCTTATCACTTAAAATATTCTCGCCGATCCATAAACAGAAATCTAATCTTTTAACGTCATCACTTTCTTCAATATTGATGAATTTTATTGGCCTTGAATATTGTTCGTATAACACTTTTAGAAAATCCAGTTTGGACTGCCCCTCTTCAAAGAGATAATTTTGGAAACTCACTCAACGAATCCATCGCAATTAAAGTGCCAGCATGATCTTCATTAAACTCCTTCTTCTTTTTCTTTATATTTAATACATTACCAGTTCTTTTACATTTGTTGCCTATATTTTTAACACCCCTATCTGTTACTAGTGCATCTGGCCAATGTTCATTGAATTTTTCTACGACAGCCTTATAGGAATTGAAACGTCCCGCACCTGGGGTATTGATATAATTCTTATTTTCATTCCAAATTTGTGCAAATCTTTTTATAACAACGATTAAACGTAATTTTCATTACATTCTACAAGAAATTAAATTCAATACAAAATTACAACAGCTTTTCGAATGTTTTAAAATCTCGAGGCATAAGTTTAGATAAATATAAAATAACGTTCAAAAATTGCTTTCAGCATAAGGTGTTAGTTCTTATCTAAATTGTGTTAAAATCAACAAGACCAACCTACTATACACAAAATAGAAGTGATCCCTATGTTGTGTCGGTCAGCGTGGTGTAGAGCCGTGCGCAAAAGGAAATCTGACTAGTTGGAATGTACATATAACCAGCATGTTAAAAGAGGTAAAAAATATTATTCCCTCCCTGCCGCTAGTTGCCGCGAACCGTATAAAAGAACAGGTTAGCGGCATTACGAAGAAGAAACTAATTGTTCATCGATTTGAGTGTTCTCTCTCCGGGCATTAACAAACTACTACTTGCTGTACAAGTTATTTCTACATAACGAATTTCTGCACCAATTAGAAATAATCTATAATTTTCGCATATTAGAGGATACTCTTCGGGCATATTATTAACATCAAAGTTTATTTATTTATTTATTTATTTACACTGCTCTACAGATTACAACAATCCAATTACAGAGCAGGAAGTGGTCCCGCAAAATTATAAATAACATAAATAAATACCACATATAACATATATAACAACATACATAATAAAAATATAGTAAGTACTTAATATAAATCATATAGGTAGAAGAAGAAAATTTATACATTATTTGAATAGAAGTGATTTTAATGTTTTAAGGCTGGTGTGAAAAATATCAATATTCGAACAAAAATTATCAAAATTGTGACATATTTTAGATAATGGCGAAAAGTTCATAGCATTAGTACGGGCATTTGGTGTATAAAAAGTTGCGCGGTTACGTGTCGATACAGATGGAACTCTGAAATTAATTTGGTCGAGAATTTCTGGACAGTCTATTTTACTATTTACAATGTTAAAGAGAAACATACACATGCAATAAATTCTTAGATGTTCCAGAGATTTAAATGACCATCTTTCTAGTAGCTGGTCCTGCGATGTTCCGATATCCGGGTAAAAACCATCAATTTTAAAACTAAGAAATTTCATTAATCGTCTTTGAATATTTTCTAAATTTTTCACATGAGTCTCATATCTCGGACTCCAAATTATACAGGCGTATTCTAATTTCGATCTTACGAAGGTATTGAATAGCATTCTTATAGTATCGATATTTGTAAAACTACGACCAGTTCTGCATATGAAGCCTAACGTTTTGAATGATTGCTGGATTATGTGATTCATGTGAGGAACAAAAGATAATTCACTATCAAAGACAACACCTAGATCTTTAAACGTATAAGGTCTGTTGAGAGATATACTGTCAATTTTATAATCGAATATAATTTTTTTCGGATTTTTACTGAAAGTAAGAACATTACATCTTATCGCATTAAGGTGTAAGGCATTGTTTACGCACCATGTATTTAATCTGCTGAGGTTACTTTGCAAATTTAGACAGTCATTAGAGTCTCGAATGTTTGTAAATAATTTCATGTCAATCGGCATAGAGTAGGGTATTACAATTAAGGTCTTTATTGATGTCATTTACAAATATATTGAAGAACGGGGGTCCCAGGACTGATCTTTGTGGAACTCCAGATTCGACTGTTATTTCATGAGATTTATAGCCATTATAGTGTACAAATTGGGTTCTACCGCTTAGATATGACTTGAATAGCTGAAGCAGTCCATTAGAGAGGCAATTTAGATCAAGTTTGTGCAGTAAGATTTCATGATCCAATCGATCAAATGCTTTAGATAAGTCTGTATAGATGACGTCTGTTTGGACTCCCTCATCTAATGATTGTGATAAGAATTTGGTTATGCAAAATAGATTTATTGTGGTAGATCGACCTTTCATAAAGCCATGCTGCTGTGTTATTATGTTTGGTTTTACATGATTATATATACTCTCATGTAATAAATACTCGAATACCTTTGCAAAGTTGCGTATTAGTGTAATGGCCCTGTAGTTGGTAATATCAAATTTGCTTCCTTTTTTAAAAAACGGGACATATTTTAGAGTTCTTCCAAGCGTTCGGAAAACAATTGGTACTGACAGATAGATTAAATATAATAGTAAGTGGGACTACTAAAATATGAGAACAGTCTCTTAAAATAAAAGCTCGTATTAAATCTGGACCGGCTGTCATTTTTGGTTCAAATATATTGAGCGACTTTAAAACATCAGCTTCATTGAATTCTTTTATTGTGAGGATACTGTTTCCGTCGTAGCCATCAACAACGAACGTATTTACTTCGATTTCATTTCAATATTCAACTCGACGCTGCCGTGAACTGCACAATGACTACTTACGCAAGCATAGACGAGGGCGTCGATAGAGTCCCGGAGAAGAAGTCTATATTGCCTCAGGTAAACTTGTTATTATCTAAAAAAACATTTTAATTTACATTCTGTTTTCGGGCGTAAAATTCAGATTTTGCATTGTTGTGGTACCGAAAGAAATATTAAATTTTTTAATGAAATATTACCTTCGATTTTTAACAAGAAAATAGGATAAAATTATATTACAATTTGTTTAGTTAGGGAATGTTCACCTACTGAATATTTTATTAGGGAGATTTACGTTGACTGAATAACAATTGTATTCAGGAACTGTATATTTTCAGAGTCTATGCAAAGACAAGCGACATTAGCTTCAATTATCAATTGGCCGACAGCCGCGTGGGTTAAGGCGCGAGGTGACAATCGCGATTAATCACACGAGTATCGCGCCACCGGGTTCGAATCCTGGCTCCGGCACTGTTGGAGGAAATGGTTGTTACCCGCGTTTTTTCAATATGTAACCCCTTTCCGCACAAGCCTCTGACTTCTGGAATTGTTGGTTGTCTAATTTATGTGGTGTTTATTTATTTATTTATTTATTATTAATTATACTTCAGTTAATATATTACCTGTGGCTTACCTGTGCTCCTTGACATGTAAGCTTTCACAAGAATGTTTTGCAGTTCAAATTATTGTGGGAGATTTTTCACCGACGATTACCTGGTTTTCTATGATTGTTTAGTTGATCCGTCACTATAATTAATTTACGAACCACAAACTGTACAGGTCAATGCTGGACCCATTGGCCCTACCGTGGAGGACGGTAGCATGGACTACAGCGAAGACAAAACGTCCCAGAGCGGTAGCTCCCGAGGGGGTACCCCAACCCCAAGGGATGACAAAGAGACGATAAAACGTCTCACAGAGGAGAACAAAACCCTCAGAAAGAAAATAGAGGAGCTCACCGAGAGGTTGGAGCTAATGCAGAGGGAGCAAAAGTCCCAGCACGAAGAACTTCTGCGTGCGATTCGAGGAGAATCGCAAACGCGGAAGCGGAAAAACCCACCCGCCACTAATACGGACTCCGACGAAGAGGCCCCTAAGGCGGCAAAGAAGGTGGCTGAAGAGCCCCTCAAGTGCCCCCCAGAGCCATCCAGACGAAGCAGATCAGGATCTAGAGCTCCCCAGCAGGAGGCTAACGTCCCCAGACAAAACGCCAGGACAGAGGAGACTGAGGCCCCTCAAACAAAAACAAGAAGCCAGCGCATACCGCCGGTAGTGCTGAGAAACAAGGAGACATGGACAACGGTGAGCCGTCGTCTAACCGAAACCGGCATTAACTTTAGCAAGGCTAAAGTTACCGCGGAGGGAATCTCCATCGAGCCCGCGACATCCGAAGATTATCGCAAGATGACTAGGATGTTCGCAAACGAGAAAAGGGAGTACCACACGTACACCCTGCCAGAGGAACGGCTGCTACGTGTAGAAGACCTCCAAGACCAAGGTTTCGCACCTACCGCAGTGCAACGGATGACGTCCAGACGGACGAAACAGGAGGTGCCACTCGTACTTGTCCTAGTCCCACAGGACCAGGACAAGATACTCCAAGTCACGAGGTGCTGCTCTCTAGTCGTAAGGACAGAGAGACAGAGAGCCAAGGCAGCGGCATCCCAATGCCACCGCTGTCAGCGTTTCGGCCACGGACAATCCAGGTGTACCGCGCAGCCGAAATGCGTGAAGTGCGGCGAGGCACACCGGACGACTGACTGCAAGAAGAAGGCAGACGAACCGGCCAAGTGTGCGAACTGCCAAGGGGCCCACCCGGCCAGCTACAAGGGGTGTCCAAAATACCCCAAGCAATCAGCCAGCGCCACTCAAAGGCCGGTACAGAGGCCGACGACGACCTCAACAAAGAAGGGCGGCGTAGCGCCAGGCACTAGCTACGCAAAAGTAGCCCAGAGCAAGGCAGGACAGAACACCGTCCCTGCCTCAAAACAACAAGCATCGCCAGAGGCCAAAAACCTCACAGCGGTGCTAGCACAGATGCAACAAATGTGCTCAGCGATGAATGCATTTTTTGCTCAAATGCCAAACTTTACTAATCTGTAATGCCTTTACAGATTAAACCGGAATTCCTGCAGATGGCGGCCTGGAATGTAAACGGCCTGCAACAAAGGAGACTTGAAGTCGAAGAGCTCCTGACCAGGTACGATATAGACGTCATGGCACTGCAGGAAACCAAGATGACCCCGGCCAAGGAGATCAACTTCCCAGGATACCACACGTACAGGATGGACTGGGTAAACATACCTCGGCGACCCGCAAGAGGAGTGGCTCTACTCGTTAAAAAGACCATAGCCCACCATCCGACGGTACTACCTGAGCTAGAAAATATGAATGCCACCGCCGTAGTAGTGTCCACAGCACGAAACGGCGACGTCCAAGTGGTTTCATGTTACCAGCCACCCCACAGCACGCTAACCGAGGGGGATCTGGACGCAATTCTACCCGCTAGGACACAGGTCGTCGCAATTGGCGATTTTAACGCCAAATCCCAGCAATGGAACAGCGGCGTAACCAACACTCGAGGACGAGAACTGCTGCGGTTCCTGGGACAGCACGCCGGCGAACTGCTGGTGGTAGGACCAGTCCAGCCCACCTTTGACAACGGTAGAAACAGGCCAGACGTACTGGACATAGCCATCCTAAAGGAGATGACCCTCGAAGCGGAGATCTCCACCAGAACGGAGGGATCTACCGAGCACAACCCGATCTTCCTAACTCTAGGAGGACAGGCGGGTGACGACAACGCTACCTTCACGAAGCGACGAACGGACTGGGAATCGTACCGGCTGCACCTGCAGCAGTACATTGCACAAATTCCCAGGCTAGATACAGTGAGGGACGTTGAGAGGGCCGTCATTACCCTAGAGGAGCAGATCCTGGGAGCAATAAGGGCCAGCACGACAGAAACGGAAGTAAGAAGACACCCAGCACCGATGGCGAACCTACAAGAGGTCACCAGGCAGCTGATAAGGGATAGAAGGAGCGCCAAGAGACGGGCTCAGAGGACGAGGCTCCCCGCCGACAGAAGGGAGTATAACGTCCTCAGCCGAAGAGTGAAAGCCGCCCTCCAAGAACACCGTCAGGAGGGGTGGCAACGCCACCTTGAGTCACTCGATCCACAGGACAGAAGTATGTGGAATACCCAACGTGCCCTGCGAAACCGGAGGAAACCTATACCCCCGATTCACGGAGAGCGAGGGAGGATCGTCTACACTAACCAGGAAAAAGCCGAGGCGTTTGCCGACAGCTTAGAACTGCAGTGTAGAGAGAACGAGCTCGATGACGAGGACGAGGACTGGGTGGACGATGTCGAGCGCAGAGTACGTAGGATCCACCGCCTGCCTGATGACGACCACATCCGCTCGACTACCCCCGAGGAAGTCAAGGAAATCCTTAGGAGCCTAAAGCCGAGAAAGGCTCCGGGATGTGACAAGATAGGAAACATCGCTCTCAAAAAGCTACCCAGGAAAGGAGTAGCGGCGCTAGTCAACATCGTAAACGCGATGTTAAGGTTACGGCACTTTCCAGCCAGGTGGAAAAAGGCCGACGTCATTATGATCCCTAAACCAGGGAAAGAACTAATTTTCCCGTGTTCTTACAGGCCCATCAGCCTCCTCCCAGCCATGAGCAAGGTTGCAGAACGGGTCATCTTGAAGAGGCTCACAGAAAAGACAGAAGAGCTGAATATCATCCCGGATGAACAGTTCGCGTACCGAACAGGACATTCCACCGAACTCCAAGTACTTCGCCTCACCGAGGAGATTACTAAGGGGTTCAACCAGCGGCAAGTCACCGCGGCGCTGTTCCTAGATGTTGCCAAAGCATTCGACAGGGTCTGGCACGACGGCCTCCTAGCTAAAATGATGAGTATGGGTTACCCCATCGAACTCGTCAAACTAGTGAGGTCCTACCTGCACCGCAGACAGCTAAGGGTCAAAATCTCGGACCAACTCTCCACTTACAGGACCGTGGAGGCGGGAGTCCCGCAAGGTTCGGTGCTGTCACCGCACCTGTTCGCTATCTACACCTCAGACCTCCCCAGGACCGACCACACAGCCCTGGCCCTGTATGCAGACGACACAGCAATAATTGCCAGATCCTGGAAAGCCAGGAACGCAACCAGAAAACTCCAGGAAATGGCCACACTCCTGGAAGAATGGTGCACGAAGTGGAAAGTCGCCGTCAACGCCGACAAAAGCCAAGCCATACTCTTCAGACGAGTGCGGAAAGAAATTCCCACAGGACACGTCTCCATGAACGGCGAGGACATCCAATGGCACGACACCGTCAAATACCTTGGCGTGGTCATGGACAAAAGCCTAACGTGGAGACAGAACACGGACGCTATTACAGCCAAGGCGCGGCGCACAAGAGCCCTCATCTACCCGATGATGGGAAACGGTAGCCGTCTCAACCTGAGGAATAAGCTCACGCTTATCAAAACCCTCATCAGGCCGCAGCTGACGTACGCCTCGGTAGCGTGGGGTTACCAGGCAAAATCCTACATGAAGAAAATCCAGGCAGTGGAAAACATCGCCCTCAGGACGGCGGTCGACGCACCATGGTACGTGAGAAACGCAGACATCGTCAGAGACCTGGAGTACACCACGGTCACTGAAGTCATCCGGGAACGAGCGAAGAAGCTGTACGCCCAAGCAGAGGAGCACGGGAACCCGCTAATCAGACAGGCCACTGATTACGACCCTGCCGACGCCCCGAGGCACAAACGGCCGAGGGTACAGCTTCTGGACAACGGGTGAGTATAACTTATATTTCCCGCTAACCGATCTGTTTCAGATACCCCAGGACGGACCACCACTACCAGAGACATGACGTTTTTCTACCCAAACCCAACCTCCTTGCGGGCGTCGGACAACATACCGTCCAACGCCCGTTGTCCTACCTGCTCTGTGGAGTCCGAAAGTGCTAAAAAAGCACTTAGGGTCTCCACACTCCCGAGCTACACAGCTCATATCCTTACCTTTCTGATGATCCGGGGTAGGACACACCTTTACTGTGTCCTACGTACCGGCAGTCAATCCCAGCCAAAACTTCCTAAAACCCAACTAGACCGATGACTACCCACGGGGGTGACAAGCTGGCGAAGAAAGAAAATATCAAGACAAGAAGAGCGCCAGAAGAGACCTCTGCCAGCGAGGTTGAAGAGCCAGGACCAGGGGAGATCCGCAGAAAATACCACGACACATCTCGCATTTGCGGGCTGGGTCTGGTAGAAGTAAGCGGGCCCACCTATCACGAAGGCCGGTCCAGGTCTACAGAGATAATCTAGGAGCAAAGAGTAGTAGTCCTACTCGGCCCTAGTTATCGAGACCGTCATCAAGCCAATGGATATTGGCGCATTGGCCCTGTACACCTTTCTCTGATTAGAGTGGGTTACTTTTCGTCGAGCGCTGAATCGGGACGCCTTGTCTGTTTGATTTACATCGACCATCCGCGATTTACGTTGTTGGACAGTCATACACAATTTGGTAGTTGCCCTTTGTGTAATTCAATTAAGGGATATTTCCCCAAAATTCTATGATACTTTACATGAGTATTTAATTCTCATTTACTACATAAATTCTGTAATGCGCGATAATAACATGATTATCGTCCTCTGTTTTGCATTCAGTTTTATTTTCATCATATTTTCACTATTTTATTACCTGGTTCTTATTATTGCATAACCGACTCTAAAATATATACAGCCTGTTCATTACTGTAGCGAAGTAAACTTTCCTATATAATATTTAGACAATTGTCTTAAATATATGGATTGTTCTAACTTCATGTCCAGGCTGTTTGCCACAACAATTATCATAAAATAAAATGGTTTCTATGACTATTGTCCCAACGATTACTGTCTTTTCTTTCAACTTTACTTTCTAGTCATACACGTAATAAACTAAATAAATGGTTACATGTCAATCAAATAAAATAGGAAACAAACTTCAACCATAAATTCATAGTGCAATCTTGAATAATAAAATGGGAAATAAATAACATAAATAATTAACTAGGTCTCTCAACTAATAAACAATGTGTTTAAGTTTACAAGGTATTTAAAGTACACAGTGATGAATCCTCTCAAGTAGAAAATATCAGAGAAAGAAACCGTAATATTGAACTGTGCATAGAAAACTTGGGTAAATAAATATAAAAATACTACAAACACAATGTAATTTGGGTCCTAACTTTGTAAAACTAGACGATCACGTATATGGCCAATTTGTTTATTTATCTTGACATTAAAATAAAAAGATAAATAATTACTGGGCGGGATTTAATATATTCTTGATTGCCTCACGATTAAGGATTTTTGTTAGTAATTAATAGACAGGGGTCGGGGGTGCTTCAGAATATGTATCTCGCAATCCGTAGCACTGATCAATGAATATCTTTTGCTGTAAGCATAATTTTTAGTTTATAATTATGATGCTCATCTGACAGCTATTATTATTAATTTGACAAATAAGCACATATTTGTTTTCATGGATGAATTGATGAATATGCAGTGAAAGTTTTAAAAGATGAACATTTCAAAAATTAATGTCAACATAGGTTGCTTCTTCTAAGAAAATGTGTATATGTTGATGTCGTTGACCTTCGTTTAAAAAAATAGCGCAAAAGTTATGTCAAAGTAAATCAAAATCGTATTTATGTAAAGTATTGGGATTAATTCGGAAATATATCATAACGCATAGGATAAAAATATATCTAAATAACTATAATATAATGGAGTAAAGACTTTAGTAAACCGGCATACACATTTTTTTTAAATGCAATTACCAAAAAAATCAAAATCATCAAAAAGGGAATATATTCTTGAAATGTTATATAGGACTATAACTTTTAATCTGAGTAACTCTCCTTAATGACATTTCGCTGTATCTTTTACAGAAAAGATACTTTACCTAACAAGAAATTCGTTTTTGCTTAACTGTTATGGCCTACGTGATTTTTTTTTAAAGTACACCCAAAATTACTTTTTTAGATAAGCAGGGGTGAACCCCCAAATATAGCGATATATATATTGTGATTTTATTGCATACATTTTCCGTATTTTCTCTAGTAGAACTGTTAAATAGGGAGGCTCATTATTATTATTATAGTTATCAAAACTTTTCAATTTTCGGCACCTATTATATAAAGCTATTTCCATGTGACCCCATGACCTGTTAATGTAACGATAATCATATTTCACACCCCGTATTATTTAAGTGGCTCGGATAATTTATTACATTTTTCTTATCTTGTTGCATGTCTATGAGCTATTATTAGTTATCATTACATTTGACTGTTTACGATGCAGAGAGGGTGAAAATATTGTGTTTAGAGATATAAAGTAATCAACTGTTGGTACCCATCGATCACCCTTATCACAGAAATCATGATGTCTATATAATGGCACTGTACAGCAAATGTCGAGTTTATGTGTACTAACCTTCCGCTCACTATCCTGTCGAACATAAAACAATATTATACATATACATATGTACAGGGTGAATGCTAGGACACAATACCGAATTATTACTACAGTTGTTTAAATGTTAATTATGGTATTGCCACATATGTGGTAAGTGTTCTTACCCGCTACTGAAGTACTGAGGAATCTCAAACCATTAAAAAATCTGCATACAAGGTTTTTCATTCTCATCCTAGGAACGTAAAAAGATTATTCGAAATAATGGCTACTGTCATCATTATACAATAATTTGAAAAACTGTTTCCCAAAAAACACTGATATGACATTATAATATTTAATTTATTTGATAGATGTATAAAGAAACGAATATGTACCAACTTCAACAATAAGCCACACAGCTCCATCTGGTATTTAAAAGTGACATCTTTAAAAAAAATATTAAAAAATGTTTTTTTTTTTGGGTTTCTAACAGATAACTACCATCCATTCAAATTCTAGTAAGAAAATTCCCACTTAAAAGTGGGACACCCAACAAAATTTTTACTTACTATCCGATTTTGACAATTTTGTGATAGTCAGAAACTGCACTTTAGGATAAAGTGTCATTACCAAGGCCTACTGTGTAACTTTTTAGGAGTGAAAAGTCACGAAATGGTATTAGCGATTTTTTTAATAAAAATCTGACTGCATCACTGGAAATGGGCCCATACAAAATTTCACAAAAAACCTCGCACAGTTCTTGTGGGAAGTGGTCCCCGGTGAAACTCGCTGGAATTGATATATGTAATTCCTCTTGAGCTCCTGATCAAAAGTCCTTATGGCCTCAAGGTCGGAAAATGTACAGTTTTCCATATAACGGAGGGGGAGTCAATTTTTCGAGATTTTTTCACTAATAGTATGGAGCCATGGTCCTTTCAATGCGGCTTCGCTACTGTTCTACGAGGGTTTTTTGAGTCACTGATTTCAAATCCGATGTCAAAAGTAGCATTTGACAGTTAACAGCTGTAGCTGTCAGTGGCACTGTCAACTCGCCTTATTTTCCAGAAAAGATTTATCAGAATATACAGGGTCGACCATTAATAATAGGCTATGGTTCAGGGGTAGATTCTTTGGGCCAAAATATGAGAATATAACCAAATATACTTTAGCAAAATGTTGCTGTGGAAAAAGATACAGGGTACCAAAGTGGAAATTACTCTTTCGTTTTTTTGCAATAACTCAACAGACTCTTTACTAGAGAAACTTTTTTTATTCTTAGAAACAATAATTTATGTATTACATTACGTTAGATCATAGAGGGAGCCGCTGGACCTGTATCTGATGATGAATTTTTTAAATTTTCTTCTTACGAAACGTTGTGATACTTCTGACCAGTAAATCTTATGAGAGCGTCATTTCCACGTATAATAATAATAATAATAATAATAATAATGTTTATTTATCAAAATAGATATTTTTTACAATATAGTGTTACATACACATTTATATATATATATATATATAAATAAACAGAGGGTTCTTCCCGCTAAGCACAATGTGCCTGTTGCGGAGTAATACACTTTCACTTGTGAGTGTATTTCAATACATATATATATATCTGAATAAGTCACAGTCTAGAGGCTTTGTCACAATTAGGTAAGTTTATGTCTCAATCGGGTAGTTGTTACAGTCTAGGAAAGTACCACATTTTAAATTAATTCTTATTTACTAGTTTGTTTTAATTTTATAGATAAGTAAAGCTAATTAACAGTGCATGTTTTCTAGCTAATGCATTTTTACGTCAACTATTTGATGTATCAGTATTCTCTGTGTGTTTTCTATCCAAAGTTTAATATGCTTTTTGTATAAACTATATGATTTAATATTTTTTATTGAAGGTGGTAGCATATCGATTAACCTTGGGGCTAGATAGGTATGGTTTCTTTGTCCTATTGTTTTTTTTGCGAATGGCTTTTCAGTGAGCACGTTTTTTGCTCGAGTGTTATATGTATGTTCTCTGAATTTTATATTTTGTGTGTTTTTAAATGTGTTAATTAATATTTGCTGACAAAACAGTTGTCGCAAATCTAACTTTTTTGTTTCACTAAAGAGCATTTCTGTCGGATATGTTATATCTTTATCATAAATAATTTTGAGAAACCATTTTTGCAAGGTACTTAAATTTTTCAGATAGCAATTTGTCACTCCACCCCAACCAATTATTCCATAGCTTAGGTGGGACTGTATTAAGGAATAATATAGTACATTTAGTTGAGGCAGGTCTAGGTACTGTTTTAAATTTTTAAATGTAGGTAGAAAGCACCTTATTTTTCTAGTAATATTATTTATTTGAAGATCCCATTTTAAGTGCCTATCTATTATTATGCCCAAATATTTGACTGAATCCGCTTCTTCTATTAGCATTACGTCATCATCATTCATCGATTCAATGTTTAGTGCGCCAAAATTGGGTAAGCGGTTATGGTATGATGTAAAGGGAAGATACTTAGTTTTGCTGTAGTTTATAGTAAGTAAATTCGTATCAAACCATTTTTTGATAGTTGTAAAATCTTTTTCAGCCATTTTTTTTACTCCACTCCAGGTTTCATCTGTATATACAATGGCCGTGTCATCGGCAAAACTAAGAATCTTTCCATCAGATGGCAGTCTTAGTAAGTCATTAATATATATGTTAAATAGAATTGGCCCTAGAACTGTTCCCTGTGGAACACCGTATTCTGATGTGCCTGGATCGCTCATAGTGCCATCTATTTCAACTCTTTGTTCTCTGTTGTTAAGGTAGCTCTTCATAAGCTTTAAGGAATTTCCGCGGAAGCCTATTTTTCCTAATTTATTTAGCAGTCTTGGGTGGCTAATGGTGTCAAATGCCTTCGCTAGGTCAATGAAGATAGATATTATAGGTTTGCTAATATCTAAAGATTTATAAAGATCGCTCGTGAGCAAAGCTATTGCATCTTCAGTAGATAAACCATTTCTGAAACCAAATTGTCTGCTAGATATGATCTTATATTTGTGAAGATAGTCTACTATTCTCTTTTTAATAATTTTTTCAAATATTTTTGCAGTACTCGATATTAATGTTATAGGCCTATAATTTACTACTTCTGATTTGTCATTTGTTTTATAAATCGGTTTTATTATGCCGGTTTTAAATAATTTAGGGCACTCTCCACTGTTAATAATCAGATTTACTAGGTAAGTAAGTGGTATATTAATAGTGTCATTCAATTTTTTTAGGACATCGGAAGTGATTCCGTCATGTCCAGGAGCTTTGCCTGACTTGAGTTCCATGATAGTATTTTTTATTTCTGTTGGATCAGTAGGTGATAGATATATAGAGTTTGGTAGGTATTGAGTATTACCCACTGTGTCATTAGATTTTTTAATTTTATTAGCTAACTCTTTTCCATAATTTGCATAATGAATATTAAAGCGATTGGCAATTTCTTTTTTACTTTTAGCTAAGTTTCCATTTTCTAATTTTATATCCGTTATGCTTTTCATTGTTGATTTATTTTCATTATTTATTCTTTTAATACAATTCCATAATTGCTTTGGGTTATTTTTATTGTTGTGTATTTGAGATTTATAATAGGCAATTTTAGCATTTTTGATTAGTAGGTTAAGTTTATTTCTATATTTTTTATATTCTTCACGCACGTCATTATTATTCGGATTTTTCTTGAGTTTTTTATATATTTCGTTTTTTTTGTCTATCGATTTAATTATGCCTTTAGTAATCCAAGGAGTCTTTTTCATTTTTGATTTCCTTATTTTGATGATATTTGTACAGTTTTCTATGTAGTATTTTAGTTTATTTATAAATATATTTGTTGCCTCATTTACGTCGTTTGTTAAATAAAAATCAAGCCAATTCTCATTTTTTAGTGTTGTTCTTAATTTAGAATAATCTATATACTGTTTATTATAGCTCTCACAGGATGAATTATCTGGCTTCACAAAATTTGCCTCAAAATTTAGAATTATAGGAAAATGGTCAGTTATATTTATATTGTATATGATGGGTGTAAATTTGGTCTGTTGCTCTTTGCTTTTGACAAAAAAGTGGTCAATACATGACGTTTGGTTGCCATATTCCCTGGTTGCTTTGTTTATGCAGGAAATAAAGCCATGTTCCCACAATATATTTAAATACTGTTGACTGAAGTCTGCATTTGAATTTATATCAATATTTATGTCTCCGACTATAACAGTTTCTGATAAACTGAATTTTGTATTTTCTAAGAACAAATTTAAGTTGTTATTAAATAAATAGGGACACGTGGAAGGAGATCGGTATAGAGCTACGATATTGATTTTTTCTTTGCCGCCAAGAGAAATTTTTAAGCTAATTGATTTAATGTCGCCCAATTGTATAATATTATATTCATATTTGTGAGTGCTTTTAATGTAGACAATAACTCCGTCATTTTGATTGATGTTTCCTTCATTGTACAGTATGTCATATTCTTGTTTCCTAAATATATTGGTGTTTGAGATTCTCCAGCATTCAGTGAAAACCAATACATCAAACGTATTATATAAATCCTCTAAAAATATGTTCATTTCATCAAAGTTTTTTGATATACTCCTAATGTTGTTATGAAATATTTTAAAATTAGCGTTACTATTGGTTGTTAATGTACGATACTCAGATTTACTATTTATTACATGTGTTTCTACTGGTGTATAGTTATAATCTCTTATGAATGGATCCATTTCTTAACAGTGTATTAACATTAGCTTTTCTTAATTTTTTCAATGTTTTTGATTGATTATAAATTACATAAGGATGGATAGTCTCTTACATAGGGGTTGATTTTTTGGGTGAATATGTACTTAATACTAATTCTACATTATATTTATATTTGTCTTTCTTACTTGACAAAATCACCAATTTTGCTTACGATAGAATTTGCTTAATTTGGTCTGCTGTGCTTTTGGTGGTTTGGTCAAGTAAAAAAAACTTTACTTTTTCGTGTATTGTCTTGTCCTCGATTGCTTCTGCAGGACTGTGGGTTTTCGCGTCGATGTTGAAGCTATAGCCCCTCCAGGCGACACTGTATTTTTAGAGCCTGTTTCTTTGGCCGTTGGTTGTTCTAGTTTCTCTTCCCTATTTTTTTCTTTTTCTATTTCTTTTAGTTGATCTACAGTGTACCTGTTTCCGTCTATGTACAGTAGATTTTTATTTATTTATAAAAGGTAGAACTTGATAACTCCAACAGTTTTCGAGGACAGTGTGGTTAAACATTTCAATAATTTTTTGAAAATTCAAATTTAATGAAACAAAGTGTATTTATTGAAAAGTGTGCCTTGGTTACGTTTTAATTCTGTCATTTACGTGATTTAATCATTTTATTTTGTTCTTATGTTCCTCGAGCTAATTTCTTTAACTTCTTTATTTACAATGCCTAGACATAATAATTTTTCAAATAGGGAAATAAGGGATATTATACGTGTTTATGTACAAAACGGACGTGTTGCAGCGAGGAGATACTCATTGCAATATCCAAATAGAATAAGCCAGACCATAAGGTTTTCAAAGATCTGTTTCGTCGTTTGGGAGAAACGGGTTCATTTCGCCACAAGAACGATGTAGGGCGACCGAAACGAATTACTCCTGATCAAGAACTAGAAATTTTAGTTCGTGTGGATGAAAATTTTCAAGTCAGCTCAAGTCGTTTAGCAGCGGCAACAGGAGTGAATAAATAATCCGTCCTAAGAGTCTTACATAAAGAACGCTTCTACCCATATCGTCTCACTCCTGTACAAAACTTACTTCGAAGGGATCTTCCACAAAGGCTACAACACACAACAACAGGCATCTAAATTTTGTTAAGAATACTTTATTTACCGACGGAACAACTTTTCGCCTCGTCGAGGCGTTTTTAACAGGAGAAATACCCATTACTGGGAAGTAAAAAATCCTCGTGTCATTAAAGAAAGGCATTTTCAGCAACGTTTGGTACGGTTTCCGCCAAATTTAAATGGACAGTCTTACCTGTTTTTTTCTTCAAAATACTCTTGCTGATATATTACATGCTTTCGTGCTAGACATACGGAACAGAATGTGGTTCATGCAAGATGGAGCTCCCCTTATTTCGCCATTGAAGTCAGGAATTATCTTCATGAGATTTTCCCACGCAGATGGATCGGTCGAGGAAGTGAGTTTGCTTGGCCACCAAGGAGTCCTGATTATAATTTTTTGGATTATTATGTGTGGGGACATATGAAGTCCTTAGTCTATGCAAATACTATCAACTCAAGAGAAGAACTGTGGGACAAAATACAAAACGCAGCGAATTTTATTAGAGGAGGACAGGAAAATGTATTTTTCAATGTAAGAAAGTCTTTTATGAATAGAGTTAGAAAAGGCATAGAAGTAGGTGGAGACCATATTGAACATTTAATCTAACTTGCAGCAAAGGGGTTTTTGCATGGGGGGGAAGTTTATAATGTCATTAAGTCAACTTTTACGTTATTTTTTGGTCTTTTAATAAGATTAGATCCTTATTTTAAACAATCTTTTAATTTATGTATTTATCTCAATACCATGAAAAGAATCTATTAGTTCATAAGAAAGTGAGAAAGCGTTTACGCTGTTATTACGATTTTATTTTCCCTTACGTTTTGTACTTTTTTCAATAAATACACTTTGTTTCAATAAATTTGAATTTGTCTTTCAAAAAATTATTGAAATGTTTAACGGCACTTTCCTCAAAAACGGTTGGAGTTATCAAATTCTACCGAGTGTACCTTTTATACGTGGAAATGACGCCCTCATCAGATTTTCTGGTCAGAAGTACCACAACGTTTCGTCAAAAAAATGAAAAAATTCATTATCAGGTATAACGTGATGTAATATATAAATTATTATTTCTTAGAATAAGAAAACGAAAAAATAATTTGAACTTTGACACCCTGTATCTTTTTCCACAGCAACATTTTACTAAAGCATATTTGGTTATATCCTCATATTTTGGCCCAAAGAATCTATCCCTAAACTATGACCTATTATTAAGGGTCCACCCTGTATACAAGGAGTTTTTTGGGTCGCTGATTTCAAATCCGATGTCGAAGGTGACAACTGACAGCTGTCAGTTTCATTATTAACTGTATTATCCGGAAAAGATTTGTCATAGTGTTCCCAGGTCACGCTAAAAGTAGATGCAAACAATCCAATTAATATTTTCTCAAACATTTCATTAGTAATGCCCAAGGAACTAGAAATTGTTTAATTAAATGATTTATTGAGAAGGGAGAGATGTTGATTCATTTATTTATTCACAGACACCCAGAAAGAGATTCATTGACACAGAGGCACAGAGAGAGAGAGATTGGTTGATACAGTGAGTCTTTGAGAGACAGATACAGAGTGGTTGATTGATTAATTCACTTATTGAGCGAGAATGTATGTGTGCGAAAGAGAGAGAGGGGGGGGGGAGGGAGAGAAGGCGAAAAAGAGTGGTATTTTCTTTTTTATTTTTTCCCGAAAAACCCCTCGTATATATTCTGATAAATCTTTTCTGGAAAATAAGGCGAGTTGACATTGCCACCGACAGCTGTCAACTATCAAATGCTACTCTTGACATCGGATTTGAAATCAGCGACCCAAAAAACCCCTGTAGAACACTAGCGAAGCCTCATTAAATGGACCATGATACTTTTAGTGAAAAAATCCCGAAAAATCGACTTTCCCCCATATCTGGAAAAGTGTACATTTTCCGACCTTGTGGCCATGAGAAATTTTGATCAGGAGCTAAAGAGGAATAACATATATCGATTCCAGCGAGTTTCACAGTGGGCCATTTCCCATAAGGAATGTACGGGGTCCTTTCATAATTATGATTCGGTGGTCAAAGTAAAAAATACATTGTTCTTGTTATCTTATTTATTCTTATCAAGTAACTCATGGAATAAAAATTGAAAAACAATTGGAAATGTCACAAAAATTACTTAAAGCATTAGTTCTGTCTCATTTGAGTTGCATACAAGAATACTGTAAAAATTTTACAACTTATTGGTGTGATTGTGGAACAAAAAAATTTGACGAAATTAAAATTGTGGATCTTGTTGACGATAATATTCTTTCTACAAGAAATGGTACCAAAGAATTTAATAATAGACATCCTGATAGACCATCGAGCAGCAGTACTGTATATCCTATAAATAAATGTTCCAACGAAACATGTGATGTGTCAAAGCATATTCTTCAAAGCAGAAATAATTCACGCCGGGAGAGTAGAAATAATCAGCGAATTTTTCCACAATAATTCCCATTCTAGTTTGAGAATAGCCAGTCTAGACTTAATATTCCTAGAAAAAACATCAGAAGGTGCCTTACAGAAAACAAAATAAAACCATTTAAGCCGAAAATTTTACATAGTCTGGACTGGACAGAGAGATGAGGAAAGAAGATTGGAATTCTGTTTTAGGCAACTGCCACAAAAAATGACGTTTAGTATCATCTCCTTGTACTCATTTGTCAATCTTAATTTTTTGGTCGCTTTTACTTCACGGCCTCATGTATAACTTGATCATCATTAATATATGAAATATGTCACGGCTTGCCAATAAACTATCTAGTGGCGTTTTCATTTTTTCTTTTTTTCATTTTAAAAATATTTTATTTTACTTTTTGAGACAGTTGCCTAAAAAATGTTGTGTACGCCTCGACCAAATGATTTATCTCGGCCTTATCCGAAGTTGGCTTGGCCTCGGCTGTGCCTCGGCCGCAAACTCCGGATTCAACTGATAAGATCAAGTTTACGGCCTTGACAAATAACTAGTGTGTGCCCGGGGACGGCTGAACAACACGAACTTTATTATTGCTCCTTTCTGTAATTTGAACCAACGTGTATTTTTGAACTTTCTGGAAAATAAGTTTTGGGATGCACTATATAACTTACCAAAATTTCAATCAAATGGGTCCCCTATGCATAACGCAGTAGTGGTAAGGGGTTGAATGAATACAAATTTTGAAAATCGGTCGAAACGGCCCTCTTAATGAGTGGCCGTTCAGATCCCCGGACGCCACTTGACTTTTTCCTGTAGAATACAATAAAGCAAGTAGTTTACAAGTCGAGACTGCAGTCAGTTGTTAAACTACACGCTAAAATGATCGAAGCATGTGCAACTATTACCCAACAACAAGGTTTGATAAGTGTTGCAAGAAAAAAACGACGGATTGGTGGAAGAAGAAAGAATATAATTAGTGTTTATTTTATAATCCGGCATTCTAGTAATTTTGTTAAATGACAATAATTGCAATAATTAATAGGCACCTAATTGTTAGCTAATTATAGTAAAGTACTTCATACATGACTATTATATTTGTATCACAAAGATATTTTGTTGGTTGCACAATACATTGGCATGCATTGTGTAATTATATGTTATTCAGTAAATATATAAAATACAAAATAATGACTGGTAATGGCACGTCCAATCGGGTAACATATTAAATATTTATTAAATCGACGGGGCGAGGAAATATATATCCTGTTCATTCTATCCCTTCATTGTTCACTAAGCTATTACTATAACAGCTCTTTGCCCTCGTAGCTGCTATATTTTCAAATACGTGCAAGCACACCTCGTCATATGACTTGTTTATCAGCTTGTTATGGAAATTTGATCAGTAAACTGATGCCAGATGCGTATTTCCCTTACAATATTCGAATATAGGTCGTAAATATTTTTATTTAGTTACATAGAGTGTCTTGTGGAAGTTTCAGATGTATCTACATTTTTCAAATAATTTGTTGCAAGAACAATTTATTTCATGCTCTGGGTAGTTGTTTGAAAATGATGTACCATCCAGGGTTTAATACGGTGACTTATCATTTCCAAACAGCTCCTATAAGTTCATATCAGGGTATTTTAGCTTACACAGCGTTAGATCTAATCCGGAGTTTCTCTACCGTTTCATGCCACTTTTCCAAGTTTTCTCATTTTGCTTATGTCACTCATCTTTGCATAAAAGCATCTTGTCAAACTAAGGATAACACCAATCGTTCTAACATTAGAATAATGTTAAACATTAACTACTCTTCATGTTCCTCGTTTTCCACTACTTGATATTTACTTAATACAAACTTCTTAACGTTCGGAGAGGCCTCTTTTAAATTATTGCAATCAATATAATAATAATTGTAAGAAACGAGCCATGTCCAGAAATTACAGCAATAAATCTCGCGCAGATAACAATATTAGAATGTATAGTAGTTTGTGCAACAAGAGTGGATATGGATAATCCACTCGAGTTGTACAGTATACTTTTTCTACGACCGGATTAAGAAGAGATAATAGGTTCAATCCCCACATAATAGCTACTTTTTTTTTTGTCATAATATATCTCTAAAATTTTATCTGTATATAATAATTTCAATAAAATTTTAGGTGGTATACCGTTTATCGATTCTTCACCGGCATCACTCATTTTAAATTATTTTCTAGCTCAAACTGCGCGAATACACACTGACAATTACTTTGACAGCTTACGCACTAACTTGAATTTTTTAAAACAAATAGTTGCCTATGTACTTAATACACGAACTGTGATTGGTCGATTTCATATCCATCCTAGAACGTATATGAAATATATCCGTTCAGTTAACTGGAATGGCCCACTTATCCATTCTACAGACTGTACGGAAAACAGCAAATTTACATAAGGGAGTAGAAAAAATTATTTATAAAGACCTAAAGTGTACGGTTGTGGGTGTTTACAGACTTCCATCTACAAATGCAAATATTTTTATAAATGATATTGAACGAACAAAGTAATTTGATGATTTTGGTTAGATATATAAAGTATTGGTTTTGAAAGAAGTGAAACTAATCTGTTGTTGTTTTTAAAGTTTTTACTACAAAATCGTGAATGGCCACCTCCGTCTACCGATTTAACACCTGTTGATAATATTTTATGGCGCTATTTAAAATTAAAAGTGTACGTTAATCGACCTTTCAAAGTTACTTTATTTCAAAATGTAATGAGATATAAACGGGTATATAACTATATAAGGTAGCAAAAGCAATAAGTTACTAATTTTTTTCGGATTTAGTTTTATTGGCCACATATTTCTGCTTAAGACAGCCTTCTAAACATAATTTTCTGATACCCTTTTTTCCAACATTTTCGTTTTTAAAACTCTCATTTAGGTAATGTTTTATCTTCATTATATTCAAGTTTTCATGGTCAAACCTAAAAACACAAACTTGGCTGAAGGAAACTTCTTTTTCGTTCGTAAGCTTCTTTTTGGCTAGGTTCTCTTGCAAAATTTTAAATGAAAAGAAGTCTTCTCTTTTCATTGTTGTTACTTCAAAAGGACTGGTTCTTTTACACCTTCTTACTGCATCATACCAATTTGCTGGTTCATATAGTGCCTTCATTTTAGTTTTATATTTCTCGATCGTAGCAAAATCCCTGTCGGACGGAAGATGAGAATGACCAACTACTAAGAATCTTTGCTCTATTGAATCAAATACACCCTCTGCCACCAATTGCATCCACAAGCTAACCAAAACCCAGTTTTTATTTTGTCCGCCACAATTCTCCGTATAAATGATTTAAGTTTTTAGGGAGGTGCTCTCGCTCTTTAAAGTGTTGTGAGAATACTTGCAATTTCATCGCTGCCTCCCTTACCAGTATTCTCAGACCACATATACATATAGCCCCTTCTCACTTACGCAATCATGTAGTCCAAGGTTATAAACCCAAGCCTTTCCCACGTAAAAAGCAGGGCCGGTTGTTAAAGAGGGCACAAGAAGTGCTTGATGAAGGTCAAATGACAATACGTATGTATCTTTTGAAGCAGCCAGTTTTGTCTCATCTTTTACAGTATCTTTCATTGCTTCAGCTCACCTTAAATGCAACTCCTCTTCTATCTTTAACTTCTTCATCTACTTTAGTGTTTGCAATCTTCACATCTAATTCATCGCATGTTTTGTAGGTATCGCTCCAAGGCAAATTAAATCCAATGTTACATTCTAAACAAAATATTCTCCTGTATTTATCTTGACTTATGAGTTTTATATTTTTTTCAGCACACCAGGACTTATAGTAATCGTAATATAAAGAAGATATATTCAAATCATGATCAATGTATGTTTTGTTAGGATTTTTTTCCTGCCGTAATGGCTGGTGTATTTAGGAATGCTGTTAATTTGGTCTCGATCTGACTGGCAAGCTTCTTCAGATATTTTATTATGACACTCTAAGTATTTTCGTCGTTGATCTGATTTTGGTGTCGTCACCCCTTCAAGCATGTGTTTTTGTAGCAGCTGTAATCTCTTTTGGGAAGTAAGGCCATGGATGAAAATGAATTCTTTCTTGCATATTTTCACAAAATAATTGAAACTGAAGTTCCGGGAAGAAACATTTCTCTTGGTTTTCTTTGAATATGCGTGCGTGCCACTTCATGTTATGGAATAAATACGCATTTTGTTTGTTGTAGTCACCAATATTGCAAAATTCGTCGAAAATCTTGTTTTCGGTGCCTTGGAGCAATATTCTACAATTCTTCTTGCATCCACAAGGTGGGCCTATAACCTTTGCTTCAATATTTTTACCTTGTTTACTTGTATAGGGCGCACCAAGTTTTCGACGTGTTTCTTAATAAATATGTATCTATATTTTTCTTACGCCACCTACTTTTTTTTTTTTTCAGGGGTTGGAAGTTCAGCACGGCATTTTTTGTGGGTTACTGTAAATAGAAGATATGCTGTTGTTAGCTGTTCTGGTATCCTGGTAAACATATTTGTAAGAGTCAAGAATAAAGGAGATGAAATAACCGTAATGTAAAAATGATCAGAAAACTTATTACTGAGAAAAGAGTCGTTCTGCCGTAACGCACACGAGTTATGCCGTAACGCTCTATACAATGTAAAACATATTCATAACATGCCACAAAAGACAAAACAGACTCAATAAAACTTCATAGAAAGGATATATGCCACAGAATAAGCCACATGAAAATTAGTAAAAAGGTGTATACCATAATTTTAAATACTTACCTGTTGCCCTTCAGAGGATGATAAACTAAAATCACTTCCAGTGTAATCCCTGTCCTTTACACTCATAGCTATTTTTTTTTTTTTCATTTAAATCACTGAAAAACTCATCAAAATTACGAGAACACCCAGCACATGTATTACTCATGATTGTGGCTTCTAACCTTGTTCTGAAAATTTTCGCGGCACAGCAAAAATTGTAAAAACGTCATTTTACCTCGCCAGCGCCATCTGTTGGAGAATCGTTACAATCAGTTGTATGTGGCTAGTACCTTTCTGTGTTATTTAGAATAAAAGTATTAGTTTTTAATTTTTTGTGGCTTGCACAATTTTCACATCAAGGTTTTCAATTAAAAAGTTAGTACATATGTTTCGCAGTACTGCTTCATGTGCCAGAGAAATACCAAAAGAAAGAACTTGTTCTGTATGCACACTTGAGAATATTGAAAGGGTAAGAGCAGCTGTACTACGAAGTCCTAAACGATCTGCAAAACTACAAGCTAGCATTCAACATTTCGAAACGTATTTATCGTCGCATTATGAAAGATTTACAATTCGATCACTACAAAATTCAAGTCAGACAAAAAACTTCTGCCTGAAGATTTTGGAACACGCATTGATTTTTGCTAACGTTTCGAGGGGCTATTTGTGAAAACCCGAATATCGTTGATTATTTGCTGATGTCAGATGAAGCTCATTTTCATCTTTTTGGATATGGTAACAAACAGAAATTTCGCTACTGGGTGACGGAAAATCCTCTGTAATTGCATAAAGTAGCGCTTCATGGCAAAAAGGCTACTGTGTGGTGTGCAGTATCCTCCTTTGGAATTTTTGGGCCGTTCCTCTTTGAGGAAAATGACTTGACAGTTACTGTTACATCACAACATTATCAAAATTTATTGCGTAACTTTGAACAACGGCTTCATAATATAATGTGGATATTCGAAAAATATGGTTTCAACAAGATGGGGCCACTTCTCACACTGTTAGGGATTCTATGACAATTTTGCGAAATATGTTTCCTGGTCATGTCATTTCTAAATTTGGGAACACCAACCGGCCGGCACGGTTACTGAATCTCTCAGCTTGTGGTTTCTTTTTATGGGGCTACTTAAAGTAAAAAGTGTTTTCTAATCAACCGCAAGTTTTGGAATAACTAAAATATAATATTCAGAGGGACAGAGGTTAACGCAATCACAACTGAAATGTTGGAGTGGGTGAGGAAAAACTTTCGTGATTCAAGAGTGTCAGTAGCAAAGGAGGGTTATTTGGCTGATGCAATATTTAAAAAATAAAATTGCCGTATTTAATCAAGAACCTCATATTTATTTTTTTAAACAGTTGAGGTTGTTATGAAGGGAACATCTGATTGGAATGTTCTGTATTCTGCTAATGATAATAATGATGATCTGGATGACATCAGGCGACAGTCCAATGTTCAATATTGATTTTTGATTAATTATTTATATTTTTACTAAAATAAAATTGTCCTAATGATTTCTCTTGCATTTGAGAATCCAAAAATTGGGAACTCCCTAAGTATGTAGCTGAATCCTACATTTAATCAGTTTCTACAGGATGACAGTCTTACCAATAAATTACATAGATGTGACGTGTGATGAAAACTCAATTTCGCGTTGTTTGTATGCCAAATTTCTTTTTTGATACCCTGAAGTCATACACCAAAAGCAGTCCGAATATTTGAATTACATAGAATTTACAAACTTGTACTTCAATGACAATGTCGCATAAAAATTTATTGTTTTGCAGATTTTGACTTTACTTTCCTTAAACACTTACGTCTATATTTTCTGAAGCAATGTAGATATAGCACAAACTTATTTTCATGATTTAGTACTCGTGATCTTCAAATTATAAAAACTGCATAAGATTAGATTCGAATATATAGGCTTTAAGTTTACAATAAATTATAGAAATGTATACTGTTAAAACATCAAAATTGGTACGTTGGGATTGTCGAAGAAACTCCGCTTTTAAAATCACGACTAAATACGCAGCTCCCAAATCCGTTCTTATAGTTTAATTTGCTTAGAAATACAATATCGCCCCAACAGTTTATGAACTGGCCTCGTCTTGCCGACGAGAGAAATGATGCTTTCGCTTGTTCTCTTTGAGTTTTAAATATTGTGGACTTTTTATCTCTGCATTATTAATTTTAGGAGCGGCTTATTGCTCTGTTTTACTTAAATAACCGTGAGAGGGAAATAAAATGATTTTCGAATTATTTTGTTGTTTTCATTGTCAGCAATATACAAGAGCAATACAGTTGACTCAGACATACGTCTTGAAAGCTACGGTCTTCCGTTAATCACACTAAAGAATGATTAGAAGCGAAGCATAGCACAGAGTGTTGAGGAAAATGTAGAATTGTGTCTAGAACTGTTCTGTCACTTTCGTGTTAAAATATTTTTATACACTTCAAACCGATACAATACGGTAGAAATGTATTCCAAATTTTGCCAGCTTCTTTCATATATTACTCTGAATTTGTAGTTGGTTCTTTGTGAAACATTTTGAAAATAATTATTTTGATACATAACTGCTTTTCCATATTTTAAACCAATATATTTAGAATATTCTCCATATACCTCAGCTTACTGAGCCTTTATCAAGAACCAGACAACTATGGACTTTACTAATAATAATTGCTTTAGATAAGTCATGAGCTAGGTTTTTAGCTTGTTTCCCTTGTTGCTATAAACTTGACCCAAGGCGGAAATTCCTGTAGTTAATTCTGCCTGCATAAGCTCATGTTTAGATTTAAATCAGACAGAATTTTGGAGGAGATAACATGTGTTAAATATTTAATATATTAAAATGGCCGACTGCAAGCTACTCCTTAGTTAAGCTAAGATAATATTAACCTGTAGCGTGTTTAACATTAAATATACATAAGTAGGCAGTATATTTGCTTGGTTTATTCATACATCAGCTCTCGTTGTAGCTAAGTGGAGCATGGATAGTATACATTGGAGCATTCGGTTAATTTTATGCATTGAAAAAGTTTAAAGTTGGCCACATAAGGATTTTGGTGTTAAATTGCATGATAAAAATTATCGTCTAATATTTGATGGCAATCCATACGCGTATACGAGGAACGATTAAATATTTTTGGGACAGATTTTGTTTGATTCGTTTCGCTCCTGTTGTAAATATTGAGTACTTATAATTCAAGTTCTAGCCATATAGGATCACCTACTATGTATAGTTCATCCAATGTCAGTTTAAAATATTGAAAACTCAGGCAGCGCCGTGTTATCAATATAATTTATTCTCTCATATGTGAGATGCAGTCGAGCAGATGTACAATTGCGCCGATGCGGCAGCCGGTAAAGAATTCAAGCTGATGTTCAGAATAACCAGTTCTAAAACATAAAAGTGCTGTGTGAGACTGTTTTCGTGGAACCGGACAGTGCCGTACATTTATTTAACGTTGCGCGGTGGTTTGCTCCTAAGAAATAAAAAACCTAAGTTATTTGTGTTATATTTACCTAAAATAATTATCATTAACTGTAATATCTGTTTCAAAACATATTTTTAAAATGGCTTTTTGGAGACCATTTAATACAGAAGAAAATTTACATAATGAAAGTATTGAAGACTAGGTAACGGAGTCGATCGAGTCGAGTTGGGAGTTTAAGAACCAAGATTTACAGGTGCAAACCCAGCGTCTTTTTAGATTTTATAATGTGAAGTTGTTCGAAATTTAAATTTAGGTGAAATTATGTGTTTATAAAATTTTATTATCGAACATAGAATAATTAATACAAAAAAATTAATAGTACATATTATGCCAATTTCCTAAATTTACAGACTAAGTACGGTTGTAGATGGAAAGCTCTAGTACTCCAATTCAGGCCCAATTGTCTCGTGGAATATCCAATCTAAATATCTTTGGTAATTTATTCTTGCAAGACTGCGCTTTTTTAAAGGAAGTTTATGTGTCAAGATTGTAGAAATGATACAAAATCGAAGGCTTAAATGCCTCATAAAAAGCAGAAAAATATTATCCAACCATGCGGCTTGGAAGAAGTAATAATCGTAAAAGTAAATGCGAAATTACATAAAATTAAACGTGAATGCTAAAGGACTGCTAAATAAATCTGCTTAATACGTAAAAGTAATTAATACATAAAAGTAAATGTAGAAGCAGAATTAAATAAATTTAGTGTAGAATAAATCTAAATTTAGAAGCTGATTCGCAAATTATAAATTGCCAAAAATGAAAAAGAAAAGAATATTTTATTACCATGTGGTAACATGTAGTATTTTAATTACTTATTGAATTAAAAAGACTTGAATTTAATTTATTAAAAAAAAAGTTGAAATTGCAAATAGGGCAAAATTGAAAATTATTTAAATTGTAAATTAGTAATAAATAAAATTTACTTGGTTGTGTTAAATACACGAAATGTGGAGTTGATTGTAATATAAATTACTGGGGATCTCACAGAATGTTTGAAAGTCTAAATCAGATCAAAATCGGCAGGCAAATGATCTCTTGGTGATTTTAACTAATAAGGTAAACTTTTTTATATTATACTTTGAAATACGGTACTAGTATACAAGCTTAAAAAATCTACTTCTACTAATAAAATGGAAAACTATAAAAATGTAGAAAATGGAATAAGTGTTGCCATCTGTTGATGGGCAACTTAAGCGCACAACCTCGTTTCTTAGTTATACTTCCTTCAAGCAAATTACATAATCGATAAAGGGAATCTATAATTTTTACACCAAGCTTGATAGTGAAAATATAACCTAAGAACGAGCTGCGCCTTAATAAATAGTAATCGTATACAACTGTTTTGCGAGAATTTAGTAAATATATTACATAATATAGAATACACTATATAACAGATGAATGAGCAAGTTTCAAAGAAAAAGAAAATAACCAAATGTACATAGTAAACATAATATAAAAATGAAATATAAATGAATGTAAATGTTTTGTACACTTGTAAACAATTGGTTCTGTTAAAACATGACTGAGTATATTTTCTAATTATTTAAACTTTCTTACTTTAATAGAAGAAAGTTTATTTTAATTGAGGTAAAATAACATAACTAATTCTGTTTTGTTTGAGATACGATGGCGTTTTAATGAGAATTATGTTTTATTTTATTTTTATCGTTTTTAACAAAACTTAAATATTATCATTCCTCCCCGTTGGTTTTTGTGGTTTTTGCTGGACGGTGAGTTTTTCTAGTTCCCTAGATTAAAAGTCGATGGAATTTTTACGTTCTGTAGAAAATATGAATGAATCTATATTTTGTGTTGGTGATGGCATAACATGAAAACGGCTGGACCGATTTGGCTATTTTTTTTTAATGTTCGTAATAGTCCGAATAAGGTTCTTATGGAAAGAAAAATTGGAAGAATTGCCCGGAAAATTGAGAAAATTCGGGATGAAAGTGCTTTTTGTGACAGGGATGTTCATAACAGTCCGAGTGACAGAGATGTTCGTCGCGACAGGACATCGTCTGTCGGGTCAACTGGTCCTTTATACAAACCAACATACAATATATGTATATTGTAGGGCATGTGTTACCTTGAAAAGTAAGTTACGCGCGCCTATGGCTGGCACGCGTTCGAAGTCGGTTTACAAAGGAATGCCGCGCTCTTGTTTTTCATATCGCTTTAAACTGGCGTTGGATAAACTTTACTGAATTATATTTTAAAACTAAACTGTTCAATGCATACAGTGTCTTTCAAAAAGTCTGCAACATATGGAAAATTCTTTGTTTTTGTTGTTGTAGACAATTTAAAAAGAATTATGCCCAATTCCTCAAATGGACAGAGGTTAAAAAAATATTGCAGTTTTATAATAGATTATTGTTGGAGACATACCAGATTATTGTTAAATATTTTAAAGCTAATCAAACTGATGTTTCATACCGGTTCTTTCCTAACTTAGACATTATGTTGTTTAATCTTGGGCTCACAAGTTCTGAGATTGCATACCTCGTATTTTCCTAATAGTATTTTTTTGTTAACAAATGGTCTACATTAAGAGATTTACGTTCACGTTATTTTTTTCTTCTCCAGATAATCGCATTACAGCAAGTCTGTGATTCATTTTGTAATTTAACTTCCTCATTTTCACTTTCATTCTATTTCCATTGGTTGCTTGATATTTTCATTAATATCCGTAGTCTCTTCGTGCTTGAAAACTTTATACAATTTGGTAGTGACCTTTACAATAGCTTTTATTTTGAAATCTTAAAAATAAAAAACGGTAGGTGGAGAATATTATACAAGGTTCTTCAATAAATCTTTATAGTTAGCGTTAAGATTCATTCTTTTACGTGATTTACGTAATCAGCATTTTAGATGAAAGCGCTATAGAGCTGAAAGGCATACAAAAGACAAGTATGTATCAATAAATATGGATAAAATTCTACGCAAGAAAGTTACGTACTCATTCTACTGGTTGTATTTTCTCATCAACCATTTTTAATTAGCGATATAATTTACACCTGCTGACAGGGTTGATTTATGAAATTGTCCTTTTCTACACCGTGCACGAATGTAAACAAACCTTGAATCAGACGGAATGAAGGAACAAATATATATGTATGCTGAAAATTGAGAATTTCACTAATAAAGTTAGAGAAGTTAATGATCTAGATTTATGTAAACTACTTCCACCTCTGCTAACTGCCTTGAGTGGTACGCAACTTGACAATTACCGCCAAAAGCTACATCTGAATGGGCGTATACGCATCGTTACCCTAGAATTCAAGTTTAATGAAGCCCTTTCTATCTATCTACTTAAATAAATGAATTGTTTCAATTGTGGATATCTTTATATGAGTTGTTGTACCTCATTAAGACATCACCACCATTTTTATCTTATTAAAGACTTTGTTACATCAAATCATCGTCCCAGTTGAATTTATGTATTATGTTTATTTGGATATCTAATCGAATTCAGTTTGATATAAACGTATTTTAAAAATTACAATGTTTTAATTCCTGTTTTATTTCATTAATGTTCACATCGATTTCATTCGTAAAATTGCGAAATAATTTGGCAAATTACAGGTAATGTGGGATTGAAGTTTTAAATTTAATCATTAAATTGCACGAGTTGAACTAATTTTATTTGCACTGTACATAAATATTTTAATATTGGGTAATTGACAATCACATTATTATGTATTTTTGACTTAAAACCTATCATTTAAACTTCAATGATAATCCGGAGTGGTAAAACTGACATTTATTTTTTGATAGACTTACTTATATCGTAGCCTTTTTCCCAAACAAAGAGGGAAGAAATATTTACAAACAATCTGTGTAATAATGTTGAACACAGCTTTAGAAACATCTCTCTGTAATGATTTTGATTGCGTATAGTCCAGTATATTTTTAATTTGGCATGTGTATAAGTCATTATTGCGCGTAAAACGTCATTTTCTCTTGCACTCAAAGCTAAAGCGATAGCCCAGTATTCTTTATTGGCCGAACCCGTCACTGACTGTAACCTTAATAAAAATGGTCGTTTCTTTTATATATATATATATATATATATATATACTGTTATTATACATGATTTGCAGGAAACAACTACTCAGCGGGCAAGTACCCCGACCTGCATTGAATTACACCTTACAAATCATGAAAAATTGGTAGCCGATGTCATTTGTCAACTCCCTGACCAGACGTAGACCGGTTTCAAACTTATTAGTTCTCCTCAGTATGCCATAGGTCATGGAACAGACAAATGACAGTGGCCAACCTGCTAGTCTTATACAGACTAATGTAAATGGTATAGTGAGAGGATTCAATTACCTCTCATCACTATGGTCAGGGAGTTGACAAATGACATTGGCTACCAATTTTTCATGATTTGTAAGGTGTAATTCAATGCAGGTCGGGGTATTTGCCCGCTGAGTAGTTGTTTCCTGCAAATCATGTATAATAACAGTATATAGGTTAAGTCCACCAAGGGCTGAAGGTCGCCGCTCTCGGTACTTGCAAAATGGCAAATCGCTATGCACCACGGAGACATCTATGATGTCTGGTGTATAGTAGCATTAGACCACATGAGAGGATTCAATTACCTCTCACCACTATACCATTTACATTAGTCTGTATAAGACTAGCAGGTTGGCCACTGTCATTTGTCTGCTCCATGTCCTATGGCATACTGAGGAGAACTAATAAGTTCGAAACCGGTCTATGTCTGGTCAGGGAGTTGACAAATGACATTGGCTACCAATTTTTCATGATTTGAAAGGTGTAATTCAATGCAGGTCGGGGTATTTGCCCGCTGAGTAGTTGTTTCCTGCAAATCATGTATAATAACAGTATATAGGTTAAGTCCACCAAGGGCTGAAGGTCGCCGCTCTCAGTACTTGCAAAATGGCAAGTCGCTATGCACTACGGAGACATCTATGATGTCTGGTGTATAGTAGCATTAGACCACATGAGAGGATTCAATTACCTCTCACCACTATACCATTTACATTAGTCTGTATAAGACCAGCAGGTTGGCCACTGTCATTTGTCTGCTCCATGACCTATGGCATACTGAGGAGAAGTAATAAGTTCGAAACCGGTCTATGTCTGGTCAGGGAATTGACAAATGACATTGGCTACCAATTTTCCATGATTTCTAAGGTGTAATTCAATGCACGTCGGGGTATTTGCCCACTGAGTAGTTGTTTCCTGCAAATCATGTATAATAACAGTATATAGGTTAAGTCCACCAAGGGCTGAAGGTCGCCGCTCTCGGTACTTGCAAAATGGCAAGTCGCTATACACCACGGAGACATCTATGATGTCTGGTGTATAGTAGCATTAGACCACATGAGAGGATTCAATTACCTCTCACCACTATACCATTTACATTAGTCTGTATAAGACTAGCAGGTTGGCCACTGTCATTTGTCTGCTCCATGACCTATGGCATATTGAGGAGAACTAATAAGTTCGAAACCGGTCTATGTCTGGTCAGGGAGTTGACAAATGACATTGGCTACCAATTTTTCATGATTTGAAAGGTGTAATTCAATGCAGGTCGGGGTATTTGCCCGCTGAGTAGTTGTTTCCTGCAAATCATGTATAATAACAGTATATAGGCTAAGTCCACCAAGGGCTGAAGGTCGCCGCTCTCGGTACTTGCAAAATGGCAAGTCGCTATGCACCACGGAGACATCTATGATGTCTGGTGTATAGTAGCATTAGACCACATGAGAGGATTCAATTATCTCTCACCACTATACCATTTACATTAGTCTGTATAAGACTAGCAGGTTGACCACTGTCATTTGTCTGCTCCATGACCTATGGCATACTGAGGAGAAGTAATAAGTTCGAAACCGGTCTATGTCTGGTCAGGGAGTTGACAAATGACATTGGCTACCAATTTTTCATGATTTGTAAGGTGTAATTCAATGCAGGTCGGGGTATTTGTCCGCTGAGTAGTTGTTTCCTGCAAATCATGTATAATAACAGTATATAGGTTAAGTCCACCAAGGGCTGAAGGTCGCCGCTCTCGGTACTTGCAAAATGGCAAGTCGCTATGCACCACGAAGGCATCTATGATGTCTGGTGTATAGTAGCATTAGACCACATGAGAGGATTCAATTACCTCTCACCGCTATACCATATATATGTTCCGAGAAGCTTCCGCGGTCGTTGGTATGAAAAATACTAGGTTCTCGGGTTGAACCGCGTCTGAGATTGTTAATGTCTCGACGTTTCGGCTCCCGTTTTGGAGGCATTTTCAAGAGAAAAAGTGGGTCAAGTAAAAATTGTCAAAGAAAATAATGCTAGGAGTTCGTGGAACTGGTTCGATTCTGGGGTCTCAATCCGCCTACTCCCCAGATCTCACCACGATCCGTCTCTAAGGCCTCAACCTGCCTACTCCTCGGAGTTCGCTCTAAGGAGTAGGCAGCTTGAGGCCTTAGAGACGGATCGTGGTGAGATCTGGGGAGTAGGCAGATTGAGACCCCGGAATCGAACCAGTTCCACGAACTCCTAGCATTATTTTCTTTGACAAATTTTACTTGACCCACTTTTTCTCTTGAAAATGGCTCCAAAACGGGAGCCGAAACGTCGAGACATTAACAATCTCAGACGCGGTTCAACCCGAGAACCTAATATTTTTAATATATATATATATATATATATATATATATATGTTATCACATATGATTTGAAGGAAACAACTACTCAGCGGGCAAATACCCCAACCTGCATTGAATTATACCTTACAAATCACGAATGGTAGCCAATGTCATTTATGAATTCCCCAATATATATATATATATATATATATATATATATATATAGTTAAAATTTTTAAAAATTTAAACTTGGGTATGCAGTCGTGTGGCACAAAAAATTAAAGAAAACTCTTTATTTCTGTTCTAGCTTTCGAGGCTTTATTGTCTCTTCATCAGGAACGCTACAAAGTATGACATCATATTATACTTAAATTAGGGTTGATATTAGAGTACTTACGATATTTTGAGGTTATATAGAAGTTGCACATGTGAAACAATTTTTCAAAAATATGGACCAACACTTAACACTAATAGTAGTTAACAAACTTACAAGTTAAAAATTATTTAAAACATAGTTGGATGTCAATTGATAAAATAGAATTGTTAAAAACATTAAATTTAAAAAAGCATGGTATCCTGAAGGGATCCATCTTGTATTGTAAGGTTAAGTTGGAACTTCCTGTGAAGATGGCCAACCTGTCAAATTTATTCCTCAAGGATAAAAGTAACTAACCTGCACTTGTACCAGGTGTCCCATTTGATGCCACACCTGTTGGATTATATTGGTTATTGTTGTCAAGATGTAGAAGAAAGGTGTAAATAATGTTAAGCCCTTCTATGTCCTTTTTCGAGTTTAAAGCGTTGTTACTTTTGTAAATATTCGTCATTTCGAGAAATTCTCGTTTGTGTCTATTGTTCTCCACTGGCGCGTTAAGTGTAATAATCACATATTATCAACCAACCAATTATCAGTCTTTCGGCTGGTGTTTGTTGCAATGGAAGCATTAGCGTTTTGTTGGTAATATGTGATTATTACACTTAACCCGCCAGGCTTGTAACTTGTAATTCAGCGCTCGGCGGGGCACATAGCCCGGAGAGTAGCTGTTGGTAACGTGGAAAAAATAATGGCATGCCAATTGTCCGTCGCTAAGTCTGTAGTTTAAATGGCCAAAGTTGCATAATTTCAAGGCAACTTTTTAACTGTATGCCGTTTGGTTTTCTCGTTTATTACGGAGTTTTGAACCTATACAATAGTCGGCAATCAATTGACCGTAGTGTTTATAATGTAATTTATACCTTTTGAATTCAGCAGAACATCAAGCTAATTTTGCACTACTTGAAGACCTTCAAGACGATGAGGATGCAGATAATGCAATAAAAAAAGTTGAGGAATTTGTTTGCCGTATGTATGAGCTAAAAATATTAACGAAGTTGATAAGGGCAGGTTGGGTTTATTTCGTAAAACTTTGAAACCTAAGGGAAAATCTGAAAGCTTCAAAAAAATACATGTAAAAACCGCTGCCCAAGGAATCATTACTTCCACATCCAAATTTTGTATCCAAGTCTTCACACTAAATGCCAATGTAAAATTTTACTCCCTTTAATAATCGGGTGAGGTGGCAATGGGGGTGGTAGAGGGTGTGGCTAAAGCCAAAAATTGTTTTTGAGACATCTCGTTGTTGTATACACACTAAATCACATTTTAAATTTTTTTACTCCCTTTCATAATAGTGTGGGGGCGATATTAGGGGTGAAAGTGAGGGTTGGCTGATGCCAAAAAAAATTTTTAGACCTTGATTTTTTGTAAATGCCCTAAATTAAATTTTATGGACTTTTACCTGCTTGCTTTGCCTATTTACCATTATTTACCACATTTACCCCAGAACCCTTCAACGGAATTAGATCAAAATTTAATCTAGTTCCAGATCTCGTTATAATACACAAGTATGCCAAATTTCAAGTCAATATCATAAACGGTTCCAGAGTAAACGTGCGCACAAAAATGATACAGACAGACCGACAGACAGACAAATGTTTTTCGCTCAAATTTAAAATCTCGACGTTTCATGATATTTTATGGCTATTTCAACAAAAAAATATATGTATATTTTTTGCGTTACTATACTTCCACTACACGTTGGAAGTAAAATTATGATGCCTCTACTTTACCACCATGCAAAGCTGAATTGCAGCAACAAATATTGAAAACTATTTACATTAGTAGCATATTGTTATGGAAAAATGCAAATTTAGCATCGCCGACTAATAAAGATCGATACAATTATGCACGGTATGTAGCAGATAATGAATATAAATTCAAATGGTTCGATGGTCCAGAAATTCCGTGAGGATAAGATATAGATGATGTTTTACTGTCAGATTTTGAAGATTCAAATTCCGGAGAATATGTTACCGAAGAAGAAGCAGTTACTGAAAAAGACTAATACTTTTTTATATAACTTATATTTTATTTAAATTTTGCAAGAACTTTTTCCTTACGATTTTTTTTTAATGGCTTTGGGTCAGAGACCATGCAGCCAGTCACACTATGTTAAAATTATCTAACCTAAACAAAATGGAAAAAAGAGTGAGGAAGAGCAACGAAGGAAAATACAGGGAAACACGCTTCTCGTCCAAGGGTCTGTCAGGGCATTGAGTTTGACATCACAAAAAAAGACCACTGTGGAGTAGGTTTTTACATAAGGTTAAAATAAGAGGAAAACAAAGCTAACCTATAGTGTGATATTAACATCTATCAAAAAACCAATGATTAATTCATAGATTTTATTACTACTTATAGCAAGTCAACTAACTACGTTGAACGGAGCCATCAAATTGAAGCATGAACAGATATTTTTAATAAGTGAATCTGTAGCCGTCTTGTACTTATCGTAAGCGAAGAAAAGGTGATCAAGATCGCCGATAACACCACATAGATCACAAAGTTGCCATGTGACTACACCAATTTTATGCAAATGGGCAGGAAAGCAGGCATGACCAAATCTTAGTCTAATAATTGTGGTAATATATTTTCGTGGAACGTTTAAACTGTCATGCCAGAACTGTAGCGGGATAGTTGGCTGTATTTTACAATACATTGTTGAGCTGTTTAAAACGTATTGTTCCCAGGTGTGAATCCACTTATTTCTTAATTGAAGTTTATATAAATTGGAGCAATCTGTTAGACAGAGTTTGTGGTCTAATAGAGTACCATTAATGGCGGCGTCTTTGGACGAAATATTGTTAAATTGAATATATTTTTATGACATTTTTACGTATTTTTTTCACTGTTTTTGTTATAATTTTATGTAATTTATAATTAATCTTTATTTTCATAAATATATTATTTTTAAATAATATTCAATTCACTTATTCACAATCACCTTCATTCTTGAATATTCATAAGTTGTTAAACTGACAAAGTTTCTACCCAAAACATGCATCTTTGAACGTATAAGCCACCAAAAAATTCAAGTATATAATACACCCTATCCATTTTATAATCAGTTCAGCTATCGTCAATTGATACGCCAATTCTTTTGTAGGTTCAAAACTTCAAAATAAACAAAGAAATCAAACGGCATACAGTTAACTATCATTGAAAGTTACCTTGAGATTATCTAACTATGACCCCTTAGCTACGGTCAAGCGGTATGCCAGTTATTTTATAAGTTAAAAACTCCATAATAAACGAAAGAATCAAATGGCATACAATTAACGATCATAAAAATTTACCTTACCTTAATAATCAATAAATTTTGTATAAAAGTTCGACACATTTGAATAAACTTTCCCCCCATTAGGAGGCACCCTAGTCGTATGCCTAAAGACATAAATAATTACTTAATAAAAAACAGGTATTACGAACGGTAAACTATCATGACCCTCTGAACTGTGACTAGCTCCAGGTCTATATAGAGAATAGAGGTCGGATAAACAGAATTAAGTTTTCTAAATTCTCAGGTCTGTTTGTGACAGATGGAATCGAGAATACCTCAAAGTATTTATAGCGATACAGACTTTATTGCCATCTATTGTCAATTTACGTCGTGTTTTAATTCAGTTTATCTCATTTCAATTTGTGCAGTTTGAAAGCACACCTACCGTATTATTTATGTTAGAACAGCTTTCATGTGAACGATCTGCACTTGTAACTGGCGCACAAAGCTAACAATTATTAAAAACATCAGAAAAGGCAACGGTCACAAAAGCAACTAGGCAGTAAAAGCAAAACACCAAACATGCATAGACATAAAAGCTTTCCAACGTACAGTTGTAGTAGAGCAGTATTCCGGAGACTAGGACGAATACTATCACCAGTAATACTAAAATGAGCAGGAGAATAGTGGGTCGGCACCATGATATTAAACAGGAGTCCCTGTTAGAGGAGTTCGGTGTAGTAGTTTGTGTATTTAAACACCACCCGCACCGAGAGCTCGTTTCAGCAGGCGCTGGAGATGGTTGTTGTAATTGAGAAGACCGCACCACGCTGCTATCTCCGGAAGCATTTACTACCACTCCGCGATAGACGTTGGCCCGCGGTATGAAACCGTCGTCGTCTTCATCGGATCTTAAGTTGGTATCATTGTAAACTCCATATGATGCCACCATCCTAGCTGCTGATTGTGGCCCGTTATTGTACCTCATTATCGTTTCGAAATTCGAACGGTATTAGTAATTTTTTTGATTGCCCCAAGGAGCCTCCTGCACAGCTCCCTTACGTACCAATAGTTTACTCTACGTGTGGGCAAAAGTTAATTGGCCGATACCCGATAATTTTATTAAATTTATTATTACAACCAGTAAATAACCATCACATCTTGCAACTTGCATTTTAGCACCAAATAAATTAGACATTGATAGATAGGTTAGTTTTAGTTAGAAAGTTAGTAAATTTAAATCACCTCTAGTCATTCTTGCGTAGCACCGTACTTTTAATACAAACCATTGATCAATGTGGCACCTGTAAAAAAGTTTATACATTAGTTTTTAATTCAGAGCTGACTTATTTACTAAAGTACATGTTTCTCTACAGATTAATTTAGAATGAAGAGCTCAAAATTTAATTAAGCTCTTCAAAAAGTTTGTAAACAATCTGAAAACCCTGAAAAAATTATGAAATTGTTTTCAGACTTTTTATCTGATAATTGATTTTCCCTTTCTTGTGGAATAATTATAGGGACTCTTGTTTTAGTAGACAAATATGGGATTTGAGAAAGTTCCTAATTTTGGAAGTAAAACAGGAGAAAAATTCGTTATACAGAATGGGCAACAGTGATCCCGACTTCAATAACTCGAATTATTCAAATTAAAGAAAAAACTAGAAATCAGAAATTATTTTCAAATGTACAGGGTGAGTCAATAGAATTATGCAGGGTCAAGTGCCTTTTTCTCAAAAGAATGCATGTAGTCTAGGAGCTAGCTCATGTCACGTGTGCACTCTTATGACCCCTAAGTTTGATTGTGGGACCTATAGGAGTATTAAAGAAAATTGGCCACCTGGTCATTTATCTACCATATTGAAAAATTTACTAAATTTTGTTTTAACATACCTTCGTAACGGGTGCGCCGATTTAAAATCTAATCAGCTCATTTCACTCCTTGTTAAAAGACGAACAAAAATTGTCTTTATGCTTTTTTCGCTAAACCCAACAGTTAGTGAAATATTTTAAGGTTTTTAATTTTTCAGTTGACAAAGGAATGTGGGTTGCCATACCATTTATAGGATGAGTAATTCAGTATTTTTATTTTTTCCAGGTAGTAGAGTCAAGGTAGAATGAAACAGAATGACCGATTCAAAAGTATAAAAATTACTGAAAATACATTAACTTGTACATTTTCTGTCAAAAAGTGAAGCTAGGTTTAAACCTGTATTCAAGTGAAAATGGAATAAAGAACATTAAAAGTGCTTCTGAGCACATTGGAGATGGTGTTTTGCAAAGTATTATATGACTTGTAACATGCCTAACATACTTAAGGGAAGAAGAGCTGAAGAGAAACAAGAAAAAGGTGAATCAAGCACCGAAGAGGAAGATGGTACCAGCTCCCTAGAACTACGTCCATGAAGAAGAGGTCCCCAATCTAGCAGACCACAATTTAAATCGCGTGTAGTCTGCAAACAAATAAAATTAAATGGGAACTCCAAACTATACCGGATTTGTGAGGAGTTCAGAGCAATGCAGCAACTTATTAAAACCTCTCGGTTTTACTTCGATACAGTTTTTCAGCGAATAAGTTCATTGGAAGATATAAGCAGCGCTTTTGCTGACATCCATTATCACAAAAATTGCATCATGAAGTATATTTTGAATTATAACGCGGATAGTGAAAAACATGAAGAAGTTACTGTTTGAGAGTTTGAGAGAATCTGTTAAGCAATGTTTGATAACGGTGGATCTTTAATGCAGAAGATATTGAATTTCATACCTACGCAAAGAAGTCAATGATAAGTATTTGCCAAATGAGAAGCACATATCAGACCACTAAATGAAAAATATACTTATAGAGCAACTTAGTGATGGTATTTATTTTACTTACTCAGGGGATTCTTCTGTATCACGAATTGTATTTTCCAGTAAAATAAGCATAGGTAGTCTAGCTGAAGAAATATGTGACTCGTCTTGGCATTACAGTCAGTTATAATTCATTGGAGAGACATAATGTGTTAGTTACTTCAAGAATTCTCAGAAATTCAGAGGGAAGAGGCGTGCCTCTTCCCAAAGAAATCAAAGCAAGCATTCCAATAAGAACAGCAATAAACAGTTTTGGTTATCAAGGGCATACTCTTTCTCGGATGGGAGACAATCATGATACAGTGTTGGTCATATTTCAAAATGAAAATCAAAATATTACAGACAGTGATACCAGTCAGCAAAGACGATAAGAGATAAAAGGGATGCGTTACTTTCATAATCGTCATCCACGCCAAGAACTGAAATGCTGTAAACATTCAAAGCAAAGAGGAGAAATTAAGAAAGACTTTGTAGTAACACGTATCTGACGGGGCAGCCTCATCTGCAAAGACAGGATATGGTATCGATTCTAAATAGATTTATCGCAAGTAAAGGGCATTCTCCTGATGAATGTGAAGTCCCCTCCTGGAGTGCGTTCAACAGTATCAAATACAGATATTGTAAAGACCACTACAGCTTTTACACTCATTCTACCATATCCTGTAAATCAAAATTCCGTGCATTATATAAATGTATGAAAAACTTCCAAGACTGCTTGACAACAGTAAATCGGAAAATAGGATTTCTGTGAGATGATGAAAGCGTGTGAATAGCTAGAGAAATAAAACTTCTACAGCCAGAAGAGTTTTCGAACATATTTCTTGGCTTAGGAAGCTTTCATCTAGCAAAGGAAGTTATGGCATGTATTGAAAAATCTTTAACAGGAATTGCAGTTGAAAACATTTCTATTGAAAGGAAACATTTTGTCCAAATATTGTTGAGAGTGGAAGGCATTATTCTCGTGCTATGAGAGGTTTTTCCATACTAGCTGAAGCTTTGCATATACATAAGGACAATATATTACCTTTTAATGAGGGATAGAACGAAAAAACCAAAATTTAGCTATATCTTGAATATGGCGGCCAAACAACCATACTCTGGACCATGTGACTATTTTTTAACACTCTTATATGTGTGTAATAAGGCCCCACAATCAAGCTTAGGGGATAGAAGAATGTACACGTGATATGGGCTAGCTCCTTTATTAATGTATATCAATAGATTTTTAAAGCTCTCTCTGAAATTCTTTCACTCTATTATTTTTACTATCTCTCAATCACTTGAATGTACTGCTTTAAAATGATGACGTTGTGGTGTAGAAATGAAAAACGATCATTGTTTGTATGTACTTTCCTATGACTATTTGTAATAATTTACGATTTATTAGGCAATAAGTACAATATTCAAGAATAAACTTTAAAAAATAGAGTTTTTCAGATAGTTGAACACAAAAAATTAAAATAGTTGCCCAATTTGAGTTTCTTTCCATAAAATTAGTGGTTAGAGCGATTATAACTAACGATTTCACAATGATTTCTGATATTTATATTTGACTGAGAGGTAAGTGATTGCAAAAATATCTAGATTATTACTAATCATAGTTTCTTAATTATTTATAAATAACAACAACAAACGCACTATTATACAACACTTAGTACAAAAACATTAGAATCAGTACACATGTCCAATAGATTTTACAGAAATAATGAAACAAAAATTAATACCTATACAATGTTCTCCAGTTGCAGTAATCTTAAGAATAGGAACTAAGTTGATACTGAATGTGTATAAGCTAAATATTAAATTATGTTATACTTTATACGAGGACAATTGAAACTGGTCAGTGTTAAAGCACAGGGCCGTGCGCACTGAACTTTGTCCTATATATTTAGCAATGGTATCGAGATTCGAATGGTAGTTGAAACTGTGCAGGCGAGTCCGAGATTGGCAATGTAATCAGCCTGAATGAACCATCTACGACTGCACTGGTTTAAATATAATAAAACGGACAGGCCTACTAACATAAAAAAACTCGTAAATCGTTTCTCAGCAGTCAACGGTGGACTTATGAGATGTGCTGTCAATGTGCCAGTGCAGTGCATAAATATCTGTTATAATATCAAGCGTAGGAGTTTAGTTAGTTATCGTTCATATTTATAAATATTTACTACTGTATAAAATGTAAAATATTTTAATTATTTACTAATTTACCATGGCTTCTGGAGACCATTTGAAACAGAGGATAACATAGTAACGCCCGAAAAATTTGCCATTTCCTTATAACAAGCATTTCTATTTACCTCCGCCCATGTACAATAAAGAGATGCCGACTGTTTTTGCCGGCTTTTAGTTTTTATACGGTTTCAATTAAGTTCGTTTACACTTTACATACAGAGCAAATATGATTTACCTTGACCATAATGAACAATCGACAACCATACATAGAAAAAATTTTCCGATGTTACAATTTAAAGCTTTTTAAGGAATTGTTAATTTTTTTAATGTATTTTAGTATGTACTTGTGTTGCGGCTTGAATATCTAAATTTCTGGAGCAAAAATGTATTATTACCAAAGTCTTAAATGATTTTCTTTCACCATGGATATGTTCGTTTTTAATTTTTTCCAATATACAGATTGTCCTGTAACTATGAATTATCCTATATACCGGAAGCCACAAAGTAGTGATTTACCCTCATAAATTTTTATTTTTGAACATATCGAAATGAAACCAGGGGTCTAGAGCCAATCATAAAACTGTTTTTTTTACATATGTATTAATTTGATACCACTTCCGGTTTCGGCCGGAAATGACCCTAATTTTTGATGATTTTTTTTATTACTATTTTGGATTCCGGATGAATTTTTGAACATGTGTGGTGATTTTTATAAATTTCACCAGTTGTTATTTTTTTATAGCAATTATAAATTTGGATCTAGACTGCTATGAAATCAAGAAATAACGTACTTTGTTATTTTAGTTTCTGCGGAAAAGATGTTTATACATAGCTACTATTATTAATAATTTTTTAAGCGTTTTAAAGCAAGTAATTTAGTTTTTCAAATAACCCGTTTTTTGGGACGGTGGTGGCTCCTAAATTGCCATTTTTTAACGAATCAATTATTACCAATATGCTTGGGTTTTTATGGGCATTTATTTTAAAAAACTATAAAAACAGATTATACTTGTAGTATTTTAAATCTACAGTTATTATAAAGCTATCAAAAAATTTCACATCAAGTTACCTTTGCATTTCAAAGAAAAGATGTATGTTTATTATTATTTCAAACTCTACATCAAAAGTTTTTAAATAACAACACTTTGTAACAAAATTAAATCAAAATTAAAATATTTTACAACTGACAAAAATGAAAAGTACTGTTCAAAGTGGCCTCCCCCATGACCTATACACTGTCTTGCTCTATGTTCTGTCTCTCGAATGACGACATCCAACATTTCAGGTCTTATAGTATTGAATACAGCTGTTATTCTATTCAAACAGGTTAAGTACGGGAACCTGGTAGGCCACCTTATGGGACCATGAATTGCTATTACTTGTTCACCATACGTCTCAGTGAGATGATTTAAAACAATTCTGCTATTGTGCGGAGGAGCACCATCTTATTGAAAGTATAAGTTTATAAATTGAGCTAATGGTAACTCCGCAACTTCATCTCATATCTCATTTTGTAGAAACTCGAGGTTCCTTTCACCCGTTAATGTTCCTTCAAACAAATTAATCCCAACTATGCGGTATCCATAAATTCCAGCCCACACATTTATGCCAAAACGTTCTTTAAAATTATTGGTTCTGACAAATCAGTGATTTTTTTGAGACCGATACCTAGTGTTCTGTCGACTAAACATTCTATTATTCGTGAGAATTCTATTCATCTGAGAATAACTGAGATTTTCTTAAAATCTGTTATCTTGTTCACATTTATTAAGTAACCACTCACAGTATGTACCCTTTGAGCAATATCACCTTCATAAATATTATTGGTATCAATGGATTCGTAAAAAAGGGACAATTTAATGAAAACAACGAGAAACCACCGTCTTGAAAAAAGCGAGTTATTTAAAAAAAAATACTTGCATTAAAACGTTTACAAAATGGTTAAATTACAAAGTACGTATTGTTTTATTTCATAGCAGTGTAGATCAAAATTTATAATTGCTATAAAAAATAACAATCGGTCAGAAATTTATAAAAATTACTACACAAACCAATTGGTTTAAGGCACTTGCAGATAGGTTGGAATATTACAATTCTTATATTTTATATTTTTATAAAAT
This sequence comes from Leptura quadrifasciata, assembly GCA_963675555.1. Taxonomy (NCBI): domain Eukaryota; kingdom Metazoa; phylum Arthropoda; class Insecta; order Coleoptera; family Cerambycidae; genus Leptura; species Leptura quadrifasciata. Next base: position 36,774,191 of record OY776682.1, read on the forward strand.
TTCCTTCTGCTATAAAATTGTTTATCAGTGATGATTATCAATTTTATTTTCGATTTGGATTGTTTCGAGATTACTGAGAGATGACGCTAGTTACGCTAGTAGGTTAATAATAAGAAAGCCGCGTACCCCCCTCCATACCTCCATGTATACCCCCCACTCCTCCTCCCACCCCGAACGTGATTGGTCGATGGGAGGGGATAAGCTCCGCCCACCTAAGCGGATTGGTTGAGTGGAGGGGATAAACCACACCCCTCATAATATGATTGGTCGATTGGTGGGAGGTGAATATCAACCCACTTATTGTGATTGGTCAAGATAAACCCCACCCATGTATTGTAATTGGTCGATGGGAGGGGATAAGCTTCGCCCACCTAAGCGGATTGGTTGAGTGGAGGGGATAAACCACACCCCCTCATATGATTGGTGGGAGGTGCGCAAAATGGTGGTGATATTATGGTATTCTCTTACAGACAGATATCAACTGTTCTGATCTGAAAACATAACTAGAGAGTTCAAATACCTCCCAATGAAATTATCTTTTGATATATAAATTCCTTAGACACGGACAATATGGTGTACTAATATTTGTGTCACAAAGGTATTTCAAGAAACTTCTAAATTTCAACTATTCAAGATGAACGAATACAGCAGTGTATTGCCCGAGCTGAAGTTTGACTTATTTAATAATTTACCTCCAGCTCCGCAGAATAAAAACGATTTAGTGATACTAGGTGAAAGAAGACATAAGTTAAATAAATCGAGGAGCAAGTATGTGTCAACGGGGTTATCAAGTGACTTGTGTTATAATCCGTGTGTAAAGCTGTGTGGAAATAAAACTGATGCAATAATATTTGACGAAACGGATTGGAATCATTTTCTCACTTTTCAAGGATATATTACCAATTATATACATACCAACGATAACATTCAACCAATAAATGCTGATAATTTTTCCATCCAATTTGAGCAATTTTCCAATTCTACAGTTATAAAAATTATAAAGAATAACTCGTATGTGTACTTGGGTTATGAATCAATCTGCAAGTTGTGGGAAGTGTTACCACTTGTTAAGTATGGCATTGACATGTTAAGAAGACAACAGTTTATAAATTATTTCAAGAACGTCAAGAGAGAACTACAACGTCAAGGAGGAAATATATTTGAAAATGCCCTAAACGTTATTCAACACAACAAGAGTTGCAGTGATGAAAATGCTTATATTCTCATGGAACTTGTTTATATTTATCCAGATTTATTCAAAGCCGAATGTTTAATTTAAGAGACATTAAAATTATTGGTTTTGTAAGTTAATATATGTGTAAATCATTTACGAATTCATTATTTTATAAAATACATGAAATAATGTATAAAAATATGTACAAAATATATAAATAAAAAACATGTATTACTTAAACATTTGTTTTATTAAGATAAATTATAGAATATTATTATACAATTTGATTTTTCGAAATCCATGAATTATATTTTTTGTCTAATCCAAGCCATTTAACATAGAGTTTGGTCCCCTTTTTTCTTATAATCTTCTCCACAAGATATACATCTGGATATTTTACTTTCTGAAGTTCATGCTCATAAAAACCTCCTTGAATTTCATCACCATTTTGGTCTTCCAATAGAAATGTTCTAGGATTACTTTTGTTAATTTTTCTGATTTGGAAAATTTCGTTCGACCAGTTAGGAGTGTAACCTTTTGAAAAAGCTTCTCGATATTTACTAATTCTCACATAATCATTGACTTTAAATTTTCGTTTCCTTGGATCAATTGTTTTCAGATGACTATAGGCAGTTTGTAATAAATATTTTTCATTTTTCTTTTTAACATTTTTTGGTTCCATTCCAATAGTCCTGTGTTTGGTGCTATTATATTCGGCAACAATATCTGGTAAGATATATAACCATTTGTAGTTTCCTTGTAAGCTGAATTGCTTCCACATTTTATTTTTTAAAGTTCTATTCACTCTTTCTACAACACTTGCTTTAAGATGTGTGTAAGAACTATAGTGGTTAATTTTCAATTTATCTGTTAATTTTTTAAATTTTTTATTGTAAAATTCTTTACCCATATCCGTCTGTAAATTCTTGGGTGGTGTGCTCATCTGTGACAGGATTTTGTTCATTGCTTCTACAACTGCTTTTCCACTTTTATTTTTGACAGGTTCACACCAAACAAATTTTGAAAATACGTTAATAACCACTAAAATATATCTATAGCCTTTGTTTATTTTAGCATATCGACCCATTTCAACAAGATCTGCTTGAATAAGGTCATTAAGGCCTTTAACAATTACCCTCCTTCTTTTAAAATACTTTCTGGCAGGCTTATGAATTTCGTTGACTATTTCCTGTTTAACGTTAATCATTTTTAGCTATTGGACACTGTAGTACAATTTGGACGTACAGAGGATCTTTATTTTTTGCGTAAAACGTAAACTTATCTTCCAAATTTACAATTTTCCCCACAAATTCTTCTGCTGTAACTGCAACTGTATTCAAGAAAATTTGGGTACTAGCAGGTAAAATCTCTATATTTTCAATTTTACCAGATATAGGGCATTTGTATTCTGTTGTATTGTTCTCTAATGTATAAAAAAGTACACTTTGAGATTTCTGTAAACGGCCTCGAATATTTATAATACATTTGCTATGATGTGAAGAAGGCTCACAAATGTAAAATGGTGATGTTCTTGGGGGTGATGTTAATAGGGGGGATGGGGGAATTGGCGATGAATAAGAAATTACTTCATTCTTTAACATATGACTTCCAAATTTATTAATTGGCATGGTGACAGTCTCAAAGTCTTATACTGAATGATATCTCAACATTTCACGTAAACTATTTATCTTATTATTTTACCCTCTCTCAATTGTTCTATTATTGAGGTTATCTCATTATTATGCCCAGTATTTCCTGCTAATTGTGATGCTATCAATAGTCTTAAACGATCTACAAGTTCATTGTAATCATCAAAATGCCGATATTCAATCTTCTTATTATTGAATTCCATCGTTTTTAGATTTCCACCTCTCTTATTTTGGCTTCTTGTTTTTATTGCTTGCGTCCTAGGAAGTGAACTAGATCTCGATATTTGTGTAGCTGTGGGTAATGCTAATGCTGATTTTCTTGGGATAATGTTTTTTTTATTGATTTTTTCTTGAGCCATCGAATGTAAATTAGTAACTCGTGGTTTAATAATATCTATAAATTTAGATGCACGTGACGTCGATAAACCTTTCCCGGGATTGTACCCTAGGTAATGAGCATTGGTCCTTTTAATTATATCAATATATTGATCTAAATCAGTTGGTCGATAACCCGCTGGATGCTTTTTAAACATCAGCTCATACAATCCTGGTGTACCCATATATTTAAACTCGCCATTAATAATAAAGTCAGCGCCATCAAAATCAATAGTTGCATCACCAATCGCATATTTTTTGGCAAAAGGGTCGAAGTAAACACCGAAAGTATCATCATATTCATTTTTTACATCTTCGATTTTTCCTTCTATGTATGCTCGCGGTAGAGGTTTCTTAAATTGCTGTAAATATTTTTCATGTTCTGCAGCTGTCGATGTTTCTGCTATCGTTGGCGGAGAAGTTTCATCAAAAAAACTTTCACTGAACTCGGGCCTTACTTGAGTCGGGTCATACTGAAAAGTTTCGTCTTCCAAATGAACAGGTGTAGAAGTGTGATAATACTCAAGAGGAGTTTGGCCAATTGATCGAGTATTAAGACTATCACGGCTTATTTCTTCTTTTAATTCTTTTTTCAAATATGGTTTTTTCGAAGCACTTTCTGTTTTAATAAGAGTTGACACCAAATCTTTAAGAGGTTCAGTTATCGGTTTGTAAGTTTTCTCTAACTGTGATTGTGATTTGTCGATATCTCTTTTCAAACTTCTGTATTTTTGTTTCAGCGCCTCTCTTGTTTTTAAAAGCTGTACTGCCACTCGACTATCCATGATTACTGACTGAGGGGGGGGGCTCAGTGTTGAAACCTTATATTTGAACGAATTTATCGAATCCCTTCCGATATCTTCCAGAGTTAATGGCGCAATCTTTATCTATTACCACAAACCCATATTTATCTTTCCAACAAAATGCACAGAGCTCTCTGAAATCTTGAAAACACATATCCACGTTTACATGATCATCATAAATATGTTTCAGATTGGTCATATCTTGAGGGAATATCACAATAAGGTTAGCATTATCTCTACATAGTTGTTTGGGAATGGCGCTGTATGTCTGACATAGGTAAAAACAATCAGTGTTTTTATGACGTCCAAAACAAAAATAGCTTTTAATGATATTTTGATTACAAGAAGCTAAATCATCAAATATTATCACAGAATTCGGTTTTATTTCTTCTGGAGGTATTACTGCATCTCCATCATTATATTCGAAATATCCAATTTCATTTATAGGTTTCATAAGCATTCTCAAGTACTCATATTTCGGTTGATATAGGGACTTAGAATATAAGTAAATATTTTCAAACCGTAACCCATTGGGATGTTCTAATAAACTGAGCATCACATTTGTTTTTCCGCACCCTGAGCTTCCTACCAAAAGTCCCCGTTTCGATTGTCCACCAAATAAAATGCCGTGCTTTTGAATGGTGCTGGTCTTGGAAACGTCATCATGATCTGCTATCGGTAAAACTGTTTCTTGCTGATGAATCCGCATTTCAGGCAGCTACTAATTAGTACATATATCTAGAAATTATTTTGAAGTGGATTTTCATTACAATGAGAACTAGGGTAAACTGAATGGACATCACATCCTGCAGGTATATATACGGCTACTTTACAAAACATGTTTTATTGTTTATGCCAGTTGTATTATAATGGTTCGCAGAAAGTCTTCTCCACCTAGTAGTATTGGAAGTGCTAAGAAGAGAGGACGTGGTCTGCTTAATAAAATCATTGATAAACTTCCAGTGGAGTTACATTTGCCTACTTACAATTATTGTGGACCTGGAACAAAACTTTCAAAGATGTTACAAAGAGGGGATAAAGGAATTAATCCGTTGGATGAGGCATGCAAAGAGCACGATATAGCGTATTCTAAATTTCAAGACGTCGAGCGACGAAATCAAGCTGACAGAGAACTAGCTGAAGTCGCATTTAAACGTGTAAAAGCATCCGACTCAGGTTTCGGTGAAAAAATCGCCGCATTGGGAGTCGGTGGGGTGATGAAATTAAAGAATAAGTTGGGAATGGGCCTCAAACGCCGAGGAAGTCGTTCCTCAAAGAAGAAAGGTGGAGAAATAAATGTTAAGCTTGGTATAAAGAGAAAATCAAAGTCAAAGAAGCGGAGGAGAAGAATTATAGCTACCCCAAAAACAGGTGGATTTCTCCCATTCCTTTTACCTCTTTTGGGAGCATTAGGAGCTCTCGGAGGAGGTGTAGCCGGCATTACAAAAGCAGTCAATGACGCTAAATCAAATCGGGAACAAGCCGCTGAACAAAAGAGACATAATTTAGCAATGGAGCAAGCTTCAAAAGGGAAAGGATTATATCTAGGTCCTTACAAAAAAGGCTCTGGATTATATTTGAAAACATATCCAAAAAACTTCCAATAAAGCTGCCTCACCGACCACTGACTAATTTAGATCTAATGAAATATTCAAAAATGCTTAAAATTCCTCATTTTCGCGGTATTTTTATGAGAGATACGCTTCCAAAAATAATAAATAAAAATGAGACCGGCATAATAAATCTAGATACTGATGATGGTGAGGGAACTCACTGGGTAGCGTACACCAAGAAAAACAAGGAAATAATTTATTTTGACAGTTATGGAAATTTAAGACCTCCAAAAGAGTTAATAAAATATTTTTTAAGTGACGGCAGCTTGAATACAATTAGATATAATTATGATTCTTTGCAAAACTATAATTCATATATCTGTGGACATTTATGTCTCTCATTTTTGTATAATCAATATAAACAACAGATTTTTTAATGGTGGGAGGTGAACCCCACCTGATGTCAGCATAGATCATTAATTTATAAGAGAAAATAATTGGATAGCCATCTAAAAGGCATTTCTTAATGTGTAGTGAAGAGTGTAGATTGGAAAAATCAATTATGCAGACATTTTGTGCATGCATGGGAGACTCTTCAGTTGTACCAAATAATACAGGACTGTATCAGTCATTCGATAAACGTTTACTGTCGTTTAAAAGATGGAATGGTGCTGTGGATCCTGCGGACCTCGCCCTGGCCGGATTTTATTACAGCGGCTGCCATGATGTAGCCAGTTGCTTTTGTTGTGGCGTCGAAGTATATAGATGGGAGGCAAGCGACATACCTATCAGTGAACATTTGAAATTTTCAGCAAATTGTTCCTACGCAAAATTAATGAAGAACCTATTGCTGCGAAATATAAAGGAGGGGCACACGTGTATTACAAAAAGCCATACGATTAATTGTAAAGGTGGATTCAAGTGGCTTGTGATAATAACCTTTCATCTAATAAGCATCTGCCTGTTTATTATACTTAGCATATGTTTTTATAATTAATACAAGAAAATAAATTATACATCTGTAATAATACATTGAAAATAATGCCCGTCTGTATATGGATTTGTCTAAGATGCAAAAGTGTTTTAGAAGAATGTAGTGCACCCAAGGATACTAAAATATATACTGTTTGTGCTAATTGTGATGTAAATTGTAGAAAGGCGAGTGCTGCCTAATATGTTTGTTTTTAAGTAGTTTCCAAAATGTTATCTATGTATACAATAATCATCTGTATATTTAAGAATGTAACTTAGATTGTGGTTTATAATAAATATCTTTATAATAAGTAATTTGTTTCAATTTATATACCTTTCCTCAAGTTCAGTACTATGTTCTAGTAATGATTATATTATTTATTTTTTAATTTGAGATATATTGTTTAAAGTTATGATAAAAAAAATATTACGATTTGAAATATACTTACTATTTTTTCAACATCAATTTCATTCTACCACTTTTTCAAAGCACACATTAACTTCATAAATTTACTACATTTTTTATGAAGTCAAATTTAACCAGAGTATAAAAATATTTCACTGTTCAAAACACATTGAGTGTTGAAAATATTTTTTTGTTTATAATTTTTTCAGTGAATTTGTTTCACTTTTCATACTTTTAGTCTTGTTACTAAAATTGTTACTGTCTGCTTTTAAGCATTTGTATTTTTTGAAACTTAGAAACCTAAAGTAAAATAATAAATAAGAGAAAATAATAATTTTAAAATATTTTATTAAAGAAAAATTACAAAGTTTACTACTCGTCTTCACTTATTGGCATATGTTTAATAAAATTTTTACATTTTTTTAGCTCCGTGTCCACTACACCGATCTTCGCCTCCAGCATATCGGCGTCCTGCGCTATGACTTGCTGCCGGTGTAGATGTTGTAGCATCTTTGTTTTTCCCAGCTTGAGGTTCTGGGCGTACCGGGCCGTGTTGTTGACAAGGAAGGCTCTTGTGTCTTGCTCGTAGCGCTTCTTGCTACGAGCAATTTTCTCCTCCTGTTTTCGGACGTCCCCTCGAATTATATTGAGCCATCCGTCCAGCTCAAATTGGAGGAGCGCCTCATCTTCTGCCCTCCGGTACGCCGCCTCCCTCCGGGACTGTGTGGATGATGGTGTTGCCGCCCGCAGCACCTCATCTTCGGCCCTGCTATACATCGCCGCTCTCCGGGACTGGGTGGATCTCGACGGTCCTGGCGTTGCCGCATCCGCCCGCTCTGTTATTTCCGCTGTGGTTACTGCAAAGAAAAAGCAAATTAGATGTGCAATTATTTAACCGAAAAAATAAAAAATGCTTTACCTGGTTGTTCTAACTCCATCGAAATTGGCCTCAAATCGGTAAAGGACCCCTCCAGTACCTGGATGCCGGACCCGATGGTAGACGGGGCCGCCTGGTTGTCCAGGTACTTCGAAATTTCCTCCTCCAACGTGGTGTTTGAAAATATGTCCGCATCTCTAGCGGTAGCGGCGGTTGCGGCGGTTGCGGCGTTAGCTTGATACTTGTACATTTTTCAGGAAAAAAAATGAATAAGGAACAGGAAACAGGAACAAGGAATCGCGTAGACACGAAGATTTAAAAAAAACTTAAAAAATAATTAATACTAAAAAATAAAATGACTTAAACTCGGATTTTATATCTATATACACTTAAAATAATTAACACTAAAAAAATGACTTAAACACGAACTTAAAAACCTTAAAAAACTTTAAATTAAACCGAACACTAAATTAAATGATAATTAACTAACACCGAAAACTATTTAAAAAAACTAACACCGAAAACTATAAAAAACTAAGTAAGATTATATATAAAAAAACTAAGTAAACGTTTGGTAGAGGAAGCGTATTAACAGGTAGAACTGTGGATACAGAATGAACTGTAACGCTCGTCATAGATTAAATAATGCACAGTCCCCTCTCGTACCATTTGCGGTGGGGCGATTGAAAAGCAGTAAGTGCGAGTGAAATAAACTGCATTATATGAAATTGATTAAACTGCATTTAATGAATGTCAGCGAGGTTGGTCACCTATATGGCGTGATCGTACATTTTCCGGTGTTATATTACGTTGCACGTATACCGACTTGTGATTTAACATAATGTTCAAGTTATGACAAATAATTTAAAAAATATATATTATTCACTGTAACAAATATCACATTTTATATACTAAGACAATGTTTTTTGGTAATTTCACCGTTAGTGCCGAATTTCATGACCCTCTAGAATTTTTTAGGTTAAAAATCGATTACATACAATGTCTCATTGTGCCTGTACAGAACCAGATCAGATTTTTTTAAATATTCTTGTAAATACAAGAACTTTAGTTACTCAAATTTTTATTTCAAATTTTATATATATGTAAAAAATAATGTGGTAGAATATTTCTTGTTAAAATGGGACATTATTAACAATACATATTAATTACTATAAGCATAGCAAGTGTTGTATTTTTAATATATTTAATTTAGGCATAATATTTAGACTCAATTATTATACGAGGTGAATTTTTCAAATCGTCTCTATAAATGTAGGAATATTATGCGCCCTCAACTAAGCTGGTCGAGTTTTGAAAAATGTGACCTTGAAAACGTTTTTTGGGTGTCAAATTACAGCCAGAATATGACTTTAAAACGCTGTTTGGGTGTCAAATTACAGCCAAAATAATTTTTTATTAGTAATTCGACCTTGACCGAAATTTTGGGTATAAGAATACCGCCGAAAGCAACTTTGACTTTGACCTTGTCTCTCAAAATTAAATATATTCGTAAATATTTGACCTTGTCTTAATTTTCGGCTGTCAGAATCTGCCGAAACCAAATTTTTGTGTGAATATTTAACCGCGCATTCATTTTTGAGTGCGAAAATACTGCCTAAACGAAGTTTCTGTTTAAAGCTTTGAACATGACTACATTTTAGGGTGCCAAAATACTCCCGAAATTAAATTTGTTCGTAAATATGTGACCTTATCTTCATTTCGGCTGTCAGAATCTGCCGAAACCAAATTTTTATCTAAAATTTTGAACTTGTCCGGTGATCAAATTACTACCGCAACGACATTTTTTGTCTAAAAATTGATTTTATTTGCATTTTTCTAGAAGATCAACTTACCACCTAGTTAATTAAGTGGTGGGAGAGGGGGAGGTATATAAAAATGAATGTGAAATCGATTAACGCATTAATATCAGACTTTTCCTTAAATACAGTTATTTGGTGTCGAATTTAAATACAGTTATTTGGTGTCGAATATAGTTCCTTGTAAAAACTATAATTTACAATGCAGTGCCCCCAGTGCAAAAAACAGTTTTCATCAAAAAGCAGTTTGTCACGTCATCGTCGTGAAAGCTGTGCCTATAGAGAAATAGGTGCACATAGTGCCCCGAAAAAAATCAAACTAAGCAATTGCAATAACGAATTTGAAAATCTACCCGGACCTTCTGGCATGCAGAATCATACAAAATCTCAAGAAATTATTATTCGTTGCCCGCAATGCTATGAAAAAATGCCTAAAAATAAATTAATGGGACATTTGAAAAGTTTTTCTCATAAGAAAGTCATCAATATTGTGGAAGATGGAGTAGAAAAACTTCAGAGCGCATTCAAGAGCCGAATTTCGAGTTACCGTTTTTCCACAAAAAAGCAGTACACAGATATCTCTCAGTTTTTGGAAGAAGTAAAAGTGAAAGTCATCTCAGTTATTGAGAAGTATATTAAAATATTCTTCAGCATAAAAATTAATATGGAATTATTTGGACTTTATGTTATTGAGGAGAAAGAATTGTCAGATATTAAATCATTTAACACTAAAAATAAAATTGTGACACATTCATTGGATTTATCAAATTTGTATAACGAGTTCAAAGAAGAGATCATAGAGAAAGCATCAACTTTTCAGGAGCGAGATTCAGGTATGTTTAAAAAATTTGTATTAATCACAGTTTATGTATAACATCCATATTTTCATTTTTTTTTCAAACATATTAAATATTTTTTAGGATGGGCTCTGAAGCACGTTAGTTTTCTCGAAGTCAACTTGAACAAATTCAACCCGTTATTCGCATCATCATACATCAAGTTACCTAAATCTATTGAAAATAAGAGAGCTGTTTTGAATATTCAAAATAATGATAACAAGTGTTTTGCTTATGCTATCAACGCTGCAATCTTCCCAGCGGATGGACCTCCTCATGAAGTGGCATCATATCCTCATTACTCAACATTGCTCAATTTTGAAGGTATTGATTTTCCTGTCAAATTACATGATATTCAGAAATTTGAAATTTTAAATAATATATCTATAAATGTATTTGGGATAAATAATCAATACGAAAATGGTAAAATGGTTAGCGAAATTGTGGGCCCCCTACATTTCACAAATAAAAAACAAAATACACACGTAAACTTATTGCTCGTTACTGATATTGACGGTAATAGTCATTACACACTTATTAAAGACTTGTCACGATTAGTCTCTAGCCAGAGATCTAAGCATCACGGTAGAAATTATATTTGCGACGGTTGTCTCTTGTTTTTTAATTCTCCTGAGAAATTGCATGCTCATGAAAGAAATGACTGTAATCATTTGTGTACTGTACTACCAGACCCAGAACCTAAAATCAATAAATGTGGGGAACTAATTGCAGGAAATATCTTGAAATTTGTTAATGTCGAGAAACAATTACCGGTTCCTTTCGTGATATATGCAGATTTTGAAAGTTTGTTAAAACCAATTCATTACAGTGAACCATCTGACAGTAAATCTTTCTCCGTTAAAACTTATCAACACGAGCCGTACTCATTTTGCTTCTACCTAAAGTGTAATTTTGATGATAATCTTTCCAAACTTGAATATTATCGAGGTATTGATGTTGTGGAAGTTTTCGTTAAAAGACTGGATGAGCTTGTTTTACAATTATATCAGAATCACTTAAAAAATATAGTTGAAATGAAACCATTATCTCAGAATCAACAAGATATTTTCAATAATAGCCAAATTTGTCATATATGTGATAAACCTTTTGAGGATGGTGATGAAAAGGTCCGCGATCACTGCCATCTTACTGGTGATTTTCGTGGACCTGCACATTCGCATTGTAATTTGAATTTTAAGATACCTAAATTTATACCAGTATTCTTTCATAATTTAACTAATTACGATTCCCATTTATTCATTAAAAAATTAGCTTTAAAGCAAGAAAGTATACAAGTTCTTGCGCAAAATAAAGAAAAATATATTACATTTTCTAAACAAATTCTTGTAGATACATTCTTCTATGGTAGAAAACCGAAGAAAGTTTTTATAAAATTAAGATTTGTCGATTCTTTTCGCTTTTTACCAGCTTCCTTGGATAAACTAAGCCAAACGCTAGAAACACATCAATGCCTCGAAATAAGAAAATTTTATACCGATGACCAACAATTCAATTTATTAAGACGTAAAGGTGTCTTTCCATATTCTTACGTAGATTCACTGGAGAAATTGGATGGTACCGAATTGCCATCAAAGGATGAGTTTTTTAATATCTTGAGTGGCGAATCAATTTCCCAGGAAGATTATGATCGGGCTTGTAATGTGTGGAATACATTTAATTGTCAAACTCTTGGCGAATATTCGGACATTTATTTAATATCAAATGTGTTGCTTCTTGCCGATGTTTTTGAGAATTTTCGACAGATATGTCTACGGACATACAAATTAGATCCTGCACAATATTTAACAGCGCCATCATTAAGCTGGGATGCTATGTTGCGAAAAACTGGTATCGAACTTGAGCTTCTAACTGATATCGATATGCTTCACTTCTTTAGGAAAGGAATACGTGGCGGTGTTAGCCAATGTAGTAACAGAAAAGCTGTCGCTAATAATTCATTCATTTCCAATTATGATCCATCAAAACCAACGTCATATATATTATATCTAGATTCTACCAACTTATACGGAAGCTCAATGAGCCAGAGTTTGCCAACGGGCGATTTTAGATGGTTGAAAGACTATGAAATTGAAAACTTTGATTGCACTAATCTCGATAATAATTCTCCAAAAGGTTATATACTGGAAGTAGATTTAGAATACCCACAGCATTTACACGACAAACACAATGATCTACCGTTTTGTCCGGAGACCTTTGTACCCCCTGACTCAAAAAATTCAAAATTAATATTAAATTTACATGATAAACATAAATATATTACCCATTACAGAAATTTGAAACAATGCTTAGAACATGGATTAATACTTAAAAAAATACATAGAATTATAGAATTCTCACAATCTGCTTGGTTAAAAACATACATAGATTTGAATACTGAACTTAGAAACTCTTCTAAAAATCCGTTTGAGAGAGATCTTTATAAATTCTTAATAAATTCAATATTCGGAAAGACAATGGAAAATGTAGATAATAGGGTTGATGTGAAGTTAGTATCACATTGGAGAAATAGTATAGGTAGTATAGGTGCTGAAGGACTTATTGCAAAGCCTAATTTTAAATCCTGTAGTGTATTTTCAGAAAATTTACTCGCAATTCAAATGTCACTATTAAAAATATTTTATGATAAACCGCTCTACATAGGCTTCACCATTTTAGATATATCAAAAACTATAATATATGACTTTTTTTATAACTTTATAAAGAAAAACTATGAGGATAAAGCTGTTCTTTGTTACACGGATACCGATTCATTAATTTTACAAATTCACACCGAAAATGTTTACGATGATATTAAAACAAATATAGAACTCTTCGATACATCTAATTTTTCAATTCCAAACGTGCACAACATTCCGAAAACGAGGTCAACTCCAGGGAAAATGAAAGACGAATATGCCGGTACACCGATAGAAAGCTTTTTCGGTACTGGGGCGAAAGCTTACTGTGTTAAAACAAATGATAATGTTATGAAAAAAGCCAAAGGGGTATCAAAAAGTGTTATTAAAAATCAGTTACATTCAGTGGATTATAAACAAATTGTAGAAGACGGCGGCCTCATATACCGAAAAATGTATGTTTTTTCTTCACATCTGCATACGATATATACTGAGTTGAGAAATAAAGTTGCGCTTTCCGCACAGGATGACAAGCGTTATGTTATACCGGGAAGCACAAAAACTCTTGCTTGGGGGCATTACTCCATTCCTAATTTCCTCAATAACGCTAACCATAATACTAATGATGATGCTTTAACGATTCTTTTAAGGGCATTTGATGAGATTATTGAACAGGAAAATCATGATACCGACTTTGATTTAGGTTTATTGTAAGTTTTTTGTTTTAGTGTAAAAAATGTTTTGTACTTATTTCAATCCTCAAAAATTTGCTTTTTTTAATACCAGTATCCATTTTTGTTTTACTGTAAAAATGTTTATAATTTCAATATTCAAAAATTAGCTTTTGAAATTATTGACTTGGAATCTGGTGTGAGAAATTTAAGTCAGAAATTTTCAAATCTTCAATTCGATGCAGAGCATGAGGCAGTATATGGAATGGGAAGATTTTACTCTGAAGATGAATGTAATGAACTAGCTTAAAAAATATGAAGTGGGCTATGAAGTTTGTCGAAAATTTTTGGAAAAGAGAATATGCGAGAGATGTCTCGTCCAGGATCTGATCAAATTGTGGTTAGGCGGATTTTTGCATCGAATAAAACAATATTTGGAGCCGGAACTTGCAAGCAGAGTATTTCAAGAGGATAACTGAATTATTTAAATATTTTATATTGTATTGTATTCAAAAATTAGCATTTTTATATAAATATCCATTTTTGTTTGTAAATGTTACGAAATAACTACACAAAAGTTTGTAATTTCAATCTTCAACAATTGTTATTCTTTTATTATCATTATCCACTTTTGTTTGTAAAGTTATACCAAATAACTGTATTTTAGGAAAAGTCTGATATTAATCAAATAAATTATTAATTTAAAAAAATATTTTTATTTAAAATCCTATGCATTATTGTAATAATAGATATATTTATTCTTTTTTTCAAATACTTCACTATATAATATATAATTTGGAGTGAATAATGAACTTCTATCTTCGCAAGTTGAATAGAATTACAGGATGTGAAAGTACAATGAACTGCTGATGTTGCATGTTAAATAATACCGGATATGTCAGTATAATGAACTGCTAACTTTGCAAGTTGAATGAACTGCTGACATTGCAAGTTAAGTAATACCGGATGTATCAGTACAATGAACTGCTGACATAAGCTGCATAAAATGCCGGATGTCAGTATAATGAACTGCTAACTTTACAAGTTGAATGAACTGCTGACATTGCAAGTTAAGTAATACCGGATGTATCAGTACAATGTACTGCTGACATAATCTGAATAAAATGCCGGATGTGTTACAATAAACTTGTAAATTGAATAAATTATGGTATGCCTAAGTACAATAAATTGCTGACTTCACAAGTTAAATGGACTGCTGACTCCACAAATGTAGTCAAATAGGCATGTCTGAAATAATGTGGGGGGTATGATCGTTCACTATAAATCTGAAATATTAGTAGAACTCGTCAGTTAACAGTTTTTTACTTCATCCGAAATAAAGTTAATATCGAAAGATGTGGATGTGCTACGTCAAAGAAGTTGAGATTACGGACTTAGAAAGTGGTGTTCGCCATTTAAGTCAAAAATTTTCAAATCTTCAATTCGACGCAGAGCATGAGGCTGTATATGGAATGGGAAGATTTTACTCTGAAGATGAATGTAATGAACTAGCTAAAAAATATGAAGAGGGCCATGAAGTTTGTCGCAAATTTTTAGAAAAGAGAATATGTGAGGGATGTCTTGTCCAGGAGCTGATCAAATTGGGGTTAGGCGGATTTTTGCATCGAATAAAACAATATTTGGAGCCAGAACTTGCAAACAGGGTACATGTTCAAGAGGATAATTGAATTATTTAAATATTTTATATTGTATTGTATATTGTACTGTATTTTGTGTTATTTGCAGATATTAAAAATAAAAAATAAAAAAAACAAAATTCTGTTTAGTATTATTTATTATAAAATCAAGAAATAAAATTTTCATACAAATAATAGACATTAGACAGTGCACACATACATTTATTATTTGAATGGTAAAAACATTTTGGGATCGACTTCTTTAAAGTTGGTCGCTCGTCAAGTTCTAATACAGGTTGGGTGATAAAGTGTCTGATGTAGTTTGCTTTTTCGTTTCCTTTTACATAAACGCAATCTGCCGCTGAAGTCAAATCCTGAATAATTTGACCGAACATATGCAATGGTGTAAATCCATCAGCCCATTTGATGCCGTGATGATTTCTTGTTAGCCATGTTACTTGATGTTCTATCTCTGGTGAGAGTAAGTTAAATGGGTATGGTGGTTTAAAAATATAGTGGCACATTTTTACACCGTCATAGCCTGCGAGCTCTTTAACAATAAATTCGTTGTTTTCTATTTTAAATCCTTGAATGTCCACAACCAGCTTCATAGTTTTAGATTATGCAATTTTTTTAAAACTTTTTTCTTCATGCAATAAAATTCCACTATTTTTCTTAAGTATTTCAGTTTTTTTCTGTGTTCCTTCAATAGTCGCACATATTCTGATCTCCTTATCATACTAACTGACTTCTTCGAACTACTTTTTGTTTATGCCAGCAAAGAGAAACATGTAGTGCGCATGTCAATGTTGACGTACAATTTTAGTTAAAGGGTTATAAGTGAAATGTTTCTCATGTAATATAAGACAATATGCAGTAATATCCGAAGTAGTGGGGATATCCGTCTCAAACTCTATTCTCATGACCACTGACCCCGTTTGTATAACTTCTTTTTGACGTGAACAGTCGATATGCGTTATTGGTGCATAATCCTTAAATTCTCTTGGATTAAGAATAGGCTGATTTATTTTGTGATGATAGTAGGATTCCTGAAAATTTGCAAACATGTCATAGAGGGTTGCGTATTTATTGCTTTTAAAGTCTAAGTATAAATCGTTATATGGATATCTTTCAGAATTCAAGAAGACTCTTATGTTTCTAAGTCCACAGTCATCGAATTTGCTCATATCAGTTGTAATTTTCCCTTTTCTATCTTTCTGAAATGCTATTATTACATGTCTAGGAGTTTCTACCTTAGTAGACGTCTTAACAGGCCATGTATGTCTGCTCGACGGAGGTAGAGATGGATATTCAATTAATTCCCAGCTTCTAAATTTTATAGGGAGATCTACATTACGACTTATAAGTTTATTCAACCTAAGCTGTTCTGACATATTAACAGTGACATGAGGGACCCTCCAAAATAGTTTACTAATAGTAATTTTAGGTTTTTCAGCTTCATCGCTACTTGTAATGCTGTCTAGATCATTACTGTTACGTATTAATACTAATTCTTGTCTCATATTAATGACAATTTTTCGAAAATCTTCAAAAAATCCAACTAGTAGTTTTAATGGAATGCAAACATTGAAATTTCCTTTTACATCGGCTATAATTTTTTCACCCACGCCTGTTTTCTTTTTTGGAAACCATCCAGCATTTTGCATGGAAATACTTTCATTTTCATTGTATGATATATAATTCTTTAAAGTTGAAACTAATCCAACATTTCTCGCTCCATCTATTACAATTCCATTCATTTCATATCTAATTTCACGAAACAAAAACGCAATACCATTATTAATAAACTCCAGTGCAACAGTCTCAGTTCCATCCTCTTTGATTAATTTTCCTTCGATGTACAAATAACTATTGCACGGTGCAGTATAAGCATCTAAATCTTGAATAGGGATTCTTATTTCATCATTGTAATCCAAAGTTCCGGATATATTGGATTGATATGTATGGAACTGGTACTCCGCAACAGAGTTGTCGCTAAAGGGCTGATCAGTAATATTTAGTAAATCCATTATACTAAAACTTCCAATCCAACTGATTTTAAATATTGACGATTTTTTAATGTTAATGGTTCGATATTTCTTTTAATACTGTTGATTTCCTTCTTTCTAGCTCTTTTATAGTATGGCTGATGCTTGTAAACGGATGGCGTTGAATTAAATATCAGCACCATTTAATTATCTAATTGATTTTCTAAGATGGAGTCTAACAGTTAAAGTCTCTTTTTGAAAATTAACAAGTTGCCCTGCTTGGTCTACTATTTTGACAGTGATGTTGCTAATAGTTTTAACGCACACTGGGAAATAAATAATGTTTAAAGGTGACTCCACTATTTTATACCCAACAGGCACTGTTGGAAAAAACTGATGAATAATATGTACAGGTTGTCCATTAGAAAAAGAGCCTACTGCAATGCTGCAATCGACACAGATAGCATTCACTTTAGATATCTTTACGGTATTATCGGAAGTATTGCTATCGTTAACCTTTAACTCTCTCTTCTCGAAACCTAATACTGGACCTATCGAATCTTTCACGTTGAAATTAATTCTCGTATTTGCACGTATAGTGACTTTAGAAGTATTAATATCTGTGGTAATTCTGATAACTGCTTCATCATCTTCTTCGTTTATTTTGTTTACTATGAATTTTATAATGTCATCAATTTCATAACATCCCTCAGGAATTTCAGTTATATGTTCAGAATTTCCCCCCCATGCAAATTTATTATTACTGTTGTCAATATTTGGAATAATATTATAAGTATCAAAATTTACTAATCCAATTTCATAATCTACTTCATCATCTAAATATATTGCTGGATTGAAACTGTAGTTTAATACGGAAGATTCTGCACTAAGAGTGAAAGTAAACGACATATTTACACATTAACGGTTTATAATGAAATGATCCTAAGATGCATGCATACGAGGGTTCACCTCCCACCAATCCACCAATGATATGAGGGGGTGTGGTTTATCCCCTCCACTCAACCAATCCGCTTAGGTGGGCGGAGCTTATCCCCTCCCATCGACCAATTACAATACATGGGTGGGGTTTATCTTGACCAATCACAATAAGTGGGTTGATATTCACCTCCCACCAATCGACCAATCATATTATGAGGGGTGTGGTTTATCCCCTCCACTCAACCAATCCGCTTAGGTGGGCGGAGCTTATCCCCTCCCATCGACCAATCACGTTCGGGGTGGGAGGAGGAGTGGGGGGTATACATGGAGGTATGGAGGGGGGTACGCGGCTTTCTTATTATTAACCTACTTACGCTCTGCTGCGGTGGAACTTAACAGTGTCTATGAGATGCGAACTCCGGGTATTGAAGGTATCACTTGCACTGCACTGATGGGACCCAAAACTAAGTCGAAACCGGTCTGCAGTTAGTGACATCCTGAGATGAAGGAGGCCTCGTATCTTTCTCGTAGCATTTGAGCATTCCAAGTCATTGTATTTTAGTGCTAACTGTGTTTAGACAAAAACGGAAAATAATGTACTGTAATTTGTTGAGTCGTTATTTATATAAGACACTTGCAGATCGGTTGGAAAACTATAATTCCTATATTTTATATTTTTATAATTTGAATGATATGCAAGATATAGTCAATGGCTTTACTAGTTTTTTTAGTACCGCATTTACAAATCTAACTAACCTTATAAATGATAATTTAAATTCATCGCTTCATAGTCAACATCTGCATCTTGCAAAACTTACTGATGACATTCTCTAAGCTTTGTTTAAACTGAAACCTAAATTTGTTAAAGGTTCTGATGGTGTCCCTGTATTCTGTGACGTGAACCGTAAGGAAATGGCCTTTTCGGTTAAGCACTCACCGGCTGCTCTTCTGTTCGGAGGCGGGTCGTAGGTTCTTTCGATAACTTTAACTTAACCAACAGTTTATATTGAAGAAAGAGTTGTTAATTTGTAAGCTCTGGGGCGCCAGTCAATTTCTTGACAGAGAAGGGGTTAGAGACCAGAATAAAAAAATTAAGTAATGTATACTAAATATAATAATAGTAAAAAAATGTATAAATACAAAGCCACCAACAAATAATAATATAATACACAGGATAAGGTATAACACAATTGCTAAAATTAGATTTACTAAGCTATGAGGGTGTGAGGCACAAATGGAACAAAAAAAGTTAAAAAGATTAAATTGATTTTATGGCCTCTCCGGCTATGAATATTTTAACTTCTAGAATATTTCAGATTTTAGAAATAAAAAAGGTACAGTACAAATGACCCTGACCTTGTCAGTAATCCTGAAGGGATAAAGAAATCTCAAAAAAACAAGATGGAATTTAAATTCCCAAACAGCTGTTTAGTTAACAATAAAAAAATATTTAATTATGACGCTTTTCCAAAAAACATTAATCCATTTACGATGCAATACTTTGTCCCTAAATAATGAAATGTTGGAGGCTCCTCCCTGCAGTTGTAAACTAGACCAGTTGTACTTACAGTCGTTAAGGCGAAGGCTGGAGAATTAGAATAGTTACCAACTAGCTGGACCAACAAACCATTCAGCAAAACTAAGCTGGTTGAAAACGATGACCGAACATCTCAGGTGGAACGTCTTAGTTCTTTTAGATTACATGACCCGTTCCGGCATCCACGACAGGTGTTATGTGTCCTCAAGCCACATAAGTGGGTAATACCTGCGACTGGCTTAAATCTTTGAGTGTCAGATTATCGGGTGAGGGTTGGCAAGGCCCTCCAAAAAAACCTTAGATGTTCTTAGGTTTTCTATTACAGAAAGGTGGTGTCTGCACTTGGCTGGAGTTACAGCAAAAATAAAAAAAATCCTCCACAAAAATTATCATTTTTCCCTCTAATCCGGGGCTACCAATTATAGCATAAAATTCCTATAGTAGAGTAGAGCCAAGTTTGAAATGCCCCATTTGATCTGTCTTTTAATAGACCAGTATTCCTGAGATGTTGTCATTGTATTTTCACACTATTTATTTGTTGGTTATATTAATGTCATCTGACATTGCCTTCCAATTCAAAACTATAGACTGTAGAACCCTCTGTTGTTGCCTTAATTTACTACAATGTATTGAGTGTTGCATAAGGTCGTCAAGTGAAATATGCAAGAAGTCGCATTATAGCCCGGGCGCGCATGAAAAATGGATTATTCAAAAAAATTATGTTACACACCCCCTCTTCCTCGAAAAAAATATTTTAGCTACGCTGAAATATTTTAACAACTTATTTCTAAACCGACACCAATAGAATAATTTTAAACGAACTAACATAACTTACTATCTAATGTTACCTAAACAACGAAAGATTAATAAAAACATATCCGGGTATATCACTTTCAATATTTATTATTTCAAGCTGAAATAAAAATTATAAGTAACGGATACTTTAAGACAAAATCGGTGTAAAATACATGACACGAACATGTATTGAGACAAAATCGTTTAAAAAGATAAATGACAAGTAAACGTTGACAAAATCTTTTTATAAAAGTACAAGTAATAAATACATATCAGGACAATATCAAAAAAAATAGCAATAGCAAATCTTGAGACAAAATCTACAAAAAAACTAACAGTAATAGTAATATTTATTAATCGTAATAGTAAGCTTATTAAAGTCACAATCGGTTTATTCGATGATCCTCTCATTCACTCCCGCATTCGTATCACTTTCATACAAAACCACACACTAGGATTCCTCTAAATCATTGAAGGGCTTAATGTCCTTCACGTGCCAATGACCTACGTTATTTCCAGTCACATCATCTTCAAGTTCGTAGACAAGAGGCGAAACTACTTTAACCACGCGACACAGAATATTTTTGGGCGCTAATTTTGCTGAAAAACCTTGAGCGGCATCTGACAAAACATACTGTTTTTTCCAGACTAGGTCGCCTACTGCATACTCATCTGCTTTACGTTTTCTCAAGTTGTACGTGTGGGAATTCTTTTCGTATGCCTTTTTTAGGTAATCCTGCACATCTCGATAAATTTGTGGTAGTTTGGCCAACTCGTCAGCATATTGTTCTCTATTGAACGGGTTTAAATTATAATCTCTCACGGTTCCCACAGTTCCATAAAATTTTCCATCAACAGGTACATATCGTCCAAAATTTAGATAAACTGGACTATAGCCAGTGGATTCATGGATAGCCGTCCTTAAGGCATAACCAATTTTAGGAATTTCTCGGTCCCAATTCTTATGTTGTTCATCGACAATATAAGAGCGTACCGCAGTACCTACAACTCTATTCACTCTTTCCACTTGGTTCACTTGCGCATGGTACAGGGCATTGTACCAAATACGTACTCCGTACTTTTCACATATGGCTTTAAATTCCTTGCTAGTAAATTGTGAACCATTGTCGCACATTAACATTTGAGGACTGCCAAACATAAGAAAAACGTCATTTTCCAAAAATTTCACTATAATCTTTGAATTTGCCTTACGCATCGGGTGAAGTAACACAAATTTAGAAAAATAATCACACACAACCAAAAGATAACTAAAACCTTGTTTGGATCGAGGCAATGGCCCCCATATATCTACAGAAATGGCTTGCCATGGAAAAGAAACTTGTTTCTGCTTTCCCATAAAACCAGGCCTCGCCGTATTATTTGCCTTTTGCGCAGCGCACACTCGGCAACGCTTTACGTAATTCTTTACGAAGGTCCGCATTTTAGGAAAATAATATAATTCTCTTAGTCTACACAGCGTTTTCAATACACCCAGGTGAGCTGCTGTGGGGTGATTATGTAACGATTCGATTAAAGTTTTACGATAATATTTAGGTACTACTACCTTCCACTCACGAATATTAACGTTAACCTCATACTCTAGGGAAACATGTTTATAAAGTAACCCACCCTTAATCATCCAGTCGGGATACTCATTGGGATGGTCCGTTACTTTGTTCAACATTTTAAGATACCATTTATCTCTTTTACATTCATCTATCTCCAAGTTCAACATGGATACTTCACTAATAGGTGCTCTTGACAATGCATCGGGTACTACATTCAAAGAACCTTTACGGTGTTCAATAACCATGTCATACTGCTGCAATTTTACCGCCCACCTAGCAAGTTGACCACTTGGGTCCTTCAAACGGTTCAACCACAGTAGACTGTAATGATCGGTTATTACCTTAAAAGTTGTTCCTTCGATGTAACAACGAAATTTATCGACTCCGTGTAACAGTGCAGTTAATTCTTTCTCTGTGGACGTATATTTTCTTTCGGCCGCCGTTAGAGTTCTGCTAGTAAAGGCTATGACGACCTCCTGACCTTCATTCGATAGCTGCGTTAAAATACAGCCTACCCCCGCATCGCTGGCGTCGCACTGGATCGTAAATGGCTTTTTAAAATCGGGACTTACTAAGATGGGTGCCGAGACTAACGCTTCTTTTAGTTTTCGAAAAGATTCCTCTGCCTTCTCATCCCATTGGAGTTTCTGCGATTTTCTCTTTCCTTTCATTAGATTAGTCATAGGGACTGTCAAGTCAGAGAAAAATGGCACAAACCTACGGTACCAGCCACAAAGTCCTAGAAATCTTTTTAATTCGGTGACTGTTTGAGGTCGTGGATAATTTACCATGGCGCTAACTTTTTGCGGGTCGGTTCTCAACCCTGCACCGTCTAGTAAAAAGCCTAAATAACGCAACGAAGATAAACAAAACTCGCACTTGTCTAAATTAATGGTAAGGTTAGCTCCTTTTAGCCGTTCGAACACTTTCAATAATACTTCGATATGTTTTTCAAATGATGGGGTAGCGATTATGATGTCATCTAAATAGACGAAAACAAACGGTTCTAGTTCGTATCCCAACACGGTATCCATTAAACGTTGCTGTGTCTGAGCTGCGTTGTGCAATCCAAATGGCATGACTACGAATTCAAATAATCCTCTTGAAGGTACGACAAACGCTGTCTTCTCACAAGCTGTTTCTTCTAATGGTATTTGCCAGTAAGCACATTTCAGATCTATACTGGAGAGATACCTTGCATTGGTTAATTTACTTAAAATGCTGTCTACTCTAGGAAGTGGATAAGCATCCTTTTTAGTGAGGCTGTTTAGCTTTCGGCCATCAAAGCAAAATCTTAGTTCGCCACTATGCTTCTTTACCAAAAGTACTGGTGAACTCCATGGACTCGTTGAGGGACGTACCACACCCAATTCTAACATTTTGTCTAGTTCTTTTTGTAAATGGTTCAACATATAAGGAGACATGTTATGATGTCGCTGTTTTATCGCCTCAGCATTTCCCGTGTCGATTTTATGAACGATGGCATTTGTTCTACCTAGCTTGGTACCAGATTTCCATGAAATAGCATGAAACTCTGTGAGCACATCTTCTAATCTTGTCTTTTGGTCTTCGTCCAATTCAGCTCTACCGTAAACAATTCTCTCTTCCTCCATACCATACACAGAGAAATTTTCATAAAAACAAGGTAATTCATCTCCGTTATTACCAATAAGGTACGAATTTGTTTCATAATCTAGCTTCACTTGAAATGCTTTGCCAAAGTCGCTACCATGAATAAGAGTATGTGTTAAAGATGGAACCACAAAGACTCTAATAATTTTCAAACAATCACTTACACACACTGGTAAATTCACATAACCTATAATTTCTTGTGGCGCTCCGTCAGCAGTAGTTACGTTTGCCCCATTATAGTCAAAAATTTGCAACTCAAACTTTTTGATTAAACTCATACCTTCATGACCAAACGCTGAATGAGTTGCTCCTGTATCGAGTAATGCGACTACTTGATCACTAAATACATTGACAGAGATGTACGGTCTGTTATCATTCTTCCGAGTAACCAATAACATGTTTATTTCTTCATTCATAGTATCCGTTAACAAAGCAGACTTTTCTTCCTTCTTACCACAAACTTTTCTGTGCTCTTCCAATGGAACTTTATAAAACAATTTCACTTTATTAAGCCACGTTTTCCATTCTTTTGAAGATGTATGTCCTCCCATAACTTTCTTTTTGTGGAAAGTGCAAACTTGCCTGGTTACATTTCTTGACATGTGAGAATTTTTATAGGTCTTTTGAAATTTAGCAGAAAAAGGGAAGCGCCGACCTACGAAGTGTCCCTTGGTGACCCGTTTTTTGAACAACGAGGACAATTCGGTCTAATGACTCCTACTTTGCCGCAACCATAACACTTTGGTGTTCTTTTCTGAGGTGGCAAGCTCTCATGCCTCGACTTCCTTGGACAATCTCTCCTGAGATGACCTACTTCCTTACATAAAAAGCACTGTACGTTAACAGTCGATTTCGTGGAAGACGAAGGCAAATGCGCTAAATCAGGTTCGAGTAAAGATATATTTTTCTTAAAGTTAAAAGAACGTCTCTGATTCTTATTAACCACTCCAGCTTCTTCTAAAGGTCGACATATCTCAGCCAATTTATCTATCGTTGTAATATTTTGCAGGGCTAAGTGTACTTGATATTCCTGCAATAAATTTCCCTTGATGGTTTTAAGTTTTTCTGACTCGGGGGCTTTGACAGTAAGACGTGAAAACAAATTTTCCATTGCACAGATGTATATAATCACCTTTTCATCTTCTCTTTGCATTCGACTTCTAATAGCGTCCCACAGCCTGTCGTCTGAATCACTAGGTAAAAAGTCTCTTCGTAAAGCTGTAACTAACTCATCCCATGAGTTCACGGTGTTTCGTATGCGTCGATACCAGACTCTTGCAGCGCCTTCAAATAATTCCACTGAACACCTGTAGAGAGTTTCTACCGAAACGTTACGAGAATAGCTAAGTTCTTCAACTTGTTCTAAAAATGAGTTGACTGAAGCACGAGTAGTGTCACCATTAAAAGTTAAATTCCATTTGTGAATAGGAAAACTTTTGCTGGAAGTCCCTGTGTCTTCTGGATTCGAGGTGGCCAAACGTTTAGCTTCTCCTTGTCTAATTCTTTCCATTACCTCTTCGACATCATCTTCCAGAATTCCCACAGTAACTAAATTGTCACCACGATAACCACTAATATCATCGTTGATATTTTCTGGTAACCTTTGCAGTCGACCTATCACGTGTATGCAGCGATTCTTGATACGTTTATAAACTTCATTATTAACACCATCAAAGTCTTCAGCCAATTCGGTTAGAGATTTAATACTGTCGTTGATTTCATTCTTCTCGGTGTCAAAATCAAAATTGTTCAGTTTGTAGACAACACCCGGTCTTGCTTTGTCTTTTTGCAATTCTCTCTTCAAAAACTTCCTTTTCTGTGTTAATTCCGCATTGGTAGTAGTCACGCCTCTTATCTTTAATTCATAACCTACTTCATGAGTTCGCAAGTAATAAGGATCCATGTCATAATTAGCGGCCATTTTGTTTTGATTTATGAAAGGAATTGTGTTATAACTCTAAAAACACAATCAACAGTGCACTTACGTATTACTTCCACAGTAAGATAATAACAAGGGGGCGAGCGTGGGTGCGTCTTTACTATGTACATACTTCGATATGCGATGTAAAGCAACGTAAGGCGCGGTTAGTACTTGGAATGGGTGACCGTTCCAACGAAGACCGCGTCCTCGCCTCACACATCTTCCAGCGGCTTGTATATCAGTGTATGCGCGGAAGCTATACAACCTTGGGCGAGGGTTGTATAGGGGATATACCATCCTTCGGAGGGGATGTAAAGCCGTCGGTCCCTTGTCTATTAAATGTTAGGCAAGTAAAAGATCCCTACTCTTCTTAAGGGAAGAGGTTCGGCAAAATTCCTGGTTGGGGGTAGCTCGTCTACAGGCGTCGGTGTTAGGCCTCAGTAGCGGAAATAGGCCGACGTTAAATAAATGTAAAAAAAAAAAAAAAAAAAAGATAATAACAATAACACAATAAATTGCTGTAACCACTTGAATAAATTATCGTTTACAGTACACTACTGTATAAAACGTACTAAAATAATAACTCCGTGTACATAACAATACACTAACACACTAAACGTGTTAAAAATATAAACTCCACGTATAACTTTTAAAAAAATCACACTAAAGCAAAAACTTGTTACGCATCTAACATGTAACCGTCTAAATCACACAACTGGTTACAAAATATAAGACGATATAATCACTAGACACCACCCTAGTATATCCTGACAAACCGTCAACTATTTCTTACCAAAAAAATATTTTACCGAACCCTCAAAAATAAAAGTGCCAATAAGTCTAAACCTGGTAAACCTTTCTAAAAAAATCCTGCTAACTGTTCTCTGGTCACGATTATCAAGTAATTTCAAATCAAGAAACAATTATATAGCTAATATAAACAACAGAGGTGTACTTCAGTTATTTTAAACTTATTAAAAAAATATGGTTCCAAACTCCAGTTGAATAACTATTGAATGCTAATGTTGAGCCCAAATTTTCAAAATTTACTTTTTTTTTTTATTCTGTCTCTTTAGGAAGTAGGAAGGGTAAAGGGAAAAGTTTACACAGCACCGGCCTCACCAGACATAAACTATTAGTATTAGTTAACTTGCAAATAACGCTGCAGATTTAAATTAGCTCGAAATTATTTAAATTATTTTCCTACCAGTTAATTTACAAAAAAATTACTAAAATATAGGCCCCTTTAGTTGGGCGTCAAGTTGTGTGACGTGAACCGTAAGGAAATGGCCTTTTCGGTTAAGCACTCACCGGCTGCTCTTCTGTTCGGAGGCGGGTCGTAGGTTCTTTCGATAACTTTAACTTAACCAACAGTTTATATTGAAGAAAGAGTTGTTAATTTGTAAGCTCTGGGGCGCCAGTCAATTTCTTGACAGAGAAGGGGTTAGAGACCAGAATAAAAAAATTAAGTAATGTATACTAAATATAATAATAGTAAAAAAATGTATAAATACAAAGCCACCAACAAATAATAATATAATACACAGGATAAGGTATAACACAATTGCTAAAATTAGATTTACTAAGCTATGAGGGTGTGAGGCACAAATGGAACAAAAAAAGTTAAAAAGATTAAATTGATTTTATGGCCTCTCCGGCTATGAATATTTTAACTTCTAGAATATTTCAGATTTTAGAAATAAAAAAGGTACAGTACAAATGACCCTGACCTTGTCAGTAATCCTGAAGGGATAAAGAACTCTCAAAAAAACAAGATGGAATTTAAATTCCCAAACAGCTGTTTAGTTAACAATAAAAAAATATTTAATTATGACGCTTTTCCAAAAAACATTAATCCATTTACGATGCAATACTTTGTCCCTAAATAATGAAATGTTGGAGGCTCCTCCCTGCAGTTGTAAACTAGACCAGTTGTACTTACAGTCGTTAAGGCGAAGGCTGGAGAATTAGAATAGTTACCAACTAGCTGGACCAACAAACCATTCAGCAAAACTAAGCTGGTTGAAAACGATGACCGAACATCTCAGGTGGAACGTCTTAGTTCTTTTAGATTACATGACCCGTTCCGGCATCCACGACAGGTGTTATGTGTCCTCAAGCTACATAAGTGGGTAATACCTGCGACTGGCTTAAATCTTTGAGTGTCAGATTATCGGGTGAGGGTTGGCAAGGCCCTCCAAAAAAACCTTAGATGTTCTTAGGTTTTCTATTACAGAAAGGTGGTGTCTGCACTTGGCTGGAGTTACAGCAAAAATAAAAAAAATCCGCCACAAAAACTATCATTTTTCCCTCTAATCCGGGGCTACCAATTATAGCATAAAATTCCTATAGTAGAGTAGAGCCAAGTTTGAAATGCCTCATTTGATCTGTCTTTTAATAGACCAGTATTCCTGAGATGTCATTGTATTTTCACACTATTTATTTGTTGGTTATATTAATGTCATCTGACATTGCCTTCCAATTCAAAACTATAGACTGTAGAACCCTCTGTTGTTGCCTTAATTTATTACAATGTATTGAGTGTTGCATAAGGTCGTCAAGTGAAATATGCAAGAAGTCGCATTATAGCCCGGGCGCGCATGAAAAATGGATTATTCAAAAAAATTATGTTACAATTCATTATTTGAGATTGTGCCTATGCTCTCGCAAAACCTCTAACCATCCTATTTAATTTATCGCTACGCACCTGTATAACCCCAGATGTATGGAAAACATTGCGGATCTGTCCTTTATTAAAAAAGGGTGATAAGAGCAACATTGAAAATTATAGAGGATTCATAATATGCAATTTTGACAAAGTTTTTGAAATAGCCTTACATAATATAATTGATCCGTACATTCAAACGGAGATTACAGCCCATCAGCATGGGTTCATGAGGAAGAGATCTACGATTACTAACCTTTTTAGTATTACTCAATTCATTGCTCAGAATATGGATGCAAATAGCCAGGTAGATGTAATTTATATAAATTTTTCAAAGGTTTTCGATAGGCTGAATCATAACATCATACTTCTAAGACTAGAAGAAGCTGGATTGTCCTTGCCTTTGCTGAATCTATTTAGATCACATCTTTTAGATATGAAGCAGCATGTTGAGTGTCGTGGGTTTATCTCTAATGAAATCTCTGTGACTTCTGGAGTACCACAAGGGTCCATTCTTGGATCACTCTTCTTATATTATTCGTAAATGATATTATCAAATGACCTCGATGTATACTATTTATTAAATGAAGATGATATAAAAAAATTTGTGTTATAAACAATATCTCAGATTGCTTAAATCTGCAGAATAACTCAATAACTAGTGTTACTTAAATAATCACCCTTTAAATGCCAGAAAATGCAATATAATTACATTCACTAAAAAAATATATTCCATATGGTATAATTATAAATTGGATGTCAGCCTAAGTCGGCCTGACTCAATAAAGGATCTGGGTGTCATATTCAATAGCAAATTATCTTTTAATCGCCACACTAATGAAACTATATAAATATATTGTATAGGAATTTAGGCTTCATCATAAGAAATACCAGGGATTTTACTGATATACAGGGAATCGTGCTGTAATTTAATGCACTAGTAAAATCTAAGTTAAAATATGCTGCTATAGTATGGTAATCTGACTATAAGATATATGCGGATAGTTTGGGGAATATTCAGAGGCGCTTTCTGAAATTTTTGTCATACAAGCTGGATGGCATATACCCTGCAGTCGAAATACCTCATACACAATTCCTAGGGAGATTTTCTGTACCCACTTTGGATGCTCGAAGAAAAGCACATTCGTTGATATTTCTTAATAATAATAATAAATAAATAAATACACCACAGGTAATGACGACCACCTTTATCCCGGAAGGCTCTAGAAGAGCCTTGTGTGGGAAGGGGCTACACATTTAGAAACAAGGGACACACACCCAATATTCGTGTATAGTGAAAAAATCCCTCTCACAGTATTTTCCACTGCCACGACCGGGGATCGAACCCGGAACTTTTGGGTGAGAGGCAAGTGCGCTCACCTCTAGACCATCAGTCATAATAAGTTAATTAATAACAAAATTGATTGTCCACAACTTCTGGAACTCCTTACATTTCTCAAATACTTTTTATCTCATCATACCTAGGACAAATTTGTAAAAATTTTCACCTTTATATTTCATGTATGAGAACTGTAAACAACCTGCAAGACAGCATTGATATTTTTTATTGTAAGTATTCCATAAAAAAAATTACATATGACTAATTGATAGGTTTCCCGTCTTTAATAGCTGTAATATTGTTCAGTACATGTCTGTTTGTAATTTTATTTATATTTTAATTTGATTTATATATGTGTGTATATTTTTTATCTGTATGTATGTTATGTATATGTGCATATCTGTATGTAGGTATATATTCTGTCAGGGGTCGTATTTGTTTTGCTGATTTTTGTATCTGTATGTACTATTTATTATTTGTTGTGTTTACCCATCTTATAATTGGTTTAAGTACTGTTGGATGGTATACACTAAAATAAAATAAAACAAAACCGGAAGTGGTATCAAATTACTTCATATGCCAAAAAATGCAGTTCTTTGAATGGCTCTAAATCCCCTAGTTTCACTTCGATGTGTTCAAAAATGAAAAAGTTATAGGTGCGAGCCACTACTTTGTGCCCCCCCCCCCCCCCGTATATTGAAACTAAGTGTATTGAATTTTCCGATCAATTTTCAAAAAGAGAAATTATTTCAAAGCTTTTCCCGAATATATTTGTACATTTATGAAAATTTCCACTGTTAATTTGGTAATTTTAGCTGCAGCCATGCCTTTAAACAAAACTAATGAAATATGGACCGGTAAAACTGCATTATATTTCATTTGATTTCATTTGCTTTGTTCATCGTCACGGCTAGAGCTCAATATACTAAATTAACAGTCAGCGTTTTTAGCGCACTGACAAATATTTTTCATCGCTGAAATCACATTACTTCCTTTTAACTACCTCGGATTTTAGAAATAAGAGCTTTTCTCAAAATACCTGAGTTGTACTCTCACATCGATTTCAAGAAGTTTCTGTCACAGATTTTTTAAAATAAGTAGAAAATTGAGAGAAAATTATTCAATCAGTGTCACAAATAACCTGTGAATGAATCTATGCACTTCTGATAACTATATTTATACAAAAATTCTAGTCATTAGAGCACCAACTTACTTTGTACTCCATTAGCTATGTCGGACCTGAAGTTCCCCAACATGAATTATATTTTTTATTGAGAATTGCGGACAATGAGACGAACCTTCTAATCGGATAAAGTTACGTACATCGTGGATTATCTTTAAATTATCACAGAATGTAATAAATATTAATTTAGTTGTTGAAACAATAAAATTAATTTGTTACTTTGATTAATATGTTATAATGCAAAATGCAGCATTCACGGTCAATTTTAATATACTTTGAAACAAATGAATAGCAAATTAAATAATGTATTTGCTTTAAATAACATTTAATTAAATTCGAATTATTTTAAAATTCATAATGTACATTGTGAACTAAATTAACTTCACAACAAAATGTGTAACTCGTTACATCTTGTCGAAGTTAATGATATATTAATTTGATATTTGTTTAAAAATTTGTAGCTACGATATTTAAAACTACTACTAACAAGGGTTTTAATTTTCTTCAAATAGACGCGTTGATTTAGCTTTAACGGTTGCAAATATAAATTGAGTAAAGTATGGTCATTAATACTGTAATGCAGCAAGCGTACATGCCAAACTAATCGGTAGAGAACGATGTTAATGCAACTGAGAGCGATTTAATCTCACACAAATGCGTTTTTGTTTTCAAAAGTCATTTGAGATCCGTATCTATGCAACACGAATTTATAACTGACATATTGTCCCAAATTATCTCTAATTTCTAATTTTAAGCTCATTTAGCGTATTATTTGATGGATTTCTAAGTAAAACAACAACATTAACATAATGTTACGAGCTCTAATTTGGCACCATTTGGAATTGCCAATTTAGCTCAGATTACACAAATACTGCATTAAATTAAGCAATTTTCGATTTCAGATTTGTCCGCTTCTCAATTTAGGAACAGATATCAGTTACAGTAGCATCACAAGATAACAAATGAGTAGATTTGCTTTCGAGCATTGTGTTACATGGCTTATGTCCCTTTAACAATTTTATATAATAACTGGTATTTTATTTATATTTAGCACGATATGTATAGCATTTTGATTCAGTTTTTGTAAGTGAGACTGTTTCAATTATCAGAATTTTCTTTGTATAACTGCTAAATTATTTCATATAGTTTTATTTACCTACTTTCATATCTTAGTAACTCAGTCATGTTTTTTAACACTATTATATATCTCCGTTCTGTTACAGCACTTCAGAAAATCAATTGTCGATTTTATGTCTGCAAAAACATTTATTTACATTCATATATATTTCAATTTTTATATTTTTGTTTACTATGTAAGTACATATGGTTACTTTTCTTACCTTTAAATTTCTCATTAACCTGTTATATAGTATATCCTATAAAATATAATATATTTGCTGAATTCTCACAAAACGGTTTGTATACGATTTACTATTTATTACGACAGTTCGTTAGTAGGTTAAAATTTGCAATAAATGCCATTATTTACCCATTGACTCGCTTACGCAGAATTATAGATTCCTTTTATCGATTGTACACCTGCCACTATTTTAGTTGTAAGGAAATCTATCTAAGGAAACGAGCTTGTGCGCTTAAATCACCAATCGACAGATGGCGATACCTGTACCACTTTACGGCTTTTATGGGTAAAACTATATTTTTCAAGTTTGTGTATTGGTATTATATTGCAGAAGGCGAGATAAAATAGTTTGCCTAATTAATTAAAATCACCAAGAAATGATTTGCCTGCTGCTTTTGAACTGACTCAAACCTACAAACCGTAACTGTGCGACCTCAGTAATTCATATTATATTTCTGAATTCACGTTACAAGTGTATAACAACCAGGTAAATTTTATTTATTAGTAATTTAAAATTTTAGTAATTTTCAATTTTTGTCTTTAATGTAATTTCATTTTTTTAAATAAATTTAAATTCGGATCTTTTTAATTTAATAAGTAATTAAATACTATGTCTACCGCATAGTTATAAAATATTCGTTTCTATTCATTTTTTTGGCAATTTATAGTTTGCGAATCAGCTTTAATACTTTAATATCTTTAAGCTTTTTATGCTTCATACTTTAAGCTCTTTATGCTTTATATTGAAAATACAGCTTTATATTTAAAAATTGAGCTTCATTATATTTTAGAATTAAGCTTCTTCAAATTCAAGATTGAGCTTCTTCAAATTAAAATTTGAGCTTCTCAAGAGTTTATATTAATTATAAATTTATATTCAACGTCGAAGGTATATTAATTCTATAGATTGAAATCTATAACTAGTCCTTTTGCATTTACGTTATTTGTTACGTAAATTCGCATTTACATTTGTGATCATTAGTTTTTCAAAACCATATATTTCGACAATATTTCTATAATTTTCAAATTTGCTTCCTTTGAGAAACGTAAACTAAATTGCCAAGACAACCCATAGATTCCAAATTCTGAGAGACAATTGGGTCCCGAATTGCTGTTCCAGAGCTCTTCACCGTCAACGATAATCAGCCCAGAAATTTAGGAAATTTTGTTATTGATTTTTAGTATTAAATATTCTTTGCTGCCGATATTATTAGATAACTTAAAATCTCATACTTCATATTTCACATTATAAAATTTATTTATTTATTTATTCATGTAATATATTTTACCATTCATTTTACACTATCTTTTTATTTCTCTTACCAACAATTTCAGTCTGGTCTATAGGAGACTCGTTATTCGAGAAAAAGAAACAACTCTACTGATTTTCATTATAGATGGTGCCCATATATAATTTCTCTTTGTCTCCTTTTCTCGAACTAAACAAAACTCTGTGCATTCGGAAATGGGTAAGTTTCACAACTCTTAAGAATAACCCGGATCTACGACTCTTTGCTCCAGCTTAAACCAGCTAGTCTTCCGCATATGTTACCTCAATCCTTTCCCAAAAATATATAATGAGGTAACAATTGTCATTAACATTTTATTTGAACACAGAACAGGTCTCATATAGGTACCCTATTGACATTTTAGTCTAAAAGCTGGTGACATTTTTTGTGATTATTTAGTTAAGGCCTATTTTTGAGAGAATGTTGAAAGAGGAATATATAAGTGTCATCCATAAGGATTATCCCTGATAGCGGTATCGCAGCCAGGCAGAACACCCCCAATTATCAAAAACACTGAACACAATTATCATTTAGTTAAGGTTGTAAATTTCTATGTTGTTCTGTTACCTTACAAATCTTGCTATAACATTGGGAGATCGATTGGTCAGTATTAAAAGGGTTGCAGATCCCTCAAACGTGTGGACGACGAAATTTTTATCGTTTAGTTAAGCTTTAATTTTTAATATGTTATTACGTCAACTGTTTTAAGTATACATTTCCATTTACAGAACAAAATACCGGTTTTAACCCCCTTACAGAACGATTTGAACAACCGTGTGCGCGCCTTGATTCCGTGTCGTCTGCCACACTATTATTGTTATTATTATGAATGCTTCAAACCTGCACAATGATTTCGTTAATTTTCGCAACATTTAATGACAAGCAGTCACATTATTCTTCTCTGGAATTGACATTTTAGCATATATTAATAATAATAATTTATTTACTTCAGGAAGAGGCTACATTTACATGTACAATTTTGTGATAAGTATTCATGAAAACAAATTAAAGATTACGTGTAAAGTCTAAATCTAGACTTGATCGTATATACATTTTATTGAACTATGTTACATTAAAATCAGTATTAGTGGAGCAGTAACGTTAATTTTGAAAACGAAAAGCAAAGCTTGTTAATGAAAGGTTTTCAAAATAAAAATAGAACGCTTAAAACTAATAGCACGTGAAAGGTTACATTTGTGCACAAGAGGGATAATTGCATATTCTTTCCTATTATTTGGGTTTTCTACCACATGTATTATTATCCTCTTCAAAACAAATCACCGAATCTACAAAATAATAGAATTATTGGAAAAAAGCCTCTGCGCCCGTGACGTTTACGCCAAAGGAATAGTCGGAGGTTATGTTTTGCAAATAATATAAATCGGAATAAACACAGAAATAATGTATTTTGCTGACGCAGTTTTTTGAATTCTGCTCCCTGTTTATCGGTTTTGTTTTTGTTAAAATAAATCTTAAAGTGTTCCCCGTTTGAAATATCGTCCTAACATGAAATTTGTCACCTATACGGCGTAGCTTTTCCGATAGTCCGTATAATAAGGAATTATTGCTGTATAATGACGTTCAGGTTTTTGTCGTACCTGATTGTCCGTATTTTCAACATTTATGAAAACTCTATCAACAAAGGCTTCAGGATATTGATTTTGTACTAGAACCTCTTTGATAAATTATTCCTCGTTATTTAATATTTCATTATTAGATGAAATTATTTTGGCCCTATCGTATAAACATTTTACAACACCCCTTTTAACATTTATTGACTGATTTGAGTTAAAATTTAGATATCTGTTAGTATGTGTTGGTTTTCTATAAAGGCTTGTTTCAATTGTATTATTTACCCTTCTAATTAAAACATCTAAAAACGGTAGTTCATTCCTACTTTCTACCTCTAATGTGAGTTTAATAGACGGTTCCTTACTTTTTATATTTTCCAAAAACCTATCTAGTAAATCGACACCATGAGGCCAAATTGCAAAGATGTCGTCAACATATCTCCACCAGGCAACCGGTTTGTTTATACAATTTTGAACATGTGTGTTCTCAAAGTTCTCCATAAATATATTGCTTAAAATTGGTGATAATGCAGATCCCATAGCCATACCAATATTCTGCTGATAGAACTCATTGTCCAATTGAGAATAGGTTGTTTTTATACACAGTGTTAAGAGTTCCATTAATTGCAATTCTAATTTACCTAACTTATATCTACATACATGTGTTACATATATACATATTTTTTTTGTAATTATGTTTTGTATATACACTCATAACACCCAGACATATGCGCACACATCCATATACATAATATATACATATGCATATGTATATATACACACATATACATTTGTTTTAGTTCCCATATTGAACATAGAGCAGAGCTATATGTTTTTGAGGTCAATTGAAAATAGTAGCTTCTTTGTGTGATTGACTTTGATGTTTTGGGCACTCTTGTTACATGCATTTTATGGCGAAATTAATAATTGTGTTTTATATTTATTTATTCTGATTTGTTGTCATGCTTTCTCGTCAACAAAGAGAGGCAATAGAGCTCTCTGATATCTAGAATTTCTATTTCGTTTAATAAATTTTCAATTGTGTAATAAATTTTTTTGTTATATATAATCTTTAATAACCACTTTTGTACCTTTTCCAAACTATCCTTGTGATTATTTGCTCCTCCCCAAGCTACAATTCCATATTCCAGATGTGGTTGTATTAGAGCGTAGTAAAGAATTTGTAAATGTTTTATATCAAATATTTTTTTAAATATTTAAATTTGTGTAGTAATGATCGTAATTTTTTAGTTACGTAATTTATATGTACATTCCATTTTAAGCGGTTGTCTGTATAAACTCCCAAATATTTGAGGCTGGAAACACTTGTAGTTTAACATTGTATCATGTACTCTAAGTTATTTATCTCTATATTTGTATAATCTGATAATCCAGAAATGTAAGACGTAAAAGGCATGTAGCAGGTTTTGGCAAAATTTACCGTTAAATTTATTGTTGAAGTAATGAACTATTTTTTCCATTTCTGTATCTACTTTTTCTTTTAAAGACTGTCACTTTTAATCTGTGAAAAAGGTAACGGTATTATCCGCGAAGCTCACTACATCCCCATTAGTGACCTGCATAAACAAATCATTTAAATATATAGTGAACGATATAGGTCTTATTACAGTGGCTTATGGCATCCTATATTGTACAATTTTAGTGTCACTGAAGATGTTCTGAATTATAACATTTTGTGTTGTCTTCTTTCACTGATGTAGGTAGTTGCAATATTAAATCAAACATCATCATAATCATATAATAAAATATAATCATACAATCATACTGTTGAATTATTTAAGAAAATAATTCATGCACTGTATTCGATCAGTCATCAATATTAGCTAAGACTCAAAAGTACAATATATTTTCTTTTTAGATTTGTTTTTAGATTCCATTATAATTAGGGGATAATTGGTTTTTATATAAATAATTTCAATATGGATACACATTTAAAAGGATGATTCTAAAAAAGCATTAAAGACAAGTTGGAGAAACCACTTTATTTTTCACCTCGACCCTAAAATCTTTATAACCTTAGGGCGAGTATAAGCGAAACAGGCGAATTATATGTGGTCTAGTTGATCAATAATTTACCCTGTTTTATATAGTCTGTGGCTATAAATACAATATTTAGGATATTAAGAAGTAGGGCCTTTCCAACCTAATCGCTATAACGTTCATTTTATTAGTCTCCAGGGAAATGTGCAATTTTGTACTTTTTGTCATAATATGTAACTATTACAAAATTTCAATTTAATTGATATGCAACGGTATTGTTATCCTTATAGAAAGTTACGTATTTCTTTGAATATACAATTACTGTGTAAACAAACCAAAATTATGGCGGTAAAAATGATAATAGGCAATAAGCATATTATACAACCAGTAAACTGAAATGTTGCATAAAAATTTGAAATGAGCAGTATTCATTAAATTTTAATGGCAGTACTAAAGAAAATTTTCGAATTTCCTGCGCTGAAACAGGGCTATAGAATACAATCGTATTAAGTTTTACATGTTGCTATTAAATACCAATATAAAAGGCTGGATGAATTCAATATCTCAGTTTTGCTACTGAGTGTACTGAGTAATGATAAATTCGTGTCGAGCAGTTAACTTAATTTCATTGAAATAAAACATACCTAATCATACAAGCGATGGTTGTGGACGGTTTCTGAATAAAGTGCCGGGTTTTAAAACCACCTGATATATAAGTTGCTGCGTTAGTACCATCATAATAAGGTAAATGCAAGCCAGACGCAGCGTCAGGTGCAGTCAGTCAGTCAGAGAAAATATACATCTTCGCTGCACTATTATGTCTTCGTTTCTTGACAGACTTAATTCCCCCTCACCCAGACCTTATACTATTTTACTCTTGAACAGCCATTTCTAACTGAACTTCTAGAAAATTATTTTTGTATTTATACTAAAATTAATAAACAACTGAATTTTTCTTGTTCTTATTGACAAGTAAATGTATTATATATTAACTTTTACAATTTTTAACTTGGATCTAAATCTTTAATACTGTTACGTATTTACAATCTCCAGCAAACACTTTGTAAGTAGGTTCAATTATCTGCACCAAGAATCTTCACAAACCACCATTTTTTAACCACTTAAATTACAATAATTAATCCTTAATAATAACATAACTAATAATAACTTTAATCTAACATAAATCCACTACTTAAAATCACAACTTGTTACTGTTCTTTATTTCATCTGATCACTGGTTCGTCTAATATTAAACTCTGAACTGCACTCTATACTCAACTGAACTATCTGTTGGATTCACCTCTTTATATACACACTTGGAATCTCCTTCCAGAAGTCATCGAATATGTTGGAAACCAGCACATAATACATTTAATTTTGCTCTCCCTTGTCTACATCCTAATATCTCTAATTTGTTAATCTATGTCAAAATCTCACAAATTAAATTGTACTTTTCCCAATTCTGCCTACACGGGTTCTTTTCAACATATAACTTATAATGAATACATGGTACTGGACCTTCTCTGGAATGTATAATATATAGTACCTATTCTTAAATAACAATTATTTCAGGTTGCTCTCAGTTCAGGAAGATGTGCTTCCAGACCAGTACATTTCTAATTTCAAATCAAAACAGACACTGCTTGAGATGTGATTTTTCAGCAATAACGGATCAGTGGCTCAACGCTTTGTGTTAGGCTTGCAACCAAGGAGTCTCGTGTTCGAATCCTGGCTAGGGTATGGATGTTTAGTGGCGTTCTTCATGTGTTACCGATTTGGTAGCAGATACCACACAACTAGACGAAATTGTATCAGAAACAACACGGCTAGCCGCTGTACCACTCCTGAGTTCGAGTCTCATGCGGCAGATTGCAATATCATAGAGGATGGTCGTTGTTCTATGTATATGTGAAAAAAAAATATAGCTGTGTAATTGCGAACATCGTTCCTGGAGGGCGATGACTAATAAATAATACATTCAATCCTGTGCATTACTACGTTTTTAATTGCCATTGTCATACAATATTACATATATACA
Organism: Leptura quadrifasciata; assembly: GCA_963675555.1. NCBI lineage: Eukaryota > Metazoa > Arthropoda > Insecta > Coleoptera > Cerambycidae > Leptura > Leptura quadrifasciata. The sequence goes on from OY776682.1 coordinate 36,813,423, forward strand.
CGCAAAATAAATACTTGTATCTTTATACCTTTTTTATTATTACCAGTTCAAGTATGGTTTATTGATTTTTATTATTGCGAGATCAGTCCTATGTTGGATTATTCAATGGCATTGTTTGATTCACTTATTAAATGTATTTTACAAATTTCTTATTTATCAATACCTCTTAAGTAGTTTCTTTCAATAATTTATAGGTCTTAAATCTTTTGAACTGATTTCTCAAGAATAAAATTTAGATAGTGTTATATTCTAATAGGAGATATTGAGAATATCTTTATTTAAAATTTTCACTAATTTCCTTTCAGATTGTGAATATCCCAAGTTAGCTCAACAAATTTATATCAAATTATTTCTAGATAATTGCAATATGACAATATATATGCCACAAACTGAAATAGAATGGAGAGCATCTTTTAATGTTTTATAAGTCACCAAATTGTTAGTTGGGCTTGTTTTCCACATGCAAAATCAAGTCTTTCAAGATGTATAAAACGACTCTCATTTCATGCAAGTTGCTTTCATAAAAACGATTTTTAATTAACTGTATGCGACAGCGCTAATTTCCATAAGGAATATATATGTTTGCGTTATGGCTTGTAGAGAACGAGATTTTTTTTGTTACAAGTGTACAAATGTAGCAGCAAGCTTGTGTCGCCACTGCCTTTTGCACAAATTATATATAAATCATTTTTTTTTTTCAAAGACGCCAAGGTTAGTAGAATGTGCTCTTGGTTTCTTTGCAATAGTCCTGTACTGTCAGAAAAATCAGTATTATTGGTTTATTTTAAAATGATAAGGGGTATATTGACACTTTTCATAGATATTATCTACTATGGATAATTAATGGCGATATGGAAAACAAGATGCAACCTTTGAATGTTTTATTGTTTTTTAAAGCATGGCAATTTGTTCAGAAACCGCCCACAACCATGATGCAATAGACCTTTGATACATTTACGTTTTAAAACACCGAGACTATTTCAGAATGTAAAAAATCTGAGTTAAATGTGAGTTCCATCAGTAATGTTAAATATATGAACTAATACCAAGTAGTGTAATGAATGAAATTATATGTCACCTTGTTACACTTTCACGTCTCTGGTGCAAACATATTTTTGTGTATTTTCTTAGCACCTGATATCACAGTCTGCTGTTTTTCCTTAAGGGATCCGTTAACATTGTGTCAAGTTAAGTGTCATGCTGGTTTACTAGAACACGAATAAACGAAATATATCACAAGAAACTGTCAGCTTTTGGGTTAAGAAACTACGATAAGGAAAGAAATTAATTAAAATGTCGCATTTGCCTTGCCCGAACTAAGTATTTATCGTTTGCAATATTTTCTTCCTTGCGTTTCAACTCTATACAAAACTTTACTCGTTGAAATCAAACGTTAAAGTTGAATGGTCCTGGTCGAAGTCCCTCAAAGTGGATATTTATTGTTACATCACACGAAAACTCGCCCCAGAAAAATTAAGTCCTGGATCCTATTTTATGTGACAATTAAATAAGATATGATAAGTAAAATTCGGAATTTGATGATTTTCAAAAAACTTTTGATGAATTGTGTAAAATTTTCTATCCAACTTTTTTCTTTCTACAATGTGTCCACGGCAAAGCGGTATTATTAGTGTAAATGACAACTTTTTTGGATTACAAACACAATGTTTTGTATTCTGCTCTTGCTTCACCCAAAAGCTATTTTTAGTACGTTAGACTTTAAAAAATTTATAGAAGGCGCTGGTAACAGCTTAAAAATAAAAACCGCATCAGGTAAAGTGCCTTTTCTGTGCGAAATATTGAAAAATTTTATTAGAAAAACTTGCTCAGAATTAAAAATATGACATACCAAATTACAGAACTAAATACATTTTTTTCATTTATAAAACAATAATTTTTTAAAATATTATAAATGCAATGATATGTAAAATTTATTTATTCTACCCATGTTCCTCCATTTTCAACACACATCTCAACTCTGTTCTTAAATTCTTTGTAGCTAGATTGAATAGCTTGAAGTTTAATTGAATTTACAGCATTTTCAATTATATCTTTCAATACATTTACATCCATTGTTAAATCATGGGAATAAACAATTTGCTTCAGATGACCCCATAAATAAAAATCGTAAATAGTCAAATCAGGTGATCTGGGTGGATACGGAAAGGATCCAAATCATCCAATCCACTTTTCTGGAAAATTATTATTCAGCCAATTCCTTACTATTTGTGTACTGTGGACTAAACAATCATCTTGCTGAAAATACAAACGTGTTCTTTCGTCCAGTGGCAAAGGTATGTAAATAATCATTAAAAAATGTTTCCAGTAGATTTTATTTAATTTTCCATCATTGAAGTAGGGTCCAATTATACCATTGTAGGAAACTGCGCGTGAAACATTGACTGTTTTAGTATATTGACTGTCGGTAACAATTCTAAAATTTGGGTTTGTATCGGTCCAGTAGCGGTAATTCTGACTAGACACAACACCATTGGTGGTAAAAGTTACTCATCAAAGAAAATGATATGTCGATGAAAAAATCGGTCTTCTGGAAATTTTTTCCCCATTAACATAGAAAAGAATAAGTACTTATCTTCATCACTGTACTCAAGATTATGTCGAATCTTGGATTGAATGCAAAAACTTTGTTTTCGTTGAATATTTTACAAAGTAACTATTTACTTATCCCTGTATCACTAGCGCGCTTTCTTAAAGATAATTTTGGATTCTCTCTAAGAGAATCGGAAAATTTTCATTAAACTTTGAAATTACATTTTTTGTGCTAGATTCGCCAGTGCCATAGCATAGTACTAGAGAAACTTTTTCTTGTAATGGTAACATTTTTAATACAAACAATAAATTATTCTGACACGAAGACGGATCACTTTCATTTTTGTTTCCATGGCATATTCTTCTTAAAAAATTAAAATTTTATAAATAAAATAAATGTATTTAGTTCTGTAATTTGGTACGTCATATTTTTTAATTCTGAGTAAATTTTTCAATATTTCTCACAGAAAAGGCACTTTACCCGATGCGATTTTTATTTTTAAGCTATTACCAGCGCCCTCTATAAATTTTTTAAAGTCTAACATACTAAAAATATTTTTCGGGTGAAGTAAGAGCAGAATACAAAAAATTGCACAAGTATGCTTACAGGAGCTTGGCGCAAAATTAAAATCTTTAAGGCATTGTGTTTGTATTGATATGACGCATTTTCTATCTGTGTTCATGAATTATATTCCTTTATTTCCTGGTTGGGGGTAACTCGTCTACAGGCGCCGGCGTTAGGCCTCAGTAGCGGAGACAGGCTGACGTTAAATAAATGTTAAAAAAAATAATTACATACTACTGCAGTAATTTGTTTATTGCCAATCTAGGCAACGAAAAATCTAAAGTCAAAACACATTTAAAATAGTACACAATTTGAATATTGTTTGACATCCTTTGGGTTTACCGAGACTCCAATTTTTTGGTAGGTCAACAAAATTTAGACAGGGAGAAATATTTGGAACATATCAATACCCTGTAAACGCTATGATAGAGGAATGGCTAGCTCTCCCACAAGAATTAGAACCTGCTTAATTAATTGTTTATTTGTGAGGGTTGAAGATGTACTTAGGGCGGACAACGACCAGGGCCGGATTATCCATAAGGCAATATAGGCAGCCGCCTAGGGGCACCAACGGCTCGGGGAGCGCCGGTAGTGGCATCGACGAACAAAAAACCAACAAACGCCGGGCTACGCTTCTATTTAAACGCGCGATCTTTTTTCTAATGGCAGGTTTATTATTATTATTATTATTATTATTAGCCGTTACTCGAGTCCGAGTATAAAAATGTTACAGTCGATAAATTGTGTACAATAAAAAACAAGTAAAAGGTGTAGTCTATTGTAATTCCCATTCATCTACGGTGCACACGACTATGGCTATAGAGGCCAATTCGGGAGAGCACATGTCGACCGCAGTTAGGACAAACATACACCTGGTTAGGTCTCGGATTCGGCCTTCTTGCAGCAACATTTCCTTGATAGCTGGCCACAACCCCTCGCCATTCGGTTCTGTCCGCTGCAAGTTGTTGATTTTAGATTTTCATGGAGAGCGTCTTTGAACCTCTTTCGTTGACCGCCACGCCTTCTTCTACCGCTTAGCAATTCACCATAAAGTGTACATTTAGGAAGGCGGTTATCATGCATACGATGAACGTGACCTGCCCATCTTAGGCGTGCTCTTGAAATAAGCACCTCAATTGGAAGGCTGTTTGCTCTCCTGAGTACTTCCACGTTTGATATGTGATGGAACCAACGGATTTTCATCATACTTCTGAGGTGTCTTTGCTGAAAACGTTCTAATTCTTTCACATGACGACGGTAAGTGACCCAGCTTTCACATCCATATAGCAGTGTTGGAATGACAACTGCTCTGTAGACAGCCATTTTCGTTGACAAAGCAAGGTCGTGGTTGTCAAATACTCTCTCTCTAAGTCCCCAGAGTGCTCTAGATGCAGCGTTAATTCTATTGCGAATCTCGCTGTCCATGTTTGCTTTGTCATTAACAACGTTGCCTAAGTAATTGAACTGATCCACCACTTCAAGAGAATTTCCGTTAAGTGTAATGTCTATTTGGTTCACTTGATGAGGAGTTGACATAATCTTAGTCTTTCCAATGTTGATTTTAAGTCCCAAGGAATCATAGCTCTGGGCATACACATCTAAAAGTTCTTGAAGCTCTTCCGGCGTAGAGGCTAAAAGTGCACAGTCATCCGCATACTGGAGATCACAAATGAATCGTGTGCGTGTCTTCGTGAAAGCTCTAAAGCGCCCTATGTTAAAGAGACCGCCATCAAAACGGTATCTGAGACCTATTCCTCTGACTGCCAGTTTGTTGTCAACAATAATTGTTAGAGCAGTGGTAAACAAATTAAAGAGTAGGGGTGCCAGGACACATCCCTGCCTAACTCCAGTGAGGGTTTGGAAAGGTTCGGTTGTCTCATTATTATACATAACCTGGGCGTTGTTGTTTGTATGTAGACTGCGACATACTTCCACAAATTTTCTAGGGATACCTAAGCGGAACATAATTTTCCAGAGCACTTCCCTGTCCACCGAGTCAAACGCCTTGGTTAAATCAATGAAGGCCATGTGAATTTCTCCTTGATGTTCGAGTGCTTTTTCTTGAAGCTGTTTAAGTGTGAAGATTAAATCCGATGTGCCTCGGTTTGGTCTAAAGCCACTCTGTGTTTCAGGAAGTAACTTTTCCATAACAGGTGTTAGCCTATTTGTCATCGCTTTAGTGAGTATCTTCCCTCCAACAGCCAGGAGAGCTATACCCCTGTAATTTCCACAGTCCGCAGCGCTCCCTTTGTTTTTGAAGAGGTTGATTAAAAGTGTATCACGAAACTCCTGCGGAGCTTGACCACTTTCCCACACGACATCAAACAGTTTTTTGAGGTAGGGTATGAGCTCTGACGACACAGCTTTAAAGATCTCAGCTGGGAGTGAGTCGGCGCCGAAACTTCAGACTCGCACAAAAAATATAGCGATCTTGCATTATTTGTTCCCTGCACTACACACTCCTTACATTTAGTTGCAGCTGCAGCAGCAGAATCCTGCTACATGGCAACTGAATATTTTATGTTCATCCAACAAATATTCAACTTTTTTTGCCTCTACCAACAGATGGAATATTTTGAAAACTAATGTAAATGAAGATGTAACAGTGACACAGGGATCACACGGTGAAAGCATAACTTTAAATTAGTTAATACCTAAATCTTTGTCTACTACACGCTGGCTGGTCGGCTCGTGCTGATGCTTGTAAAGCTTTGTCTGTCTCATGTAACACATTTCGCAAAAGTGTAGAAGAAATAGCCCATAGCAAAATTGAAAAACTTTCCGTAAAACAGAAGCTGTGGGATTGTTAGGTAAATTTTATTTGTTAGAGACGGGAATTTTAACATCGTCAGATATGATGATAGAGAAATGTGATAAAGCCAGTAAGACTTAACAAACCATTGGATATTGATTTATCAACAAAGGTTGCAATTTGAACCAGTGATTGGCTACTTTAAATCATTACTAGACCGAGACCAGTTTGATAAATATGAAGAAAGGGGCAAACAACTACCCAAAATTATGGAATATAATAAATGCAAAAAACGATACAGAAGAAAAAGCTTCAATTTAACAGAACTCATGAAAATGAAGCCAACTTCGACGGTAAAAGTGATATGAGAATTAATGCTTTTCTTGCTATTATTGATAGGCTACATCAAGAATTAAAGAAACGATTGATGGCTTACATAGAAACAGAAAAAAAGTTCGGGTTTTTAAATAAACCTAAGATTATGAATGACAAAGGTATAAGAAATGATTCAAATAATTTGCAAGCTGAATATTCAAAGATTTGGACGAATGTTTTGCTGAGGAATGTATTGAATTCAAATATTTTGTTGAAAACATGAAAAATATCGTAAATGTTAGAAACATGTTAGTATTTATCAGGGAAAAACATGTTATAACCATATTTCCTAATGTGGAAATTACATTAAGGATTTTTCTTACTATACCAATAACAAATGCGTCAGAGGAAAGATCATTTTTTACTTGGAAAAGGACAAAAACATATTTACAAAGTGTCATTAGTCAAGAAGGACTTAATATTTTTTCTCTGCTATCAATAAATCATGGCTTAACTAGTACGCTTGATTTTACTGATATAAGTAGTTTCACTAGTAAGAAATCCAGAAAACGTATATGATAGTTATTTATGATACAAGTGTTAAAAATTTACAAAATATTTGTTTTTATTGTTTTGTTTGTGGGGACTTCCCCACTCACAAAATAAAATCATTTTTAACACTTGATCATAAATAACTACTATACCTACTTGTTAAACTTTTTCCATTTTTCATTTGTTTGTGCTGAATATAATATATTGTTTTTTATGTTATATTATTTTATATTATAAATAAAAACTTTAATAGTATTTTAAGGGTTTTTTAGTGAGAGGGGGTGGGGGCGCTATAATTTAATTGCCTATGGGCGAAAAAAGTCATAAACCGATCCTGACAATGACTGAGCAAATGTAAAATTTAATATAATTTGGAATCGTTTGGCCAGTATTTTACACAATATCTACAAATTATTACGTTTAAAATTTTCCAATAATATTTTAACAAGCCACCTATTAATCCAGGTGTGTTGATTCTCAGTCTGGAAGCAGCATTATATTTCTCTTTTTCTCGCCTCGCGATTTTTGTGGTGTAATGAATATTCATACTGTTTATCGAATCAGTTGTTTTATGTACCATGAATTTTTCTGCTCCAAGAATCCGCAATTTTTATAAAATATTAACTTGCCCTACGACTTAATCGAAGCTTGCAATATAAAATGTAAATTCATTTCAAATTTTGGAGAAAATTTATATTGCCTATACTGAATAAGTGTAATTCTAAAATTAGTTGTACCCGATCATTAACTTTGTAAAAAGATTGAGTGAAAATTTTATCGAGGTAAAATACACTACATAATATGATAGATTACACAAATTGGCTCGCAATAAACAACCTTTATCATTTAATCACGTCCGTCCCAACGTATGCAAATATAGAATTTTCCGCCAACACATAGATCCGTTGGATAATATATACCTATGTGTCTATGTATTCACAAATGTTCCTCTCAATTTTTATTTACATGAGATACAGTTTAGTTTTCGAAACACTACTGTCACGCGCGGAGGGAAAATGTCATCGCTGGTATAATTAAGATAACTATTACTTTTCTTCCTGAGCCCAGACATCGTTGAGATTTCTGCATATCCGGTTGTCTATGAAATTTAAGAAAAACTATTTGGTTACAAAGATGAACAAAACAATAATCTATACTGGGTGCCACAAAATATTTTCTCACCCCTATTACTTTTTTATTTTTGAACATATCGACATGAAACTGAGGGGTATAGATAGAGCCATTCAGAAAACTGCATTTTTTAACAGTTGAAGTAATTTAATACCACTTCCGGCGCGGCCGGGAAGGACCCTAACTTTTGATTTTCAAGTGGAAAACCCTGTATATTATTACAATTTAAGTTTTTGAACATGTGTGATGATTTTTATAAATTTCTGACCAGTTGTTATTTTTTTATAGCAATTATAAATTTTGATCTAGACTGCTATGAAATAAAAAAAATACATACTTTCTTATTTTATTTTGTACGGAAAAAAATATTTATACATAGTTGCTATTATTAACCATTTTTAATACCGTTTTAATGCAAGTAATTTAGTTTTTTAAATAACTCGCTTTTCAAATGGGACGGTGGTGGCTCCTTGATTCCAATAAATTGCCCCTTTATTTACGAATCCATTGATACCACTATGCTTGGACTTTCATGGATATTTATTTTAAAGAACTTTAAAAACAACTTGTACAGTGTTATTCATTATATATTGACCACCTTTATTTTTGTTATTATTGAAAATAGAGAAAATAATTTCGTATAAAAGTTGTAGGATCTTACCTATATTTTACTTAAACGTGATTAAAAAAACAATATCATTTATAGGTCACGTGAGACGAAATAAGAATCTGTTTTTTTAAATGGAACACCTTATAAATTATTTCATTTTTGGAGAAGCCCTTTTTCTCCCGATTTTTTTTATTATTTTTTATATACATTTATTTAACGTCGGCCTATTTTCCGCTACTGAGGCCTAACACCGAAGCCTGTAGACGAGCTACCCCCAACCAGGAATTTTGCCGAACCTCTTCCCTTAAGAAGAGTAGGGATTTTTTACTTGCCTAACATTTAATAGACAAGGGACCGACGGCTTTACATCCCCTCCGAAGGATGGTATATCTCCTATACAACCCTCGCCTAAGGTTGTATAGCTTCCGCGCATACACTGATATACAAGCCGCTGGAAGATGCGTGAGGCGAGGACGCGGTTTCCGTTGGAATGGTCACCCATCCAAGTACTAACTGCGCCTGTCGTTGCTTTACATCGCATACCGAAGTATGTACATAGTAAAGACGCACCTACGCTCGCCCTTTCCCCTGATTTCAAATATATAATATTGTATAGGTCTATCTTAAATACTTCTTAACATATTTACATTCAAAATGCAAATGAACTGGTTTATTACAAGAAGAGTGAGCCATGCGCGTCAAAACACAAGTGAAGCAAAAATAACAAGGTAGGCCACGAAAATAATTATTTTATTGTTTATTCAATTTTGACATTTCAAACCATCATTATTAACATTTATTTAATCAAAATGGATTATAGTGAGGCTGAAAAGGTCGAAATATTTTCCTTTTATGTGAAGAATAATAAACATTTGAATGTTTATAGACATGTAAATAGGATCCATAGTTTTTCAAGAAAACGACCTAACGTTACAGCAAACGGAAGAAGATCTAGATATATTGCTATATTTTGAATGTAAAAAAATAATTTATTATAAAAATAGATCGATACCTTATTTTAATATTTGTTTTAGAAAATTCGGTAAATAGTTTATTAAATGTTTGTCATGAAATTGAAAAAAGTTATTCCGACGTTCAAAGAACTTTGAAAAAGGATCAATATAGACAAAATATTACCCATCCAGGAAGTGAATGAAGACCAAAAACGTAGAACATTGGAGTTTTGTCAGATCATGCTCCATGAATTAGATGAAAGTCCTGATTTTTTAAAAGAAATCATGTGGACAGATGAGCCAAGATTTTGAGTTTTTAATAGAAAAAAAAAACAGACGTTCGTGGGAGGATAAAAACCAAAGACAGAGAAAGGTGTACCAAAGAAAAAAAAATCGGGTAGAAAATGAATCCACGTTTGGTGCCAAATTTTTCAAAAACAAAGCAGTTGGGCCTATATTCTATGATTTTACTTTGACACGACAAACATCATCATCATTGCATCAGGACGGAACGACTAAGTTCGGGAATATTTCAATAAACAATTTCCCATTTGGATAGGCAACGCTGGGACCATTCGATAGCCACCAAATAGCCCTGAGTTGACGCCATTAGATAGCTTTTTATGGGGGGTTTTTAAAAGTGAAAGTGAATTTTAATCATAACCACAATCTTCAGGCCATTAAAACAAAAATTCAAGAAGAAATTAACAACTGAAACAGAAACCATAATAACGCTATTTGCAATATATTCCTAAACTTAAGAAGACGCTATGAGCTTTGCACTGAAAATTTTTGCTATTTATAGAAATGTACGCAAGTGTGGATGGAATGTTCGTGTTCATGCACAAATATTTGATATTTAGTCCGAACATGTTGCCGCTTCGAGTCGGTAAATAGACGCACATCAAATGGAACGCCACGTCATGAATGCCGTATAGAAATAATCGGTACCAACGCTGTTATGTTTGGAGATTGTATTCGCCAATTATTCATAAATGAATATGTGTACGCAAGTATTCGTAAAAATATGCGAATATTCGTGGACGTCTGTGTGGAGCCGGCGTTAGCGTGCGTTGAAGATTTATCACACACTACGTGAAATCAATAATTTTCAAGCTTAATTAGTAGTGCGTAGTTAGTAGCACTTTTCAAAGCAGTCGTAGAAAAAACTTTTTATTTAACTAGTGGATAAACAACTATTTATGGCCTACCTTGTTATTTTTGTTTCACTTGTGTTTTGACTGGCTCTCTCTTCTTGCAATAAAGCAGCTCATTTGCACTTTGAATGTCAAATATGCCAAGATATATTTAAAATAGACCTATACATATATTTGAAATCAGGGGAAAAAGGACTTCTCGAAAATGCAATAATACATAGGGTGTTCCATTTAAAAAAACATATATTTATTTCGTATCACGTATTTTGTATTGTTTTTTTTTATCACGTTTCAATAAAATATAGGCAAGATCCTACAACTTTTATACGAAACTTTTTTCACTATTTTCAATAATAACTAAGAGGGGTCGATATATAGTGAATAACCCTGTACTTACAGTATTTTAAATCCGCAGTTATTAATATACGGCTATCAAAAAATTTCGCATCAAGATACATTTGCATTTTAAAGAAAAAAGTATGCATGTTTATTATTATTTAAAATTCTAAATAAAACTTTTAAATAACAACACTTTGTAACAAAGTTAAATTAAAATTAAAATATTTATTTCAGGTGTTATAGTTAGTATTGAATGCAGCTCTTGTTCTATTTTCTAAATTTTCTAATTCAAAACAGGTGTCCCATACACTTTATAGTTGAGATATCAAGAATAATGTCAAATGTGGGTCAACCGGGAGGATAATTTTAACAACATTTACAACTGAAAATGTAAGTGTCGGTCTATAGGTATTTTGAAAAATATAGATGGGTTTTCTAGCTATGTAAGTATTTAGTTTTTTGATGATTATTAAAGTGTTTTCCTACAATAATCAAACTGAGGATTGCAGTGAAAAATTGAGGTAGGTATCTAGTTTGTTGATAAATATTTTTGCAAAGCTAGAGCTAGAAATACTGCAATATAACGTACGATATTTGAGGGACGCTAGAATTGGTAATGAGCGTTTCTAGGGCTATTTTATCAGTTAAATTGTAAAACTAACTGTTTATGGGATTTTGGTGCCATACTCGATCAAATGCTTGAAAGTTGTCGCTTAGAACTTTTCCAATTGCTCGATTGATTTATTTTATAGGTGTGTCACGTAATGAACAGATCACGTTTCCGACGGAGTTCTTTCTGACTCTTACTCCAGATACCTGCCGACATTGTTACAGTTTACATACCTATCTATTTTTTTCTTTTCAAGATAGAGAACATGTCATCCGACTGATCATAATTAAACTGTATCCAGTACAATATAAGTATATTAAATTTGTCGGGTAACATCGCCGAAATAAATATTGTCCTACTAATATAACATTCAAGTTGACCTTGACATTTTATAAGCAGCTAAAACCAGCATAAAAAATCTATTCGCAGTTGCGAGTGAAATTTTGAAAACTTTAATCTTTCTAAACGTGCTTACACTTTTTCTTACTAAAGTATTTCCTCAACTACCAAACTAATACATAATAAATCTTGCTTGTTACTTTATTAATACCATTAATAACATGTTACTCCACAGCTTAAGCAATGACTTATAAGTTTAGCAGTCCTCGGCATTACGAGATTATTGAGAACCATATTTCGTATAGTTTGAACATGTTGTTTTGTAATTCATAATACCATCTATTTGAGCATGAATATGATTAATAACATTGATTACGATTTTTACAGGTAATTAAAAATCAAAAACATAAATGAACTTGTGTTTAGTAATTCCAGAAACAATTGCGAAGCATGTTAGCTATAGAATGCAAGTTGTATTTAAATTAACCTGCTTATTTATAAACCAGAAAAATAAATAAACAGATAAGTGGGGCTCATTAAGTATAGAGCACCTCATTAAATCGTCTCTATGGTACTATACATTATACTGTTTAGTAAGGATCCCGCGTTCAATGATCAATGCCTATTGCTCTTCATTACTATCTAAGCTATTTTCCTACCCGCAGTTTTCATCTCTATTCAAAAGACTAGAAAGTGTCTGAGAGGGTGAGTTGAATCGAGAATGAACATACCGTAGCAAATTGTGCAACATACAGGGCGACTGACGCAATTTAATTATCAGTCACCAAGGAAGAAACTACAATTTAAACATCCTCAAAAACCTGTAAGCTGTAGTCATGTTAGGTCCTCATCTTTTTATAAGGAAAACTTGAGAGTATACAAGAATATTTTTGTATATCTCTTGATAACCTAGATGAATACAACGAACATCTAGCAATCGGAAGAGGACATGTTTTGTAAGTGCGTGCATCAATGCTTAAGAAATAGGCTTGTAGTAGGAGGGTTCGAATCCTGGGCAGAATGTTTAGTGTTATTTTCAAGTATTGCCGAGATGTAGCAGTGGACTAGACTGCGGTTATGTGGAAGATAACAGGACTAGTCGCTGTTAACTCTTATGATGAATGTGACAATTTAAGTTATATCTATAACGTTTCCGCTACAGCTTAACGGTAATTGTTACTATCGCAAAACCTTTAACGTTTCCATCACAGCTCAGCGGCAACCAACAACTAACGTGCTCGTAATAATACTTCCTCACTGATTCCGTATTCTCCCTTTAGATCAATCAGTTTCTCAATGAATAATATCGCTTCTCGATTGGATTATCCATTATAAAATAGTTGCCACTTCCGAATCTGGTTGAGAAGCTCTCTAATTTTCTTCAGATCTTGCTTTTCTACTGCATCAGTTCTGCTATTGCTACATACATCTGTCGATCGAATCTTCAGAATTTCTCCTAGTTTCTATATCCCATTTCTTAAGTTCACATATTAATTCACTTCGACTTAATCCGTCGGTCCATCCAATGCGCGAATCTGATGCTTCCATCTCTACTCGTACTTCATCGTCTGCCATTTCCAGTATATAAACTTGCCGATTGAGTAAATTAACCCTGTTATGGAAACCTAACTAAGATTACTGGAAAAAATATTGGTTTATGTATACAGAAACCTAACTAAGACACTGGAACAATATTTTATTAAAAAAAATTATTAATTAGTGATTAAATTAAATCGTAGACCGTCACGTCAAGTCCGTTTGCTCGGGCGCCAAAAATCTAATCAAACACAAATTTTATGAAACATTTAACAGTCCCTGCTCGGGTGCCAAAAATCTATAACGTTTCCGCTACAGCTTGACGGTAATTGTTAACTATCGCAGAACCTTTAACCAACAACTAACGTGCTCGGATAACTAACAGTGGAGTAAATCCAGGAGTCAAATAAAAGTCAAGGACAATAATAACAATTCAACAATATTTATTAGTGGATAAACAAATGATAATATGAAATGGTTATGTCTATTTACAGACGTAACATACTGCTACGAAAGATTACCAAAAACCATTGAACGCAACTAGCACCCTTTATTAAAATAAACGGATCTATAGACAGCTCTTAATTCGGAAAAGTTGAATTGCGATGAACATATATAGAATATGGCGTTCGTTAATAATATATTTTTAATTGTTTATCATTTTTTTTTATACATTTATTTAACGTCGGCCTATTTCCGCCACTGAGGCCTAACACCGACGCCTGTAGACGAGCTACCCCCAACCAGGAATTTTACCGAACCTCTTCCCTTAAGAAGAGTAGGGATCTTTTACTTGCCTAACATTTAATAGACAAGGGACCGACGGCTTTACATCCCCTCCGAAGGATGGTATATCTCCTATACAACCCTCGCCTAAGGTTGTATAGCTTCCGCGCATACACTGATATACAAGCCGCTGGAAGATGTGTGAGGCGAGAACGCGGTTTCCGTTGGAATGGTCACCAATCCAAGTACTAACTGCGCCTGTCGTTGCTTTACATCGCATACCGAAGTATGTACATAGTAAAGACGCACCTACGCTCGCCCCTAATTGTTTATCAACTGTGACATATAACGCTTTGACAATTGAACTTTGACAATTATTATGACATCAGTCACTTTGTCAGTTACTATGACAACTTTTAAAATGCCTGTCACTTTGACAGGTACTATAACGTATGTCACTTTTGACAACTATTATGATATATGTCACTTTGACTACTAATATTACTATCGTCAGCTTGGTCACACTCGACAGCTGGAACTCAATTTCATGCGCAGTACAAGCATACGATAAAGGGCATTATCTGTACTTTCAGGCATGAGATCGGAGTCCCACACCTGAGAGACTAGCCGGGCGTATCTCGGCCATAGTCATTAATTACTACAGTTATCGCAACCTAATATCCAGCAAGTGCCGCTCACAAAATCTCTATACCACCTGACGGGTTATTGACCCGACGTTGACGCACACCACAAATCGTGCAACTCTACAAATAGTACGAGCTTTATATGGACGATCATACTCAGTGATGGCGTTCTCTCTACTGAATTTGTAATGACATCCCATTCAGCAAGTATTAATCATAAAATCGCGTACCGATGTTTGAGGTTAGGAGAAGGCTGCTTTCCCGGTCAGGTCTCGGGACTCTTCCCATCAAACTAAGCTCGTGCATCTCTTTATATAGTAGAGGGTTGCTAGGTCGTTATGTTTTCTTAGTTACAATACTGCCATGGATACTAACAGATAATGTGTTCGTTACGACGATTCCAATTTATCTTTGTTCATACGTACTCAATTTATTTTAAATTACTAACCAATAAATGAAATTAGGATTTATCGTTACATACCAAATATAAAAATCAGGTATTTTCTTTACTTTTATTTTTTGCAAATTAAAAAATTAACAGAAACAACTTTTACTGTCCAAGTTTTATCAGAATTATAATCATGAAGAAGTCAGCCAATCATGTTGTTATTTCGATATAACGAATAGAATCAGAAATATTCAACAAAAAGTGAGAAAAAACTTAGATCCGCATTTTATACTTCATAGAAAAGTTTTAAACAACACATAAAGATATATACTAAAGTCAAGACCATTGGTTAATAGCATTATATAAACACATCATATAAACAAAATATGTATTAATTTATTACCTTAGGGAAACCAACACTCCCACTCAAAAAACAAACGGAATCAACACTTAATTTTTAAATTTTAATATGGATAAACCAATACGTAACCCATATGTGACCTTAGTAGTTCAAGTAACCGTCTCTTTATAATTTAAGAGATAAACGAACAAAATTCCAAAAATAAAAATGTTAGAATCCTCTACTTATTTTCCATTTTTATATGTAGATTTATTAACAGTGAAGAAGGATACCTCATTCATGTGAAAACTTATGATGTCATGCGATGTCATGGATATTTGACTAATTGACTATATCGACATTTTTCGAATGTATCAATTACTATATAGCTATGAGTATATAACAATGATTACGGTGATATTGAATCGCTGAGAATCTGATTAATATTGTAACTGTACAAGCATCATAGCCCGAGAGCTATTCAATTTTGTCAATAATTTCTGCCTATCTATATTTGTACTATGCTAAATTATAATTTAACTATTAATACTGTTCATCGGTAACCAAACTAAAGCAGTTCGAATTAAATTTGCTTATATGCACAGCAATTTAATATTAACTTAGGACATGTCTGTCTTCATGTACGTTTTGGTTTAAACTATGCCAAAAGGACAAATCTAATCGGTTGACCATTGAGAAATCAAGGATGAATATGGGAATATAATTATTTTACAAATTCTAGAGATAGAGTACTCGATTATATGAATTAATACACAGTTTAATCAAATTTGGGACCTAAACGTGACTGCGGAAGATTAATTATATACAGGGTGTAATTAGTTTCCTGTCATTAAAAAAAGTGAGTGATCGGGAGGGACCATGACTGAAAAGTGCATAAATGTAGATGCAAGTAGTTTATTGGTAATATTTCCTTTTATAGCAATCACTGTTTTGCCATCTATTAATTAAATCGATAACATTTGACTTAAACTAAACTAAGTTCAAGGTTCTCCTTGAGCTACATCTCCCCGTTTTTTTTTTCATATTAAAGATATTTAATAACACAACGACTTTCATTTATCGCGCACTACCGACTTTTCAAAAAGATATTCTATGCCTTTTTTCGGTACTGCATACCTTGAGTAGAGGTCTTTATGCATTTTTATGACTTCTACAACTAAATAATATACCTATTACAGTTCTGTTCAATATAAATTTAATCTTACATTTTCCAACTGCTAGTTGGTGCCTTTTCGGATTAATTTATGCCTGGCGGGATTCGATTCGTTTAATTAGAGTATAACATCGAGGCCACCCATTTCAAATTGGTGGGGGTAGTCCAGAACTGCCAGTATACTACTTATCAGCATGAAACACTATAATACATAAATATATTTTATTAGTCGCTAATAAGGCCTTCTCGTTAAATCTCCATTACGCTGTAAATATTTTTGCCAAAGCGATGTAGACCGCAAATTCTATACAGCAACAAATATACTTTATTTGCCATTCTAATACTCACTTTATCAAATCACCCTACATATTTTAAATGCCTTCTGTTACCGTAAACGGTATTTGGGTTTTTGATTCTAAATTATGCATTTCTTTGTTCACCCTGTTTAACAACATTCCAGACCACAATAGTGCTATAAGTATCGGATTCCTGTTCACTCTCTGTATTTCCGCATCGACACATGTATCTTCCGAGCTAGCGCCCAAAACGTCCCAACCACCCAGCTTCCACGGCCGCGGTGCCCATCAATCTTGTTTTCTGTCACGCACCATTTATCTCCGTATTTTTCGTCTGTCCTTGCCTTTACCTTGCAACCAAATGTTTGTAACTTACACAGAATTGCCAAGCACGTATGCCTTTGTTTGCAATTTAAAAATAACACCCCTAATATATTCTAGAAGAAAATTGGCTCAACAAAGCTACTTTCAGCAACAATTTCATGTGGTTAATTTTATGACTAAGTACTGGATTACATAAAAACTGCCGCCTTTAAAGTTATTTGAATATATATTTCAGGCAAGACTGATATGTAACTATTCTAACTTCCAATATATTACATTTCAATGATAAAACATAATTGTTGCTGCTGATACATTTTTTCACCAAGGGCAGGTCACACTAAATTTTAAGAAAATCAAACGCGGAAGTTTTCAAACGGATTAAGCTTTAAATCAGTATTTCTCATTTATGTTTTTCACTAAGATCATTGACGCATGTCCTTTCCTTTTAAAAGGGGAGCACGTAAGCGAATCAGTTGAAAAATTGCTTTAATTCCATGTCTTTTAGCGTTTCAAAACTGTTCTCGGTAACTGGTTATATTTAACAGATATTGATCTATTTAAATGTGAAATATTTGGCAGAAATAAATTGTTTCATTTTAGAAAGCTTTATAATCTACTGAAGGAAATAAATATATCATAGTTTAGGTTGGAGTGTGTTTTACTTTCACGCGACGTGTGAGATCTGACGGAACAGCAACCCTTTACAAGACAGGTACATTCAAATTGGAGTGACTCTATGGTCGTAAATCATTTGTATCCCTCAAACAAAAAAAAATATATTAGGGGAATGTAACTAATGGTGTTTACGATAAACGTGTAATTTTAAAAAAATATTAATAGTTTTTTTATATACGTAGAGTGCAGAGATTTTTTATTCGTATTTTGCGCGCAGGTCCTGTTTTAGAGAGGGTAAATGGATATGGGCCAAATACAAATATTTTAATTCATGTTGTGGATCTGCAATCTTTCGCTGGTTTCCACAAAGTAATAATAACAGATTTTTGTCGATGAACTCGTCAATACATTGTAAAAAATTACACATTCAGCGATAGATGTCACCACGTTCTAATTCCCATCCAAATTACCACCTAAATTTAAGCATTCCGTCTACAGATGACTCCGACAAATATAAAATATAAACTATTATCATTATTAGTGTATAAAAATTGTCTACGAAATGATAGGACAAAATATAGCTAATGATCAAAAAGTCCTTAACAATCGGTTTAGTTTATAAAATTTCTCAAGTTGGTACTGTATCACTGTCGATTGTCGAACAATCAGTTTAAGTCATTTCCTCTTGTTTTTGTGAGTTAGAATAGTTATAAATATCAGTCAAGCCCCTTCAAACTTCCTTGGGTTGTTTTTGCTGAAGAAGAAAGGGTCAAGTTAATATGGCAATTGTGTCATTTGTTGACTTAATATTGGTGAAACCAAACTGAAATTTAGAAAATTATATTATTTTTGTCAAAGAAATCCACTAGCCTAACTTTTAAGATTTTTTCAAAAATTTTGGCTATATTATATACAATAATAATAATAATAAAAATATTTATTGAAAAAAAAATATATAGAAATACATTTTCTCAATAGGAAAGGGCATTGCTAAGCATTTTTCAGCCCTTCCTTAAATACAAGCAACTAAAAGTTGATACAACTTAAAATAAATGTACATCAAATAGTATTTCAAAAACAATGTAGTTGGTACATACATTTAGCGTAGCATTAATTTACTAAATGTTTAATTTTCTTTTTGATTTCTTAACATAAGCGTCTTCATTTTATTTTTAAAGCTATAAGATGATTTGCTGGACATGAATATGTTATTATATCGATTAAAAATTTTTGGACCTAAGTACAAAAAGCAGGATTCAAATTTTATAGTCTTATGTTGAGGAATGGTAAAAATGTCAGTATTTCTAAGAATAATATCATGTATCTGTAACCTAGGTATTAGACAATCATATACAGAAATTGGCATTTCAAATGATACAGTTTTGTATAGTAGTGTTGAGAATAATACAATAAATCTATTTTCAATTTTTAGGATGTTGTATCTATTCTAGTATTGAGTGACATGTTCATGTCTATCAATATTATATGAATATCTTAGATAACTGTTTTGTACAATTTGTATTTTATTTTGAAAGGATTTTGTTAAATGAAGATAATAAACACTACTTCAATAATCAAAGTTACTTAATATAATAGAACTTACCACGTTCCATTTGGTATCAGCCGGCAAAATGTATTTAAATTTGCATAAACATCTAAATTTACCATAGGATTGTTGAAATTTTTCTATAACGTGATTTTCAAAGCTTAAATGCTCATCAAATTTGATACCTAAATTTTTAACACAATTTTTAAAAGTAATTTCACTGCCATTTATTCTAACTTCACTTTAAATTCAATTTAGCCTTTAAACATTGTATAGTAGTGCCTATGCACAAAGCAGATGATTTTTGGGAATCGATGGTAAGACCATTATCTTTACACCACTGTGAAATCACTAAAAGATCACTGTTTTTCAATAGCTTCATTACACTGTTGGGGGTTACAGGAAATTTCAAGTTCGGGGTTGTCGTCGGCATAAAGATGGATTTTACAATAAGATATTTTTCCAGGTAACTCGGCAGTAAATATTGTGAAGAGCAATGGACCTAGAATACTTCTTTGAGGAACACCTTGTTCGACTAAACGTTCAGTTGAATTTTTTCTATGTAGTTTTACTATTTGTGTACGTTGGTAAAGATAATATTTAAACCATTTGAGCATAAGCTCACTACTTCATGATGGTGTTACTTAGCTATTAACAACTTATGGTTAATTAGATCAAATGTTTTACTATAATCCAGAAGAACCAGGTAGGTCATTTCTGAGTCGTCAATTGCAGTTGTTATATTATTGCAAATATTGAGCAATGCTGTGGTAGTACTACGATGCTTACGAAATCCAGATTGAGTCGGTGGCAGTATGTTATTGCTAACAGTAAGTTAATCTAATGCTGATATTTTTCTCTAGTAATTTGGACTACTACTAATAAGTCTATAATTTTCTACTTTATTTCGATCCCCTTTTTTATAGATTGGTTTTATAATAGCCAATAGCAAATAACATTTTTCTTTTGTAAAGCTAAGGTTAATTATATAGCATATAAAGGTTGTGCAATTTCTATACATACTTGTTTTAGTAAGCTAGCAGTTATTTTATTAAATCCAGGTGAGGAGTTATTTTTTAAGAACTGGATAACATTATAAATTTCTTCTCCTCTAGTAGGTCTCAAAAATAAAGAATTTGTGTTATTATAATTTTGGTGGTGTTCTTCATTAATATTTTGATTATTTGTTAATATAGTTTGTGCCATTTTTCTCCAACAGTAACATAAGTAATTTAGATATGTTATTTTTTCATTGTAAAATTACTTAAATTAATAATTCTTTTCCCTAGCGTTAGCAACAACTCTAGATTGATATATCTTGATATATTTTATTGTAAGATTTTTTACCTTTCAATTTTTGTATTTGTACTTTGCTTATTTTTATAATAAACTGTATTTGTTTTTACTTGTTTTTTTTTTATTGATCGCTATCACTAGAAGGATTCGTAAGATCTGGGACCTCGTTTGCTCGACCTGACTTTAGGTCGTAATAATATGTTTTTTTTTTCCTTTTCCAAATTTGTAACACTCTTACTTGGATAAGTTTACCTAATAGATACTATGGCAATTAATTTTGTTGGCTCTGTCCGCTTTAATCAATAAATTGTTGTTTGGCAATAGTTTGGGTTTCAATCTTATTATGAATTCAGGAATATTTAAGCGCCTTACTATAATGACATATTAAATGGAAATCAATCTGATATAATATGTTAAAATACGTTCAAACAAGCACAAACACACCACAGAACAAGCAACTGTTCGCATCATTATATTTTGCTAATTATTTTGCCAGAATTATGCCTCTATAATTCCAGCTACCTACGAAATTTGTTAACTAGATTTTACAGTAAGAATATCCCACCAAATCTAAACTTGGATTTATTTATAAACATGATTCCACATTATACAGTGTGCGCATGGATGAACCTAACTTTTATTTATTTTAAAACTATGTTCAAATGGATGTAGTGAAATGTTCAACGAGAATAAGCTTCAGCTGTGCAGTTGGTACTTTCGAATTGCATTTGCAGTATTCACACTTTTATCTTTTGTACGTACAGTTAACATTACTTGCTTTTTCTACCGAAGTGTTTAGGAAGCGGGGATCCAAGAAGCAGAGCATATTAAGAAATACGTGGCGCTTTCTACCCTAGCTGGTGAATGCTGATAGTGATTACGTGGGTAACGATATTCCATTTAAACATAACCAACAGAAGTATTTTTGCGGACAACATAACGTACGCGTAGGAGTTAAATAAGACTAGTGAATTTATATTTTAAAGTATCATTCTTATGCTGCAACTTTAACTATATTTCCTATATCCTAACCTAATATTCATATTCACTTGTCATTTAATGTTGTATCATAAAAATTTGGTTATAAATGGGGAACAGTATTATCTTGACGATTGTGGTTCCCGCCAAAACTAAGTTGGCTTCTGCAGAAGCCATTTTTGTAGGTTTTCCGTTTATGTTTGGGATACCCCGCCCAATGAACACCGAGTTGTTTATAAAATGTTTATTTTATGAAAATTATACGAAACAATGGTTTCATTTCTATAAACGTTTATAATACAGACGTATTTAGGCCATATATGATAAACTAGTGAAATTATATTTTTATATTAATAGTGGCAATATGTTTCTAGTTAATGTCAACAGAAGTCAACAATTTTATAAATGCAAGTTAAATGAATAAAGAATTCAATAAATTCAATTTAATGAAATTTATTGTTTTAAACTAGTTTTCCATGAACGGTTTTTCAAAGTCAGTTTTATATGTATAATATATAATAATAATAAAAAACCATATTTATATCAAATGTCTTGATTCATCGTTTCCCACAAATGCGCCCGATAGAGTGCACCTTGGACAGCCAATCACAGAGGTGCATCCACATGATATTGATCAAGATGATGAGAAGTTAAAACAAAACAGGCATGCGTTGGCTTACAATTTGTGTTTGTGAAGAATAATCTTCTATTCATATTTATTTAATAAAATTGTGAAATTGTTTGCCATTGTTCTGTGTGTACAATTATTGAGGGTGTTATCTGTTTCTTCCAAGGTAAGAATCATAATCATTAATATAAGTTAAAATGCATGTAATTACTCTACTTTTACGGCCATATCCAACACAATTCTTTTGACTTTTGAGAGAGAAATATTTAACACTGGCACAATATTATTGACAGAGAATAAAACGTAATATATTTTTAGAGGAGCCACAAGGCTCACCGCATACGTTCCCCCCACAGGGAGAATGTAGGAGGAGGAAAGCACGCGAAGAGGAGGACTGCGATGCTACTGCAGCGCACCCCTCAGGCCGAGTATATCCTCCAGCACAGCTCAAAGCAAAGGCAGGGCACCCCCTAGGTACACCGACATTTATTAACACTAGAAGTCAAACTATAACAGATATAATACTAACAACGTGGCGTATATCCAGCTTAATCCAGAATTTACATGTGTCTGATTGTGTAACACTATCAGATCATGAATGGATATACTTTGAAATTAATCTCATCAAGGGTAACAAAAACCCATTCCAAGATCCCCGGAGAACTGATAGAGATAAATATCGATGTCAACTCAGGGAAAACTTGGAAGGGGTTAATAAGAGTGAGAACGAGTGGCGAAATAAGAGCAATACGTGAAAATCTTGCAAACAGCCACGAGATAAGCTTTTGAAACATCCTGCCCATTGAGGTCCTCGCAACAGCCCAATGAGGCCACCAAGTGGTGGTCTCAAGGGCTGACTGACCTCAAGAAGAAGGCTAGGACTTCGTTCAACAAAGCAAAACCGACAGACAGGAATCCGATTGGGAATCAGACAAAATCAATCTGAAAGAGTTTAAGAAACTAGTTAGACAAAGAGATGCGTGGAGAACCTACTGTGAGGAAATCGAAGAATACTCACAAACTGCTAGGTTATGCAAAATGATCGCCAAAGACAAAGACCATGAGCTCTGCTTATTAAAAAGCAGTGATGGTACAAGAACCAGCGACTTTTGTGAAAGCTTAGAGTTACTCATGCAGACTCACTTCCCGGAATTTGTGATAACAGAACGGAAGGAGTGGCCAAACGAAGTCGACACCCAACCCTCAGATTTGGATTGGCAAATGGCCAACCAAATAGTGAGTGAGGACAGAATAAGATGAGCAATACTTTTAAGTCGCCAGGCATTGACGGTATATATCCCACCCTACTTCAATGGGAACTGGATGAATTACTGCCTTTCCAAAAATTACAGCGGCCCTAGTGGAGAAGAATGTCCCTACGATCATGGGAAGCCGGATATCCAACATGATCTCGAAGAGAGCTGTACAAACCAGTGTGGGAGATGCTTCTGTACGAGGAATGGTCGCGAGAGGCTGTCCGCAAGAAGATGTAATACCACCACTGTTATGGAACCTCGTTCTTGATAGCCTCTTGTGTCGCCTCAATTCAGAAGGATTCCATATAGTTGCCTACGCAGATGATTTAACAATCATACTTAGCGGAAAATTCGAAGGACTCCTTTGTGAAAGAATCCAGGGGCCCTAAGAATAATTGAAAAATGGTGCAAAGAACACTCCCTGTCTGTCAATCTCAGGAAGAAAGGAGATAGGTCTCTTCACAAGGAAAAGGAAACTAGGGGCACTGAAGACGCCTGCCCTCCTGGATACAACACTAAGTTTCGCATGAGAAGTGAAATATCTTGGGGTAATCTTCGATGCCAAACTAACATGGAATCTTCACATAGATATGGCTAAAGAAGGCTTACATTTCTTATGAGCAATACCGCAGGACCGTGGGGAACACCTGGGGAATGAAACCCAAAATAGTCATGTGGATATACACTGTCGTCATAAGACCAATGGTAACCTATGGAGCTGTGGTTGGTGGCCTAAGAGCAAACAGACTACAGCTAAGGTCAAGCTCAGCCAAGTGCAGAGAGTTGCCTGCCTAAGCATAACCAGAGCTATGCGAACAACGCCAACGAGAGCTATGGAGGTAATGCTGTGTCTGCCACCACTAGACATCCTCCCCTCTGACAACAATGGTACACCACAAATCCGTTGGCATACAACCAAATGTAGGCTGTGGAGAGGCCAGAAGTCGCCTGTGGAATGAGGCTGTCAGAAAGACGCCTCTCTTACAGGCGTATACTGATGACGTTTCTCCCCGGTTTGTCTTTGACAGACCCTACATAATACAGAAGAATAGTGAGAACCAAGCTGCTGGCGAAGGTGTGATCAAAATCTCCACAGACAGATCAAAAAAGAAGGATGGGGCAGGATGTGAAATATACTCCAGAAGTCTGCAAATCCAATATAAATGGGCTATGGATGGGCGAGCCAGTGTAGTACAAACGGAACTGGCGGGCATAACCATAGCTACAAAAGAGATTGTCCGTAGACAAATTACCGGCAAAACAATCAGGATCTACACAGATTGTAGACTATCATTACTAGTCCTGAGAAGTTACAAAACTACCACAGGAGCAGTATGGGAATGTCACCAAACACTTGTGGGTGCCTCCGGCATGAATAACATACTGGTATGCTGGGTGAAAGGACACGCACAGTGTAGTGGCAACAAAGTAGCTGACAGACTGGCCAAGAAGGCAGCAGGCCTAAGTATCTCTGGACCAGGCCTGACCAGTCTGTTACCGATCACGGCGATAATATAGATAATTAAAGAGAACACCCACAATGAATTCAAGAAACTGTGGGATGAAACAAACAGCTGTCAGCTTGCTAGGGAACTACTAAAATATCCAACAAGAGTACAGCAATGGACTACCTAGCAATATCCAGAAGGAACCTACGGTTTATAACGGGAATCCAGACAGGACACTGTCCGTTAAGAAAACATCTACATAATATGAGATTAAACGAAACACCTCTCTGTAGAGGTTGTGAACAAGAAGATGAGACGGTTCAACATGTACTCTGTGACTGTTCTGCCGTCCCATCAATCAGAGAATCCATTTTGGGAGAACATTGGCCTATTGCCGATGTAAGGGAGATGCCCCTAGGCAGCATCACCACCTATTTCGCAAGATTAGGTTGGCTGGAGGCACAGGCGAGGGTCTGCCTACAGGGAGGATGTACAAGGAGCCCAATGGGGCCTAAGTGCTGTGGTTCAATAATTTTTATTGACCACCCTCCCAACCAATTCTAGATTCCAGAGAGGCTGGTCACCATAAAAAAAATAATTGAAAAAATGTATATTTGACATGCAAGAAAATCTAGTGTGCGTTTCGTTTCAAAAATATATACAGGGTGGTGAACAAATATATATTTAATAAATAATGACGAAAAAAGTAATATTTGATTTGTAATTGACCCTGCTGCTACCACGGCAGAAATCTGATATAATTTTAGTGAAAAGCGTTAGCCATAAAAAAAGATTAAAAAATTACAGAGGAAAATAATATTTGTATCACAGTTATCAAGAAAAAAATTTGAAACATTTTTATCGAAAAATATACGGGTTGGTCAGGTCCAGCGTTAAGACATAATTTAAAATATGACGAAGGAAAATAAAACTAGACGCCTAATATAAGTCGTTTTTCCGATCAATTTCAACTTTTATTTGCATAGTAATGTGTTTCAGCAGAATTCCTCAGCATACCAGGAGCAGGTAATAAAGGACGTATGACAATAAAGGCCAAGAACAAATTTTGCACGCCGTACAAACTAAGACGATTTAAGGTGGTCAACGGCCCAATAATATTCCTGGCCTGCCGCTGATTAGGAAATTGGCTTTCAAGCAGTTTTGCAATGGCTTCTGTGGTAGAGAATTGGGACAAGAAATCAGCGACGGTACAATTAAAGCAGTCACGCAAAATTGGCTGAACTCAGCAAAATGCCAGTAATAACAAATAATAAGCTTTTATTTTCTAATTCTATTATTGTTTTAATTGGACTAATCTTATGTAATGTTTTTTTACTTAATAAACACTTTTTGTTCCCACTTCAAATTTGCTATTCCTATTAATTACTTTTTAAATTCTGAATGCAGATTCTAAAGATGATTCTACTAAGGAAACCGTAACGATATCTGAATAAAATTCTTAAGTATGTTTTTTCTGTATGGGTGAATCGAAATTCACTTTCTAGCGCTTAAGGATATACTCTACGGTAAAGAATAAATCAAAATTGAAGAGCACCAAAATGCCGAAGACATTTTTTATTCTGTGAAAACAGTAACTCGGAATAATTTTCTTCTATTTCATAAATTCTCAAAACTATTACCATTGTGCTAAATAATCACTTGCTAAAGTTATTTAGAAATAATATTAACGGGCGGTTCGAGGGTTTTTTTTTTATACATTTATTTAACGTCGGCCTATTTCCGCTACTGAGGCCTATCACCGACGCCTGTAGACGAACTACCCCCAACCAGAAATTTTTGCCGAACCTCTTCCCTTAAGAAGAGTAGGGATCTTTTACTTGCCTAACATTTAATAGACAAGGGACCGACGCCTTTACATCCCCTCCGAAGGATGGTATATCTCCTATACAACCCTCGCCTAAGGTTGTATAGCTTCCGCGCATACACTGATATACAAGCCGCTGGAAGATGTGTGAGGCGAGAACGCGGTTTCCGTTGGAATGGTCACCAATCCAAGTACTAACCGCGCCTGCCGTTGCTTTACATCGCATACCGAAGTATGTGCATAGTAAAGACGCACCTACGCTCGCCCCGGTTCGAGGGGTGATTACATAAATGTAATGGTAACATGTTTGAAATTTTTTTAAATAAAAAAAATGTACATCTTCCTTCCTAGATTCTATTGCTTTCATAAAAAATAAAACCGTTTTCAGAATTTTGGAATTTTTCACTTTTGATTAATTTTTATGGTAGAATATGTCGTAAGCGCTAGGGAATGTATTTCAACACCTTGTAAGTTCATTCGTGGTGTGTCATATTCGGAACTTAGACGTTTAAGTTACGTTAAGTGTAATGTCTATTTGGTTCACTTGATGAGGAGTTGACATAATCTTAGTCTTTCCAATGTTGATTTTAAGTCCCAAGGAATCATAGCTCTGGGCATACACATCTAAAAGTTCTTGAAACTCTTCCGGCGTAGAGGCTAAAAGTGCACAGTCATCCACATACTGGAGATCACAAATGAATCGTGTGCGTGTCTTCGTGAAAGCTCTAAAGCGCCCTATGTTAAAGAGACCGCCATCAAAACGGTATCTGAGACCTATTCCTCTGACTGTCAGTTTGTTGTCAACAATAATTGTTAGAGCAGTGGTAAACAAATTAAAGAGTAGGGGTGCCAGGACACATCTCTGCCTAACTCCAGTGAGGGTTTGGAAAGGTTCGGTTGCCTCATTATTATACATAACCTGGGCGTTGTTGTTTGTATGTAGACTGCGACATACTTCCACAAATTTTCTAGGGATACCTACAATATATAGACATCGGTGGTTTGGCATATACGAAATATAAAAGTTGATTGCGCGAACACTTTGAAGTATTTTCAACGTAACTATAAACTTCAATTATACGCATGGTGTAAGAAAAATACAGATGTTCATTAAACCATTTAGTATTCACTAGGCGTATAATATATTATTGTTACGGCATAGATGTGTCGCATAACAGTTTTACTTGGATAAGATAGTTACTAAAAGTAAATTGGATTAAATAATTATATGTAAGTAAGTAAGTAATAGAGCACATTAATAATTCCGGAAATATGATCGAGTAAAACTTTCGTTATAGACATTTTGATAATAAACTCCTAAGAGAATGAAAATTTTGCTCACTGATAATATAATGGGCGAACTGCAAACTGTTTAATTATTCGACTTAGAGCGCTTAGAGCTCGTCATTTCGTATTTCCTCTTGCGCCTATTGTGAAATTGTACGCAGTAAAATCTTTTGATTCTGTAGATCCATTTTGCGACAAGTTCATTTTCTAACAACTCAGTTCTGATTTATTTCTACTCATTTGTATTCTTTGGCACATTGTCGGAAGTTTTGGCAATTAATTTGCCGAAAATAAATGCCCAAATTGTTTTCCAAAATCGTGTGATTTATCATGATTTATTCTATTAGTTAGAAGCAATATAGCAAGGAATAATGAAATATAGTGAGAAACGTTCTCGCAAGACTCTTTCTTGGCTTTGTAAGGACGCCGCTTTATCTTATTGTTTCTAAACAAAAAGTATTTGATAAATTAAATAATAATTCAACGAACAACGCGATATTCTGATGTTTCTATTGAGATAAACATTACGACAAAGGCACGGCGAATTCTAACAAATAGTAGGACATTGTACATACTTATTGCTCGTCATTCTTTAAATTGAATTTGTGAACGCTGTCATTTATAGAGACGTATACTACCTATAGCGGCGTCGTTTTTTGAAATATGGACAGATTTTATATATGGATAAAAGCTTTCTTTCTCGTCGTACACGAATATTGGTTGGGGCTCCTTTAGAGCCAATATTTCAAATGCATCGACACACAAACTGCTAACTGTTAAGCTGGACGACACTGTTAACCAATATCAATCTATAAATAATATCTAATGATTCAAAACGAGATGATTTGTTATTTCACTTTTAGAATGGTCATTAACTGGATTTATCTTTGTAGATAAATGTTTGCTCTACCAGGAAAGAGGTGAAAATAATTATACAAAGACAATTTTTTACAACTATGCAAACTTTCAAAGCCGTATAGTGTTAGTACTCCAGTCGAATTAGTATGAAAGTGATGTGATTTTCACAAGAAATGTTTCTAGGTATAAGCCAAATCCGGGATGTTCAGAATGATGGTAGGAATGTAGAGTTTCTTATTATTCAATTTTTTTTGAGTAGCAAAATTATTTATTAAACAATTAAGGTGTGAGAAAATGGTTTTTTCGAGTTTCAGAAAAAGCTATTGATTTAAAAAAAAAGTGTTTCTTAAAAAATGTGCGCCTTGAAAATTCCACAAAACGAGGCCTATTTAATTAAAATCGGATAATTTGTTTATGAGTTATTGCAAAAAAACTCGTGAAACGAATTCTTGAAAAAATGTCAGCTATCAGATGCTTTTAAGCATTTCGATACCATGCATCGCCGAAGAGATATTCTATTTGTTTATAACGAAAAAATTAATGCTGACTTTGATCATTGTTTTCAACTGTTTAAAATCAATACTTCATTTCGTTCTTTTTTGATATTTATGGTATAAATCATGAACTTTAATTTGCGCACCTGCAGATTGCTGTAGATCCGATATATCGCTATAAATAAGCGTTAAAAAAAGTCAAAAAGTTATTAACAAATTGATTGTGCAAAAACTATTCGATCATATGGCTCCCGATTTTGCATGCCTGTTCTATCCTACAAGAACCTTCATTTCCTGTGATAAGAAGTGTATGAAGCATGTTCCTCTATTGTTTATTAACAATTGAAAAAACAGTCATTCAAGCATGTTTTTTGCAATAACTCATAAACAAATTAACCGATTTTGATGAAATATGCCTCATTTTGTAGGTTTTTCAAGGCGCATAACTTTTAAGAAACACTTTTTTTATAAAATAAATAGTTTCTTTTCTAAAACTCGAAAAAACCATTTTCTCGCACTTTAATTGCTCAATAAAAAAATTTGCCAGGCAAGACATTCTACATTTCTACCATCATTCTGAACGTCCTGGATTCGGCATATGTTTTTCTGTTTCTATCTTCTTAACCGCCTCTCAAGTTACCGAAGTAACCCCCTGGAAGATATCAAGGATCTTGTGCTAGGTAAAGAGAGACGAGGCCCTACAGTTTAATGTGGACTCCGAACCACTCTGGGGGCAATGTTTTAAATGAAAAATTGTTTCGCCTTACGGGAATCGAACCCACTTCGCCAGGCAACTCAGTTTGCTAACCAGACGCTTTAACACACTGAGCTACCGTCCCCATTAATAAACTTATACCTAGGCTTATACCTAGAAACATTATTTTTGTTAAAATACTAATTCGAATGAAGTATAAGGCAACAACTAAGAGAAATTTGAAAACATGATTCGATATGGCTAGAATTTTTTTACAAATAGATTTTCAAAAATAATAATAAAGTTAACTTAAAGTAGAGCACTTTCCCCTACTTGTATTAAACCGAAATTTAAACCTTTGTGTAGCGTAGCGTATTAAGGAAAATAATATTAGTCGGATAGGAAGCATGTCTCTCGTTTGGATGGATGAAATAACTTGACTCTCCGCAGTCAATTATAATTTTAACTGTATTCAAAATAATTTTGAAATATACGAGGAATTCCTACACTTTGCAATTTAATATTGTTCTTTTAGATGCGGTATCAATATTTTCATATTGAATAGTATTATATAAGAGCATGCAAATTTCTAAATATACCCTAATTTGAATAAATGTATTTGAAATAAACGAGCAGAAAATATCTTACAAGAGTTTGAGAAACTCGATATTTTATGTTCGACGTAAACATAATGCCATACAAGAAGTATAAGGCTTCATATTTAAATTTAAAAATATATCCAAACAAGCAAAATAGAAACACTGACTGACAAATAATGTGAGTTTATATACCTATGTATTAACAAGCATGAGATACACAGCTTTTTCTTTCATAGTATCCGAAGTTTTAAACTGAATTGCTTCACCCATATTGTCTAAACATTAGTTGTGGTGCCCTGTTCATATTCATTTCTTCTTTTTATGGATTTTCTACAAAATACAATTAAAGAATATGTTTAAATATCGATATTCTTAAGTTATATAAGTTTGTTGTACACCATAAGACACCCGGTATCCGCGTGAAATTAATCATATTCAATTTAGAAGAGGGCTTCAATGCCACCTATATATTTTAATTATTTGCCCTGTGAAAGAGCCTTTCATAAACCAATGTAATCCGATTGACTGTTAACTTTAAGAGAAATTTAATTGTCGTAGTCTCTGAATGCTCTTCTATATTAAAGTACAATGCTTACTTAGAACGTAGGAACCGTATTAAGGAGTAATACCTAATGAGAAATTTGAAATTACTAGAATTACAATCCATTACAGATTTCATCCAAGTTGTACTTACATCAGGCTCCTCTAAATTAATTGTTTTACCTAGAGGCTTTGTTGTCTGCGTAATACATAAAATAGTCGTAAGATGATAATAATCCGCAGTAATAATACCCTGAATGTTCTATTTATATACGCGAGCTATTTTTTAATGTTATATATTCAAATTAACGATATCTATTTGATCTCTACCGAATTCTTTCATAGGCGAAACGCTCATTTGTATACGACGCAATAGAATCTTATAAAAGTTTGCGACTCTGCCTGCATGTACAGGGTTATTCATTATATATTGACCCCCCTTTATTTCTGTTATTGAAAATAGAAAAAAAGTTTCATATAAAAGTAGTAGTTATTGAAACATGATAAAAAAACAAAATAATGTATAGGTCACGTGATACGAAATAAATATGTGTTTTTTTTTATAAATGTTATTGATGATCTATTATTACATTTTCGAGTAGCCCGTTTCTCGACATATTTGAATTCAAAATGCAAAAAAAGTGAGCAATGTGCGTCAAAACAAAGTGAAACAAAAATAACAAGGTAGGCCCCGAAAATAATTATTCTATTGTTTATTAAATTTTGACATTTCAAACCGTAATTGTTTACTCTATAGCAACAACCGTAAATAGTTGTTTATTTACTAGTAAAATAATAATCTTTTTCCACGACTGCTTTAAAAAGTGCTACTAACTACGTACTACTAATTACGCTTGAAAATTCTTGATTTCACATAGCGTTTAACGCACGCAACAGTATCTGAAAACGCTTTCAGGTATGAAAAGTGTTATTTTCAAAATGTAAATATGATCTAACTATAATCACGTGTAAATAATTAATATTATATTAAAATTAACTTCATATTTAATTTATTAAAAAACAGATTTAACAAAGCAAGAGAAAACTCTTTATAATAAAATAATATTACATAGTTAATCAATTAAAGAAATTGTTCATAGTGATCACCATTATTTTCAATGCAAAGCTCATAGCGTCTTCTTACGTTTAGGAAAATATTGCAAATAGCGTTATTATGGTTTATGTTTAAGTTGTTAATTTCTTCTTGAAATAACCCCCATAAAAAACTATCTAATGGCTTTAAATTAGGGCTATTTGGTGGCCATCGAATGGTACCAGCTTGCCTATCCAAATGGGATATTGATTATTTAAATGTTCCCGAACTTCTAAAACGCTATGTGGAGTCGCTCCGTCCTGACGCCAAACCATTCTAGACAATCCATCTATAGGGAATTCTTGAATTAGATGATCTACCTCTGGCAAAATTATTTCGAGATATGTTTGTCGTGTCAAAGTATAATCATAAGATATGAGCGCAATTACTTTGTTTTGAAAAATTCCGCACCAAACGTAGATTGGTTTTCTACCCGATCTTTTTATTTGCTTGACATTTCTCTGTCTGGTTTTTATTCTCTCAGGAAAGTCTGTTTTTTCTATTAAAAACTCCCGCCGTGGAAAAACTTGACTCATCTGTTCACATAATTTCTTTAAACAAATCAGGATTTTCAGCTATAATTCATGGAGCATCTGACAAAACTCAAATCTTCTATGTTTTTTGGACTTCATTCAGTTCCTGGACGGGTAATATTTTGTAAGGCCTATATTGATGTTTTTTCAAAGTTCTTTGAATGTTGGAATAACTTTTTTCCATTTCACGACAAGCATTTAATAAACTGTTAACCGAACTTTCTGAAACAAATATTAAAATAAGGTATCGATCTATTTTTATAATAAATTATTTTTTTACCTTCAAAATATAACAATATATCTAGATCTTCTTTCTCGCTTACTGTAACGTTACGTCGTTTTCTTGAAAAACTATGGGTCCTATTTGCATGATGCTAACTAAACATTCAAAAACGTGTTTATACTAGGAATCGCTCGTTTCGGATATAACGTCATGTTATTCTCTTCTTACGGCATACTTATTTTTATTATTTTTCACATAAAGGGAAAATATTTCGACCTTTTCAGACACACTATAACCCATTTCGATTAAATAATGTTAATAATAACGGTTTGAAATGTCAAAATTGAATAAACAATAAAACAATTATTTTCGTGGCCTACTTTGTTATTTTCTTCTTGCAATAAAGCAGCTCATTTGCATTTTGAATGTCAAATACGTCAAGAAATATTTAGGATAGACCTATTTAATATTATATATTTGAAATCAGGGGAAATGGTCTTCTCGAAAATGCAATAATATACCCCCATATATAATATATTGCATTTCCAATTTAAAAAACGTATATTTATTTCGTATAACGTGATCTATACATGATATTGTTTTTTTATCACGATTCAATCAAATATAGGTAAGATCCTACAACTTTTATATGAGACCTTTTTTTTCTATTTTCAATAATAACAGAAATGAAGGGGGGTCAATATATAGTGAATAACCCTGTACTTGTTTTTTTTAATGTTTCATAAACAATTTAAAAAAATCAACAACACATATTTTTGAAACACATACTTTTATTGTTATTAAGTAGATTTTTTTTATTTTTTGTTACACTCTGTGTAATAGTCCTTACTTTTACAAAAATTCTGAGGATGCTAATTTCACGATTCTGTTATTTTATATTTTAACATTAATGACCTCATTTAAGAATCCAAGTTGAATTTTTAACTTTCAAAGGCATAATAAATTAATTAATCAACACGAAAAGGTAACTGCGGCTACAGAGTCGACCATAAGTTGGAAATTTAATTTTGTCGCATTCCCTTTGCGGCAGACGATTACATCTTTAAGTTATTATTTATAGGATTAAAGTATACTTTGTCCAATGTCAGTTTAAAGCGATATAAAAAACGTTCCTTTGTAAACCGACCTCACATAACTTACTTCTCAAGGCAATGCATGCCCTAAAATATTTTAAAAATCGTTTATTATACGCGTAACATTGTTTTGCAAACTTATAACTAATACATTACGACTGAAAGTGGTGAAATGATAGGTGGGTATATGTATATTGTATGTTCGTTTGTATAAAGGATTATAGTATATTAATAACCTATTATATACTTTTATATAAACTAACAACAAACTTAACTCAGTCAATGACCTTTTCTACAGAACGTAAAAATGTCATTGACTCTTAATATAGGGAGCTAGAAAAACTTGATATTACAGAAAATGTCAATGTATAGTAAAAACCAACGGGGAGGTGTGAATAGTTTATGCCAGGATGGGAAGGGGAAAAGTATATAGGTAATGTTAGTAAGGTAAGAGTAAGAGAGATAAACATAACACAAATGGTAACGGTGATAATATTAATAACAATATTAATAATATTTAAAACTAAAAACGATAAAATAAAATAAAACATATTTTTTTCTTGTTAAAAACAAAAAACCAAGCAGGGTTAGTATGTTATTTTACCTGAATTAAAATTAAACTTCTATTAAAGTAAGACAGTTTAAATAATAAAAGAAATTCCCATAGTTTCGAGAAAAAAATGGTCACATGGTAACGAAGTTATCAGTAAGCTCACTACTAGGATCATTTCCTACCTGAATAACAATAGGCTTTACAGGCAGCAAAATGGGCGATACTCTTTTTCTTTGTTTATAGAACGATTCACGGATTTTTCAGTATGTCAGTTTTGTCTAAATCGGATATTACGATTCTTATATTATCCAAAATTACAGAGCTAACATTTGAATTCTGGTTGCAATTTGTCAACTCGTGTTTTACACTGCCCCAAATAAATTCTATTGAATTAAATACACAGCAATATGACGGTAAAGGTAACAGTCTATGGCCGTGTGTTTCGCAGATATGGTCTACAATATATTCTTCTTTAAAATTGTGTTCTTTGACAGTTTTTAATCAATCTTTTTTACTGGAACTTTTTCAGGAATATTTATGTTTTTATATCTATAAACTTTATTATATCGTCCTTTTTCGTATTATTATTTGATACTTTATTTAATAGTTGCGAATAATAAAAAGCATTAGCCATAACGTTAACTGAATTTGGGAGAATATTAAGTAAAAGCTGTTCAGCGAACATTTTTCAAACAAATCCGCGGTCTTCGTGACAGTTAGCAGAACACTATTTTATATTTTTAGCTGATAAGAGCAGTGCATTCGGTACGAACCCATTTTTACTTCCAGTACGCAGAATTATAATACGTTTTCCTCTTGAGCATGGAGCATTTAAAGTATAATTTTGAGTCGTGTCTACTCAATCGTAATTAACAGTATCATGCGTATCAAACCACGTCTCGTCAAGATGCATTACCTTCCTTTTTTATTTTACGCAAATATTCCTGTCGAATTTCCACAATACGGCGTGATTTCATTACCATTAAACGATTATTAATTTTTTTATATTTAAATCCGCACTCTAATAAAATACCTCTTAAAATATTTAAAAGAAAACGCTAGGTTTGAAGAATTTTAAGCTGTTGGGGAGAAACTGACTTACTCCCGGTGCACCAAATGAATTTATCTCGAAATAAGAATAGTACCAAAGCTTATATTCATGCCCTCGAGGTTGAAGCCGCCTACATAGATACTCCATGGCAAAGAGTATGAGTTGTCTCTATAAAAAGGGTGTAAATACATTAAAGGCTCTCTACAAAATTTGATCATTAGGCTCTGACCAACAAAGAAAAAACCGTCGTGTTTTATGATTTAAATATAAACAAGAGAAAATGATATGAATATACAATCATTGACCTATCTCGAATTTGCAAGCATTTTGGTGAATCCTCTCAAAGTATATGTAATTTCGAGTCATATTGCTAGAAATTTGATAAACGCTTTCAGATTTAATCAACATACATTTCTGTCTTTACTAAATTTTTTACCTCGGTTTGTACAAAAATCATAGATCATTCAAGGTTTTTTGTTACTAGCATATTACATTTTATTTCAATTCAAGTACGTTACTACTATCCCTTGATATTAAACTCATATTTAAGACTTCCCCTATTGCTCCTTTAATGATCAAATTTTTATATTTAACGTAAACGTGATCCTATTTTTGTTATGAACGAATGCTGAACGTAATCGAATTATATATATTTTTTGTATCCAATTTGCTGAGATATAAATTGGTTTGCGAAAACAGAACGTAAAGGCAATATATGGCAAAGGTTAAAAGACGTGATTAGGAAGCAGCTACTCCCGCGTAATATGAAAGGTTAATAACAAAGTGGTTGTGGTGCAACCTTTCTATGACCTGAAGTGATAAGGTCTATGCTTTGTAAGCTGTGTACGCGGCGTGTTTCAGTGGAAGACCCCTGCATAAGTACGAACCCTATATTACTATATGTAGGGTGCTTATCTTAAACTCTGCTACTCTGTTTGACGCGCGCGATGTATCCACTGAATTAAGCCTCTTGAGCATGTTTTATTGAATGCCACGCCTATTTTAACACATACAAATTAAATATGCTTTATTAATAACCATCCAAATGATTAGTTTTACGTGTAATACCTCCTAATCTCTGCAGATTAGGTAGTTCATTTGATGTATATTTCGTGAAAATTTATTTAATAAACCCCATTTAACGTGAGTACAATACGGAATAACTAAATAAAGTAAATAATTATAAAAGCGGGATACAATATAAACCTACACACAAACATCCCAGAACACAATAGACTGATTCGAATAGGATCATTATCTTTGGGTCTAAATATACAAAAATCTTTAAGGTATATTTTTACTACTAGTACATACGCCAGTAGAAATAATTAATATAGTACACGTGGAATATTGAAAAAGATATCGTAACAGGGTTAGTTTAACCTTACAATTGAAGGTAGGCGGAACCCTGAACGTAATCCAACAATTTATCATACATTCCTGAACCAATTAAAAAAATGTTTTCATAGGCTTTTAGGGAATACTCGACACCGCCTCATCTAAGATTAGGCGATGTTAGTGAGATATATTACCATTCTGGTAATTACAATATTTGTGCATTCACATCAAATTTTATTTCATCATCCCGGTTAAAGTCTAGACACAAAATTCTGTTAATGGAAAAACCTTACTGAAGATTTAATTAATAGTACTTACGGACTAACAGCAGTTGATTAAAACTGGCGGACAAATATCTGAGGCTTTACCTAGCTATTATGTAAAAAAGTGGTTTCTTAGTTACTATACAAACAAAATGAATTTTAATTTATATCTACTTGCGGAGGCAGGCAGTATACATCGACAATAATTATATGTTGATTGTAGTCAGTAATGCTATAAATTGATACTATAAGACCAGTACTTATTCCACGACTTGCTCCTGTCTTGATATTCAATTCAAATTCCACAATCTAAGCGGTGTGCGCTGATAAAGATCAATAATTTCGAAACGGGCCAAAGTCGTATTTGTCTTTCTGTTCACGCCACACATTGCTAATGTCTTTGAGTTTGAATTTTAACAATTATTGATTAATACCTTAACAAATATTCAATATATTTTGACTCCCGTTTTATTTCTGTTGTTATTGGAGATAGAAAAAAAGTTTCCTATAAAAGTTGTAGGGTTATATATATATATAATTTTTTAAACCCAATTGAAAAAAAAATTACTTGCAAGTAGAAAACCCTGTATATTTTGATATATTCTTTTAGTTCTTTTTTCCTGATTTCAAAATATATAAAGGCTGATAGGTCTAGCTGTAATATTTTTTGATATATCGGACATAACACCAACAAATATGCTGATAGTACATCCAAAAATAATGGTAACCTTTTAAATAAACTTATTTCCGAAAACGAATCATAAGGTAGACACAACCTTTAAAAGGGGGATAATAAATTTCAGTTTTTCTGCAATATTTTCCGACTCCTTTAAAATACCAAATTCATATTTTAAAGTTACTTATAGGCTATCCGGACGCTAGTTTAAATGATAACAATCTAACCCTCTCTTCTGCTTAAAGGGTAGTTTTAGGGGGTGACTCTCAGCATTTTTTTCTTATGTCTAAAAGTTATTATAAAAAACTAATTTTCAGATCATTAGAAATAAAAACGGTATTCTTATTGTATTTAGATCAACCAAGCCATATGGCATAAATAATATGAACACCAAATAACAGATCCATATTCAAGTTTCGAGCGAATGTATGAAAAATACAGCAATTTTAAATCTTATTGAATTTTCTGCAGTTTCTGACAATAAATCCTAACATTTTAATAGCTTTAACTGATATGATGTCGATATGCTCTAAAATATTAACTTTGTGTTTTTCAGAATCAATCATATAAGTAATGTCATTGATAATTATCGTGAACAAAGAGGGACCCAAGTTTAGACACTCCTGAGGTTGCTTTGATGATTGTGGATTCATAACCATCACAAGAAACAAATTGCCTTCTATTAGAGAGATATGCTGAAAAAAGTGTATTAAAGAAGTAGAAAACCAAAGTGATCTAGTTTAATTATGAGTATGTGATGGTCTATGCAATCAAGAGCCTTCGAGAAGTCTGTGTATATCATATCCATATGACCCAGCATGTCAATAACATGTGAGACAAATTGTGGAAATACTGTGACAGTTGATTTATTATTAACAAAGCCATGTTGCGATGAAGCAATTTGAAGAATGGCAAAACTATCTCGAAGACCTTAGGAACATTACAAAGTAGGGATATTGCATGATAATTCGTTACATTTGAAACATCGCCACTTTTAAAAATGGGACCAATTCTAGCTAGATTCCAAGTGCCCGGAAACGTCGCTGTGTTTAAACTTAAGTTAAAAATTATGCATAAAGGTGCAGCTAATATGTTTAAGCAATATTTTAATAAAAATGATGGTAATAAATCATGTAATTTTATTTTTGAGCTCTTTTGTTGCGACTTGAATTTCAGAAATAGTAATGTCACATACGTTTACAAAACTATTGTTATGAGTTTCCTTAAGATATTGACGATTTGCGGTAAGAGAATGTGTCAAATA
Source organism: Leptura quadrifasciata (assembly GCA_963675555.1). NCBI lineage: Eukaryota > Metazoa > Arthropoda > Insecta > Coleoptera > Cerambycidae > Leptura > Leptura quadrifasciata. The sequence continues at coordinate 36,852,876 of OY776682.1, forward strand.
TATACCTTGAAAGTAAGATGCAAATGGATGCCCAAAAACTCTTTGAATCGGTTTTAATAGACTCCTGAACCTTTAATGGGTAAATTTCATAGGCATTTTCGATTTGTAGTTTAATTAATGAAGTTTTATATTTTTTTGTATCTCGGAAGTATTACCATTTAAGATAAGTTCTCTTATAAGTTTTATAAAGTGGAACATGAGCAAGTGTATATATTTTACTATAAAAATATTGTTTACATCGACAAAAGCTTCCAGATCTGGTCAAACGACGCTAATTAATGAACTGTACAGTTCAATATAGTTTGCTTTCTTATATACGCTTTTTTAAATTTGTTAGCAAGAAGATTGTTGTAACTTGAAGTGCTGGGTGATACCTATCTTCAATCATGACTGGCGCCTGATCATGAACAATTTCACATTTTATGTTCGAAGATACCAAATCTAATAGCTCACATTCACAAAAAGTGGTGCATTAAAATCGTATTTTCATATATAAAATCCAACAGTTCAAAAGCCTCGATAAATAGATGAAAAGTTTGTTGATCGATGTCTGGTGGAATGTAAACAATAAAAATGTAAAATGATAGTGAATTACCGGCGCACATACAGCCTAGTTTTAAACAATGGGGGCCATTTTGAACAACAGTTATAATTCAAGAACCTAATGCCGCTGCTGTTCGTTGTTATTTTGTGTTATAAAATATTGTCTATCTCAGCATATTATGTTTGTTCTTATAATATATTATGAAACTTTTCTACTTCTGTGTAATCTATTTTGATGAAACAATAATATAAAATTCTAAACAATAACAATGTTGTTATAGTGTCATCAGTTAAAGCCTGCTGCGTAGTAATTAATTACTGCGCTTCCATCAGAAACCCTGAACCTATATGCATATTTATTGGTGTTATATCCGATATATCAAAAAATATTACAACTAGATCTATCAACCCTTATATATTTGAAATTAACACTAATTCTACCTATGCATAAAATTTCATTATTCCATATTAGGCAAATATGTTTATAGATTGACTCCACTAACCACCTCCACTTCTATTTATGTAAAACAGTAATTTCATCAAAATTAGGATAATGTACCCTAATATAGAATATACCACGCAATAACACCTTTCTATTTTTTAAACTCGCGTATAGCAATCTGAATACTATTCTCAAAGAGAATTAAATATCAAAGGTTATAATTTATATTACACAAATTATAAATGATCGTTGACAAGGCTTCTCTCTTCTTGGTTCTTTCAGTGGTTTAAAAATTAAGTAGGAAATAGCTAATAAATTCGCGAAACATTATTTATATTCCGATATAAGGCCAAATTTATATTTTTTCTTTTCACCCTTAAGGTTGAAGTTTATTATACGGCACTTGCATAATAAATCGATTTGAACAGCTCATTTGTATTTTTTGTGTATGGAAACACACGCCAAACGTACGTATCAATTGAAGTTGGGCGATTTAAAACAGGAGATGGAAGTTGTTAACTGACGAAAATAGGAAGCAGTGAATATCCGAGTTTCCAAACATGTGTTTCTTTCTTGTGATAACAAGGAGTCTATAATGGGATTTGGGAAAATCTGTTTACATTTTATCTTGGACTTTATTAAAAAGTATGCCATTTATATTTTCGCTTGAGCAATAGCAACCAACGATTTTTTTTTTTTACATTTATTTAACGTCGGCCTATTTCCGCTACTGAGGCCTAACACCGACGCCTGTAGACGAGCTACCCCCAACCAGGAATTTTGCCGAACCTCTTCCCTTAAGAAGAGTAGGGATCTTTTACTTGCCTAACATTTAATAGACAAGGGACCGACGGCTTTACATCCCCTCCGAAGGATGGTATATCCCCTATACAACCCTCGCCTAAGGTTGTATAACTTCCGCGTATACACTGATATACAAGCCGCTGGAAGATGTGTGAGGCGAGGACCCGGTCTTCGTTGGAACGGTCACCCATTCCAAGTACTAACCGCGCCTTACGTTGCTTTACATCGCACATCGAAGTATGTACATAGTAAAGACGCACACACGCTCGCCCCCAACCAACGATTGTAATATATGATATAAACTAAATGTAAGGAGTCTATTTTTAGGTTATTAGGCGTTTGCGTTCGGGGAAGTTTCCTCCTCAATTTTTAATATTGTTGGTAACAATCCGACTTATAACTTCATACCACAATAAGCCTATGATCGGGGTATTAATAAAATCTTAGTTGTTGTAAAGTAAATCCGTTGGCTCTATACAGAGAACTAAGTTTCTTGAAAGGAGATTTTAGCTATGTTAGAAATCTGGGTACAGTGAGTTGGTCGTTGCGTAGATAAGAATAAATGCTTGGGTATGATTATCCTTCAAATATTTGTTAATTGTTAATAAATCCTTCAAGATTCAACTGGGTCGACGTTCACAATTTCGAAACTTATCAGATTAGCTTGTCTCAACTGTGGTCTGCAGAGTTGAAGCCTTCGGATTGTTCGGGTTAAATTATTAATACACTACAATTCAGAGAAATTTCAGAATTGCAACATTTTGGATTGGCAGGAATATTGAATATAACTGAAGAGTTGTTAAATTTGTCTTCACCTTTATCTGATTGGGACTTTCTTTTGTTTAAAATTTTCCAAATGTATGGAATTTAGTACGTCTATGAAGTGGTTGAAGTATTAAGTTTTTTACTGTTTTTCAATAAGATTATAATAATTCTTATCCTTCTATACATATCTCCTCAAGATGCCAGAGAACGTTAACTATCCTCTGCGGTAATATTGATTATAGAGATTAAGCGTATCCATTTTCAAATGCCTGCATCTTCAACTTCAAAAACCGTTGTTATGATTTAATTTCGCGTCATCGCATGCCAACCTACAGAGATGTTTCCCTAGGACTTTAATGCTTTTCTCTGATGTATATTTTGTACACAACAATATTTTGATAAATAGCAAGTAAACAGATCATATCACTTGACAGTGTAATGTTAGTTTGGAACTGCTTGCGTTGGCACAGAGGCGGAGGTAAAGCATTTACAATCTGCACAATTATGCTGTTATTTATATTTATTATTTAATTATTTTTGAGTCGATGTTCAGTTTTTAAAACATTTTAAGACTTTCGTCTAGAGTGCTTTGCAATACCAAAATTTGTTCTACGGTAGGTAAAGTCCATGAGAAAAATATAATTATTTGTTTAATTTCATTAATAACTATTTACGAAGCCTCCAAAGATGAACATACATAGTTTGCCTGTGCGCTACCATTTGGTACAATATTATTTTTTATTTTATTTTTTTTTTATACATTTATTTAACGTCGGCCTATTTCCGCTACTGAGGCCTAACACCGACGCCTGTAGACGAGCTACCCCCAACCAGGAATTTTGCCGAACCTCTTCCCTTAAGAAGAGTAGGGATCTTTTACTTGCCTAACATTTAATAGACAAGGGACCGACGGCTTTACATCCCCTCCGAAGGATGATATATCTCCTATACAACCCTCGCCTAAGGTTGTATAGCTTCCGCGCATACACTGATATACAAGCCGCTGGAAGATGGGTGAGGCGAGGACGTGGTCTTCGTTGGAACGGTCACCAATCCAACTACTAACCACGCCTAACGTTGCTTTACATCGCATACCGAAGTATGTACATAGTAAAGACGCACCTACGCTCGCCCCCGGTACAATATTATGAAACAATATAAAGGTGGCATTTGTAAATAATTATTGTTAACGAAAGATTTGTGTCCATTATTGATATCTCTTAACATGACCTACACTAATAACGAAAAAACTGACATGTTATTAATTTACGGCGAATGTCGAAAAAATTCTGTACTTGCAGGTCAAATGTATGCTCAGATTTCCTGAAAGAAGATATCCGTCTCGTTATTTCAAGAAATTAGAGAGAAAAATATGACGAGAGCCACGTGTCCAAAATCAAGAATTAATTGTAAACGAAGAGTTGGAGATTAATGTACTAGTAGGAACTCTCAGCCATAATCAATCAACCTCTGTTAGAGAAGTAACTGAAAGACTAGGATCAAATAGGGAAGCAGTAAGAAGAATTTTGAATAAACATAATTACCGCTCGTTAAAATACAATCTGCATCAACTCTTGTGTTAAGGAGATAGACAATAGTGTTGCCTTCAACGTATTTTGGGATTAATGTATGGGCAGGTCTTTACGGAACACGAATCATTGGCCCAAGGTACGCTAACAGGACAAAGGTATCTCGAATTCTTACAAAATCAAATATGGCACGAAATCGAACAAGTTCCTCTAGCATAATACTGATTGTTGTATTTCCAGCAAGACGGAGCACCGGCCCATAACAGCCGCGTTGTTATGGATTATCTGAATAAAACTTATGGCCCACAACTTATTTCAAACCAGGGGTTCATAAGGTGGCCTGCAAGATCACCTGATATAACCCCATTAGAATTCCTTCTTTGGGGTTATATCAAGGGACAAGTCTACAAAACTCCCGTTATGACCATCGAGGAACTCCAATTGTGAATAAGAAGAGCTTTAATAGCATCACTCCACAAATGTTGAGGAATGCAATGAATAACACAATTATGCGAGCAAGAAAATGTGATTTTTGTCCAATTCAAATGACGTTCACAATTTCTAGGAATTTAACACTTATAATTGAAAAAAAAATCATATCTAATAATCAGCTGTGAATAAGTATAGTTGAAGTAATCAGTTCCCGGTACATAAAAAACGCAACAAAAACTTTACGACCTCATTAAAATCCTACCACGCTGTGTGCTGTCTCGACCGCAATTGACTCGCTTACCTTTATAGGCTTTTAATGTGCGTCGGATCGTTTGATGGCAGGCATGCCGCATGGCCCGCGGCGATAAAAATTATGTCGTAAAATTTTTGTTGCGTTTTTTGAGTGCAGGGAAGTCCTCACTTGGTATATACCTTTTTGTGAATAATAGCCTTTTAGTTCTCACATTTGTTTCATAATAGGTATAAGTAGTAGTGCAAACTATAATCATCCATAAAAATTATTTTGAAAGAGATGTTTCATTTTTGAATAAATTAAATAAAATAGCAAAACAAATAGCATAGATTCGAAAAGGATATTAATGAATTTAGATAAAAATCTATAATTTATTGAACACTATGAGCCACCACCTTCTCATTTGAAAAAAAAATGTTTCCGATAAAAGAAGTGATATGTTCAACTTTAGAGGCTTCGTAAATAGCTATTAATGAAATTAAACGAAAAATTAAAAAAAAATCCCATGGCATTTACCTAACTTAGAATAAATTTTGGTATTCCAAAGCACTCTAGACGAATGTCTTAAAATGCTTTAGAAAACTGAACATTGACTCAAAAATTCTCAAAAGTCTCATGGTATACTCAGAATATTGTTTGAAATTCAAAATATGTAAAATATACAGGGTCTTCCATTCAAAAATTTCAAGGTAAATCTGAAATGGTCTCATACTGTTTTTATGTCTAAAGGTAGTATAGGTAGTTTATGCACCCCCAAATTTCAAATGGATAAGTTAAAAAATAAAGGAAATATAGAGGTGAGCCACTAGCCTGTGACACCCGGTATGTATTTAGAATGTTCTCGGTCCATATACTTTCTACATGAGTGTAACAACGATATTAGTGTTATATATCTTTGAAATAATTGTAACGTTGGAAAATATCTGGAGTGATGTACTTTTTCTAATAATACCCTTTTTGATTGTTGGCGGTTCGCTGGATAGGATTTTGTTGTGGCTTTCATTCTAAAACGTTCCGGCCTGTTAATAGACTCAACGTCCCAGTCTGTAATTGTCAACATGGGATTTATCCCTTTTATATAGAATCATTTTTATTGCTTCGTATGTGTTGTTATACATATTTCAATATATATTGCTTCGAGACACCAAGATTCCGTTGAGAAATTTTATTGAAATGTTCAGAATTTTGTTTCATTGTAGCAAGGAAATGAAAAGAAATGTTTAAAATATTTGTAAATATTTTGAACCGCCTTCCACGGGAAAGATTTATAACTGAAAATTATTTCACAGTAGGAGGGACTCGAACCCCCTTCGCTAGATACGTACGCTCAGAGAGAAAGTTAGTCCCACTGAAAGGACCAATTATTTTATCATTTAGTATTCCGCACCAAACGTTGATTTTTTGTAAATACTGTCTCTTTGCAATGATGACGAATTCCGGATTCTCAGCTGACCAGTGACCAATGTATGCAAAATTTTTGGCCTGTAAGCCATTATTTTGTTTTTTATTCAGGTATCTTCTTATACTAATACTATTGCTGCTCCATTAACGGCGTTTGTTAATGCCTGTATCGCACAAAGGGTTTTTTCGGGTGTACTCAAATGCTCTCGCGTCATACCAGTTTGCAATAAAGGAGATAACTCCTCCCTTGATAACTATCGCCCCGTATCTGTCCTTGCCATTCTTGGGAAGGTATTTGAGAAGATTCTGGTAAAGAGATTTACCAGCTATCTTGACAGACTCATCAGCTCTGATCAATTTGGTTTTCGTTCCGAGCGTTCGATCCCTCAAGCTGTTCTTAGAGTCGTGAGTGATATAGTTCAGGGTCTTGAGGCAGGTCTTCACACAGTTATCTCAATATGTGATCTCTCAAAAGCCTTCGGCTGTGTCCCTCACGACATACTAATAAATAAGTTGGATTATGTGGTATTAGAGGTTTACCTCTTACATTTTTTGAGTCGTATTTAACAAATCGCAAACAGTGTGTGTCTATAAATAATAAAAATTCTGATGCACGGGGTACCTAAAGATTTTACCTTGGGGCCCTTATTGTTTCAACCTATATGTCAATGACTTTTCTCAATGTATGGAGCTCACCAAGACTATTCTGTTTGAAGATGATACCACGCTTCTGCGTCCTGATAAAGATAGATCAACCATGGGAAAACGCAAAAGCTCACCATATCTTCAAACATACATCTAACTATAGGTGCGCATGTGAAACTTCTAGGTATTTATCTGGATGATAACCTTAACTGGTCATATCATATAGAGAACAAACTTACTTTGAAGCTCGCTGGTACTAATTTCCTTTTCAGAAAACTAAAGGCTTTTATTGATTTTAACGTACCGCAAAATACTTATTTTCTCCTTTTTGCTCAAAACTGCGTTATGCAGTTGTCTTGTGGGGAAATTGCTCACATGCAATAAAAGCTTTTCGGCAACAAAAGAGAATTGTAAGAATTTTGTAAATGTCGACTTTAGAGAACACTGTCAACCTATATTTATTAAAGATGGCATTATACCTCTTCCTTCGCTCTACATATATTACAGCTTGATCCAAATTCATAAAAGCTCTACAACTTCTCTACCCACTCTGATTACCACCAACACATAAAACTGGTTCTGCAGGTCTTTTTATGAATCCACGATACCGATTAGCAACCTGCCTCAATTTAAATCTATACAATCATTTGCCTACACAAATCACGCAGTTAAATCTAGTTGGCTTTAAATCAAAAACTAAAAAAAAATTATCCTAAAACACTGCTTTTATTCTGTTGATGAATATTTACGAATTCCTTACATACAGTGATCCTATAGGCATGAATGTTGTATGCATTTACTTGCAGAATATTTGCCACTTTATTTCATCTTTTTCGTTTATTCTGTTTTTATTCAATATTTGTATGTTTGTTGCCATTATTTGTTTATCTGCCATATACATATAATTCTTGTTATATACTTAATGTTAAGACATTACTTTACTTTGATTTTTTCTATTAATTGCCGACTGGTAACTAGCCAGGTGCATGTACTTTGTTGACTCGCTACAAATATTGTAAAAAATGTGAATGCAGTAAAATAAAGCCTAATCTACTTTCCCTGGAGATATTAGGGTTGAAACTAACCGTTTTAATACTAACCCAGGGGTTGTTGTAAAAATATTCTAAAATTTGGTCATTATACCTCAAAATGTCACCACGCCCATTATGCCTGGTTCTAAGCAAGTTTTTGGATCACAACCTGCCTTATTGAAAACTTTATTAATGCATTGTGCATCACTTCGACTTACTCGTCTATTTGGGCGTCTATTAATTATTGTTTCATCATTGTTTAGAACCCTTGTTTCTAAGTGTGGATAATAAATCCGTCTACACGCGTATAAATTTTTTAAAAACCGTCACGTAAAATATAGGTCAATTCTCAATGACATACTTGAGAGAGATACAATTAGATAAAAAAATAACGTTAGTTTTACGACTTTCAGTTGCGGATCCTCGATAATTCTCCAAGATAATTTAATAAAGAAACAAGTTAGAAACAGATAATTGTCCTAACGAGGTGGTGAAAGGTACCAGAAGCTCTCAGAATCACAACTAATTTTCACTAAACAAAATCAATTACACCCCAATTGACAGATTTACAAAGAGTAAATGTCTAATTGGTAGAAGTAACACAGATTACTTTAAAATTAACTTTAAAATTAGTAGTGGGTTAAAGGAACTCAAGATCACAAGAATAAAGAAATTAAATTAAAAATAAAATTCAGTATTGAAGGGTACATTGTGAGAGATTAATTAAATTTACTAAAGCACTGATAACTTAATATATAAAGTTTACTTCATCGCCTTTTGTCGATTTCTAAATTCGCCAATTTACTTTAAAACTTCTTTACCAAATATATATCAAACAACGATCTATCTAAACGCGAGAAAATGAATTAAAACTTGAAAAATAGTTAATAAAAAGCTAGTAATTTGTTTCTTAACATCGATTATAATTTCTTTTTTGGGATACTTGGTCAACATGACTTCCTTCGCTTATGACTTATCGGAGTGGTTGATTAAATTTGCTTTTAAATTAATGTATTTTTTTGGTGTTTGCTTTTAAAATACCATTTTAAGTTAAAAATATTTTTTATAAAAATGTTTTATTATGTTTACATAATGTTATTTCGTCTCTTCGTGTTTTTTATGTTTTGGTTTTGTTTTCTTGTAAATAAACGTAGAAAAGAAATTAAGAAACAACTCATTTTACTCAGATTATTTCGCAAACAAAAAGACCTGTTTTCGTTAGGCTGTTGATACGACTTCAAAATGGGGTATTTAACTGTACAAGAAAAAAATGTAATGGTTCTGGTGTATGGAGAAGCTAGCAGGAGTCTTGATGATGCTGTCGATCTCTACGCTCAGCGTTTCCGGGTAGAATTCGGTCACGCGCTTCATCTTTTCGTACTGCCAATCAATTTACTTCTTGACGGAAATGTTCAACCGAAAGATAGAACCCGTCAAGCAACAGCCACTGGAGAAAATAATGTAATTGGTGTATTAGCTACAGTGTCTGTTGATCCTCATATTAGTACACGAGAAATACTTTGCGATTCCGGATTGTCCCAGAGCAGTGTTTAAAATTTTAAAACGTAATAAATTGAATATCAGCGTCCCTGGACTGTTAGCTTGTAGTGTGGAATAATTGAGAATAAACGCATCAGTCCCTACATTATAGAAGGCAACTTGAATGGTCAAATGTACCAAAACATTTTGGAAAATGAACTGCCGATATTACTCGAGCTTAGAAGTGCGACAGAACATATTGCTTCAACATGACGGTTCTCCAAAGCACTATTTGGTGGTGGTACATGAAGCACCTGATCATGATTTCAATAGCTGATCCGGTAAATTGACCAGTTACATCACCAGATGGTAACATGGTATTTTTTGTTGAAAACGCATTCCAGAATCGTATGCCTAGGTTCTCAGTAGAAATCGAAAAACATTGAATTTCGTCGATTACAGCACCATCTATCATGGATCGAGAAAAATGTTTCAGACAAATCGTACGCATTTTTAGCCGTAGAATCCGAATCTGCAATTAATAAATAGGGGTTCCTATTTAAGATTTCAAAGTTACACTCCACCCGATCCACAAGGATTACATTTTTATTATTGACATTTTTTTCATAGAGTGCCTATTATTCGAGATATTTGAAAGTTTCAGGTTAAAAAAATTACCCGCTATACATATTAAACTACATTTTCAATACTCCTGAAAATTTTCCTTCGGATTAGATCTTTCTAGAGTAGCTGGTAAGCTTACTCAGTTTTGCTTATGGGTATAAAGTTTTCAATTTAACCTCTCAATCTACTTCATATTAAGTCATATTCTTGAAATATGATATGTAATGTACTTATACAGTACGGGTGTACTCTACTCTGTCTTTTTTCAATTCAATGATAAAAATGTATTAACAATAAGTGAAACTAAATGTCACAACGGAACAACCCAACTGAAGCATAAAAGATAAAATGAAAATTTTCCCCTATGCCGTCATTGTTAGTTACGCATTAACCTTTAACATTTTTCTTATTCGGAGTTAAAGATAAGGTAAAACTGATAATATAAGGGAGCCCATAAATGTGAGAAAATAGCTTAATAAAATATGCTTCAAAATTTTATCATCCAGTAACTTTTATATCTACCATTATTACCCATTATATTAGTTGATACTAAACACTTATATAAGTTTTATTTAACAGTCGAAATATTTTTTTTATAAATAGTAAAAAGGCTTTATTGCTGCGTCTTACTGTGCTTTAAACACTATAATTTAATAAAGTATATCTATCTATCTATCTTTCCCTATCAATGGTTGATACGATGGTAATAATATCCAAGGTGTACAGGGTGTATTAGTTACCGCAAAAGTATTTAAATCGGAATGAGGAAACCTTTGGTATTTTTAAATCCTCCTGGGAATAGGCGACCCAGATGTAGTTGAACACAACAATTCGATTATAGTAATCTATGCCGTGGAAAATCGTTGTAGAATTGTTTCTTATTAATCAGCTTTGATCTAAATTTTTATATGTATGTAATATACGTATTTAATATAACAAAAATAGAGTAATATATATAAATAGTTGGATAAAGAATTGAAACTCCATCGATGTGTTTTTACCTCGCTCTGTAGCAGTTGTACGATGTTGATTGTAGTTGAAGAGGAAACCGCGGCAGAAAGCTTGAATAAGATGAAGGGGTTTTTACATAAATTTTCGGTTACACGCAAGATAATAGGGGATATGTAAATTATAATTTACAAAGTAAAACAGCAAAACACAAGAGAATTTTCAACGTACGAAAGTCTAGGGAAAAAGGAGATCAATTATCGCTGGATCGACCTATCACAGTGTCGCAGGCAGAAATTTCGTATAAAGCGGGTAGGAACGAAAAAGAATACACAAAAAACAATACGTTTTTTCGGGAAGATTTAATATAAATCTGTTATTAATATCCGCACGAGTCGTAGTCATGTATCCTATAAAAACTTTAGGGGACCCGGATATACTTTCGTAACTATTATAAAATTAATAACAACAGTGACACAACGCTTTACCCAAACTTATTTCATTTATAACGTTTCCCGAAACTTTCAAGGAAATTTTAGGGTCACTAATCTATGTTTTTAACTGTTATACAAAAGCGATTTTCAATTTTTTTTTAAATTTTAACAATAACGGTGCAATAGTTCTCGAATAAATCCTTGCCAACAAATTTAAATCCACTTATACAATTGTCTCCCCTTCAAATAACACAATTAGCACAATTGTATAAAGGTTTACTTGTATTTACTCATATAATCCCTACTGGGCCTTATACACAGATTGTGACAACAGTGTCTCTCCTCCAAATATACCTATTTAGATTCCATTTGGACAATTAGTTACCTACTTAAATATTTCAATAATTTATATTTTATTACCGCCACTCTGATATGAATAAACATAAACACTACAAAGTAAAAATATACAGGGTGACTCACGAGAAAACGGACATGGTTTAATGAGAGCCAGAGAACACCGAGGATAATCATAATTACCTATAGAAAAACCTGATTTGACACCCGTTGATGGAATATAGCATGTTTTATGTATTTTTGCCAAAATATCTTTTGGTCATTACTTTGTAATGGAATGGAATAATTAGTTCATATTTGGCTCACGTAGTACGCTAGTGATCCTGAATAAATACATATATGACAAAGAAAATATCCAGTTCAGGACTTGACAAAAACTTGTTTTTGTTGTTTTTCCAAAGAATAGAACAACATAACATGTTTATCAACAACAAGAATAACGGTAGCAACAAAATAACGTATTAATAATGCACATAATAACAGAATAATAACAAACTATGAGAGGATCAATATGTATGAAAAATAAAATGCAAATATTATGATAAAAAATATTTACAATTAATTAAATTTTATTTTCAAAATATCCTCACTCGGCTCGAAATATTGTGAAAATTATCAATAATTCTCTCTACTAAAGAAATAGTGTTAGTAGGCTATCTTTATAAATCCAATGATTAAACTATGTCTTTAAACGTTAAATGAGTTAGTCTATTGATCATAGTAGCCTTACCTCAAAATGACAACTATTAGAAAACAAATGATTGGTTCCTAGTTATACTTATTTGACTTTTATGTGGTGATAATTTGTATTTAGTTTTATTGTATTAGCTAAGACAATTAATTATTCATTTAAATTTTCAAAATGCCGTACCAATTTTTGAACGAAGAATATACTGACATCATTTTCATCTAATATTGTAACGGAAATGGTAAAGCAGCAGGGAAGGAATATTGAAGACGGTTTCCTAATAGACGACAACCTGACCATAAATCTTTCGGGTTCGTATATCAGTATTCCAGAGAACATGGAAAGTTTCCCACAAGTGCAGTTGTGGAACGCAATAGAGGACAAGAGAATATTTTACATACGGTTCACGAAAATTCAAGTTTATGTACACGAACAATTAATACTCTGATTGGTGTTTATCACACTAGAATATGGAGGACATTGCGAAAAGAAAATTTTTGCCCATACCACATTCAATTAATACAACGTCCTGAACCAGGCAACGACGTCAATTGATTGACTTTTTATCGTTTGCTGTTTGAAAATCGACGGGTAATTCACAGAGCCTTATTCACAGACGAGGCGCAATTTATAAGAGATGGAATAAATAATTCGAAAAATGCTCACATATGGGCCCAAGAGAACCCACACACAAAACGTGAATGTCGTTCACAACATAAATTTTCAGTCAATGTTTGGATAAGACCTGTAGGCGGTAACTTGTTAGGGTTACATTTTTTTGAAAGTACACTTAATGGTAACGTCTATCTTAAATTTTTACAACATAAGTTACCGAATCTTTTAGAAAATTTAAATATTCGAGGTATATTCTTTCAACATCATGGAGCCCCACCACGTTTCTCCAGCCAAATTAGAAATCATTTAAATGAATATCTGGACAGACGAATTGGTCGCGGAGGTCCTGATTTATGACCGACAAGGGCCCCGGATTTGAACCCTGGCAACTATTTTTTATAGGGTCACTTAAAGAGCGAGGTATACAATATGGACATTAATGACAGGGCTTAATTAATTCAGAGGATTGTTGAATACTGCAACGAAATTAGAAATAACCCAATTATGATAAGAAAATCAATCGGTCGTCTCGTGAATCGCACCAGAAAATGCACCGAAGTTGGAGGGAGGACATTTTTAACATAAACTTTAATTATAATTCTTATTTGTGTACATTCTTTATCACAATATCTGCATTTTTGTTTTTTGTTTTTCATACATACTGATCCGCTCATATTTTGTCATTATGTGCATTATTGATGTTATTTTGTTGCTACCATTATTGATGTTAAAACATAATATTTCAGTCGCAAGCTCCTCTATAAGTCTGCAAGTGGTATGGGATGACTGGCACGAGAGCTCCTTTAAGTCGGATCAGTCTTTCGGCGGGTGTTTGTTGCAATCGAAGCATTAGCAATTTGTTGGTAATATGCGATTATTACACTTAACACGCCAGGCTTGTAACTTGTAATTCAGTGCTCGACGAGGCACATAGCCCAGAGAGTAGCTGTTGGTTGCAGTCTGGTTACCTTCCTTATAGTAAAATAAGGATTTTACAGAGGAGCTTGCGACTGAAATATTATGTTTTAATGTTTCTGCCCTCTAGAAGCACACTTGATCTATTATTGATGTTGTTGATAGATATGTTGTTGTTTTATTAATTTTCAATACATGAACGTAATAAAATAGATGATTTGTAACATTTGCGTTTTTATTTATTTCTCCCCCTCCTTAAAATCACACAAGTGATTAATGTTAAAAATTGTTAATTACAACATAATATTTACTGTTGAAAAAAAGTAAATGGATAATTTCAATTGTGGAAGCAAGTGTCATTCATCAATATTTTGATAAGTCTCATAATGTTGTGTTTAGTGGAATGTATTTCGAGAACGGTCAAAGTGTGGTAAAAAAATTAACAAGGCCATTTTGCTCAGTTTTTTATGTACAAATCGAATTGCATATCGAAATTTGAAAAGAAAAACATATTATAGGGTGCTGTTTCTTTGAAAAACGGCAAAAACAACTTTTTGTCAAGTTTGGACCTGGATAATATTCTTTGTCATATATGTATTTATTCAGTATCACTAGCGTATTACATGAGCCAAATATGAACTAATTACTCCATTCCATTACAAAGTAATGACCAAAAGAAATTTTAGCAATAATACATAAAGCACCGTATACTTCATCAACGGATGTCCATTTTCTATGGGCGATTCTGATTATACTGTGTCGTCTGTTTCCCATTAAACCATATCTCCTGTAAAACACCCTGTATATTAAAAGTTTTAAAGCGTTTATGATTTTCAACAGTAACTCCTCGAGATTAGTCCTGTTATCATGGAAGCCCCATAAAAAAGGGAATTTGAAGCCAGATCAGGAGATCTAGCTGGCCACAAGATAGTTCCCCGTCAACTCAACGAACGACCTGCTAATGTAATGTTGAGAAAATCCTGAACTGCAACGAAATCATGAAAACAGCAACTACCTTGTTGAAACCAGATGTCGTTAATATTGTTAAATAATATTGCATGTAATTTTCACCATATATATATGTATGTCATAACTATCCCATTTATCTACATTCCGAAATAGGAATAACAACAACAAAATTTAACGCGAAACGGGAGCTAAGGGAAACAATTAGTACAGTGCTACTTAAAATTTATTAACAATTACATTAATTAATCTAACATGAATTTGAGTGAAACAATTGTAATATTATAGACGATTAAATCGACAAGGAAAGCAATAAAGGTACCTTTGTATTATTAAATGGGTATACTCGGTAAATGACGTCCCTTAAAGAACATTCGTTGAAATAAATGTTGTATAGTAGGGGAGACTGACATATTGTATTAAATATCCAGTAGAGGTTAAGTAAACGTCGAATAAGAAAGAAGGTGTCTAAATTAAAGTTACAATTAATAACAGTCATAATAAAATGTCTTTATTTCCACAAGATTGTACATACAAACACAATACAAGTGAGAGGATCTAGGTTTAGCTTAAAGCTACTCTATACTTAACCCTACAAATTAACAAATTGAACTAGACAAAAAATATTTCACAGCAAAAGTTAAACAAAGATATACATAGCAAGGAACACGAACGCTCAATAAAAATTATTTCCTTTCAATAATACGATATTGAGACCTTAGCAACTATTGTATAGCACTTTTGCTGCCTAGAACAGTAAAACTGCTTTATGCAAGGTGGCCGTTCTCCAGTAATTTATATTTAAAAAACGTGTATTTACATTTACATAACATTTTATTAATAAATTCTGTTACACATATAGAGAATGCTTTGAAATATAATTAAACGCAGAAAATGGCTAACTATCAATAACAGAAATTGTTCGATATGTCCTCATTTTCCCTTATGCATAATCTAAGTATTTTTTTTAAAGGAACGTTGAATATTCCATAAAATTTCTTAATCATTCAATAGCATCTTGAACGATTTTTTTTCTCTCAACTGCTCAATCCTGTCAATATAAATATTATAAACTCGTGACTTTAGATAGATCCACAGAGTCAGAATCAAGAGGAGTTAGGTCAGGAGACCGAGCAAGCCAAACATGCCTTATCGTGTGAACGTAGCCTCGTCAGTAAACAGTATTTTACTTTAAAAATCTGGAGCATTTTCCGTTCGTTCAAGCAACAACTCACAAAAATCAGCTCTTATTGGCATATGTTCAGGTAATAATTCTTGAGTTTTTCGGTAATGGAACGAGTGGAATTGTAGTATTACGCTTTTTTTACCAACATATGTATTAAAAAAATGATGACCAAAAATAATAAATATTTCCTTATCGGATCTCTCTCCCTCTCTCTCTCTCTCTTGGATATACCCACCTTTAGTAACAATTTATTTTAATAGTGTTTTCATAATATTTTAGAACCATGGAAATCATATTCTAATACTAGTCAAATATAATATTTTTGAATAAACTCATTTTATGAATAATTTAGCCATTAAATGTAAGACAACAATAGTGAAAACATCGGTGATTATTCTTTCATAAGCAGTTTTTTTTTCATTATCATTTTAATATTATAAAATGCTGTTACTTTTCTCAGCACTTTATCTTGATGCTTAGTAATAAAAAATGTCAAAGAACAACGACATTATGACAGTATCTGTTTCCTAAAATATCTTGTTACTGAGTGTTGAATTTTCCAGTCGCAGAGTATATATTACCATCTCGTACTGGGACAATTGAAATAAGATTTAGAAACAATGTGTAGAAAAGAATTTATAATCCCGGCTTCAAACGGTGGTGTAGATTCAAAATCTCTAATTAAATTTTTACAATAGCGAATATTTTCTGATGACAAATCCCCTATTCAATTATGCAGTTGAATGAAATATGTTAAAACTTTTAAATTAATTGCGGCGGATTTAAAAAAGGAAGTAGAATAGGCGGGAGAAAAGAAATTGTCGATTCGCGACATACCGTAACCAGAAAGGAAGGTGGCGAATATTAGAAGGACATAGGCGTTTCAGACAGAGGGGAATTTTGATAATTCTTTAAATATGAATATTCATCGTTGCCTTTGTCAACTTTAAATTAATTCTTTGGACGTTTTTAACCAATTATGTTATTCAAAGTATGAAAATTAAATTATTTGCTACCCTCTGTTATAGTCTGGGCTTCAATTGACTGTTAAATACTGTAATATTACCGTATCTGGACCGGCGCGCAGAAAGTAATGACAAGTGGGCGACATATAATTTTACTAACATAAGATAAGTCTTAATCAATGATTCTTCATCATATGAAAATCAAGTCCTGAAGCAGTTTCCACCTTATAAAATTTGGCCCCGCCTGCCAAAATGAAATTCTTTAAAATTACTTTCAGTGATACAATCATTAGGTTTGGATAAAAAGTCCTCACTTCGATCTTCTCTGGAATGTCGTTACTTTTGTTTAATTTTATTTTCAGCGTGGGACGCACACGAAAGTCCGTAAAAGTCTGTTCTTGTTGCTTCGTGTATCTGTGCGCAACAAAGAGAAAGTACATTACTATACTTCTTGACTGGAAGTTGTTTAGTATCAATTAAAATTTTACACTTGCTGTAATGAAACCTTACAATAAAGTTAATAAACCCGTTTATATGTTAATAGCTAGAACAACGTCTGTTTTATTATTAATTTTTAACCTTCGTTACATTATTAGCTAATAAAACTCTTTTATTATACGATTAAGAATTGCCCGCAACTTCGCGATTATCGGTTTCTCAAAAATGAGAAAGGGCCAAGAATGCCCGATTGAGGAAGTATCTGACGTACCATTGTCGATGTAGGGTGATTTTAATACTTGCTTGATAATACCAAAGGTGGTAGTCTGTGGAATTTACTATTGGAGTGAGATAGTGAGCATTATTAAAATACAAGTGTAAAATTGACAGACCGTGTCATACCAATATTTTAATATCCCACATATCATGTGCAGAATTTTATCAAAAATTGTCTCATTATCCCCGCGTAGCACTCAAACCATTAGGTCCATTACGCTGCCCTCAATGCTTCACCTTACTTCTTTGAACAAAAACCCAATCGCATTGATGAGGTACAGCAGAAGCCACAAGATTAGTAAGGTTCTACTGAAGTAGCAATTTCATATTATATTAAAGCTAAGAGAACTGTTATACAACAAACTTTATAAAACTCTGATCTCAGTATTTATTAGTAGAACATTCTTGAAACCTTTATATAACGCTAATAATTACAAAATGACCATGACCATGTTGAGATGCGTATGAGAAATATATCCAGCTGCCTTGCGCCCATTCCTTTATGACAGGTTTAGTCTTTATCCGTAGTCTTTATAATTCTATTAATTTTTTACTTTCTGGTTAGTTAGATAGATCTTTATAGATAGATTTTTATTGGTGTATTATACATATTAGTGTTCGTTCACACAGGTCATAACAACATACAACGGTAAGGTGCCTATATAGTAAAAGAGGTGAAATAAGTAGATAATAAATAGTAAAACAAACACAATAACAAAGGTAAAGAACAATTTCATATGGTAATACATGTTAAATTAGATGACAAGTACATGAAAGGCATTATCTAATAAATATTTTTTATTGCAGTTTTAAAACGTTTATATTCTAGTTTTTGTATATTATCTGGTCGTTTATTAAAAAAAAATTTGATCTTGGTTAGACGTAAAAAATATGGTTTAATTTTTATTGTTCCTGGTTATATAGTTTTGGATCAGGTCGCGTCTCGTGTATGTATCCTGATTTTCTTTGATATAAAGGAGACAGTGTAATATGTATGTGCAGGGCAATGTTAAAATGGATAATTCCTTAAAGACCTTACAATCGTATCTTAAGCCTGTAATAACTCGATTGATTTTCCTTGCATTGAGAAAATGATCTTCGTATGAACAGAATGTCCTTAGATCACTGCATATGTAAATACTGTGAAACAATGTGAAACAATATTCGCCAGGCTAAGTAGCAAAAAAAAATTGCTGGACATTTTTTACAGATGTGGATGGTATGTTTTCCCAGGAAACTTGTGGTCTAAGAGACCCCTAAAACCTTTGTGCTGCCGGGAGAGTCAATGTCCATTGTGTGATGCCTTAAACCGAAACTCATTGATTGTGTTCAAAACTAATTTATTACTTAGAAACCAGTCTTTAATAGAACGTTCGTTGTCATTGACGTTGGATAAGAGACGTTTTCTATCATGTTGTAGATTAACGTTGTATCGTCCGCAAAGAGGATAAAATAATATACAGATGTAAAGTTGGGTAAATTATTTATGTAAATAAGGAGTATTGGGCCTAATCCTGAACCTTGCGGTATCCCAATATTTGTATCGACTAAGTTCGATTTCATGTTTTGGTACTGTACATACTGGAATCTATATTCAAGATATGGATTTAGAAGACTTCAACTCTTTATCGAGAATTTATAAAATATTAGTTTATTTATCAGAATATTAAAGGCTTTACTCAAATCTAGCTTCTGAACGTATAGAAATTCACTGTCCTCGAAACCTTTATTTATCCAGTCTACTAAACTGACGGTTTTTTTTTCAAACTGGCAATTGTCGAAAAGTTTAAAATTGTCAGTTAGAATAACAGAATTTAAAGGAAAGATTTCTTATAGTGACGTACGGTAATATGTGTTTCCGCATCTGTTTGTCCCACTTACATTTTTCTGTTGCGCCCATGTAAAGGACTAGCTAGAAATGCGGTTGACAGGTCGTTCCAGCTGCTACTGAAGTCTTCAACTTCTTATTTGATATTCACTATGTGTCCTGAGTTCACGTCTTGTACACCACCAACTTAGCAAATATGTTTTCTGACTTTGATATTGTTCTCTAACATATGGAACTGAAAAGCACCAAAAAATCATTGCATATGTGTCCCAGATATCATTTTTATTGGCTGTTAGCCTAATTTGTATACATAAGGAAGGCAAACACTGTCGTTGCCTTTTTTCGAAAAGGAACAAATAAGCACGTACCGAGTGCCACACAATCTGGATATCGGGTCTAGAAAAAGTAAATAACTCATTTTTATACATGCTAACATTTGCTAAGTTTGTACTGTTTTTTTTTTCCGGATATATTCATGGAACGTATTTTTTTTAAATTTAATATAAGACCTAAAATAAAGGATCTTGTAATCAGTTTCCGTGTAAAGAAGGATGTTAGGTAGGAAGAGGAAATCTGAACAATTTATAACTGACTGGCAAAAATGTACAGAATTATGTTTCAGATTTCTCGTAAAGTTCTAAAAGTCAGCCTTATTTAACATCACATTTTAAGCAGGATATTCATTACGTCGCGTACTTTAAAAAAATTGTTTTATAAGTGATGGAATTATCTCAACGACGCGCGTCGGATAAATTCCTCGGTCTGCGTAAAAGAATTCTTAACTTTGAAGTTTAGTGTCATTTGGCTAAATTTTCAAACAATGGTTTTTATCTTGAGTCATTATTTGAAAACAAATTGTGTCTGCCAAATTTTAACCTCAATATCTCCTAATACTCAATTAAGTTGCTTTTAAAAAAGAAAGACATTTAACTTTCGCATATTAATTATTTATGTTTTTATTCCCCGTGTTAGTTTTTATCACATTTACTATTATACCAATGCACATTTCATATTTCTGATTTATACAGGTCGTATTTTACTAAGTAAGTCCAAAAAATATAACGGATAGTGAAAACTGACAATTCTTATTATTATTATTTTTTTCTATGAGCGAAAAGGATGTGTTACTTTGAATTCAAAAGAGCAAATACCTTATATATATATACTTACCTAATATCCTTGAGAATCAACTCTGCTACTATTTATTTCGATTTAGAAGCGACAATTCCTATATAGTTTCTACATTTACGATACGCTCACGCAAAAATGGAACGTGGAAACATTGTTTCTTTAATTGAACATAGCGTTTTGTATAGCATAATAGAATTACCTGCAGTAGAAATTGGAGCGGTGCGACAAAACTCATCAGGATAACTTCTAGCTATCCAGACACTTTACAGGGAGGATAGTAAACTTTCTTGGCTTGTTTGGATAGTTACGGAAGTTTATTGTGAAAATGAATAGTTGTTTGTTCAATGATTTTAAATTGTATTCATGAAGACGTTCAAGTAATATTCGCATCAATATCCTCCATTAATATTTAGGCACTTAAAATTACAATAATTTTATTTCCTGATTATATTCTTATCACAAATTATCCAGCACATTATACGGTAACTTTAAATGTATTTTAGTTTCGGAGGGGAAATGGCGGGCAAGATTAACAAAACCAGTAATATGGAGACATTTTATGAAATTTTAATATAGGCTATCACTGTGTTTGGAGAGGAATCGGACCTACTAAAATGAAGCATATATAAATGCAGACACACAATTTTATTTAGCAGATGAACGTCGGTAAGCAAGACAACGTTGCGCGTTGGTTGAAAATCACAAACGAATATTTTTTAATCTTATCTTCCAACAACCCGATTGACGGAAAAAAACAGGGTTATACTGAGTGAAAAATTACAAAAATTAAATAACCATGTTATTGTTACGCGTTTAGAGTCTTTAGTAAACACCCGAACCGTGGATCCAATAATTGCAACAGGAATTATCACTAACCACTGATTCATTTAACACTTAATTAACTTACGATAATTACACACTAATTATAACTTTAACTACGATAACTCACTACTAATTGTCACTGTACTAGTCTGTTCACTCTGTTCCTTCTCTTGATATTATCACTTTGCTTAACTGAACTAGAACTACTATGATGCATTGGTTCCGTTCTTATATACTGTGATTCTTATTCCAGATCCTTCCACTCCATTCTAGTCCATGTTTCTAAACGGTTCTACTCCTCTTATCTAATATCTCTATATAGGAAGCATCAAACCTGCCTATAGCGTCATCTGTAGGCCGACTGCTGGCTTCTCTGTACTAAGGGGCTGCCTACAGAGACCTGCTATTAACATTATAATAAACAGTGACTTGCTTGAGACATCAGAACATCGTTATTTGTCATTAAAGTCAGAATAATCCAAGGTTAATATTGTTTGGTAACAAGGCGCAAAGGATATATTGCTTATTGAAGTAGATTCAATAGAGAACTGTAATTTGTTGAGGCAGTTAGAAATCTTGGACTTCTCTGAATTCCATCCTAAGTTTACTGAACACGTTACTAAATATATAAGGAAATCTAAATTTATGATATAACTGCTCTAACATGGTCATTGGTCATATCTTTTGATCCAAGAGATATGAATCTGTCAGTGAAAAAATTGTGGAGCATAATTGACTCACAATGTATTAGGGAGGAATTTTAAAAAACCTGCTACTTTTACTTCTACCCACCAATACCCCCCGAACTTGTGCGATAAAATTAGTAGTGTTCATAATTTGAACACAAGAAATCGATACTTGTTAACTCCACCATCACACAAATCTGCTCTTTTTCTTACAATATCATCAAATCGTATAATTTGATACCAAATAAATTAAAACAATTAAATGGTATTAAACTAAAAAATCCAATGAAAGATCTTATATTTAATAAATACTTCATTGTTATTTAAATTATCATATCGTTAAAAAATATAATAATCATTTATTTACTATTTTGTTTTTAGCTTTAACACTCTTTCTCAAACTCATCATTAGCTAAGCTATATTTTTTTCCTTCATCTTTCATATTAATTTTCAATATTAGAACTTTAATTCAGTTACATAATTTTCACTAGTTCTGGCGGATTTTCTATTAATTCCACGTGTCTATGGGAAAAACCCATCACATTAGTATATTGTGCAATAAATGCGGTAAGTCTTGAGCGGATAAGCGCACGAACGATGAATTGCTTATATTTTTTATTACGAATGCGGTAAAATCTTAGGGTCTTAGGGTTTAATCAAAATTGGCTCCGAAAAGCTCTTAATTTTTCTTTCTGATCGCCAATGCATAAATTTGGTGTATGCAGCTTCATATTTTGGCCTCGGTTTTTTGAGAAATAAATTATCTACGACCTCTTTCACTGTTTCAATTACCTCCAATGGTGTAAATTCATTATCTGTATCTGGATCACTTTCTGGTATAATTGTAGGACTTCTAATCATGTTTTCACATAATTTAATTTTTCTATTTTCAGATTTTTATTCACTTTAAGTTGACATAAATAACTATCAACTGTCATTTAAATGTCACTTTTTAAAAATAATATTTTCAAGTGTGTTTTTTAAATTATTCATTAAATGAAAAATCAAGAGATGGCTCTATCATAGATTTTCGTGGTTTATTTAAATTTTGCGTGTTTTATTGTCAATTCGCGGGTGACAAGTCTGATTACCGCACGCAAATAAATATTTGAAATACTCATAAGTCATGTGGTAATAGTAGAGTAGGCAAACAGCTCTTTACCGATCTAAAAAACAAGCGGAAAGATAGGACTTATCCCGTATGAGTAATAAAAAATAATTTACCTATGGTAATGGAACAAAATAGTTAACGGTCAAGGATATTTCCGTTTTTATTTTTATTTTATCTATCGACCGGCAGAGATTAGTGTTAGCTATTCTACCACTCACACAGAGACAATTACACAACGACCATTGCCCACGACATTGCCATCTGCCGCAGCTGAGACTCGAACTCAGGATTGGTACAGCGATTAGCCGTGTTGCATCTCGCACAAATCCATCTAGTCCACTATTACCAACCTGGTAATACATTAAAAGCGCCACTAAACATCCATACCCTAGCCAGTATTGGAACACAGGACTTTCTGAACTCAAGCCTAACGTGTAAGCATAAAGTCACTGAGCAGGTCGATTATATTGTTTCTACTTAAATTTTAAATGATCCTCGCATGCAGCTAATTTCACGTTGTGAGTTACTCGATATTCGCAGTCCACCCTATACAGACTTACTACAGTGTGGCTATGGTCGTCCATCGCGGAGATACAACCTCACGTAACACGCGGGACAGTAGTCTCTATGGAATACTTGAATAGTGGTGCACTGGAGAGGGTTCAATTTTCAATTATAAATAAACAACTTGATCCAGATGAGTGCCACACGAGTGATTTAACTTAATATCCTCTTTATCATTACTGTTTCTCCAGAAATAACAAACCGAGTAATCTTGAGGATTTATTTTTGATAGGTCAATTTCCAAAAATATTTACTTGTGACTATTTTGACATTTCAATTTCAAACAGAATAAATGTATTTCTGATACAGATCAGTCAGACGGGAAACAATGGCATCTTACCAACCTGAACATAATAAAAGCGAGTGAGAATATTTTTTTCACGTATAGGATTTTACGTTTAACTGCTATACCTATATATTACAACCAGAGCGACTTTTTTAGTAATCCGCCTCACAACACCCTCGCGCAAATGTTAATATTAAATTTTTCTATCTCTCAACTGTAAACACCGTGTTTTTGTTAAATTTCTTTCATACATATATAAAGTTTTCTCACCATCATGGAATTGTTTCAAAGGAAACTCTACGCTGCCAATCGGAAAGTCAATGAACCATGGAAAAATTATTTAAAATTAGTTTTAGCGTTGCGGAAAAATTATTATTTTGTTATCTTTCATTATTATGAATGTTTACGATGATTTAAACGGCTGCATAAAATGAATACATTTGCATGTGGAACAAATATTTTATTCTTATCCGATGATAAGTTGACAATTTTAAAATATTATGCACTACACACCGATTAATGTGAATTAAATTGTACAAATGTTTATAAATGACATTATTTTATCTGTCATAAAATTTGCCAACAAAAACATTTCACCCGCATCAATATTTTGATTAATCAAACGGAAAATAGTACAACAAAACATCAAATGATGCGGCAGTAATATATTGCAAATATTGTTCTGCTCGTGTAGATAAATAATATGAAATAAAACATAATATTCTTTATATTAAACTTCGCGTTTCATCGATACTTTTTATGATCCATTAAACAGCTCTTCAAAAAAATGTCAAATAACCGCTTTTTGCAACATTTATTATTTATTTTGCATAAGTTGTTCCAAACGTGTATGAAGACATCAACCTTATCCTATTTGATTTGAAAATAATAAAAGAGAGAGAGAGAGAGAGAGAGATCCAAAAACTCCCAAATAATAATTTAAGTTTTTTTATAACCTACGGGTTATAGTATATAGTTTTTGAATTTTATGAAAATCCTTAAATTTCATAAAAATACTGGTTTAAAATAAAAAGTCAATTTTTGATTATCAATATTACAAAACTCCGGCAATATAATTTGTATATATAAAAGTAAAGTTTTACACAAAAAAACAGTGAAAAATATATTTGATTATACTTTTCTAAAAAATAGTTAAAAATGGACGACGTGTCATCAAAAATGGACACTATAAAAAAATGGCCGCTATAGGAATAAAACCGTTCTATTTTCGTTAAATAATTTATAGGACCTTTAGGCCTTAGAAAATCATAAGTACTTGCGTAAGTATAAATAGACTTAATTTTAGTTAACTACAAGTTCTTCCTGGCGTTCGCATAATCCTAATTAAAACTAAACGTTCGCATGTGTAGATCAATTCCTACTTGAATAAAATCTTATAATCTGGTTTAAATTAAACTGTTTGAAGTCAGAATCTTCATAAGCTTAGTTTTAAAGTGGTTTTATGGTTATTCGAACGTTTCCCGCCTAAATTCCTAACCTATTTGCTAGTCATTGGTTGGTTGGGGTATCATTAAGCAGTTGTAAATAATTTAATTTAATTTGCCTTTTAAAATTGCCGCCGTTTTTAGACATTCTGTATACGTCGCCTCAGAATTCCTGTCAAATTAATATATCATAACCTCATTTTCTTAAGAGATTTTAGTTTCATTCACGTATATTAAAAGCTAATAAGATTTATGGTGTATTTAATAATCGAGTCATTGTCTTATTGCGTATTTTGACAAGACACCGCTTTCATATGAGAAAGAGGTTTTAAGATATAGGAGATCTATATGTATATTTTATAAAGCTATTTTAAAACCACATTATAGTTGCTTGATCGATCAAATTTGCATTAGAAGGATTTTTGAAACCAAACTGTTTTGTTAATTCCTTTCAACATTAATAATAGAACTTTTACAAGACTACAGATAGATAAAGTCCAAAAAGGTTTTATGACTAAGTTTTAAGATATACTAAAGGCTTCTCAATAAATTCTTGTACTTTAAAAATACATTTGGTTTCAAATACCTAATTTAAAGCTAACTAATCTGCCAAACATCCTTCATAAAACCTTTATAAAACGAGAGCCAAACTAAACAGAATTTAAATTATTACTTTAATCTATTTGCTTTCTGCCATATGCAACTGCTTGACACACTTTTTAAATTCAGCCTATCTAAATTCATATTTGGCGCATAGTGAGGAGAGCTTAAGTTCATGCCCTATATTAACTCTTCACACATTTTCTGTGTTACATAAGATAATTATATTTCCTCAAAATCCTCAGTAAACGGATATGTTTGGATTTACAGCAATATCTTGTTACCTTTGAAAATGTGTCTAAATTTTGAGGGCAGTTTGGAACATTACGACCACATTTATTTAAACTATGGGCTTGAGAACCGCCATTGCCACCTTAGATATAAGATATCTTCGAATAAATTAATTTTTAATCTGTCTTTGTTTTCTTTACAATTGACGTTAATTCCTAATGCAAATATAATTGTCTCACTGTCAAAATTCTTTCATCAATATTAATTCGAAGCACTTTTCTCTGCAATGTATGTGTACACCTATATTTCATTACGTATACTATTAGGGTATTTCTCGACGTCGAACGATGCAAGATCCCGTCTTGTACAAGTTTTATCATAATAGTAGAAATTTCTTCTAGTATTAGCTAGGATAATGTGATTGATTTGATATATTCTACAATAATTTATTTTTTAAAGTGCTTAACAATTTTTGCCTAATACTTTATGTGTCGATATTTTCAGAATTAAAGACGTTCATATGAATGCAGAAACGTTGAGTAATATCTTATTGGTTAATAATTATTTAAACTTAATACTTTTATACGATATGTTCAGAAGGAAGAACACATACCGTCTGTCCATTTTACGAGGGCTACACCAAATATCTCGCTTAATATCTATTGTAACAAAGTTTTAGAAACACGTATCCCATTTTGTGTTCTATATTTCAGTAAAAAGACATTTGAAATCCATAACCTACTTTGAGAGACGATATATTACAAAAACCTGAAAAATAGGATACCACAAACGATTATAGTTTCCTTATTTGAGGAGATACGAAAAAAGTTAAAGGGGTCCAAAGTTGACGGCAAAAACAATAAGAATAATAATGTGCATCGAAAAATTCAAAAAACGCAGTTGGATTTGTTATACGCCTTGTGCAAAAATTAAAAGAAAAAATCTGAAAGTAGGCCATGACATCATTAATTCCATATATTTGTTCTATTTCCAACGATATAAAACATGTCATAAAAATTTTAACTAATAATGTCAATATTTAATATTTTACGAAAACCACAATTCATATCATTGAATAGTAAAAATGAGCTATACCATAATAGTAAAATTTCACTTTATAATAATAATAATTCAGTAATTATTTATTACAATTTAATACAAACAAAAAAATATCTCATAAATAAAAATATAAGTACAAAATGAACATCCAAAAACACGAAAACTATGTATAACAGTACTACCTATGCCAAATTGAAAAGAATATGTGTGTATTTATTTCTCTAACTACAAATGCTCAAATAGTGTGTGATGCTTGTTTTGCTGGGAAGCTGGTTTGGAGATTATTCCAGGGTTCAATGTTAATATTAATTAAAATCCAGATCCAAAATAAGACATTTATTCTCCTAATAATTATATGTACAGTGTGGCCATATCTTTTATGGCTTAGGTTGCGACAATCTTGTTATTACATAAGTACATCATAGTAATCGGAGAGAGAGAGGGAGAGAGAGAGAGAGAGAGAGTGTAACATATTTCCTCTATGTACGTCGTCGTAACCCCAATTCTCTAATCGAAGTTCCAGGACATAACAGACGCGACTAAGGAATCTGTTTCAGGAGAGATCCAGTTCAATACACTCGAATCAATCTGACAGGAGGTCCAGTTCAACGCACTCGAATCCTCCCTAACAGATACTTGGCCAGCGGCTGCCACGGCGCCGGAGAAGCTTGATCTTCCGGTTATCTCAGTTCAATACACTCGAGAAAGGTGAAAGTCAAGCTCTGAATTTACTGGTTTCTGGCTAGCTATTTTATACCCAAAAATCACGGTCACGTGGTTTTGCACACGGCACGCAAGTTGCGGCCTGGTAAAGTTAGAATTAAAAGTTAAAAAAGAACTAATCAGGTATTGAACTAATCTAAAATTGAACTACTTGATCCACGCATGACTAAAATAAGTTAAACTGGAATGAAAGTATACAGTATTCCTGTAGTATTATATACGTCATTACAAGTGCACCATGCATTGCATTCTAATACACAAACGTGCTCTACGAGACACCTCACGCATTACATTTTGGACCATTTCAGGAGTAATTGCCTCCACATGCGTTTCTAATTCTGGTTTTGATATTCTCAATATTTTCAGGGGCAATTTGAAATACCTTGTCTTTAATGTAACTCCAGACGAAAAAATCCAAGGGAGTAATATCTGGTGACCGAGCGGACCATAGAGTGGATCCATAGGTATCTGGCATAACTTGATTTAAATAATTTGTACATATTACAGTAGTGTGCGTGGAGCCCCATCTTGTTGAAAATATGAATAATTTAATCTTTCTACCATTGTCAATTCATAAAGAAAATCTTGAAATTCGTTTTGCAGAAAATGAAGGTATCTACAAGCGGTTAATTTGCCATCATAAAAATAAGGCCCAATTATTTTAGTCCCTAAAACACCCCCCCAAACATTTGTAGAAAATCTTTCTTGGAAAGCAGTATCTCTGCACCAACGTGTATTTTCTCGTGTCCACTTATAATGCATATTTCTATTGAAAAATCCATTATTAGAAAAATTTAATTTGTCCGACCAAAGAATGACATATTACCTATCCATTCCTTTTTTTTATTTAACAACCATCTACAAAATCTTACTCTCCTCGGCATATTTCCCTCATTTCAATGTTGAACTTTCCTCATTTTGTAGCATCGAAATCCGTTTTTTTAAATATTTTTTGCGCTGTCTTTTTTCATGCGACAGATTCTCTGAATTGGTCTCAGAGAGGTTTCTTCATTTTGGTTAACATAATTCACTTAACACTATTCACTTTTCTTACATTATCCGCAACATGCCCTCGCCTTACTATTTTCTTTTTAAATGAACCGTGCGTTTTTTTATTCTGAACTAACTTCCTAAACATAGTTCGATTTCGCTGCGGAGCATCTGGAAATGTATCTCAGCAAACTATTACTGCCATCTCAGCGTCAAAATTGCACCGACAATAAATGCTTAATCGTATCGAATTTCTTATTATTGGTATACACCATAATTACTGATATAAAACTTGTCTTAGAACTCAATAACGCAACATACAATAGAGAGAATCTGTCAAATTTATTAATTACTGTATGTATTAGTGAAAACCACTAATCATGGCATAGCTGATTTTTACGATTCAATGATATGAATTGTGGCTTTCGTAAAATATTAAATATTGACACTACCAGTTAAAATTTTGTGATATGTTTTATACCGTTCGAAAGACAATAAATAAACGGAATTAATGGCCTGTTTTCAGATTTTTCTTTTCATTTTTACACAAGAGCGTATGGCAAAGCCAACTGCGTGTGTCGATTTTTTTGATACACATTATTAGTCTTATTGTCTTTGCCGTCAACTTTCATCCCTTTAACTTTTTTCGTATCTCCTCAAATAAGGAAGCTATAACCGTTTGTGATCTTTCTATTTTTCAGGTTTTTGTAATATATCTCACAAAGTAGGCTATGGATTTCAAATTTCCTTTTACTGAAATATAGCTCACAAAAATGGGATAACTGTTTCTAAAACTTTATTCTTCTACAATAGATATTAAGCGAGACATTTGTGGAAGTTCTTTCTTCTTGAATAGTTCCAAAATAATATATTTTTTTAATATATTTTTATCCAAAGTTATTAATTTATATTTAAGGTACACCGCAAGCTCGGCAAAAGTTATGATTCATGATGTTTCTCTCTCCTCAAGCATATCTTATCCTCAATGTGTGGTTTTCTCGCTCATCAAACTCTCTATAATGCTAACACAGCATCAAACGGCTTAAACACGTTGAAATTCATCAACAATATTCATATTTCCTCCTCCATGATCAAATATTTACCGTAAATGCGAGGTATTTAAATGTGCGGTTATTCCTAAAAATATTTCTACGTAAAATAAATTTCGGTGGAGATGTGATGACCTGCGTTTAATGAAAACATTTAAATAAAGCGGTGCAGAGCGGCTTAACAAGCGTATGGAAATATAAACCAATGGCGAAAGCGATTAAGGCAGGGAAGGTATTATACATACATGTATAGTATACAGCCTTTTAATAAATATAAGCCTACAAACGGTGAAATGAAAATATTCTTTGCGTTGACGTAATGCACAACATAAAAATTAAATAAAAGTTATTTTTAAGGGATTTGTTGTAATTTAAATTATGTAAATACTGAAGAGTAATGAGACTACAAAATATCGTTTTAATCATATTTTGTTTGCAGAAATGTGTGTTTCATCAGGTTGTTCTTATATCAATCACACAAAAATTCGGCATATCCCATAAAAGCAATTTTATATACAGTGTGGAGCAGCCAAATGGAATAAATTCAGTATTATACACGTCGATTTTTTATTCTGAAATGACATCCTGCAACGTACAAATTTTATCCCTAAATTCAACCCCCTTCGAGTGGCATTTCTAAATTTTTAAATAGGAAGTAGGAGCTTGTGATACCTCATTTGAAAGGTGCTTTCATTCTCTATTAAAAAATGCTATGGTTTTAATATTTATTGCACAAATTAACGGTAAAAAAAAATAATTCATGTGCTTGACGTAATACACAACAGTAAACTAAAAAAAACTTAAGTTCAATGTAATAAATGTTCAAAATAAGTTCCTTGAACGTGTTGGTAGCAACCTAATCGTAAATAAAAATGTTTTCTAACATTTTCCATCATCTGAGGCGTGACTAATCTAACCACATCCCTTATCCTTCTTCTTAAGTCAGCTATATCGTGGCTTAGTTTTGTATACCATACTTTTCACATATTCTCATAGAAATAAATCTAAGGGTGTAAGATCAGAAGAACATGCTAGCCATTCTAGCGATCTTCGCCTACCTATCCACCGATTTGGAAATGTTAGGTCGAGGTATTGCAGGACATCAATGTGGTGGTGCTCTATCCTGCTGGGACCATATTACATCCGTTAGAACTTGTGGATTTGCTTGAGCAGGATATAAGTTTGCCAAAGTTGGCACTACATTATTTTGGAGCAGAGCTAAATAATTATTTCCATTCAATTTGCCATCAATGAAAAAGGGACCAATGACATGGTTTTCAATTATTCCCGCCCAAACATTAACCTTTTTAGATTTTGCGTATATAATTGTCTCATCCAGTGAGGATTTTTATTAGCCCAATAGCGACAGTTTTGATGATTAAGATGGCCATGAAGAGTAAAAGTGGACTCATCCGAAAACAAAACATTTTCCAGTTGGTTAACATTGTTATCCAACCTTTGCATCATTTGTTCACAAAAATACATTTTTCTATCAAAATCGTCTTCATTAAGCCCCTGAGTTGGTGTCGGTTTTGGGGATGCATTTTATTTTCTTTTAATGCGCGAATAATAAAACTGCTAGTCGACTTGAATTATGTGCGTTTTCTTCAAACTCAAGCAGTATAATATCAAATTTGGCATCGTTACTCATTGAATTGGAAGCTTCTTTTTTTATCTGCCGCACATGTATGCATTTCGTTTAAATAAATCGTGTTTAGAAATTGCAGTTAGCAAAACTCAAACAATACGCAAAACGCTGACAACTATTTATTGACAACTATGACAACTATTTGTTGCTGTCAATGCCAGCTATGAAGAATTTTGATGTTTTTATGTCCTCTATTTATTTGATAATGTTGAAAAAGAACACTGGAATTGTTTTTGCTAGCGTGCAAGAACAAAACGCTGTAAGTATTTATGTTTTTCGTTTGTTGTAGCGAATTTCGTGACGCAGACCGTTAATTTTTGCAATAATATTAAAACCATAAAATTTTTGAATGGAGAATGGTATCACAAGCCCCTACTTCCCATTTAAAAATTTAGGGGTTGCAACTGCCACTCGAAGGGGCCGAATTCAGGGATGAAATTTGTGCGTTGCAGGATGCCATTTCAGAATCCAAAATCTGCGTGTTTCGGTATTTTTTATAAATATGCACAATAATAGAGATACTGTATTTAATCATTCGGCTGTTCCACACTGTATATATATATATATATATATATATATATATATACATATATATGAAAAATACTAGGTTCTCGGGTTGAACCGCGTCTGAGATTGTTAATGTCTCGACGTTTCGGCTCCCGTTTTGGAGCCATTTTCAAGAGAAAAAGTGGGTCAAAAAGAAATTGTCAAAGAAAATAATGCTAGGAGTTCGTGGAACTGGTTCGATTGCGGGGTCTCAATCTGCCTACTCCCCAGATCTCACCACGATCCTGCCTGCCTACTCCTTAGAGCGAGTAGGCGGATTGAGGCCTTAGAGACGGATCGTGGTAAGATCTGAGGAGTAGCCAGATTGAGAACCCGAAATCGAACCAGTTCCACGAACTCCTAGCATTATTTTCTTTGACAATTTTTTCTTGACCCACTTTTTCTCTTGAAAATGGCTCCAAAACGGGAGCCGAAACGTCGAGACATTAACAATCTCAGACGCGGTTCAACCCGAGAACCTAATATTTTTCATACCAACGACCGCGGAAGCTTCTCGATATATATATATATATATATATATATATATAGAGATATAGATATAGATATATATATGTATATAAAAACAAAGAGCTATAAACCTGAACCGAGTCTCCTGGCCACTCGATATAGTGACATAATATGACATCACTAAGTTTCAAAGTAATACTATTTTAGGGTGTTACATTTTTATGATTCATTGTGTATTTAGAAATACATTTCGTGTCAACGAATTTATATTGCAGTGGGTACAAAATAAAAATATAATTTGTTCCTCGCATCAGTCATTTCAAATTTCGTTAAGGGATATGTTGTCGCGTAATTAATCATACTTTCTTCCGGGAATTGCGCCAGATCTAAAAATAAAGGAATAAGAAATTTAGCAAAATGCGTACTACTATTAAATATGTAGAATCAATGACAATTCTTAATTTAAAGGCACAGCATGGAGCTATAACTTGCCCCCTAACCAAGAATTTCACCGAAAATTTCTTCTGTCGAAGAGTAGGCATCTCTTACTTGCCTAACGTTTAATAGAAAAGAAAATAACAGCTTTACATCCACTCTGAAGGATGGTACATCCACTACACAATCTTCGCCTAAGATTGCGTAGCTTCTACTTATACACTGATATACCAGACTGATAAAAAAGCCGCTAGAAGATGGGTCGAGAACACTGTATTTCCTTAAAATATCATCCAAGTACTAACCACACCTAACGTTGCTTTACTTTACATATCGAAATATCTGTACAGTAAAGGTGCCCCTATAGAGAGAGTTAATAAGAAACATCAGGTATTCAGATTTTTATGGGATAATACCAGCGCATAGCTAAATTGTTAGGGTCTAGCCCTCGTAAATAGGAAATAATTTAAAGATTACAAGTGCTTTATTTTTAAGTCACTTACTATATGCCTCAAGTAGATGTTTGTTGGAATTATAATCAGATTTATTATGTAGTTCATATTGAAATATTATATTTCAATAAATAAGCAAAAGGCAACACAAAATAAGCAATTGACTACTTTATGCCATGGATATTCCACATAATAAAGCATAATGTTTTCTAAGTTCAAACTTGATGATTTTCATACACAACTCTAATAAAAACTTGTCATAAACATTCAAATAAGGTACTAAAGCGAGTTTAAGCAGCTTTGCATTTGAAACTTGACCTTCGGTACGTATTTCAAATATAATGCAGTATGGCCCAAGGGGCATAAATTAAAGCATACCGTATATCACAGAAAAAAAAGTAGAAGCATGCGCAAATACGTTTTGATTAGGCTTTATCGATTAGTTTTAAAAATAAAGAACAATTTAGAATAACCCACACGTGTTGGCGAGTCTAACATTTATGAGCCCTACGCGTTAACTAATTACACCACTGCACGGAAAACAAAAAGCTTCATACAATGTGCCCTACGTTATGTTTATTTCGCTAACTCTCTAACATTGTAGCACCAGCGCTCCGTGGTTATACAATAACCTTAATCCATTATTATGAAAAACTAATGTGAACCGAACAAAAAGCTGTCGCGCTCAACTTTTACTGAAAAATGAAACTCTCGTTGGAGATGCTGTAAATTATTGTAACGTCCACAAAGTGTCAACTTTCTTCTATTATTTGATCACTTGCCTTTCAGGCATTAAGCTTCCTTTGTTAAATATGCATGCCATCTTTTATTAAGTATCTTGTCTGAACTTTACTTTTAGCCGTTCAGGTGCTTCTAAACAGGCGTCATAATACTCACTAAGTGTACTTCGCATTTTGGCGGTAACGCTAACAATCGATGATGCCAGATCGAATTGAAACTTGGTCAGTCAACTTTTCGTCAACTTTTAGGAAGTTGACTGAGGATGGCGAAAAATATTTCCGAAACATTGAAGCACCGTTATGATCGAGCTGAAGCATTGTCACTCAACATTTCAGGACATTTTGGGAATTTACCTGAAGATTATCAAAAAAATGTCGAAACGTTTGGTGACATATTAATCTTTCATTTTTATTGTACCCAGCAATGGGGATTACCAAATGTTTATATTATTTTTCTATTGCATCACTGCATAAAAAATAAAATTATACTGTTTTTTCATGTGGGTAGATGCGGGTTTCCAATATTTGACTGATCTGTGCCTTCAAACTATAGAGTTATTGTAACATAAGTCCCCTTTCAAAAATTATTGAAAAAGCTATTTATATCCGTTTAACCGAATGTTTATTAAAACACAACCAAATAAATAAATATCAACAAGGATTTAGAAATGGCTACTTAACTGAGACCGCCACCATTTAATTTAACACAACATATATTAAGCAATATAGACAAAGGGGAAACTGTTACTGGTGTGTTTTTTGACTTACTGCTAGCTTTCAACACCCTCAACTCTGCATTTCTAGCTCAAAAGTTAGATTATTTATGTATAAGAAAAAATATAAATGATTGGATAATTCCTAGACTACAAATCGACAGCTAGTAGTGAAAATAGAGGAACTATACGATGTTGAATTAGGCACTCCCCAGGGTAGTGTTCTGGGACCGCTACTATTCATTTTATACATAAACGATTTACGATGATACCACTATCCTAGTCTCTGGCAAAACCAAAGAGGAAATTACTTATAACATGGCAATTCAGCTAATCACGTAATAAATAAATGTAATAAAACAGGGTATATTGAATTTACTGGTAAGTACAGAACATCTTTAGGCCTACGTATTGGTAACGACAATAGCTCAAGCGAAATTAAATTTAGTAAATCTACAAAGCTTCTGGGTACTTTCGTTGACAGTTCAGTAAGTTGAAGTGAACAAATTGATCGCATATGCACTAAATTAAATAAATCTCTTTTTGCACTAAAAAACGCTTTTCATGAAAACTCCTCACTTAATTTTTATTATGCATGCGTGTACTCCACCCTGTCATATAAAATAATATCCTGTGGGTAGTCAACCGAATATTACAGAGTTTTTACTATTCAGAAACGTATAATGCGATTAATATTTGGAGTTTATGTGCCAGAGGTCAGCCCGTTCTGGTAGCGCTGCACTAACTTCTTCATTCACTCTAGCCAGGTCTTGTGTTCCGGTGGTTTTTATGTGATATAACCCCCGTCTGGTACTGAGGCCCTCTGGTTTTGGCTTAACGACGAGAACTACGTCCTCAACCGGTGAATGCGGCGGCCCTTCGGCCACCTCATTCACCGGCCTAGGAGCAGCTCCCACGTAGCCCCTATTACGAAGGTAGGATACATAGTCACGCAGATTTTGTGGCATGAAGGCGCTATGCTCTGGTAGCCTCTCACATCCGCGCCATGTATCCCCTCCGCGCGGGCTCACTGCTTTCATAGCAATGCAGAAGTTCATCCCTCAGTTCATCTGTCCACTCAAAGCGTCCTTGGTCATTGCCAATGTCGTCAACGGGCGGTCTGTCCGGTTGAGCCCCACCACCTTACCCTTGACCACTATCCGCACGGGGTCGATCGTGGAGGCCCAGTCTTCGGCCTGCTGGAACCAAAGTTTAGGGCCTGTGGATGGTTAGCCCAGCAGCGCGCTAGGGCTGCCAGCTGGAGTAAGTGGTGGCGCTACTCACCAAAGGCTTGATAGATGAAAGTCAGCCCCTCCTGCTTATTATTATTAAACAATCTTTTCAAACACTTTTTATATTAAATAATTGGGAAAAGGAGCAACGATATTAACATACGCCAATTTGGCGTTTCCCAAAAGAAATGAATCTCTTCCACTTGACCGCAACAATATCTATGTTAAGTAGGTACAAATTCGCTCGACAAAACTGAAAATAATCCCTAGGTTTATGATGTTGATGTGTGACGCGTGCTGTTTACAAACAAAAACAAAACAGCGGTCTACTGTGAGGTATCGATATGGCGAATTTTTCATATTTATGTATAATTGTTTGGCATGTTTCTTGTTGTGAGCATAAATTATAGTAGCATACATATACAACCTCTTTACACTCAGTCATTCATTATCAATAAATATATTTCTACAGTTGTCTCAACTTTTCCTGTTAAAAATTGTCCGTAGTATATAATTCTGTGTTATCTGGAGAAGCTGGAGAGTTTCATTGTAGGCTGAGCCCCAGACGCTAATACCATACCTAATCAGGGATTATGTAAGGCTGTTATATGTCACAAAGAGAGTGTTTCCATTTAGTATACTTTTCAGGTTATAGAATTTACATATTAGTTTTCTTAGCTTCCCGTTTAAATATATAATATGGTTATCCCATTTTAGGTGATTATCGAAAATAACCCTAGGTATTTGATAGTAGTGGTAGTTAGAATGTAACTATTCTTTTCTCTATCTATAAGAATAGGCTGCACCGTTTGGGAAAGTCGTGCCTTCGTTGGAGAAAAGGCCATAAATTTAGTCTATGCTCTATTTAGTTTTAACAAACTTTTGTATAGCCAGTTTTGGACTTTATTAATTGCATCAACCGCTTTTTGTTGCACTAAGTTCCAAGTCTCTTCCGAACATATCAGTACAGTGTTACCTCATATGATACGATATTGCATCCAAATTTTTTGTCCAGTAAATCGTTGATAAACAGTGCTGTTTATCAATAAGTGCTAATAAGGTAGCTAATAAAGTAGGACCTAAGACTGTTCCCTGTGAGACTCCAGTTATTATTTTCTTAGTGCTAAGAGCACTGCCAA
This sequence comes from Leptura quadrifasciata, assembly GCA_963675555.1. Lineage (NCBI taxonomy): Eukaryota > Metazoa > Arthropoda > Insecta > Coleoptera > Cerambycidae > Leptura > Leptura quadrifasciata. The sequence goes on from OY776682.1 coordinate 36,890,508, forward strand.
TTTTTATTTAGCGGAGTCTTTTTGACAATACCTTCAATTCCCATCTTGTTAAGTTTGTCCAGCAATTGGCAATGTTACACCGTATCGAAGGCTTTCTGTAGATCTAAAAAGATAGCTATGACTTTTCTGTTCTTTTCAAAGTTTATTGTAATTTTATCTGTTAATAACTGGAGAGGATTTTCTGCGCTTAAATTTCTTTGAAATCTATACTGATTCTTTGAGATTACTTTATTTCTTTCAAGATATGAACGAAGCCTATGGTTCAAACATTTTTCGAAAATTTTTACGACATCATCTATCAACGATATTGGAGGGAAGTTTGTCATGTAATTTTGTTACCATTTTTATAAATTGGGACAACTATACTTTCTTTGAATGGTTCAAGTATGTCTGCGTGTTTGAAGATAAAGTTGATAATATGTGCTAGATATTTACAGATATGAACCGATAGCAGTTTTAGTATTTTTACCGTTATTCCATCTTTTCCAGAAGAAGAGTTTTTGAGGGAGTATATATTTTTTATTTCAATATCATCAACATCTTCCAATAACATGGAGTTTAAATTCTGGCTTGTATTGTTGTTTAAGGTCAGGCTTTGTGAATGCTCCGGAATGTCACTAGATATTTTTTCGCCGATGTCAATTAAGAACTGGTTAAAATTAGACGCTATTTCGTCTTTGTTTGTGATTACTGTATTGTCGTCTGTTATTATTTGCTGTATATTGTCTTTGTATTTTTTATTACAATTTGTGATTTCGTTGATGCATTTCCAAACTTTTCTGTAATTATCACTCAATGAGCAATGTTACAGCAGAAGGAAATTTTATAAAAATATATTTTTTTTATGTAATTGTTTCCCTTTATAGAAGTTATTTTTTGAAGTTTTAATTACTGTCCAACAAGTATCAGATAATATAAGAGCATGCATCAGAAACGTTCTGTAATGAAATAATAACTAACGGCAATTTCAGATTTTCTCAAAATGTTTTAAAGGGATCTATAAACAATCATGAATAGCTTTTCGTTACAATAAATTAATTTGTTAATTGTATTTTTTATTGAATAAAATTTTTTGCATTGTTCCACGTCATTCGAGGTTGCATTTTTCTAAATTGTTTTTGATTGGCTGATTACTGTAAAAAAGTTAAACACACTATGTATCCAAAATAACACTTAAAACAAACATGTTGATTAAGAATGTTTATCATAAATTTACAATGGCACTATTCGTTCTCAGTTTAATCGATTATTCTACAAATGCCTTTATCGAAAACTTTCAATTATATATTGCCTTGTCTCTGGTACATCGTGTTTTCACGTATATGACTGTATTTCGTGATATATAACCATAAAGGATTTGATTAAAACAACCAGGCAACTTTCGAGCGGATTATTTGACTTTAGTTCAATGTCCTATTTCAGCTGCTGTTTTAACATCAAGCGCACAATAATACCGTAATCGAAGTCATTTATTTTTTAGAGTATTCACAGATATAGTATTGGAAGTAATTCCGAGCTGAAATATTGTTAATAAATTCGATTTATTTTGTTTTCATCCATATAAAATTCATGTTAAAATACTTTCAAATTATTGTCAATTTTTGGATAATTTCATTTTCAATTGACCACAGCCCATATTTTATTAACTATAATCAATTCTATGGAATAACTTGGCACACGTACCCGCGTTTAACAAAATAATATTGGATTATTTATATTTCAGTTTTTTTTTCTTGTTTGTATTTTAAGATCAAATCCAGTTTAGGAATTTTGTACTTTCTAATATTTGATACACTTAATGCATTTGGACGTCGAGCCAACGTTGTGGTAAACGACCCGACGCGATGTCGGCAACCGTCCACGCGACCACTTTCCAACCCGTTTTTACACCAAAATGGGGAATAAAAATTCGAGACGGTCATACGTTGGTCACCGACTTCCTAGTTATAAACAGTTGGTTACTTAGCGGGACGTTGTTTTTAGTGAATAGTATTGAGGAGGTCGGATATAGTATATAATATTATATAAATACTTCAAAACTGGCCCCCTGTTTGTGAATTATAGCCAAATTTAGAACTTTAGTTTCGTTATGGCAATAAAAACAACGAAATGATGCATGGCATTGTTGTGTTTTACAAAGAGAAAATGAATTCACGCAGTTAGCGAAAAACGACAAACGCATTACACTTTGCAGATAAATATGACCGAGGTAGGTCGAAAAATCTCCACAAAATTTCAGCATATTTAATATTTAATTATTTAATGTTTATATTTTATTTACAATTCTGTGGTTTAAATTTCAATATAAAAACGTAAAGTCGGTATTGAAATAATATCCCTAGTTTAAGCCCAATTTTACTCCAAAAATGACAAGAAAATAGTGTCATGTCTAAATTTCAAAGATGGACCAACGAAATTATTTGCATCTTTCTCTAAAACATGTAGTCGTCGGGAAATTTACATATAACAATCCAACTGTGACTAGATAGCCACACTTTAGCACTACCATGCCAAAAATATTGACTTCAAGTAACGCTAGTTAAAAATTTGATACGTTTTACCGATCTTTAGTTACGATTTCTCTCCTAAATATATGAACACGAATTTATAACTACGGTAGTACGACGTCCCAACGTCCGAATCACTTCATCCCAGTCTCAAAATACAACGTTGGCAAACGTGTGACTAACCATACTTCTTTTTCTTCCTTCATCTCAGTTTTGACGTAACCTAACTTAACATATCTAACTAGACACCTGCCTGTTTTGAACTGCAAGCAATTTGACCCTTTTTCTATAAAATGTACTACTGGACTTAAATGCGCTGCACTTTTTAGGCATTTTTATCAAAGTCGTATGAAAATAGAAAGTAAATAATTGGTAAGCTATAATCTCAATTTATTTGACGTATAGGTAGTAGAATTTCTTGTAGGTAATCTGTGGTCAGTTTTGGCAACGTTCAGCTGGCCTTGTGATTACCACAAAAATACACAGTCGTATATAAGGAGTGACGACTACCTCGAACCAACGTTGATTGTGGTAGCCTAACTATGATTATGGGAAGTTACCGACGTCGGGCCAACATTGCACTATAATAACTACATATTTTATAACGTACTACAGTCGGTTATGGTGTGATATTCAAACTATCACGAATGGAACGTTTCCAACGTCAGGTTACCATCGATTAGACGTCGTGTTACAACTTTGGATTAAAAGTTATTGGCCGACCTTGATTTGAACTTAATCTGACATCGTAATTAATACAAATTTGGTCGGAAGATGGAAGAATGCCATTTGGGTAATTCTACATAGGTATAGATTCTAATTAAATAATCAGATTTATATTCTAATGTAAAATATATGCAAGATTTAATGTTTTAATTTAGAATTAAGCATATGAGTTTCTCCACCCTTCATCTGTTTTAGCTGGATTATCTCACAACTTTTTGTCTACACCAGTTCACTCTGGAAGAAATAAGTTTGCCCTAGGAAGAAAGAAAATTGGGTGTTGTCCGTAATTATTTACTGAATACTGTTTGCAAATGATTTACCAGCATCCAAGGCTGTATAATTGTGGTTTTCATATATTTTAACAATTATACCGATAATTGTTGGTTCGTGGTTACACAATAAATGTAAAATAAAATTAATTTTATAAATACACAACGTTAAAGTTCCTACAAATTAAATATAATTTTAGGTCTACTTTCTGTACTTGACACTTCTGAAACTCCTCGCCAAAACTTTTATACGTCAAAGGAAGTGCGGCAATAACATGCCCATCTGAATAACTCTATTATGTGTAATAGGCTTTAATGGATTTTCGACGTCTCTTAAATATCCGTATCATATGTTAATGTTCTGATAGATATCAATACATTTTAGCTGTGGTGTGAGCTATTTGCTAAACATCATTTATAGTCGAGGTTTCTTTAAAATACTTCATTTTATTTTAGGAAATTTAAAACACTTTTTATTTAATAGAAAATCTACAGCTGAACGGAAAATTTCCTGTAGACAGGCTCTTCGGAATTTCTTCGCTTCTGGTATACATGATGTAAAAGAAAATATGTTTTTATAAGCATCTCAGGAATGCTTATGCATAGATGGATATTTAAAATTGGGTGCAAATGTAAATTACGAGATGTATAAGATGCCCAACTAAGCTTAAGTTTTGTGAAATATTTACTATATTTTTCACAGAAAAAAGTCACAATAAGACAAAACGAACATGGGGAGGATTGCAATCTTCACTAGAGGTTCTATTAATTTTAATACTTCACTCAATTACCCATTACCAGCAACCAAAATACCAGGTCCTTACCTTAGGTCTGTGAGAACTTAACTAATCAACTCAACGGCTACTCTTCACTGTTAGTCAGTTCGTTAAGATCTGTTTTCTCACTTTTGCTTTAGATAATTAACACATATTTTTTAATTAATCCTATCATCACCTCAGAAATGAAGGTTTCCAAACACAAGTCTAAGGGAATTTTTTCCTGTGTTCAGTCGTAGATTCTGCAATTAATTATTGTTTTGACGATTCTCATAGGTATTCAAGTAATTAGCAGTAAGAGAATAGTGTAAATTTGTGTAAATAAGTATGGCTCGTTCGTAGTTCATACAATTTGCTGTAGATTCTAAAACAGATATATTGTGCGGAAAGTTAACAATTTTCCTTGCGTGCTATAAGAATTATTTATTTTAACTAGACTACCTTTCCGTACTGACACATTAAACTACTGATATTTAGATTCATTGTTTAATCTTGATGGAACAGAATAATTATCTCTCGCTATTAGGAACTTATATATATAATAGAAAATCCGACATAACCGTAACCCAATTGTTAATAAGAAAGAGTACCTGTCGGAAAAGACTGACAAAAAATGTTTTTAATTTTTAACAGTTGATTGTGTTGAAGTATTGATCTCAGGAAAAACATTATATAGCTGCGTATATATGCTCATAGATTTGATTTAGAGTAATTGAAGTGATGCCATGCCGTTTTACAATTAAACTGCAAAAATTGTGCCATAAATACTCCTTCGCTTAATTAGCTCTCCACTACGCGACGCACTCGCAATTATACCTTCATAAGACATAACTGATTTTATCTAAAAAAAATATTTAGTTTTATCGCCCACGAGTCAATAAACATCGGTAAAAACATTAGTTCATTTATTCAATATAGACAGCTGATGTATTATTACTATTATAGAATTAAATCGTCCACTTTCTCAGCTGAAGCTGGAAATATTGGCCAGTTGCTAGTACGCGCCATTGGGGTTCAACTCAGTTGGGGTCCGTTGAGGCTCTCCTCGGTCAATGGGAACGAAATTCATCATATTCCATTAGTTCGATGGATATTTAAGATGCCAGATGCCTCATTCACCATTAAAGAAAATTCTCCATTATGTAAACGGAACTGTAATTCTATTGTTTTAAGTCAGTTGAACTTAGTCCTAATAAAGTTAAACCATTAACCAACATTTTCAATTTTCATATTAAAAAAACTGGCAATTAATTTGTTAAAGCAATTCGTTCCCTGTATATCAAAATGAACTATGTTAGTTCTGTGAATGCGCGTGGTAGACGGAATAAAATAGTGTAAAATATATCTCTATTATAAATATAAACCTAAATATAATACTACACTTAACTTATTAAAGAATTTGGTCGAAATTCCCATAGCTGGATAGGTAATCCATTTGTATATTCTATTTTTGAATTCAATAACTCATTTATCAAGAATAGTTCGTTTGGTTTTGGCATAACAAATATTTAATTGAACTGCTGCCTGCATTGCAAAAACAGCAGATGTGGTTTTATACTATTTTACATTGAATTGAAGTACATTTTCAGATTTATGAGGAAAAATATTAAATAGAAGTTCAGATGGGTTATACGTATAAACCATAATAGCACTCGGGAATATATTTTCGATTGATGGTAAAATCTCTATATACAGATAACTACCAATTCGATAATATTTCGGAATGGTAAAATCTCTATAAGAGAATATAGATAATAATCAATCCGATAATATTTCAGGAATTGCCAGAATACTAATTAATTATCGATATATATGTGTTTAATTATCCTGAATATGATGCTTTTTGAAAATTTAAAAACCAGATTAGGTTATACAATTGTCCATAAACATCTATCATCTTTAAAGATGATAAAAACGAGGTTCCTAACTCGGTTTCTAACTATAAAAAGTATCAAGCAAATTTTTACCACATTTTGTTGTACATGATAAAGCACTTGCTCAGAAGGTCGTCAACTTTAAACTTTGACCACTGGTTTTATCTTTACTAAAATTTATAACACCAGTTTTTTGTTATGTGAAAACACCATTTGTTTAAAATACTTTACGACAATAAGTACTAATTATAAAAAGAATATTTGACTACATTAATTCCTAAGCACTAGATAGTTCTGAAGGGGGTAAGAAAATAGTTTCCACAAATACCAAAACATTTGAACACTACATTCAAATAATCTATTCAACGCGCTTTCGCCCACTATTATGGCATCATCCGGGGATAGTTAAAACATTCAATGAGCTGTAGATGGTTCTAACATGATAAACGAAACACATGTTGAGTATAGCACTAGATAATTGTTAAATAGAGTTCCTATTTATTATTTAGATATATATGAAAAGTTGGAGCATTACTAACATATATATTTTATTAAATTGCAAAATTTGTTGCTCCCATTGTAGAGATCTAATTACAAACCATTAGTATCAGGGTGCAAAGAATCAGGAAACAAATGGCGGAATTTAAATTACAAATGTTTTAAACAAAACGGCTAAGTAGGTAACTTAAACCTCTTTATTCTGGTTTCTAGTTTAGCCGAAAGATTAAATTCTCACCGTCGGGAAAGTTTGTTATTTTTTTCATTTAAATTACTGTTTACTCAGTTATTCTAATCCCACTTTAGAAGTACTATGCAAATATAGACCTACAGGGTGTATTCTAAAACTTAAAAAGTTTGTCTCATCTTGAAACTCAGTTGTTTTCAAATACTTATTTAATGTTATGTTACTTTGGGAAAGTATGTGGCAACTATATAAGATTTTATGCGGCATAAAATTTGCCTGCATTTTTTTAAAGGCAAAGATTAATATTTTCTAATTATTCAAAAGAAATGCTGCCGAACTTTTAGATTTAAAGGCCATTTTAAAAAATTTGAGGTACATTTTGCCGATTATAACATTTCTTATACATTTGTTTCAAGTCGAAGAGATGTCGGTTATGAAATCACTACAGTTTAAGGGGGGATGTGGACCACTTAATAACTAAATAATACATAGGATGAATATTAAAACTTCAAAAATTTTAAAATGTCAAAATATAGTGCTAAACTAGGTTTAACAACCAAAAGAGTTTTGATTATTCGTGCATGTATACTTTTCCTTGCGCATCCGCCATATTTTCGATTAAATTTAATTTATGAAATTTAAGTCATATAATTTATTTCTACAATTGCATATTTTTATTATTTTCGACGATGTGGCAGAGCTTTTATAAAACGATTATAAGAAAATTTAATAGTTGCTTAAGAGGTAATCCATATCATAAAATATACATATTCTGACAATTTATCCCAGTCCTTGTTTGCTTTTAATTTCTTTGAGACCCTAAGTGTATTATTTATATTAATTTTACACATTAATTATTATATTATTAATCATACACATTCAGTACAACTTGTTTTATATTTCATTGTTCGCTCAATGCAAAGTTAGCAAAAGTCCCTTACCTTAAAAAACGATTTAAAAAGAACTACAACACTTACACATGTTTTCAAAATTATGCGAGGAACTTTAACAAAGAGTTTTTATAACGGGCCAATATTTCAGGGAACACGTGGTTCAACAGCAGCTCGCGATCGTGAATTATATGGGAGCTTTACGTGCTTTTCTAGCAAAAGCTCGCGAAAGACTGGCGGCGCGGTAATCGAAGGGCTTTTGATAAGGTGGGGGTGACGCCTTGGGATAGACCTAGTGGTCACTGTGACACGTTTTTCGCGAAAATGTTCGTCTTAGGTTAGTCCCTAAACCACTATCTGAGGTATGTTTGTCTTTTATTCCTTCAAAAAGGGAGGATCGAGAAGTAAATCTTGAGCCATTGTTTGAGAGATACATTGAGAACTTAACATGTCACAAAGAGTGAATTTTCTTTTCAACAAAGATGTTTCTAACAGTAACTTTAATATATTTGTTTAGAACGGGATCAAGCTGCAGTACTTATTTATTTTTACTTTTCTCTTTGTTTTCACATTCAGTTAAAATCAAACGAAACGCTACCACTCAACTCTTTGATGCCATTTTATTTATCGATAAACACCCTCGAAATCTTTCTTCTTTTTAACGTCTTCATAAAATATTAAATGCCATACAGGGGCACACACACAAAAAATAAATACTTTTCTAGTTAGCGATGGTTTTAATAAATAATCTCTGTCGCTTATTTCACAAGTATTTTATATAAAAAATAGTTTATGGATATGTAAATGTAATTACACGAGAAAGGTAAGCTCAAGAACAGGTCAAAGGGAAATTTATTATTGTCTGCGCTTGTAAACTTTCGTAATTATACTGTTGAGGTTTGTAACAGTTAAAGTAAAGAAAAGTTCTGAATCATCGTGAACAGACGTTGTATTCATAAACTAGGTCGACATTAGCAAACACCTCATAAAAAAGATACTTTAAAATATAAAAGTATGGAGTTTCTGGTATGTTATTAAAGTAATTCATAACTGAGAAAACTTAGCAACGGTCTAAATTCTAGTTTATCAATAGTAATTAAAGAATTACAGGGTTATTAGCCAACATTATAACTCGCTGTAGCAACTTTTGATAATATTAAAGCTAAGAAAAGTACTACACAGCAAATTTTATAAAAACCATTTATATATACTGTGTATATACACTCTGTATATTGTATATTACTAATGTACGTCAACTTAATTCATTCTATCGTTAATGGCATGCTAAATGTGAGAAGAACTTATTGATGCTAACATACAGCACATTCAACAGTGTTCTGCGTGAAATGCGCCATAACGCTACTTCTATCCCTTTGCTTTTTTTTACCTTGGCAATATTTCTGAAGCATTCTTCGTTCTCTACCTGAGCAATAAACTTTCTATCAACTTTTATTATAAAAATTAATGAACACCATTTCCAATTTATTTAGACATAATTTGTTCCTATCAAACCAGTTTTTAAACTTTCAACCATATTTTTCGTTTTTCAAATTAATTTGACTATGTTTAAATCAGTGCATAAATACGTATTATCATCTGCAAATATTTTTAAAATATTTTCACAGCTAGCTTTGTTAGGAAGATCATGAATATAAATTAAAAACAACAAAGGTTCTAAAATAGACTCCTGTGGGGCACCTATGTTAACTATTGTCAATCTGAATAAAAGCTCTTAATATCAACAATTTGGTTCCTATGATCAAGGTAAGAAGTAAACCAGTCCAACGTTTTTCCTCTGAGATCATAAGGATTAAATTTTTCCTTTAGTAAATCAAGATCGACTAAATCCATTGCCTTACTTAAGTCCATAAAGAGGCCTAAAGATTTTTTGCCTTTATCAAGAGCTGTATAAAACTGACTTATAAATTGTATATATCTGTTTTCCTGAAACCGTGTTGGGAACCATTATTAGATGTGAGAAAATGCATAATTTGGTTGAAAATATTTTTTTCTGCAATTTTTGATACAGAACTAAGTAAAGCTACAGGCCTATAACTTTCTGTTTTTTCTGTTTCATCTCTTTTATGTAATAGTACAATACGTACTGTTTGAATTATCTAGGGGAAATTCCTTTTTCTAGTGATAAATTTATAAGGTATGTCAACATTCGTTGACTTACCTAGTTATGTAACTTATAGCAGACTTTAATAAATTGGAGGAAATTGAATCAACGTCGGATGAATTAGATTTTTAAATCCTACTATTGTATTATATGTCTTATATACAGCCACAGGGTTTATAAATATTATATCATCGTATCTAGTTTGCTTAAAATTCCTATTGTTTACATTTTTGATAGTAATATTTTCTCGAATTTTATGTGGAATATCTGCAAAGTGGTTATTGAAAGAATTCGCTCGTTACACAACTTTGTACTCGAATATTTATTATAGTGGATCAAATCGTTTACATTTTTTATTCCACACTTAATAAATAAACTAAATAAATATTCATAAATTGAGCTTGTTGATCAGTTGCGCAAAATATATCAATTTTATTTATATCTAAAAGAATTCTATTTTATTTACGTTATTTCTCATGCAATAAATATTTTAGTGACAAACATTTACGTAATTATTTTTATTATTTAGTATTTGCTTTAATGGACTATTCAGGATTATTTCTAATTTTTTGTTTTTCATTCATTCATCTAAGTTTAATTTTGTTCGGCGTCAATACAGCTGACTCATTTTATTGTTTCATTTTCACAATTTTCTGTATCATTGATTCATCTGTTATAGCACTTGATAATAAATATTGTGATAATTCAAAAACTACTTATTAAAATGAAAATGGGTATAGAAACAAAAAATACTACGATCACAATTGTTTAGGACTTGAATAAGCGCCCTGTATATGAAACAGATAATCATATTTGTTACAGCTTGCACGTTTGGTCGAGCAGACTCGCCGCGTTATCTGATGTAGACTAATTTCCATAGACTCCGCATAGTAAATTAATTTATTTATAAATGTTCAAATCTGTGATGGGACACTAATAATTTAATCCCCAAATTTCCAAATTAAACTAATTCCGAACGGACCTTATATACAACGATACAAAAGAGCTCTAACAGGACATTCAGTAGCATCTACGATGACAATGTTTGTTCTTGGTGGACGAAATGTATGCCGAACCTAATTAATCCTTTCCCTCCCCATTTTCATCCTGGACGTCTACAATCAGATACAGTATTAGATTGCTCGAGTTCTCTAGAACTTCTGATTTAATGAGGGTTAGCCAATTATTGACAGATTGATGAAATTGTTGATAAGTTAACTGAATACCCCGCAGGGAATTCTTTTGATGTAGTTCTCTATTACTTTATATCTGACATTTATATAAGAACCGCCAGTTTATAACAAAAAAGTTGTATACGCCATTATTAAGGCATGAAACAACTGCATTACTAGCATAATCCTTAATCATAGTTAGAACTTGCTAAAAATATACGAGGAGGGCACACGTAATAAATAATAGAAAGTCTTATCAAACGGCATATTTTAGCTAGTTGCCGGGTCTTCTACTGATATTAAAATAAATCAGAGAGAGGTGAACATTAGCAGGAATAGACGTTCTATCCTGATGACGGTTGAATCTAAAAAAAATTCTGGCATATCATCTTCAAATGCAATGCAATGACGAATTGAGCCAGAGGTAAAATGCAACAAGATGCTACTTTCTTCATAATGTTTTATTCACTGATGAGGCAAGTTTTCATAAAAAATGGGTTTGAATTGTTTTCAAGTAAGTAAGTAAGTTTATTCAGTAAATTTCCTATATAAACTATACATTAATATAGAATTACATTGTTTCAAACCAATAATAATATATCAGTTGTTAATCAAAGACAATATCTATGAATAGTTTATAATTGTAAATATATCATTTTTGTGTTTAGTCTAGATATGTATGAAATATATGAAATTATAATTGAAGAATAGTAAAAAAAGAAAAAATATATACATCTGTAATACCAGTAATGCGTAAATTAACTTAAAGAAGCACTCTAAATCAAAGAATAAGTTCGTCGTGCTCCATTTTTCAACTAATTATTATTAGGTATTAAAAATATAGAAACAAACAAACTAGTAGATATGCTACATTTGCAACAGAAATCAAAATCCAAATAATATAAAATAAAAGAAGTATGTAAGAATTGATATATAGACTAAGATGTAGCCTGATCAATACGATTATTCTAATAAACTTAAATCTTTAGATAAAGACTCTTATTTATACATAAGTACTGTTTAACGTCTTTGATGAATACTTTTACATTTTATTTTAAAAATAAAATTCGTCCCAGTACAGTGCATTGTGGAACTCCAATTTTTGTTTTTAGTGGTGAACTTAATTTGTTGTTAATTTTTACACACTGTTCTCTATTGTCTGAGTAATTCTTGATTATTTGCAAATACGAGGAATACGTATTCCAGTATTTTGCATTCTCTCAAATAGTGTATTATATAATACCGCATCAAACGCTTTAGCAAGATCTAGAAATATGGCCACGCATTTATTTTTTGCATCTAAATTATCATTATTACAGTTTTTAATATTAATTATTATTATAATTATTATAATAGTTATTATTAAAGTTTTTATAAACTTATGTTCATAAATATACTCGGTGTTTTTCTGTTCTCTAAAACCAAACTGGTTATGTGACAATAATTCAAACTGCTCCAAGAAATCTACAATTCTATTTTTCAGACATTTTTCAAATATTTTTGTCAAATTGTTAATTAACGGGATTGGTCTATAATTTTTCATATTATATTTGTCGCCAGCTTTATGAATTGAAAAAATGACCGATTGCTTAAAGTGTGTGGGCACATTCGTGTGGTAAAAATTAAATTAATTGTGTGTTTTAAAGAAATTAATATATATAGACGTATTTATTTAATAAGTGTGGCAGATATTTCATCCAATCCAGAACTACATTTATTTTTTAAAGAATTTCTTTGCATAATTAATTCCTTTTCATTTACAGGTATAAGATACAAAGATTGTGATACAATTTCTTCTTTGCTATGAATGCTGTTGTTTACATTGTCTATTAAATTAGCCATTTGTATTTCTACATTATTAAAATACTCGTTAAATGAATTAGCCATTTTAGTATCATCTGTGATTATATCCCCATTATTATCTATAATGTTTATATTATTAAATTGATTTTTAGATATATTAGTAGCTTCTTCTATTACACTCCGCAGTTTTTTACAGTCATTAACAGAACTTTGCAACTTATCTCTATAATAATTATTTTTTGCATTTCTTATTATTGTATTTAATTTGTTTCTATACCTCTTATATTTTTCAACTATCTCTCTATTGCTTAAGTTTTTGTTGATTTCTTTTTTAGCTTACTTCTAGTTTTAATTGACTCTACAATGCCTGCGGTAATCCAAGATTAAATTTTTTTTTGTATTTATTTTTAATAACAATTTTTTTTGAGCTTTTATCTATATATTTTAATAAAGTAGAGACAAAATTATTTGTGGCTATTTCAGGGTTATTACAATTTTGTACCTCATCTCAAGTTTCTTCAGAGAGAAATTCTAACAATTTAACTTCATCGATTTTTAAAAAAATATGCTCAGTAACTATTGGTTTATTGCTTTTCTCAAAACATATATTTAAACCAGTTGCAAAATGGTCGGTAATTGAAATATCTAAAATAAAAGGTAATAGTTTTAAATAATTGTTATTTTGTTTATTTATGAATATGTGATCTATATTACTACGGGGGTTTTCCGTCAACTCTAATATTTTTATTAATATATTATATAAGTTGAGAGCTGCCAAGTAAATTTGTATAATTATTAACCCATTCATTCTCTTTAAGTATATTTATATTAATGTCACAAAATTTCTATATAATTATTATTGATGCATTTATTTAAATAAATATTGAAATTATTTATAAATTCATTTACATCCGATGATGATGATCTGTACATACTACTTACTCCAAAATTTATATTATTTACTCTAAATGTAGTTCTTGAGATTATAATATTACTATAAGTTATATGCAATGTGTTACTTATTATCTTATTATTTATATATATTAACAATCCATCGTTCTGGTTAAATTGCGAATTATTATAAAACAGTTCATATCCCGGTATATTATAAGTTTTGTGTCTTTAATGTTCCATGTTTCGGAAAGAAAAATAATATCATAATTTATATCATATAAGGACTCCAATAGTATCAGTAATTCATCAAAGTTTTTGCTTATACTACGTATATTTAGATGTATGATATTATACGTTTTTTGATGTATTTTCCAGTACATGGTTTTTGTATTGATCTATGCTACATTCCAAAGTCTTGATATCAGCCTCTCTTATTAATTTAAATAAATCATTATTTTCCATATATAATCCTGTATAAGTAATCGCGCGGAGTTATTAAAACGCCTAAAATATTACAAAATAGAGTACCTAAGAGAATAAGATACATAATAGACATTTAATTTTCATCTTCACCGTCTTCCTCGTTGTCTGGCATTTCTTCGTTGAGTTGATCCTCTAAATTACTCTCGTAGAGCACAGTTCTTTCCGCTGTTTTTACAAAAATTAAACCATTTTTGGTCCATGTATTTTTATATCCATATTATTATTAGGTCTTCTTTGATAGTCACCCCTGTGCCCTTAAACAGTTTTTTCTTAGAAATCTCCGTCCTGTTTTTAAAGCTTGTAAATTTTAATAACACAGGTCTTGGTTTATTTTGTGTTTGTTTGCCCACTCTGTGACATCTGTCGACGTCTGATTGAGTTAAATTAGTTCCTAGTGTTTTGTTAAAAAAACCTATTATTACCATTTCAGTATTTTTATTCTTTCTTTCTTTTAATCCAATCCCTTTTATGTTTCTGCCACTTTATTCAGTTTTTTCTGATATTTTTTTTCTGTATCTCGAAATTTTTTTATACACATATTCAGCTATAGACTTACTATTATTTCTTACAATAGGTCTTCTTTTTTAAATTCTGCCGTGAGAACTTCCTCCACATCAGATATGAATTGTTTTTTTAGTACCATTTTTAATATGAATATAATTTCCTGAGACTGGAATCGTATAATATTACTTTTTTATGCTTGCTATTTCACCTATTGCTAGCTTTACACTTAACTTCACTAATTGGTATTGTTTTTTCGATTAAAAATTGATATTTTACAATAATTTCTGCAGCGATTTCTACTTAACTACTCATTTGCTGACATCTTTAAACTAAACTGCTTTTAGATGTATCAAATTATTATCCTTTGGCCCAGACGGTGTACCCATATATGTCTTAAAACAGTGTGTATCAGATATCCCTATTCATATTTTATTCAACTGGTCTTTGAATTCTGGAATATTTCTCGAGTATTAGAAACATAGCTTTTTAAAACGTATATATAAATCTGGACCAAAGCATAATGTTGAAAATTATAGAGCTGTCTGCATATAATCCGAACTACCAAATTTACTAGACTGTCTAGTAACAAGACTGTTACCTTGTGAATGTAAAAATTTTCTTATAGACTAACAACATGAGTTCATTCAAGGCAGGCTAATTAATACAAACTTGTTAATCTATGAAAATGTTATAATCAACACGTTTGAAAGCAGGCAGGTTGATTCTGTTTATACCGACTTTTCTAAAGCATTTGATAGTCAACCATAGCCTGCTTCTTCCTAAACTAAAAGCTCTCGAGATTGATGGTAAAGTGCTGATGTGGATTCAGAGTTATCTTTCCTCTCGTACTCAATCAGTTAAATATGGTGGCTCAGTTTAAAAAATGTTGCAGGTTCCATCTGGGGTTCCACAGGGATCTCATTGTGGTTCTCTATTGTTTAATCTATTTGTAAATGACATCTCTATACTAAACAGCAAGTTTCTTATGTTTGCCGATGATCACCACAAGGTTTTTAGAGCAGTTGAGTCAACTTATGATGCTGAACTACTTCAACTTGACCTTCATCAGTTATTAGAATGGTGTAGCACTACTCTTATGAGCTTAAATGTTAATAAATGTTATAAAATTACATTTGCTAAAATTAATGCACCAATACAATATAACTATACCATAAATAATATTTATCTGCAACCAAATAATGAAATGAGGGACTTGGGTGTAACATTTGATAGCAAATTGCTTTTTAACTTACATATAAACAACTTATGTTCCAAATATTTAAAAATGCTTGGCTTTGTAAAACTGTGATTTCTCGGCAAACAGTTTTAAAACACTATACTGTTCATTTGTTCGTTCAGTTCTTGAATGTGCCTCTCCTGTATGGAGTCCATGTTATACTTGCCACATTAATCAAATTTAAAATGTACAACACAAATTTTTAAGACTGGAGTTTTAAAATGGGGTACTATCGTGACGACGATTGTGCTTATAGTGATTTACTTCTAACTCTCAGTATGCAAACATTGGAGCAGCGAAGATTCCTAGCTGATATGTCCCTTTTTTATAAAATATTAAAGAATCAAATTAACTGCCCTCGACTGTTACAATTGATTTCTTTAAATAATGCTAAAAGACGAACACGCAATTTAGTTACTATTTTTTGTACCATTCCATGCAACACATTATTGTAAAAATGAACCTTGTACTAGATTTGTAAGACAAGCTAATGAATGTGTGAGCTTAGACTTCTTTTCTTCCACACTTCTTCATTGTAATAGCAAATACAGCTGTTACAAAACTTTAGCGTTGCTAATTATCTAATCTATCTACTAGGTAGTTTTTCTTCTTAATTCTTGTAATTTTAATATTAAGTTAGTTTACATTTAACTGCTGTAGTATATTATAAATTGTGTTTTTATTTAATGTATTTTTCTTTAGTTTTAACATTAATCTAGTTTATATTTGAGTGTTGTACTATTATATAAATTGTGTTTTTATTTAATGCATATATTATAGGTTACTCGTTGATAAATAAATAAATAAATAAATTACTATGTCTAAAATTCTCTATAAATGTTTCTGCTTTTTAGGCCTTTATGAAGAGTACAAAATGTATACTAAAGTAACAGAATTGGTTATTCTAAATATATACCTAAAACATTTACGACTTAATATCTTCATGATTTAAACTTTAGATATGGGAATTTTTCGGGTAGACCTAACGTAATAATGTAAGTGAACGAATAATTGTTACATTTAAAAACAATTATTGTCAAGATGTTTCAGAAGGAACCAACCACAAATTCAGTTCAGTATATTAAAACAAGCACAGTTTCCATTATTATGCTTCGGAAATTCTGAACATTTCAGATGGTAAATGAATGTTTGGGAAGGAATTATTTTATATTTTAATATGCAATCCTTTGATGGTACATTGATCGAACGTATCTATCTTCATTTCCTGGAAAACTATCTGCCACAAATTATTGGTAAATCTTCCTAAAATAATCCAAAATAGGATGTGGTTTCAGCATGGTTGCGCTCCACTATAATATTTGAATGCAGTGAAGGACCACCTAAATAATATCTACCCACTTCAATGGATTGAGCAAAATTGTCCTACTAAATGGCCTGCTAGATCTTACATAAATGGGTTTCTTTTTATAGGCATACGTGAAGGAAGTTGTACATAAAGATACACCAACAATCCAAAAATTCAAGGAATATATCTTTTAATCCATCATACCGGCGATTTTAATAACAGTGCAAACCTCATTTCAAAGACACATAGATATGTGCGCCAATCAAAATGGATAACACCCTATATACAAAATGACAAAAAATAGTCCGCCAAAAGCGACGTAAAATATCGATCACTACATCTCAATTTTCGGTCAATTTTCGAATAATAATAATTATTATCAATTTTTGTCCCGGTCCTCGCTTATTATGTATTCATATTTTGCATGTCATCCTCCTAAAATAACTGTTAATTGTTAGATTAAGTTTTAAATCGCAATAACAGGCAATTTAATTGCTTTTTCATGCTCATATTTAATATTTACAAACGATTTTTGGGGAAAACAGGTAACTTGTCGTGTTTATGACCGGTGAAAATGATACGTGAAAGCAAATGGGTTTTCAAAATAATAATGTAATTGTTTCTCGGTGTTGGTAATTTATGACGGCGAGCGAAAAAGATGCCTAGCCACAATTGGAATGTAAGAATATGCTTCCCCGTGATCAAAACTGGGCAATTGGTGTTTTGTTCGTCTAATTATTCTCTAGAATTATTGAAACATCATAAATTTAGGCTTTAAATATTATTCCCATTATAACTTACAAAATGCTATAAATAATTTGTTATTTACAAAATGTTTAAGAAGCTAATTTTAAATAATGAGTTATAGTAATATAATAGTGGAAGGAACAGGTATTTATTAAACATATCTTGTATTTTACTTCCGATGAACTCATCAGCTACACTGTCCTTAAATTTGAAGCGATTAAAACGCAGAAAATTAGTAATTCCAAAAAAAATTTATATGTTTTTTGAACAAAATAGTATGCTTAAAAATAATTATTGAATGACTGACTATTTTGATCTATAAACACACAATAAAAGGATAGTCCCTATCTTCATCATTTTAGAATTAACATCTGTAATACGTTTATTATTTTATTATTAACTGTTCTTATATACAGGGTGTCCCAACAGTGCCTCAAAGTCCAATATCGGCCTTTGGAAAATAATTTTTTTATGGAAGTGTTGTAGTGTCAAAAGACGCACATTTTGAAAATATTTTGAAATATACAGGGTGACTAGCTACAGCGGAGCATCTTCGAGGTAATTTTTTTAATGGAGCACCCTATATATTTTTACATTTATGAATTCAGCGTAAAATTACCTTTCCAGCGACCTCCAGATTTTTTCTATTTAACATGGTGCCGAGTTTTTTGAGAAAATATGAAAATTTTGGTCAGAACAAGGTTTAAAAAATTAATTCGCTGTATATGTATCACTAATAATTAAGGAGATTTATTTTGCAATTATGCAAACAAGGGATATATTACAACGACACAATGATCAAATATTGATTATGATTATACAGGGTGCATTTTATACTAGCGCTAATTCAGGACATTTCAAAGTGACTTTTCTCAATTTTTTTCAAATGGAATGCTCTGTATATTATTATATTTTTGAATTGGCACGTTAATTCTCTACGATTTTTGTGAATAATATCCTATACCTAAAATAGATATTTCCAGAGATATTTATACTTTTTCATTGGAAACCGTTAAATCATAATACTTTTCATTTCCAACGTATCTTATCTTATCTAATGATTTTGACATAATGTGAGAATAGTTGAAAGTAGTATTAATTTTTTTTCTGGTTGCGTCTTGGTTGCCTCAATAGTATTTTTCGCAGTTTAATTAAATCACATTTGAGTCTGTCTTAAAAATTTATCAATAATCGTTTAATATTTCAACAAAGTTGACATAAATAATAGAAAAGAAAATAAGGTATTAGGTAATACAAAAATTGGCACTATTTTAAAAATTCAAAGTTATTTTGAACCTTAATTTAATGAAACAAATAATACCTATTGTTTATAGAAACTGTTCAAAGTGGCCTCCCAGTACGTCTATGCATTTTTGTAGATGATTTTCGAATGATGTACCGACATTTCTTAAAATATCTACAGTAATTTCCTGAAAAACTTCCTTTATCTTTCTTTCATGTCTTCTTTTGTAGTTATAGGAGCTTTGTACACTTGCTCCTTAACATAACCCCATGTAAAGAAGGCTATTTTGATGAAGTCAGGACTTCTGGCAGGCCAACTATGGGGTCCTCCTCTTCCTATGCAACCATTTGGAAAAGCGTCGCTTAAATGTTCGTGAATAACTGCAGTGTGGTACACAGGTGCTCGCTCCATTATGGAGGTACCACATTCTCTCCCTAATATCCTTGGGGAAACCCTCCAGTAATTCTTCCAAGCTATCTTGCAAAAATTCCAAATAAATTTGACTATTCACACGTCCAACAAAAAAATGTGGTCCTATCACATAATCCCCAACAATTCCTCCCCAAACATTCAACGATCATCTTGTTTGGCTATTTGTTCGTGAGATGTACGAATGTGATGACGGTTAACATGTCCATTTTTGTGAAACGTTGCTTCTGGTTCTGGGTCCCACGCCCCTTTTTTAGATTGATTACTAACAGACTGAATTTTCGTGAGTGGCTTCGTTTTGATGAGTCTTTCAAATTATACCTCTGTGAAAATTCTCGGTAGAGATAGATAAAGTTCTACGCAGCCGCTAAACATGTTGATCGTGCAGCTGTCACTTTCATGGCGTAGGATTGGAAAACCTTCCAGAAAATTTGTAGGATAATTTAATAGTGTAAAAATCAGCCCGTTAGTAATAAAATTTCGGACCTCGTTATTTTCATTCATATATTTACATATTTGCATATTTCTTACGTATTTACATCGCTTTTGTAAGACAAGCGCAGCTCCCTGGTTTTTTTTTACAGTAAGGGGCTGATTTCTACACTATTGCTTAATATTTTTGAAATCAAATGGTCAAATTGTCTTACAAATTTTCTGGCAGGTCTGGCAGGTTTTCCAATCCTACGCTATGAAAGTGTCAGTTGCACGGTCATGTTTAGCGGCTGCGTAGAGCTTCATCTACCTCCACTGAGAATTTTGGCAGAGGAAAAAGTTACAGGTTTCGTCAAAACTAAATCACTAACGAAAATTCAGCCTGTTAGTAACCACTTTAAAAAGGTGGCATGGGACCCCAGACTATTCATCGGCAAACAAAACAAAGTCAAAAAAATTTCTTTGTTGTCCTATTTTTTTGGCCATTGACAAAATTTTATTCGGTTTTCATAATCCCTATCAATTAGTTCCTGCATTAGTTGAACGTGGTAGGTTTTTTTTTTATAAAATCGGCTTATATCGTTTTCTCTTGCCAATTCTCTTATACCGCGACGAGGATTTTAATCACACTCGAAAGTATGACTATTTCGTTTTCTTCATTTACTACATTTTTAGTTCGTTCCTTTTTCCCATATTCCACATTCCCCGTATTGTTAAATCGTTCCGTCAACTTCTCAAATGATTTTTTAGAGGGCTGTCTTGTTTCGGGACAGCATTCCTTATAAATTCGATTTGATAGCAAACAATGTTTATCAGTCGCGCCCAGAACATAAACCATATCGACCATTTCTTCTCTCGAAATATTCATTATTGGAAATTGCGCATTTTAAACTAATTTATAACTTACAATAAGTGTAAATACTTTATCACAATAGTTAATAAGTAAACGTCAATAAGATAACTTTCAATTATTCTCACTATGCCAAAATCATGAGTCGTTGTAGTACATCCCTTGTCTGTGTAAATGTAAAATAAATCTTCTTAATTAATAGCACTACACACGCAGCGAATTAATTTGTTAAACCTGGTTCCGACCAAAATTTTCATATTTTTTCGAATAACTGGGCAACGCCGTGTCAAGTCCAAAAATCTGGAGGTCGCTGGAAAGGTAATTTTACGCTGAATTCATAACTGTAAAAATATATAGGGTGTTCCATTAAAAAAATGACCTCGAAGATGCTCCGCTATAGCTAGTCACCCTGTATATTTCAAAATATTTTTAAAATGTGCGCCATTTGATACTATACCACTTCCATAAAAAATAAATTTAAGTCTTCTAATAGGGCCGATATTGGACTTTGACGCACTATTGGGACACCCTATATGTGTTTAGACTGGCACAGATATTGCCAACAAATATCTATTTATTTGTCGTAAAGCTGTTGCCACTGACTTGAAAATTAAATGGTATTTTATCTGGCAACGTCTAAAGTAATCCCCATGCCTTACACCTTTTAAAAAGTGAGTTAAAATGGGTTGTTTTATTAAAGAGGAGGAATTCTGTCTTGAATAAAATTTGTTTTTGTATTAGGTAATGTGTCCAAGAGGACACCTTCTCGTCGTGTTGAGAAGAAAAGACTTCTTCCTTACTCGGTTACAGATAATAGAAATTCCTGTAAAACGCTCCCTTATTCCCCGTCTCTCTTACGCCCGTTGTCCTTGATAGTTAATACTACTCCCCTTTGCCGAATACATACTTCATTACATTATAATGCTAGTCTATTAGCTTCTGTGGTAAATTTACCGTTTCGATATGCATTCCTGTCTTTCCATCAGAGAAATAATTCAATTCGATTTAATTATCTAAAACTTCCTAGTTCACCATAAAATTTATATTAGCTAATAAAATTATCGTCAGTAATAGCCAGTCAACTCACTCTAGAGACCCGACTTAACATATAACCCTGTTAGAAACTGATGATTAACTTCGAATCCGATGGACAATTGCTGCCAGGAAAATTATCTAAAGCTAATGAATTCCGCCTTTTAATTCAACTGAAACGAACACAATATTAGATTTACTTGCGGTTGGCATCTAAAACCAATCAAAGCTAATTTGATGTCACTATACAAGGGCTTTTATTTCAAACTAGCTACCGTGGATAGCCCACAACTTAAAGTACACATCAACTTACCTTATGGTGCATTTTACAGGGCATAAAAATAGAAATAGGATAATTCCAGACTTCATATTCCTACAAGATCACCCAATCAATTGAACATTTATGGTACATGATAGTTACGTCTATTACTAGTCTCACCTCTCTTCAGCGCTACTATGAATTTTGTAGTAGAGATTGTTGTCTAATCATAAAATTTTAACCCATTCTTTTCTAAGCCCTATTGGCTAGTTAATATTAAAATATTTTAACATTTTGTCAAACAATTAATATAGTATTTTGCAAAACATGCTGTATTGCATGAGAATAGAATAACAATGACACATAAAGCATGGCCTCACTCGGATTTAATAGTATTCGGGTATAATTAATGTCGTCAATATACTCAGGTCAGGAGTTCCTATTCCCATTTTTCCTAACCCAGGGCAGTCAACCTATCCAAATTTATGGTGTATGTGGAATTTTCTAGAAAGGTGAATATTATTAGTGAAATGAATAATAATAATAATGTAGATAGTATAAGGCAGCGGGCGAAACTATCGAACATGTCACTGGAGGCTGCCCTGCTTTGGCTACCGGAATATTTGGGAAGACACAACGAGGTGGCGAAAATCATCCATAGACAATTAGCGCTTAACTTAGGACTCATTACTAATCCACCGCCCTTCTATAAATACACACCTCAAGCTGTTTTAGAAGACCAAGAAACATTGCTGTACTGGGATAGACCAATTCAGCCTGATGGAACTTTGGATCAGAACCGAGCTGACATCCTGGCGATCAAAAATAAAAACAAGAAGGCCACTATCTTTGATATTGGATGCCCCCTAACCAGCAACCTACAGAAAACTTAGACGGAAAAGAGAAGCAAGTATCAAAATTTGGCTATAATATCGACTACAGGGGTGGTGACGAAGAAGTTCTTGAAACGTTTGGAGTAAATTAATCCACATAGTGGCCTCGCAAAGATTATCCAAAGGACGGTGAATCTCCAGACATGCCATATTACTAGAAACGTCTTAAACGATGAATCATGACAATATATCAACAGTAAACAGAAGATAATTACGACCCCCTTTATCCCGGAAGGCTCTGGAAGAGCCTTATGTCGGAGGGGGCTACACATTTAGAGACAAGTGACACACACCCAATATCCATGTATAGTGGAAAAATCCCTCTCACAGTATTTTCCACTGCCACGACCGGAGATCGAACCCAGAACTTTTGGGTAAGAAGCAAGTGCGTTCACCTCTCGACCACCAGTCATATAGCAATGACTGTAAAAAATAAAATTACCTAACCTAATTACAAAATAATCAATATTCTTTTATAATATAACAAACGCATAATTTGATGAAAGTACTGTATTTTTCACAATATTTTATTTCATTTGGTAAACTATTGAATAACTGAATACCCTTACAGAACAAATATTTTGATTCAATTATATTGTCATGCCTCTCTATCACTATGTCATTTACACTACGAGTATTATATCCATGAGTATCTAACTCAATTTAGCACATAAGTACCTTGGAGACATACCATGTTTTATTTTAAATATAAATTGTAGTGACTTTAAAAATATACGTTGTTTAACATTTAAAAAATTTAAAATATTTAATATGTGTGAGGGTATATTTGTTACATTTTAACATTATCCTCATGATAAATAATTTGAAATTCTACGTAGAAAATAAATCTTTTTGTAACCTTTTTTATAATATAGTCAGTACTATATTTGAAGGTCAAGGATTCATCTATTATAAACCCAAGGTATTTGATTTCTCAGACTTTTTCCAAGTTCTTTTATTATCTAATACAATACTTTGCCCAGCTTGTTGGCGATTTAGTATATGTATTTGCCGAGAATCATATATAGTCGAAGCAAGAATTCAAGCGATGCACGTCACAGATCGATTCTATAAATAAGACAATACTGCTAAGAATCATGAAGCCCCATTAAACTGTACCTATGTCTGAAAAAAACTTAATAACTGGGTGTCAAGAATTACTCTTTTTAACGTAATTAATGATTAAAAATTATGTTAGTATTAACATTTCTTTAATGAGATCACTCGTGACGTGCATCGCTTGAATTCTTGCCTCGACTTTACCTGCATTTACCTATTATCACACAACCAAACAAATACATCTTTTAAATCTTGATTGATAATGTTAATAACATCATTTACATTTTCTCCATAGAAATAAATTAACGTGTCATCTGCAAATAAATGTACCTTACAATTTTTTATTGATTTCACTATGTCGTTTATAAACAGCACAAATAATAAAGGTCCTAGCATCCTTATGGCACTCCGAAGTCATTGTCTATTACGTTAGATGAACTATTTACATATCCTGTTCTATATTTTCTTGCATATTGCACAGATAAGGTAAGAATTAATTCATTTACGTACAGTCCGCCCAATGCCATTTTTTTCCAACTTTGATACCAATAATTGCCGAGTCACCGTCTCAAATGCACGTTCAATATCTAAGAAAATTACAACTATAACTTGATTGTTACGCACTGTTTTAATCTAATCTGATATAATAAGTTGCAGTTTCACAAGTATGACTTTCTCTAGATTCAGACTAATTCTCTATTAAAATTTTATTGCCCATACAGTGACGACTATTCATTTGTTTTTTTTTACTACCAATTTTAAAGTTTTTTTATATACTGGAAATGTACCGATATTTTAAAGTTATTAGGATAAATTATTTTTTGTAGGGAACTGTTAATAACATCTATTACCAATTACCTCAAAAGCAGTTTTTATAGTTCCTGTGGATATACCATCAATACCTGTTTCATTCGGTAGGTAATTTTTCTCAGATTATGCATTTGAATAAGTTTAAATTCTGTTAATTTACTTTCTACGTCTAAAGTACCTAACTCTCATACCCATTCTGTTTAGGAATACTTTCAATAATTTCAATAATACTGCCTACGAAATATTCATTAAACTTTTTCGCGATTATAAAGCCATTTCCAATTACTTCGTTTCTAAACTGGATTTCTTTGGGTGCAGAGTGGTTTTTGTTTTGACATATTTTTTTCAATATTTTCCACATATTTCTTGAGTACTTTTTTATCTTCTTAGTAATGATATTCCTAGTTTCGTTCTTTCATTTATTTCCGTCTTCTTTTGTATTGCTTATTGTTGTCGCTGTATACCTCTAATCCCTTTCTCACATGCATTCCAGACTTTCTTGATTAACTCATTTCTTCTCTGCATATTGCATTGGCACTTTCGTTACTTTTACAGGACAAGTTTTATCTAGTGACTTATAGTGTTCACAAAATTACCAGTTAATACATCTATATCTGATATTATCTGTATCGTCTGCATCGCTTAACAAATTCTGGAAAGTTCTTCGTTAACGTTCTTATAACACCTTTTCTTTTTCTACTTCTTACCACTTTGTTTAATTGTCAAATTTACTAAAATATTTGCATGATCTGATATTCTCGGAGTGTGATTAACTTGATAAGTTATATGCTCACAGTTAGTTATAACTAAATCTATTATTGTTGTCAAATTACCTATATTAAGAAGAACAACAAACAACCGTCCAAACAGCAGATATTTCTTAGCCGTTTTAAATCTGTCTTGATTAAATTTTTCTCAAAATTCATTAATATAATGACTTTACCACTTTACCAGTACAGTGACATAAAATGTTCACATTAAGCTGTTTTATTAATTATCTGTAATTGAAGTTCGAAAGGAGCAAATTGGTCGGAACCAGATAGAAACCTCGAATTTAGACGTTTAAATGAACCTATTCAGTTGAATGTCGCTTAAACTAATTTAATGAAGTCGTGAGATTTAAATGTATTAAATTAAACTATCAACAGACTAGTGTAATCGTTTTTAAATATCAGATAAAACGTTATGAGGCACTGACTTATTGAATAGCAAAGTAAATAAATAATATCTACGGGATACTAATACTTTAGATCCCGCAAATAAATGGTGATTTGAGATTTTTTCAATTTTCAAACCGCTTATAAATTATCAGAAAAAAGAAAAATTATCCAAGTCGTTAATCAATAATTAACAGTGGGGTATGTCAGCATATGGTGTGTGAAAATATTGCATTTGGTAAAAGATATACTAATGGGATTCAAAATGTATGCTGTCAAAACTCCGCATACATTAATTTGCGTAGGCATCGCTCTATAACCGGCATAGTTGTTCACAGAATATTCGAATTTAATGAATACTAATAATAATGACAGTAAGGTGCAACTAATATTGATGACAATTATTTAATTTTTTTCAGTTAAAGAAACATTGATGTAACAACTGCTAGGAAGGAATAATTGACAATATTAAAAGCTTTAGAAAAATTTCAGAATCTAATGAAAAAAATATTATTTGTAATTTCAACCTCAACTGAAATATATTCCCCTGAAATGACGCAGAACAGTCTATACCTAATTTTTGTGCTCGATATTAAAGATCAAACGCGAAATAAACAAAATTTTGCACAAAGATAAAAATATTTCGCGAATTAAATAGCTGTAAACTATCAAATCGACCGCATTTTATAATGTAAAATTAATTAAAGAAAGTGCGTACATCTATTGATACTTTAACTAAAAACATAAACTTATAGAATTACTAGGTAAACAGTGAAATATAGTAAGATCTTTCTTTATCATATAAAATCGATATATTAAACTGAAACCGCGCGTTAATCTTTATAATAGCCAATTATTCCACATATTAAGTAAATTCAATTTAAGCATAATAGATATTTCGTGGGAAGTAATTTAAAATAATCTGGTGGTGTAGACTTAACCTACTATAATTCACATTACACTTCGTTTAATACGTGTACTTTCATCATGGTTTACCGTGTGAAATAATTTTGATTTACATAATCGAACAACACTGTTATATTAACAAAAATGTATTTCTATTTATTTTATTGGGCAGAATGCGATCGAAGAATTTTCAGTATTAGATGTAGCTTGTAATTAAAGACCACCAAGAGACGATCAAGTTGGACAAGTAGAGCAAGAGAAATAATATAAAGCAACATTAATATAGATACATTGATTAATAGGAGACGAAAAATTAAGAAACAGTAAGTTGTTGCAAAATAAAGTTTGCGAAAGTGGCGCAGTCGACGGTAGCAAATCACGATTCTCAAATAACAGTCACATTGATATTGAAATTAGATTAGTTTCGAATACCATCGGCAATATCCCATCATCTTAATGCTAGTTTTACTAAATATTATTGGTGAGTATGTATTTTAGATGATAAATAAAGTATGGTATATAGTAAGCAGTGAAATGTGACGATGCAAAAAACACTACACCTAAGGAAGGTCACTCGACAGTCAGAATCTGTTACATGACAGCGAACTTTCAGATGCATACATGTAAAACTTTATTCAAATGAGTTTAAACACCGTAAAAGTGAGAAGTTAACGCCATCCAAGCCGCCGCAAAAGGAAACATCTATGGCGCAAACTACCATCGTGAATATTTTGTAGCGTATTCAAATCAAAATTAGCACTGATATATAGAACACGTGTGTTCAGTGTTAGAATGAATATAAAATGATAATTCATCGGACTATATCTGGTGGTCACGAGGCCCGAACCAATTATTTTGAAATTTGAAACATACCGTCTATCTATTTTACGATGGCCACACCAAATAGCTCGCTTAATATCTATTGTAGAAGAATAAAGTTTTAGAAACAGTTATCCCATTTTTGTGTAAAAAGAAATTTGAAATCCATAGCCTACTTTATGAGATATATTACAAAACCTGAAATAGGAAAATCACAAACGATTATAGCTTTCTTATTGAAGGATATACGAAAAATGTTAAAGGGATGAAAGTTGACGGCAAAGACAATAAGAATAATAATGTATATCAAAGAACTCGAAAAACACAGTTGGCTTTGACATAAGCTCTTGTGCAAAAATGAAAAAACAAATCTCAAAGTAGGCCATAACACCATTAATTCCGTTTATTTTGTCTCTTTCCAACGATATAAAACATGTCACAAAAATTTTAACTGATAGTGTCAATATTTCAAATATTTTGCGAAATCCCCAATCCATATCATTGAATCGTAAAAATCAGCTATGAGATAATTAGTGAAAAATAATGTATACAGTTATTAACAAATTCTAAATCTAAAAACGCACGGTTCAATTTCAAAAAAGTAGTAAAGCGAGGGCATGTTGCGGATAATGTAAGAAAAGTGAATAGAATATTGAATTATGTTAACCAAAATGAAGAAACCTCTTTGAGACCAATTCAGATACATTGTCGCATAAAAAAAGACAGTGCAAGAAAAATATTTAAAAAGAACGGATTTCGATGCTACAAAATGAAAGTTCGAGTTTTAAATGAGGGAGATAAGCCGAGGAGAGAAGATTTTGTAGATGGTTGTTGAATAAATAAAGGAATCACCCGCTGATATGTAGTAAAATTCTTTGGTCGGCCAAATTTTTCTAATAATGGATTTTTCAATGGAAGTATGCATTATAAGTGGACACGAGAAAATGTACATTGGTCCAGAGAGACTGTTTTCCAAGAAAGATTTTCTACGAATGTTTGGGTGGGTCTTTTAGGGACTAAAGTAATTGGACCTAATTTTTATTATGGAGAATTAACCGCTCGTATATACCTTAACTTTCTGCAAAACGAATTTCAAGATTTTCTTTATGAATTAACAGTGGCAGAAAGATTAAATTATTCATATTTTCAGCAAAATGGGGCTCCCCCTCACACTGCTGTAATATGTACAAATTATTTAAATCAAGTTATGCCGGATGGCTGGATAGGCACCTTTGGACAGCTCGATCACCAGATATTACTCCCTTGGATTTTTTCGCCTGGGGTTATATTAAAAATAAAGTATTTCAAACTGCCCCTGAAAATATTGAGGACATCAAAACCAGAATTAGAAACGCGTGTGAGGCTCCAAAATGTAATGCGTGAGGTGTCTCGTAGAGCATGTTTGTGCATTAGAATGCATGATACACAATTTGAGCATTTGTGGTTGGACACACATTTTCTTTTCAATATGGTAGTAGGTAGTACTGTAACATAGTTTTTCGCTTTTTTTATGTTCATTTTGTACTTATTTTTATTTATGAGATATCGGTTTGTTTATATTAAATTGTAATAAACAATTACTGAATTATAATTATAATAAAGTGAATTTTTAAGATTATGTCGTAGCTGATTTTTGCGATTCAATATGAATTGTGGTTTTCGTAAAATATTAAATATTGACACAATCAGTTAAAATTTTTGTGACATGTTTTATCGTTGGAAAGAGAAAAAATAAACGGAATTAATGCTGTCATGGCAATACGTTCTTTTCATTTTTGCACAAGAGCGTATCTCAAAGCCAGCTGCGTTTTTCGAATTTTTTGATGCAGCATATTATTCTTATTGTCTTTGCCGTAACTTTTATCCGTTTAACTTTTTTCGTATCTCCTCAAATAAAAAAGCTATAACCGTTTGTGGTTTATCTATTTTTCAGGTTTTTGTAATATATTCCACAAAGTAGGCTATGGATTTCATATTTCTTTTTACTGAAATATAGCTCACAAAAATGGGATAACTCTTTCTAAAACTTTATTCTTCTACAATAGATATTCAGCGAGGTATTTGGTGTGGCCCTTGTAAAATAGAGAGATGGTATATACAATATGTTTCACCTAAGATGGTAGTATCCCAGTAACTTTTTTATATTTCGTCGAATTTGAAAACAATTTTTTTTGTATTTAGCTTTTAACGATATTTTAAAGGGTTAAGCCACATTTTAGCTTAAGTAAAAAAGTAGCCTATTGTGATCAAAATTAATATGAAAAAATTGAAAAAACATGTTAGGGATTCAAAAAAGTTTATTGAGAAATAATAATCGGTCCGTAAACACAGAAGCTGTAAGCCGTAGCCACCCGGTATAGGAAATTTGGCATTGTTTTAAAATAAATAAACTTACAATATCGATTAAATATACTTAATTAATTAAAAGGTTAAATATACTCTTGTCAAGATTTGGTGTAAAGTTTCAATGTACTTTGTAAATAATACATTCTACAAAGTTTTACGTTTAGGAAGAGATGCCTCTGAAAGTATGATTGGAATTTAACGGTTTAGCAGATACAGAGGAAGTACTTCTATAGATTATTTACTCGAGTGGCAATAGTGAAGAGAATCACTTGTTTTATGACTTTGCGTTTGTTTCCTCAATTGTTTTCTTATTTTTAATAAAGATAATTTGTTGCAAAAGCTAAACTAGTTAAAATTATTTACTACAGAGCGCTATACAGTGTAATTTGAAATATTCAAGAATTTATTTCCATTATCATGACGAATAACAGTGATTTAAATATAAGACAGTATACAAAATTTATACTTATTTCATTTGGAAATTCATTTTTACCTTATTAATTTAATTAGAGGTTACAAGATTATGAGTTTATGAGTAAATAACGTTTTTCCGCAACCGCAAAATTAAAAAAATGTAAAGTATTGAGATCCAGTGAACGGAGAGGTTAACAATCTAATTCTATTGTACCTTCTCTAATTTTCGAAATAGGTATTTAAAAATCCTGCGACGAACACTTGATGGTGATCAAACCAACAAGAACTGTCTGAAACGAGAATCATAGCATCTGTACAGATCGAAACTGTCAGCCCTTTCTTCCCTTTCGGTCACAATTTGTGGCTGACCTGATGGTCATTCTTATTCTATGTAAAATCGTGATGCGGAAGACCTGATTATTGTTGTCAGAGGAAACTCTGGAGGCACTTTCCTATATCCATTGTAACACCCCTTGGCTTAAAACCAGGAAGTGTTTCAATTATGCGAACGGCAGCTCTGGGTTATGGGAAAGCGAGGTCGTGGTACGATATTTACTCATTTGTTAACTTGCAAAAAAATATATAAAATAGTGAATATATATATAAACAAAAAAATAGATGTTCAGGGTGCCACCTTAACTTACTATATGAACCATGAGTATTGTGAAAGCTAAGGAAAACAATACTGAGTACCTAAGTTAAGTAATAAGCTCACCAATAATATATATATCCAGCTAAATGAGTAGAAGAAAGGAAACACACATGTTAATAATAAGTTGACTTTAATATTGGACAATGGGACAGTTGAATAATTTATTTAGCAATAGCAAAAAAATTTAGTTGTTGAAATTTGAATGATTGATAAAAAAAATATTAAATCATGACAAGGTTTAACAAGTATTATTTAAGAAAATTTTATGTGAAAATGTATGAATATTTGAAAAATGTTAAAATTTAATTAAAATGGTACCATTTCTTACAAGTAAAAAAAATATATGAAAAGTAGAAATTTAAATCAAACAAAATGTTATAAATAATACCACCCAACAGAAGGCCCTGGTGTAACTTTGTTCCAGAATCAGGTATGACTGCAGGGACCCCTCTACAACACGCTGCCTCCACTCTCAAATTGTCTCCACTGCCTACGTGGTCCAAAAAAAAATCGACGACTCGGATTCCTTCGCTTATTGACCTCTTGCTTCTTAAAATAATACCATCTGTGTGTGGCCGTTACATCGGAAAGATGATATACCAATAATGATATCACACCAAAGAAAATTGCCTCATATGAGGGATACTGGCAACCCTAAGATATAAAAAAAAATACACCTTACAAAATGAAATTCAAACGAATTCGCAAGACTTACCCCAAGTGACCTGTGGGGGCTCAGTATCGATTATAAGCCTAAGCTTATGGCGTGAATAAAAATTATGGCTTGACCAAATTTACTAGCTAGGCTACTGCCCCAAGCCTAAGCACTACCGGCTCCTTCAATGGATCACGCTTAAAAGGCTGCTAAGATGGCTTAGCTTTCTAACGCGGTCTTGCGAATTTAAAAAAACTAACGATCCCTACACGCAGGTCTTAATTACCAACTCAAATCACAGACTTGTGCTCTTGGCAAAATCGAACGATAAGAAGAAGAAGAGAAATTTAAAATATCTAAAATATAACCTTAAAATAGAGAGTGTGCTACTATGTGCTTCTGAAGAAATAAATAAAACAAGTTCATAAGAAACAGGCTGTTAAACCAGCCAGGAAGAGAAGACGTCGTGTGTTTACTATATTTCGGTGTTAACTCAAAATGAGGTGTCAAGTGCTTTTCAACCTGAACAAGTTATAATTGCAGTGTTAATTGTCTGAAACGGTGCCGCATTATTTTCATTATTATTTACTTATATATTTAACTGCATGTGAAGCATGTTTTTGCAGGAAAGAAAGAATAAAAAAAATATTTATATTTGTCTAATAAATTCCTTTTCAGGAGATTTTTCACTGCAACCAGTAATACATTTATCCACATACTGGGTGGCCTAACTCACTATGCACCAGTTTACTTTTTAAATTGATTACTATGAAAAATGTAGCATATGCAATGCTACACCATCAACATGTACCAAGTGGAATCATGATAACTTGAACCACCTTCTAATTACTTAACTGTAATTTGGACTTGAAGATGCCAAGTGAGCAACATGGGGGCTGCAACATAGATCAATAAGAACCTTCACAGACATCCAAGTAGCTCCTAAAGCTCTTGAATCATATCTCTGAATGGAGGATAATGTAGGTGCTGATCAAGATTCACAGGATCAGAACCTGGTGAGATCACTGCCACTATTGTAGTTGCATTTACAAAGAAGGAAAAAGTTAGCCTCCTGTATAGTCTGCTTTATTTAAAGCTATTTTTCGTATGCTATAGTATAGTAAACATTTATATTATAAAAATTGTAATCAAAGATTATGAAAGTAAAACTGGAGTTAATTCCCGAATAATTGTATTATACTTACTTGCGTAATCCTGACTGTATGTTTTCACTCCAATATTGCTCTCGTCTGAAACAAAGAAAGGAACAATTGAGATTTGTTTACAAAAATGATAATATATTGATTACACATTTTCATGTCTATTAATTTTATATTCCAAAACATCCAACATTTTGTCGAAAACATTCTGCAAACGTGACAATACGCTGTTAAAAGATAAATTATCGACAAATGTGTTTAAAATTCATAAAATG
Organism: Leptura quadrifasciata; assembly: GCA_963675555.1. Lineage (NCBI taxonomy): Eukaryota > Metazoa > Arthropoda > Insecta > Coleoptera > Cerambycidae > Leptura > Leptura quadrifasciata. The sequence continues at coordinate 36,923,894 of OY776682.1, forward strand.
TAAATAAGCCATAACATAGATTAACGAACGAAGGATTAAAATGAGGTTTGCAAATCAAGTGGTTCCAGAGGGTTTGCTAGTATTTGACCATACACCATGTACCAATAGAAAATGATTCATATTTGAAGTTTTATTTATGTTGTTCGAATCCAGGATATTAATATTACTGGGCTAACACTGCATAACAAACCCTATTATATTTAGTTATAAAATTTGCGTTATTTGAAATCGTTAAGTATAGAAAACTGTGTAGAAGATTTCACAGAAATTCTGTTTACAAAGAACGCTAAGTAACATAAAAAATGATGTAATTAAATTTTACAGAAATTCATATGTTAATTCTATTATTTTATTATATCTCAAGTAGGAAGCTATCATCACATCGACGAATTGTCTGTCTTTTTTAAGTAATTGGTGGACGATGTGGTACAATCTAGATTTATTATATTTATTTCTATTTTGTGAAATCTGTTCATCGTATCGGCAAATTATGAATTTATTCTGTTACAAAACTGTCATTATATGTACAATAATGTCAACTAAGTGCACTTAATCTATATTACCGTAGCTAAGACACTTGTTTTTGTTTTTCGAACGTTACTATCTACTTGATGTAATCGATAAGATCAACAAAGGTTTTCCATTGTTCCTTGAACTTTTTTATATTCTTAAAGAAAACAGTCTCGTAAATAATAAATAGCATCGATTAAATATGAACTTAGGACTATGGAACTGATTTTTACACAAAACGAATTTTCGCTAAAAGTAATTGATAATAATAGAAAGAGAAACCTTCCAAGTGTCTTCGATTTTATTGACTTTTCTACTGTTACTTAAGAAAATTAATATCGCTTAACTTTCTTCCTTAGTAGAACAGCTCGATTTCAATTATAATAATAAGTGTAATAAATTTAATTTGTCTTTTAAATTGTTCATTAGTTAGCAAATATGACATTGTTTACAAATGTATAATAAAAGTAAACAAATGCAAAATCTAAACTTCTAATTAATTACAGGGTGGGGTGGACCATCTGTCAGGCAGTTTGATCTCATGTCGTGGATTTAAAATATCTTAAAAATTTATAAACCACATTTTTCAAGTTTCTCTAAAATTCAATCCAGATGGTTTTAATTTTGATCTACCCTGCATATTGCTTTTTTAAATATACTTGTCTAAATTACTTTCCCGGTGGAGTATAGCATTGCCTATTCCACCACTCAACCAGGACACATACACACAATCATTCCCAAATGCCACTAAACATCCATAACCTAGCCAGGATTCGAGGACTCTTGTTAATTCTTATGCCGTACGACTACAAAAGCAGATTTAAAAAGAATTTCTTGTCCTTGAATAGCCAGGCGAGATAATCTTACCTTCTGTATGCAAGGTGGTCCAAAATTCCCGATATTTTTGCGACTGATAGTACATCAAGAAATAATGGTAGTCTTTTATATAAACTTTTTTCCGAAAATGAATAATAAGGGAGATATACCCTTAAAAGAGGGATAATAAATTTCAGTTTTTTTGCAATATCTTTCCATTCTCTTAAAATATCAAATTCATATTTTGAACTTAGTCATGGGTCATCCGTACACTAGTTTTACATGGTATCACTCAAACCCTCTCTTGTGCTTAACGGGCAGTTTTAGGGGGTGACTGTCAGTATTTTTCTCATAACTTTCAATTTTTTTTCATATTTCTAAAAATTATTATAAGAAACTAATTTTCAGATTATTTGAAAGAAAAAAGGTATTCTTATTGCATTTCGATAAATCGGGCCGTTCTCGAGTAATTTATGTTTGAAAACATGGGTAATTACACGTTTTCTGAATTAACAGGCGTAGTTTTGACTTTGGAAGAACGTTTTGGTAATGCTGCTGTAGCTGTGAAATGTTATAATAAATTATTTCCAATCAGAAATACTCCTGATGCTAAAAACTTTTTAAAAACAGAACGCCGAATTAGGGAACCAGGAAGTCTTCAAGTGAAAAAGAAAGACGCTGACCGTATAAGAAACGCAACAACTGTTGACGTTGAAGAAGAAATCTTAGATATTGTAATGGATCCTATGATCAGTACTAGAAGATTACGCTTAAGAATGGATATCTCACCAAAGCGCTTTAAGAGTACTATATGAACAACAATTGCACCCGTTCCATTACCGAAGAACTGAAGAATTATTACCTGAGGATATGCCAATAAGAGCTGATTTTTGTGAATTGTTGCTTGAACGAACGGAAAATACTCCGGATTTTTTAAGTAAAATACTTTTTACTGAGATGCTACATTCACACGACAAGTCATGTTTATTTCTCAGAATATGCATTTCTAGACTGAGTAAAATTCTAATGCAACAAAGTATTCATCACTTAAATCCAGGTGATCAGAAACAGAGAATCAATTTTTTAATCTGTTTCATAGAATTATGTGGAGCGACGAGAGCAGGTTTCATAATAATCCAAACATACAAACTGTAGATACTAGTCACAGGAAAATCCTCGATGGTTGAGACAAACAAGAAACCAAACTATCTATGGAATAAATGTTTGGTGTGAAATCGTCAATAGGACCACGTCTGTTCATCATGACACGTTACATGGTCAGCGATATTTAGAAAATGATTTGCCTCACTTATTAAATAACGTTCCAATTGAGTTACCTAATATGTGGTTTCAACAAGATGGCGTGCCACCGCATAATGCTCAAACTGTTACAAATTGTTTACATCGTATACATATCGAGAAAAATAGATTGGTATTAATGGTACTGTCAGGTGGCAGGCTCGGTTACCTGACCTAACTCCAAAAGCAACAGCAAACGTCAACAATGGGATTGGACACATTATGAATTATTATGAAAGGATATATTATTATTATTAGCCGTTACTCGAGTCCGAGTATAAAAATGTTACAGTCGATAGATTGTGTACAATAAAAAACAAGTAAAAGGTGTAGTCTATTGTAATTCCCATTCATCTACGGTGCACACGACTATGGCTATAGAGGCCAATTCGGGAGAGCACATGTCGACCGCAGTCAGGACAAACATAGACCTGGTTAGGTCTTGGATTCGGCCTTCTTGCAGCAACATTTCCTTGTTAGCTGGCCACAACCCCTCGCCATTCGGTTCTGTCCGCTGCAAGTTGTTCCCATCGCTCGTCTGCAATACCGCAGGATTTTAGATTTTCATGGAGAGCGTCTTTGAACCTCTTTCGTTGACCGCCACGCCTTCTTCTACCGTTTAGCAATTCACCATAAAGTGTACATTTAGGAAGGCGGTTATCATGCATACGATGAACGTGACCTGCCCATCTTAGGCGTGCTCTTGAAATAAGCACCTCAATTGGAAGGCTGTTTGCTCTCCTGCGTACTTCCACGTTTGATATGTGATGGAACCAACGGATTTTCATGATACTTCTGAGGTGTCTTTGCTGAAAACGTTCTAATTCTTTCACATGACGACGGTAAGTGACCCAGCTTTCACATCCATATAGCAGTGTTGGAATGACAACTGCTCTGTAGACAGCCATTTTCGTTGACAAAGCAAAGTCGTGGTTGTCAAATACTCTCTCTCTAAGTCCCCAGAGTGCTCTAGATGCAGCGTTAATTCTATTGCGAATCTCGCTGTCCATGTTTGCTTTGTCATTAACAACGTTGCCTAAGTAATTGAACTGATCCACCACTTCAAGAGAATTTCCGTTAAGTGTAATATCTATTTGGTTCACTTGATGAGGAGTTGACATAATCTTAGTCTTTCCAAAGTTGATTTTAAGTCCCAAGGACTCATAGCTCTGGGCATACACATCTAAAAGTTCTTGAAGCTCTTCCGGCGTAGAGGCTAAAAGTGCACAGTCATCCGCATACTGGAGATCACAAATGAATCGTGTGCGTGTCTTCGTGAAAGCTCTAAAACGCCCTATGTTAAAGAGACCGCCATCAAAACGGTATCTGAGACCTATTCCTCTGACTGTCAGTTTGTTGTCAACAATAATTGTTAGAGCAGTGGTAAACAAATTAAAGAGTAGGGGTGCCAGGACACATCCCTGCCTAACTCCAGTGAGGGTTTGGAAAGGTTCGGTTGCCTCATTATTATACATAACCTGGGCGTTGTTGTTTGTATGTAGACTGCGACATACTTCCACAAATTTTCTAGGGATACCTAAGCGGAACATAATTTTCCAGAGCACTTCCCTGTCCACCGAGTCAAACGCCTTGGTTAAATCAATGAAGGCCATGTGAATTTCTCTTTGATGTTCGAGTGCTTTTTCTTGAAGCTGTTTAAGTGTGAAGATTAAATCCGATGTGCCTCGGTTTGGTCTAAAGCCACTCTGTGTTTCAGGAAGTAACTTTTCCATAACAGGTGTTAGCCTATTTGCCATCGCTTTAGTGAGTATCTTCCCTCCAACAGCCAGGAGAGCTATACCCCTGTAATTTCCACAGTCCGCAGCGCTCCCTTTGTTTTAGAAGAGGTTGATTAAAAGTGTATCACGAAACTCCTGCGGAGCTTGACCACTTTCTCACACGACATCAAACAGTTTTTTGAGGTAGGGTATGAGCTCTGACGACACAGCTTTAAAGATCTCAGCTGGGAGTGAGTCGGCGCCGGGAGATTTGTTATTTTTTAGCTGCCCAATGGCGGTTAAGATCTCTTCCGTTGTTAGTGGTTTATCTAAGTCTTCGAAGGTGTCATATTGAGGGATAAGATTTATAATATCGTGATCGGCTTGACTTTGCTGGTTAAGAATGTTAGAGTAGTGTTCTTTCCATCGGGCTCTTATTTCCTGGTCTTCTTTGAGGAGATTTCCATTTAAATCTTTAATAGGGCACATATTTTTCCAACTGGGGCCGTACACTGCTTTTACTCCTTGAAAGAAATTCCTGTAGTCGTGTGAATCGGCGTACCTTTGAATTTCTCTGGCCTTGCTTGCCCGCCACTCGTTCTTTATTCTTCTGATTTCGCGTTGCGTTTCATACTTAGATTGGGTAAAAGCTTCTGCTTTTGATGAGTCGTTGGGGTGGTTGATAGGGTTTTGGAAGGCAGTGTGTTTGCGGTCAAGAAGTTCTTGTATAAAAGCTTCATTATCATTGAACCAGTCCTCCTGTTTTTTACTTGCTGCAGTGCCAAGAATTTCCTCACTCGCACTTTTTAAACTGTCTTTAATTTGTGTCCAGGTAGCAGCGACATCTACAGAATTGGTTTTTTCTAGTGCACTCAAATTCTCTTGAACTTTTTGCTTTAGCTGTTCGACGGTTTGTTGGTCACGCAATTTACTAATACAGAGACGGAGTCTACGTTTTACTTGAGTTCTTCGGTGTTTGGGTCTCATAACAATTTTCATTTTAGAGACAACAGGACGATGATCGGTCCAACATTCGCTATCAATGCGCGCCTTTGTAATTTGGACGTCCTTGAGATGCTTCCTACGTACGATAACATAGTCCAGTAGATGCCAGTGACCTGATCTGGGGTGACGCCAGGTGCCTTTAAATTTATCCTTTTGTCGGAAAATGGTGTTTGTTATAACTAGATCATGTTCGGTGCATTTAGTTAGGAGTAGTTGACCGTTAGCGTTCATGTTGCCCAAACCGTTCTTGCCTATGATGCCTGGCCAGGTGTCTGCATCTCTCCCTACTCTAGCGTTAAAATCGCCAAGAATAACGAGTCGTTCCGTTTTAGGTATTCTACAGAGGGTTTCTTCCAGCTGTTGATAGAAGCTTTCCTTGGTTTCGTGACTTGCGCTTATTAGATTTGCCGCGTTGCCACCTGATAGCTCATAGCGTAGCAGCATTAGACGCTCGGATAGGCCTTGTGGTACTTAGTTAAGTTGGATACAAGTTGATTCCGAACGGCAAATCCTACTCCATGTTGTCTTCTTGAATTGGTGGGAAGACCTTTTCAATAGAAGGTGTAGTACTTTTCTGTGAGAGAGCCTTCCTCCAAAAATCGAGTTTCGCTGAGAGCTGCAACGTCAACATTGAGTCGGTGAAGTTCTCTATCTATTAGAGCAGTTCTTCTTTCAGGCCGATCGGTGCGAGTGCTGTCGTTCAAAGTACGAACATTCCAAGCGCCGTAGATGAAAGAATTAGTTTTCTTGGATGTAACTTGTCGGTGTTTTTTCGACATTCGATGAGGTGTCCCTGTGGGCACCCTCCCCCAGAGATCCGATCGGGAGGGTATTTTACCTCCGGATGATTTTGTCCCACTTGAACGCTCCAACATTTTTTTTAAAGCCTTAATCGACTGAAAACGAAGCTGCATTTGAAGTTTTAGCTGGAGCAGTTATGCAACTGACCAGCTCGGTTGCGGAAGGCGAGTGGTGTGGTCCCATGGCACAGAAGGAGACTGCGACGATGGGGTAACCAAACGATTCCAAAAGCAACCTTTGTGTGCGGTAGGTTATTTTTACCGCACTCTTCGTGAGAAGGTGGATGTGCTCACGGCAAAAGGTAAGGGTTATTCCGCCCTTACTCGGTCGTTAGAGCCTCGTTAGTGAAAACAGGGTGCACCAAGTTCAAATTGAACTCATCGCGAAGGTGAGGTTAACAATTGAGTAGGGGAGGCTATAACTTGCGCTTCACTACCCCATTACACTCCCAAAGATATATACATACACAGCGTAGAGATAGTCAGCCGGACGGGACGGTGTATTTGCCGAGAGTGGCAGTAATGCCTACCGTACGCTACCAAAACACTGGATACTACAACCATCTAGAGATGACGAAACTAATAATAGTTTCAGTGTATACTTTTATTTACTGAAGGTTCACATATGTTTATAGAAAGAAAAACATTAGGTGGAATATAGTTTCATTTTGATCGTTGCTTAAATAGGTTATCGTTACTTAAATAGTTATATCGATTTATTTAACTGGGCTTAAGAATCTATAATTTGTTTTTATGGTTTTTATCCAGTAATAAATTTTACTGCAGTCATCCATTATTATTTATCTTTTCTATGGGTTTAAAAATATATCCTTGGGCAGCTTTTCTGAACTAAATTTAATATTTTAACTGCTATATTTATAATAGATATAATACTATTTTACGCTAAATGTATATAAATTATTATATATAAAATATATTGGTATCAATATCCTTTGCGATAAATAATAGATTTTATGTCGTTTGTATACGTATGTATAAATTATACGGTGTTAGATTTGTTCCACTTCCTTTTATTGAGAAATTACTTTAATGCTGTATTTAGAAATAAAAATAACGGAAAGCTAATTTAAATAAAAGAATTGTTTTGAAGCCACTTATAAAAAAATGATGAATAAAAATGAATTTAGTTTAAGATTGGTTAGAAGTAAATTCCTTAATATACTCAAAAACTCGTTAATTATACCAATTTTTGAGGTTCCTATTGCAGGAACTTTTAGTAACAATATCGGTATTGTTTAATCATTAGTATAGAAATTTTTTTTATTGCTGAAGTGTCTAATAGATAATTTTTTTTAAATCATTTTAAAGAATAAACCAAATTTAAAAAATGTTAGTATTCATAACGTTCAATATTTCTTGTATTTTCTAATAAATTCATATTATCAATAAAAAATTCATCAGAGGACTTACAGCGTAAAATCGAATTTATTAATGCGGGTGGATAGGCTAGCGTGGCAAGAAAAATTGCTAGCGATTTTTCATTGTAATTCTATTTGAGAGAGCATTCAATAAGCAGGATGGTTTTCTATATTGGCTGTCAGGTTCACAAATTGTAAAGTGCTTAAGTCCAAGAAGTAGCGTCCATATTCTATATAATATATATTTTGACAAATGAAAATCCCAGTTAAAGGAACTGAAATATATAAAACTTTTGATGTAGAAAATGGCATTGACAGTAATATTTTTGTTATTATAAGAGACGTAAAAATTATGAAATTTTGTAGGATTTCTACTTGATGTAGTAAATTCATGCTTCGTGTTCTAAGTCAGTCATGGACTGATTCCTAGCTGGTCGTTGTCACCAGCGCAGCGAGAGGCAAACAAAGGATTCCCTTCTGGTATGGCTTCTGATTCACTTTGTTGGCTACGATCTATACTAAGTCAGCCACTTATAAGTAGATCCTTCTACATATACTGCAATGACTTGGACAAACCCCCAAAATATGCAATTTACGTTGATAGACAGAGAAACAAAACGAAATAATAAGATTATTTTGTCATGATGCTCATAGTAGCAGAAAAGTAGTAGCAGAATTTAGCCGAAGACATCCTTTGCGAGTCGATATTGGTCATGAGACTGCAGTCGCAATTAATACTCTTTTCAGATCCTTTAATACCTTCTGTTTCTACCTCCATGGTGAATTTGATCTTATCGTGAATGCTATTAAGGTGGTCTAAGAAACTATTTAGTTGTTCTCTTCCATGAGTCCAGATTACGAATGTGTCGTCCACATATCTCAACCAAAGTTTTGGTTTGAGTGGTGCAGTTTGTGTTGCACGAACTTCTAGGTTCTCCATGAAGAGATTAGCGATGACTGGAGACAACGGTGAACACATCGGTGCTCCTTCCGTTTGCTTGTAGCGCTGGTCATTGTAGAACACAGAAACAGGTAGAAACAAAAGGCAAGCTTCCATTTTTAGACGTATTAGTGAAAAAGAAACAAGACAGGACACTAGGTCATACAGTAAACTGAAAACCCACTCACACGGACAGATATATCTAAATGCGGCATCACATCACCATCCAGCACAACTAAATTCAGTAGTAACGACTCTAGTGACGCGTTCTCAGAGGTTGGCAGACGTCGGTCATATCAACGAAGAGATGTCATCACTTCAGAAAGCACTAATGAAAAATGGATTTTCGAGGTACACAATACAGAAATCGCAGGGACCATACACACAAGAAACCCAAGAACAATCCGAGAAACCAGTGAAATCTTACGTGAAAGGGACAACAGATAAAATTGGCAAACTTCTACGTAAACATAACATAAAAACAACATTTAAAACAGACCGAAAAATCAGTGCAGTCCTCCGTAATCCAAAATCAAAAACTACCCTAGAAAACCAAGGAGTATACGAAATCCTGTGCCAAGATTGCAACAAATCATACATAGAATAGATTAATAGACGTATTAGTGTAAGAAAGAAAGAACATATGAATGCAATACGAAAAGAGGAGAACACATCGTCCCTAGCACAGCATGTAAAATACATAGGACACAAAATAGACTTCGACAACACCAGAACAGTAGCTAATATCGAGCATTATAGGTCAAGGATTATCAGAGAGGCCATAGAGATCGAGAAAAGACCACAAAGTCTTAATAAACGAAATGATACGCAGAGATTGCCCAGTTCTTGGAAGCCCTCGATCCACCGGGACGAACCGATCACGAGGAGGTACGTTCAAGTATTGACAAATAGTGAAGAAATACAGCAACCTGCCCGAAATGAACCAATCACGAGGAATCAGAGCCGAGCGTTGACCAATCAAAATTGAACTGTTTAACATGTGTATCCATGAAGGAGGAAATAATTTTGAACATATACTGTGAAAATAAATACATACATATGTACATATGTTATTTAAAAGTCAAGGCAAATCGTTAAAGAAACTTATTTGACTTTACATTATTTCGATTTATGTCGAAAACCACTGGTTTTAATAGAAAAGTGTATACTACAAAAAGTACTTATAATTAAACAAACTTTAATACTGTTATATTTTCAAAGTTCCAGTCATCGAAAATTTCCTTTCCGGCGCCGCGACGCCACTGTCACAACATTTGAACGACAAAATAAAGTCACCAAAAATATGTAAAGACAGACCTTTACAGAAATTGAATCCCTCTTTTCGTTATTACGGAAACTGCCTGGGGAGATTTATATGAATCACCCTGTATATATATATATATATATATATATATATATATATATATATATATAAATAATACGTTTCGTCGTATTCCTCTTGAACGCAATAAAGTGTTTATACCAGATACCGGTGAAGGTACCCATTATTAAAACAGAGGAGTTCCGCAGCATCGGCAATATCCAGAGTCATCTGCAGACCGGTTTCGAGCTTTTGGCTCTCATCAGTGCAGAGCAGACCCAGACACTGACCATGCTGCGGTCTCCTGATGTGATATACATTGCAAGTAACAAAATATCGGCGATTTACAAATAGTACAAATACCGGCGTCTGCCACAAACACTTTAAGAAGCCTCGACTAAGACAAATGTGACAAATAAAGTCAACTAGAGAAATGATAGATGTTAAAATGCACAAAGTCACGTTTCGTCGTATTTCTCTTGAAACCTAATATTTTTACTAGGATGTGCGCTCTGAATGGCATTTTCGTTACCAATTACTAGAAACGCAATATAACTTTTATAGCAGATACCGATGAAGGTACCCATTATTAAAACAGAGGAGTTCCGCAGCCTCGACAATGTCCAGAGTCATCTGCAGACCGGTTTCGAGCTTTTGGCTCTCATCAGTGCAGAGCAGGCCCAGACACTGATCATGCTGCGATCTCCTGATGTTTATATACATTGCAAGTAACAAAATACCTTCACCGGTATCTGCTATAAACACTTTATTGCGTTTCTAGTAATTGGTAATAAAAATACCATTCAAAGCGCACATCCTAATAAAAATATTAGGTTTCCAAAGGAATACAACGAAACGTGCCTTTGTGCATTTTAACATATATCATTCCTCTAGTTGACTTTATTTGTCATATATAATGTGTGTTCATTTAATTGCTGACACTCTGTATCTCTGAAACGTTAATAATGGAATATATGCCTTTTATATTTGTGAATAGTAAAAGATTTCTGACCTTTGTCGATTAGGTTGTAGAATATCTTTGCGTTTTTGGCTCCCTTTGTAAAGAGGGCATCTATCTATATGGGGTAAAAGGGCAGAGGAACTGCAGCGCCGTAGGGCGCACAGTATCGGCTTTACGGCCTGGTTGAGTTGCATGTGAAGCACGCTCCCTTGAAGGATAGCACGACAGACGAGTATAATTGCGCTTAGACGTGATCAGAGTTTGATACAACCCTGGATGATCACTTGCCGTTGCTGCAGAAGATTCGATTTTTCAAAAGGCTACATTTGCAATTAGCCGTCTCTAGAGTACTTTTAAAATGTTATCTCAGTCTTGGTGTTCTGAAACTTTCAAATAATTTACATAGCACTTATTATTCTTTCGGCATGTCTTAGAATGATCCATGCAACTGGGGCTCTTTATTTATTGTTGTTACGATTGAAAATGATTATTTTCATCACTCTCTCAATGATTTACCGAGTTTTTTACGCGCGTTCTACTAAAAATGGAGGCAGGCACGCTACAAAAAATATACTTCAATAATCCGAAATTGATCCCAGGATATATAGAATCCTCTTAACGTATACAGAGAATAAAAAATGACGAAGCTAAGGTAGTTGCAACATTTCATCAATTTCAGAGTTTCTTTTCACCTTCAGTACTCACTTTGGAAACAAATTTATGAAGATGTAAGTACTAAATGTAAAAAGTAGAAGTAGAGAATATTGTATATACAGGGCGGTTCAACTAAAAGCGGCATTTGATTCTGAATTTCAAATGGATTTATAATTGCAAGTAAAATTAGAATAATAATAAAGTAACTTGTTTCTACTTTTGTGTATTTTTGTTTTATTTACTCCAATACAACACTAATTATACCCAAAATTGCATCAAGGATGAAATGTCAAGTCAACCTAAGTAAAAGATAGAAGATAACATTGATTTATACAATAAAATTTATCCAATTAGTAAAGTGTGCATTTGTCAAAAAGGAAAATTTTCTTAATAATAATAATAATGTTTATTGTGTGGAAGAAAGAAGAAATACACACAAATGGCGAGAGTTGGGCTATGCCATTCTTCCACTCCCCCTATATCAATTACAATGAGTATTCATAAAAATATTTTACAAAATTAGGATAGGCCATGCAGTTAAATAGAATAAGATCTGTGGCATACAATAATATTGACAAAATGTACTTAAGAAAAAGACTGTAGTAACTCTAATATTTACTAATTATTACTTACAATCAACAAGGTTAATAAATTTTATTTTATTTTTAAAACTGATCAAAAACAGGTGTAATTCAGTTTGCACTTCATTTAGAAGATGAGGGGCTCTATACGAAAAGGATCACTCTAACTTTAAAGTACTACTAATAATTTTCGTAATATTGTTCACATATTGGTTGAAATTTAACGATTGAAAACCAACGCCATTAATTATTAGTATTACAATATGAAATGGAATATATTATGTCAAAAGTGTATATAAAGAATAATATGGGTCCTATTACCTGCTTATTCCCTTTTTACTAATTATTGGAAAATAATGAAGGCAACACAAGCGAACGACTAGCTGGTTTTAGTCGGAGCAAAGAGTCGTGGATTCTGAGAACTTCAAAGAGATGTGAAACTTACCCTTTTATGTGTGACATATAAGAAAAATTTTGTTTTATTTGGGAAAAAGAGACAATGAAAAATTTATGTTAATTGGGCGCCATCTATAGTGAATAACTAATTGTCTCTTTTCCCTTAAAATCAGTCTCCTATAGACAAGACTGAAATTTATGGTAAGGAAATAAGTAATCAATAGGATGAATAATAAAATATATTATATACATAAATAAATTTTACAACATGAATTTAAAAGTAATTTTTGTAAATAATGGAATTTGAAGGTTAATCTTAAAACGTAGTATAAATTTAATAAATTAGGTATGAAATTTTGAATTAAATGTATTATACAATGAAAATGGAATAGTACAAAAATAGTATAGTATAATACCAATGTCCTAGGTTTCAAGACTGAATATAGTTGATGCTGGAAAGCCTTGGTACTGCACTTCAGATTCTAATTGCCTCGACAGTAAAATCTAGGTGTTTTTGGCAATTTATGTAACCATCAGGTACTAATTAATAAAGAAGAATAAAAGCTTGCTTGTTTGAAATAAACTTTCAATATATGAAATATAAAATATATTCAATATATATTTCCAGTAGAATAAATTAAATGACTTCAATATATAAATGAATCAATATGTAAATGATTAAAAAATGTGAATGCTTAAATTTTTAGACGATTCCATTTGTAGATGTTGATTCGAACTAAATTGTCAAAAAAAAATTAAATAAAAAAAATATTTTATTACCAATGGTAAACATGTAGTATTTTTGTAACATAAAATTAAAGAAATTGAATTGAATTGAATTGAATTGAATTAAATTTAATTTCAATAATACAACAATTGAAAATAAATGAAATTGAAATAAATAATAAATAAAATTTACCTGTTTGGTTTTCAAATACAAAGAACTGTGGACTATAAATGTAATATTAATGACCCCGAGGGTCTCACACTCGAAAAGTTCGTACGTCTTAATGTAGATTTGGAAGGCAAATGGCATCTTCAGATTATTAATTAATAAGGTAAACTTTTTTATAGTGCAATTTAACCACAGTACCAGTATACAAGCTTTAAAAATATATTTTAACTAAATAAAATGAAAACGAATATTTTACTAGAATCGCCATCTGTTGATGAGCGAATATTTATTGAAACAATCAATGGCAATATTATTCTGTTTACAACATCCCTTGTCTTTCATCAGCCAGAACAAAAGAGTACTTGATTTTGTAGTTTATAACTACTTATATAAAGTGCTTTATAATTACTTTAAAAGTTTACACCATCAGTTGGGGGAGAACTGGATTGAATTTAAGAATCAAATCATCAAACTAATAAGCCTTTGCTGTTAACGCAGATGCTCGAACGGTGATAACTGTCCGAAACTCATTACTTTTAAGGTGTGCTTACTTAAAGTGTAAGGGTCAGTATAGGTTCTAGTGCCTTGTTCGTTTTTATAAATTACCTTAGAAGGATCACGGTGTGGAAGAAATACGGAAACTTCACACGATACGAATACTCTCAAAGGTAATGCCATTGTCGCAATGGCAATGTCTGTTCTTTCTATCAATATTGCGTTACAAATTTCGTTACTGAAAAGTCTGATGGAAATTGTTCTGTGTTCTGTTCAGTATCTTAAAACATGTTATATGCTTATTGTATACCTAATTCAGGTTTATGGAAGACAAATCAAGGTAGAAGTATAGTCGATGCTTACCTAATAATTGTTTATAAACAACAACAATGGTAGAATGCTCGCCGTTCATACAGTCGGTTAAATGATAATTCCTAGGGCCTCAAAATTCTGAAAACTGGCACATGGAAAAATAGGAGGCTAAAAACCTAAGGAGTTCAAATTCAAATTAAATTGGAAAAGGGAAATTAACTACGATGTTAGCAAAGAGTTTCCATTATTTATACTAGTATAAAACAAATTTTAGTGATGGTAGAAATGATAAATAAATTTTAAAAGTGTGTATTAAAACAATGTAACTTTCATCTTTTTATTGTAACTTTGAGGTAAAATTACCGAATCCAATTATAAATTAATAGGGAGTAATTAACAAAATAACTGTAGGTAAATAGACTGGAAAAATTATAAAAGGTTACGAAATAAGGTGGTTTCAACAATACGTAGTGAAAAAACTAAATATTATGATCAAAATATAGATAGATATAGAGGAGACAGCAGAAATATGTGCAAGAACATTAAAAGACAACACACACAACTAATAAGTTCTATTATAATAATAATAACACCACAGGTAATGACGACCCCCTTTATCCCGGAAGGCTCTAGAAGAGCCTTTTGTGGGAGGGGGCTACACATTTAGAGACAAGGGACACACACCCAATATCCGTGTATAGTAAAAAAATCCCTCTCACAGTATTTTCCACTGCCACGGCCGGGGATCGAACCCGGAACTTTTGGGTGAGAGGCAAGTGCGCTCACCTCTCGACCACCAGTATACAATTAATATCAGAGGGTATTGAAAAAAGGCACTGGGACGAACAATCTCACTCAGTAAGATTTGAAAACATTACACTAGGACAGCTTAAAAAAATTATTTTTGAACTGAAAGATAAAAGTACCAGTGATACTTGACTAAATATAAAAGTGATTAAGGAGTTGTTTTGTGTAATTGGATATGCCCTATTGCATCTCATAAATACCTCACTAGAAACTGGAAAAGCACCAAGTAAATTAAAAACTAGCATGATAGTGCCTATTCCAAAAGTAACCAAGCCTAAAATTCTTGTAGAGTTCAGGCCAATTAATTTACTTCCAGTTGTCAATAAAATGATTGAGATAATCGTATGTGAACAGCTAAAGAATTATTTTGAGGCTAATCAGTTATTATTTGCGGGGCAATCTGGGTCTAGAGCTAACCATTTCTGTGAATCAGCACTGCAGTATGTGTGTTCAACATGAAGAAGGAAAGTGGTGCTTAGTGCATTTTTAGATTTGCAAAGGGCATTTGAAACAATGGATCGGGATATTCTTATTAATAAAATAGATAGATCTTTATTACAATTAAGAACCCTAATATACAATAATATTAAATACAAAAACAAGTGTTAAAATATATAAACGCTTAACTTAAATAGTTGATATTTTAAAAGTTACATGATTAGTTTATTTTCTTTTATTTAATTACATTCTAGCTACTCATAATAAATTCTTTTAATTTGCTTTTGAAAGCGTTTAAAGTTATAGATTTTTTTATACATTCCGGCAATTCATTAAATTTGTGGAAACGTTTAAAACACAACGAATCCATAGCGTTTCGGCTATTGGTTCTTGAAATTTAAATATTGTTAGTACCCCGTATGTTATATGTATGAATATCTGTCTTGAAAGTAATGTAATTCTGAAAATGTTCAGGAGCCATATGATTTATAATTTTGTATGCAAAAATCATGATAAAATAATACAATATTTTTTCCACTGAAAACCAATTAAAAGAGTCCAACATTGAGATTATTGGAGTAAGGCGGCTTGTTCTTAAAATTATCCTCATTCCACGATTTTGAAGTTTTTGCAGGGCATTTAATTTGTTAAGATTAAATAAGTGTAATATAGATGCACAATAATCAAAATGTGGCTGGATAATGGTATTATAAACTGTAATTTTAGTTTCACTTGATAAATCTTGCGATATTCGGCAAAGAAATAAGGTTTTTTTGACATTTTTTTTTTAAATGTAATCAAAGCTGTTGTCGAAGTTCGATAAATTATCCAATCGAAATCCCAAATATTTTACTGTAGTCAATTTCAATTTCTTTTTTTTTTTTTCATTTATTAGTCATAAAAATTACACCGTGGTGTTTTGACATGTCATAGGGAAAAAACTAAATTATAAAATATAAAAATAAATATATGTGTAAACATACCTCAACATTAATATATATACTATATTGTAGGATATGGTCCTAAAATAGTCAGCACTAACCTAGTAACAACATATAGATAAAAATAGAATATAAAATAAAATATATGCATGCAGTAGAAGTATAAAACAGAACATTAAAATAATTAGACATGACAAATATCATTAGGATATTGTCCTAAATAAATATAAGTAAAATAGTTGCACTTGACAAATGCTAACCTAGAAATTGTAGCACTGTACAATAGATTATGGGTTTACCTATAATTAAAATCTGATAAGTTGTAGTACGTATTGGCCAAAAGGTGTAGTTTTAATTTTATTCTAAACTTATTGAATGGTAACTCTTTAATATCTTTTGGAATAGAGTTGAATAATCTGATTCCAATGTTAGCTCGTTTTGTATATGTCAACCTCTGGTGTGGTGTTTGTAAGTTGTTTCTATGTCGAGTCTTGTATTCATGATTTTCACCATTCTTAGTGTATTCGTTTAAATGTACCTTTATGTGAAATAAATGACAATAAATAATTTCTGATGGTAGGGTCATTATGTTAAATTTTATGAGCCATGATTTACAACTTTCTAGTTGATTCACACCTGAACTTCTGATAACTCTTTTTTGAACAATAAAGACGCTTTGAACTTGGTTAGATGTACCCCAGTTGATCAGACCATATGTCATTACACTAAGAAATAGTGCATGATAAGCAATAAGTGCAGCGTCTAAGTTCACCCTATATTTAATCTGTCTAATGGCATATAATTTTTTTGACAATTTTGAGTTTAACTCGTTTATATGTGAATGCCAAATTAAGCTACTATCCAAAGTTAGGCCTAAGAATTTTACAGTCTCCGAGGTAATATTCTTCGCAGAGGCGAGTATTGTCTTTTTCTTGTTAGTATTTAAGCATAACTTATTTGCATTTTGGAGTCAGCGACATTTGACATTACATCCGGTAAGTCGTTTATATATATATATATATATATGAAGTGTTGTTGTACTTCCGGGTGCTCTCCCCCGGGAGAGCACCCGGAATTACAACAACACTTCATTTAACACCCGCGAAAACCTAAAAAAACAAAAACAACATATATATATATATATATATATACATATTAAAAATAATAGTGGCCCCAATACACTGTCCTGCGGAACGCCGTGTTGTACTGGCAATATGTTACTAAGTCTGTCCTTGCAAAACATATTGATATCTGTTCGATAAGTAAGATGTCATTAGATTAAGTGGCACACCTCTAAAACCATAAAATTCAAATTTGTTGAGTAGGATATCTTTGGAAACGCAATCGAACGCTTTACTCAAATCCAGGAAAAATACCAACGTAGAGTTCCAGTTTTCAAAGCCGTCACTAATAAAATTAACAAGTTCCCACACTGCCATTGACGTGTTTTTACCCTTTCTGAATCCAAATTGTCTGTCTGTGATGTTGTTATTCGATTCAAAATAATTAATTACTCTTATAGCTAAAATTTTTTCACATATTTTGGCTAAGATTGGAAGTAACGCTATTGGTCTATAATTGGATAAATCCTCAGTTTCACCAGACTTCAGTAGAGGAATAATTTTGACTTTTTTAATTTAGTTGGAAATATGCCTTTTACAATTATAAGATTAATAATATAAGTTATTTGAGCTGACAAGGACATTAGGTTTTCCTTATACATATCCGCTGACTGGTTGTCCAGGTCGGTACTTTGAGAATTTTTTAATGATCTTAAAACATTTTGCACCTCAAGCTCCTCTACGGGATACAGAAATATTGACTTGATTGATTGTATGTTACTTAATAATTTGTCAGCCATTTCCAGCCATCGAGTTACGTCTGCAGAAAAAAATCTCACTATGACTACGTATTTTATATATTTATAGTGATGAATTCTTTACTGAAAATACTGAATAATATTATTTAACATCAGCAAAAAGATTTCTGCCTTATGATGATTTTTTTTTTAATTAAAACGCATCTTTTGATGACATTGATATCTTCTAATTTGCTAAATTCTTATATGTAAATGTATAACTCTATTATTAAAATTTTTATTTTTATTTAGGGACTGGGAAAAACACGTACTCTAAAATAATCGAAGCTGCCCAAAAAGCGACAAGATATTGACATGGTTTGTAAATTAACCGGTTACAAAGATATCTTTGCCTATGGTGTCAAATATCACAAAAGCTGTTATTGTCGGTACACGAAATATCAAAGATTGTCAAAATAAGTCTGCTGCTACCACAACTCTCCAAACAATAAAAGACCAAAGTGATACATCAGAATCAGAGACAATCAGCTCTGATTCTAAAACTTCTACAAAAATAAAATCAAGTGAATATTCCCAGACTTTTGAAGAAAATGAAATTCTAATGTTAAGCGGTGGGTATCTTAAAGAAAAAAATTAAAGAGTATAAACCCCAAAAATTTATTTTCCTACTCCAGGTGATATAAACCAGAGAGAGTTTGAAAATCAAGTTCCTAATGAGCTGTTAAAATTTGTATCATGGTATTTTAAAATAAATAATTATCTCGTTTTTTTTTTAATTCCAATATTAAGTTTTAATGTATAAATATATGGCTTTTAAATAATGAGCAACGTAAATAATAATAAGTAAAACCTTCCAAGTGCTTATGAAAATAAAATTTATATTAAAGATATGTCAAAAATAATATTTTGCGTATGCACACATAACACGCATAACACACTGATTAAATCACAGTAGAACCAGGGGAGCGAGGCTTCATGAAGTATCCTGCCCGCAAAAACTTAACTTCAAATAAAAATAACTTGAAACGTATAAGTCGTAAAGTACTGCGTTTTTTTTTCAAAAACTTCCTTGATGTGTTAGCTTCATTTCATAAGCATGCACTATGGCAAAATTCCTTAAAACAAAAAAGTTTCTCGCTTATTGAAAAAAGTGCTGAAAGAAAAATAAACGTTAAAGGTTTACCTAATTTTACATAAAACTAGGTTTTCCATAAAGACTAAATTAACTCTGTGACCTCCGCTCACGTTTCTTTTATCGTCCAAAAAAAAAAATCTTGATTATCTCAATAGGTTCCGAAGATATTGTAATGTGTGAAAAAGCAGGAAAAATTAATTTTGACAGATTTATGACATTTTTCATAATAAAAAAAGTTGGACCTCCCAAATAATGTTGTAATCGGTCATTTCAGATAATCTATTATTCTGTGAAGGTCCCATGTGGTTGTACATTAAAAAATATTTTAAACGTTTTTGTCGGTTTTTCGACTAGAGGAGATTGATAACGCGGAGCTGCCTGCTGTATATTATTGTAGAGTCATAGCAACGGACATCCCTGGCAGAAACGGTGAATTTATAACATTTCAAACTAAGACTGGAAAACTATACCGCGTAGAAGGGCTGGGCCGTTTTGTGTGAATCATCACACTCTGTATACGTATATGTATAATAAATTTTTTGATAGTGTAATTCAGTACCACAGGATGCTGATTTTATTATAATATCGTTTTTACTTTAACTTAAAAGAAGTAATTATCCATATATAGAGAGAATAGATTTGCTACCAAATATAGCAAATAAGTTTAACAGTATTTCTTCTATTCATAGGATCATTATAGCACAAATACCTCTTGAAATCAATTTATCGAAAATCCCAAGTTCCTGATTGAGGTGCTTACAAAAAGTGAGCAGTGGGAACAGCATTTCGATCCTTTTATTGTTGACTGCTTTGGTTTATTCTCAGCATGCGGGTTGAATTTGACACTTTCGTCGAGGTCTAATATTCCAACAAAGGAGTTTCTTTGCCGTCTTTGAACAGTATGGAGTCTGTTATTTGAATAGAACAACTAGAATACTTCTGCGCGTGTTTAAATTTATCAATATCTTCATGTCACGAGGACTCGCTAATTTTTAATGAACTGCAAAATATTTAATTAAGTTGCAAATACTTATTTTTTGAATCAATAAATGAATACTTTTCACATATATACCGTCTACATATTTTACGAGGGCGACACCAAATATCTCGCTTAATATCTATTGTAGAAGAATAAAGTTTTAGAAATAGTTATCCCATTTTTTGTGAGCTATATTTCAGTAAAAATATATTTGAAATCCATAGCCTACTTTACGAGATATATTACAAAAACCTGAAAGTAGGAAAACCACAAAGGGTTACAGTTTCCTTATTTGAGAACATACGAAAAAAGTTAAAGGATGAAAGTTGGCGGCAAAGACAATAAGAATAATAATGTGTGCAAAAATGAAAGGAACAAATGTCAAAGTAGACCATAACACAACTAATTCCGTTTATTTTTTCTCTTTCCGACGATATAAAACATGTCACAATAATTTTAACTGATAGTGTCAATATTTAATATTTTACGAAATCCACAATTCATATCATTGAATCGTAAAATTCAGCTATGCCATGGTTAGTGAAAAACAATGTATACAGTTATTAACAAATTTGACAGATTGTCACTGTTGTATGTTGCGTTGTCGAGTTCTAAGATAAGTTTTATATCAGTAATTATGGTGTACACCAATAATAACAAATTCGATATGATTATCATTTATTGTCAGTGCAATTTTGACGCTGAGATGGCAGTCACGGTTTACGTAAATAGATTTCCAGATGTTCCGCAGCCAAATCGAAACTATGTTTAGGAAGTTGGTTCAAAATATAAAAATGCACGGTTCATTTAAAAAAAATAGTAAGGCGGGGGGAGGGCATGTTGCGGATAATGTAAGAAAAGTGAATAAAGTATTGAATTATGTTACCCAAAATTAAGAAAGTGTCGCATAAAAAAAGACAGTGCAAGAATAATATTTTTAAAAAAACGGATTTCGATGCTACAAAATGAGGAAAGTTCAACATTTAAATGAGGGTGATCAGCCGACGTGAGTAAGATTTTGTAGATGGTTATTAAATAAAAAAAGGAATGACCTGCTGATATGTAGCAAAATTCTTTGGTCGGACGAATGAAATTTTTATAATAATGGATTTTCCAATCGAAATATGCATTATAAGTGGAACGAAAAAATGCACATTGGTACAGAGACTACTTTCCGAGAAATATTTTATACAAATGTTTGAGTGGATCTTTTAGGGACTAAAGTAATTGGACTTTATTTCTATGATGGCAAATTAACCGCTCGTAGATACCTTAATTTCCTGCAAAACGAATTTAAAGTTTTTCTTTATGAATTAACAGTGGCAGAAAGATTAAATTATTCATATTTTCGATAAGATGGGGCTCTTCCTCACACAGCTGTAATATGTACAAATTATTTAAATCAAGTTATGCCAGATAGCTGGATGGGCACCTATGGACCCATTCTATGGCCAGCTCCATCACCAGAATTACTCCCTTGGATTTTTTCGTCTGGGGTTACATTAATGACAAGGTATTTCAAACCGCCTCTGAAAATGTAATAATAGGCCATAGTTCAGGGGTAGATTCTTTGGGCCAAAATATGAGGATATAGCCAAATATGCTTTAGTAAAATGAAAAAGATACAAGGTGTCAAAGTTCAACTTATTTTTTCGGTTTTTTGCAATAACTCGACAGCCTCTTGACTGATCTTCACCAAATTTACTAGATGAACTTTTTTTATTATAAGAAATAATAATTTATGTATTACATCACGTTAGATCATAGAGGTCGCCACAGGACCTGTACCTGATGATGATTTTTTTTTTTTGACGGAATTTTGTGGTACTTCTTACCAGAAAATCTGATAAAAGCGTCATTTCCACGTATAAAAGGTGCACTTGATAGAACTTGCCGTTAAACGATTCAATAATTTTTTGAAAGACAAATTCAAACTTAATAAAACAAAGTGTATTTATTGAAAAGTGTGCTTTGATTACGTTTTAGTTCTGTCATTTACGTCATTTAATCATTTTGTGGTCCTCGAGCTAATTACTTTAACTTCTTTATTTATATTGCCTAGACATAATAATTTTTCAAATAAGGAAATGAGGGATATGATATGTGTTTACACACAAAATAATTTTAGCGGACATGCTGCAGCGAGGAGATGCTCATTGTAATATCAAAATAGAATACAGCCGGACCATAAGATTTTCAAAGATCTGTTTCGTCGTTTGGGAGAAACGCCATAAAACGCCAAATATCACCATAAAAACGATGTAGGGCGACCGAAACGAATCAATCGATCAAGAACTAGAAATTTTAGTTCGTATGGATGAAGATTCTTAAGCCAGCTCAAGTCGTTTAGCAACTGCAACAGGAATGAGTAAACAATCTCTCCTAAACATCTTACGTAAGGCTCATACCCATATCATCTTACTCCTGTACAAATTTACTTCGAAATTATCTTCCACAAAGGCTACAGTTTTGTCAATTTGTTCTAAATAAACACAACAGAGATCGAAATTTTGTTAAGAACAGATCTTTATTACAATTAAGAACCCTAATATACAATAATATTAAATACAAAAACAAGTGTTAAAATATATAAACGCTTAACCCAAATAGTTGATATTTTAAAAGTTACATGATTAGTTTATTTTCTTTTATTTAATTACATTCTAGCTACTCATAATAAATTCTTTTAATTTGCTTTTGAAAGCGTTTAAAGTTATAGATTTTTTTATACATTCCGGCAATTCATTAAATTTGTGGAAACGTTTAAAACACAACGAATCCATAGCGTTTCGGCTATTGGTTCTTGAAATTTAAATATTGTTAGTACCCCGTATGTTATATGTATGAATATCTGTCTTGAAAGTAATGTAATTCTGAAAATGTTCAGGAGCCATATGATTTATAATATTGTATACAAAAATCATGGTAAAATAATATATAATAATATATTTTTTCCACTGAAAACCAATTAAAAGGGTCCAACATTGAGATTATTGGAGTAAGGCGGCTTGTTCTTAAAATTATCCTCATTCTACGATTTTGAAGTTTTTGCAGAGCATTTAATTTGTTAAGATTAAATAAGTGTAATATAGATGCACAATAATCAAAATGTGGCTGAATAATGGTATTATAAACTGTAATTTTAGTTTCACTTGATAAATCTTGCGATATTCGGCAAAGAAATAAGGTTTTTTTGACATTTTTTTTTAAATGTAATCAAAGCGGTTGTCGAAGTTCGATAAATTATCCAATCGAAATCCCAAATATTTTACTGTAGTCAATTTCAATTTCTTTTTTTTTTATTATTTATTAGTCATAAAAATTACACCGTGGGGTTTTGACATGTCATAGAGAAAACACTAAATTATAAAATATAAAAATAAATATATGTGTAAACATACCTCAACATTAATATATATACTATATTGTAGGATATGGTCCTAAAATAGTCAGCACTAACCTAGTAACAACATATAGATAAAAATAGAATATAAAATAAAATATATGCATGCAGTAGAAGTATAAAATAGAATATTAAAATAATTAGACATGACAAATATCATTAGGATATTGTCCTAAATAAATATAAGTACAATAGCTGCACTTGACAAATGCTAACCTAGAAATTGTAGCACTGTACAATAGGTTATGGGTTTACCTATAATTAAAATCTGATAAGTTGTAGTACGCATTGGCCAAAAGGTGTAGTTTTAATTTTATTCTAAACTTTATTTACCGACGACACAACTTTTGCTCGCCGAGGTGTTTTTAATTGAAGAAATACCCATCACTGGGAAGTAGAAAATCCTCATGCCGTTAAAGAAAGGCATTTTCAGTAAGAATTTAAGATTAACGTTCGGTGTGGTATCATCGGTGATCAATTATTGGAACAATTTATCCTTCCCCCAAATTTAAATTGACAGTCTTATCTGTTTTTTCTTCAAAATACTGTTGCTGATATATACATGCTTTCATGCTAGATGCTAGACATACAGAACAGAATGTGGTTCATGCAAGATGGAGGAGCAGCAGTAGGCAGCTTTCAGTGAGAACCTGAAGATGGCAGATGAGATTCTGCCGAAACGTCGTTTAGACAACCGTGACTCCTGGACCATCGACGCGAGAGAGCACCCGGAAGTACAACACTTCAATTAACACCCGCGAAATGTGAATATTTCCCAGAACGACATTCATATATATATATATATATATATTGTGCTGTTGTTTATTTCCAATAGATAAACCCAAAAGAAAAAAAAACTTTAAAACCAAAAATATTAAATTAAAATCTCTTACCTTTTGATCCGAAAGGATGTCAAATTTATTTAATGGGCCGGCTAGCTTATCTTTTCCTTCAGGAGCAGGTTCAAATTCAGTTCCTGTTTTAAAATGAAATTTTATTAAAGTAAAAATTTTAATCTTATATAAGTAATTTATTTTCCTTGATATTTAGATAATTTAGCAATTTTATAACAGGTTCGAAAGTCTAATAAGTACACTATTTAAATTTTAATATACAACCTTGTCCAAAATTAAACACACAAAACCTTCCTTCTTCGTAGCTACACTCTTCTCTTTCCAAATCCAACAATTCTCCTTTCATTAATTCTTCACCTTATCTCGTCCTTATCTCCTCTGCAACTCCTATTCACAATAACACCTCTTCCTTCTTATTTACAGTCTATTTTTACTCTTCTTCGCTGATCTCCACAATTTCTGACTTTTTTATTCAATTTCAAAAAATTAATCCTTGTTTATTATTTTTCTTCTTCACTCCCTAATTTTCACTTGCTCTTTTTTTTCTTAAACTTGTTTTTCCAATTTTACAACCTCTCTTTTATCTGTTGTTTGTTGTTCTATATCACTAAATATCAAAGTACTCAAAATAAACAAAACAAAACACCATATGAATTTTGATTAATTTCATTCCAAACATAACCTAACTTAAACCTCCTTGTCTTTCTCCAGGAAAACATTTACCAACTATAAAAAAATTTTTTACTTAAAACAAATGTCATAATGACTTAAATGTCAGAAATTATTTCAACAACAACTTAATAACTACTAACATAGATGTCAGTATCAAACTTACTGTTGACATCAAATAAAAACTTAAAAACTATTAAAACAACTCTAAACAAGTATTAACATTCTAAAACACATACCTTTCGGATCTTTAGCTAATTTAAATAAATTTTGAAAACCATCTAAAGGAAACAAACAAATTCAAACCCTGATTCAGCAAATAACACAAACATGCAATCTTCGTAATCGTCCAATATGCAAATATATATATATATATATATATATATATATATATATATATATATATATATATATATATATATATATATATATATATATATATATATATATATATATATATATTATTTACGTGAGTTTTCTAAATCAAATAATAAATTTGATTGAGAATTGAAATAATATTTCACTTCTCGGTTCTCTTATAAGATGATTTGAAAATGTGTAAAAGTAACTAGGAAGACAAGAATGGCAAGAAATAATCCTTAAAAAGGGTGAGAAATTTTAGTTTTACTCTTTTTGTTGCTTCTATTTGCGTTTCAGGAAAATTGTAAATGCTTCCAACAAGTCGTATATAACGTTACTTCCAATAATTAAAAAATAATGTGGTAATTTACAATATGGTTTTTTACAACAGAAGGGTCTTTTTCAATTTAATCCCTTAATTAGTAACATTCTACCAGCGGAGGAAGTATATATTAACCTAATCGCCATTTAATTGATAGTGAGACGCAATTTTTGTAATTGATCATAAATTTTATAAACCAGAAATATATAGAGTGGGTCCAAATGTATATATTACCTATTAAATGTTATAATGTTGATGAGATGAAAAAGATACATAAAGTAAAAGTTAACAGCAAGAGAGAAGAATAAAAAATGAAACAGGAAAACTAGGTATAAATTCTTACTGTGTTAATCAAGATCTGAATCATACGAGAACGACAGTTTGCAATAAAAATAAATCATACCTACCATCAAACTTTTTACGACAGCTTATACATCCCCCGTTTGAAATAAAAAAGTTAAAAGAACTTCGTCTTACAAATCAGTAAGTAATAAAAAGTATTAATAAGTGGCATATATATATATATATATATATATATATATATGAAAAATACTAGGTTCTCGGGTTGAACCGCGTCTGAGATTGTTAATGTCTCGACGTTTCGGCTCCCGTTTTGGAGCCATTTTCAAGAGAAAAAGTGGGTCAAGTAAAAATTGTCAAAGAAAATAATGCTAGGAGCTCGTGGAACTGGTTCGATTCCGGGGTCTCAATCTGCCTACTCCCCAGATCTCACCACGATCCGTCTCTAAGGCCTCAACCTGCCTACTCCTTAGAGCGAACTCGCTGGCAGTATCGGACGAAGTGTTATTTATACGAAAGGTGTCTGTAGGTGGGAGAGTGGTGGTGGGTTGAGGGTCTGTTGATGGAGGCATCAGAGCAGAACGGCTGCTATCAGGACTATGAGGTGTGGATGAATACTGTGGGGCTGGCCTGGAGATCAATGATTTCCAAGCGACTGGAAGACGATGACCGTCATCCTTTTACACAGAGTAGGAGAGTTGATTGTTGTTTTGTTTTGTAATGAGTATAGAAAACCAACCCACACCAACCGCTACCTTAACTCAAAATCACACCACCATCCATCACAAATAAATTCCGTTGTCAACACTCTTGTAACCAGATCCCTCAGACTAACAGACAATCACAACAGACAATCTGAACTACAGACATTACAAGAAGCACTTCTACAAAACGGTTACGACAAAGGACATATAACGCGATCCATACACAAAGCACAAAATCCTTCCCAAATTCAACAGACAGAAACTCTTCCTCAGCAAAAAGCTTTCCTACCCTACATCAAAGGTGTCACAGACAAATTTTCAAAAGTCCTGAAATCCAATAACATAAAAACCATATTCACAACACACCAAACAATTTCCAATTTAATCAGAGCCCCAAAAGACCAAATACCTAATGATTCCCACGGTGTATACGAAATACCTTGCTCAAACTGTCCCCAAACTTACATTGGACAAACCAACAGACGGATTAACAATAGAATATATGAACATCGTCTTGCAGTTAGAAAATCCGATCCCACATCATCACTTGCCCAACACCGCCTTCTAACAGGCCATAATATAGACTTCGATAATACCAAAACCATAGCACCATCATTTTTTCAGAAACCGCGAATCATCCGCGAAGCAATTGAGATTGAAAAACGTCCCAATTGTCTAAACAAAAGGGATGACGGTCATCGTCTTCCAGTCGCTTGGAAATCATTGATCTCCAGGCTAGCCCCACAATATTCATCCACACCTCATAATCCTGATAGCAGCCGTTCTGCTCTGATGCCTCCATCAACAGACCCTCAACCCCCCACCACTCTCCCACCCACAGACACCTTTCGTATAAATAACACTTCGTCCGATACTGCCAGCGAGTTCGCTCTAAGGAGTAGGCAGGTTGAGGCCTTAGAGACGGATCGTGGTGAGATCTGGGGAGTAGGCAGATTGAGACCCCGGAATCGAACCAGTTCCACGAGCTCCTAGCATTATTTTCTTTGACAATTTTTACTTGACCCACTTTTTCTCTTGAAAATGGCTCCAAAACGTGAGCCGAAACGTCGAGACATTAACAATCTCAGACGCGGTTCAACCCGAGAACCTAGTATTTTTCATACCAACGACCGCGGAAGCTTCTCGGAACATATATATATATATATATATATATGGTATAGTGGTGAGAGGTAAGTGAATCCTCTCATGTGGTCTAATGCTACTATACACCAGACATCATAGATGTCTCCATGGTGCATAGCGACTTGCCATTTTGCAAGTACCGAGAGCGGCGACCTTCAGCCCTTAGTGGACTTAACCTATATACTGTTATTATACATGATTTGCAGGAAACAACTACTCAGCGGGCAAATACCCCGACCTGCATTGAATTATACCTTACAAATTATGAAAAATTGGTAGCCAATGTCATTTGTGAACTCCCTGACCAGACATAGACCGGTTTCGAACTTATTAGTTCTCATCAGTATGCCATAGGTCATGGAGCAGACAAATGACAGTGGCCAACCTGCTAGTCTTATACAGACTAATGTAAATGGTATAGTGGTGAGAGGTAAGTGAATCCTCTCATATGGTCTAATGCTACTATACACCAGACATCATAGATGTCTCCATGGTGCATAGCGACTTGCCATTTTGCAAGTACCGAGAGCGGCGACCTTCAGCCCTTGGTGGACTTAACCTATATACTGTTATTATACATGATTTGCAGGAAACAACTACTCAGCGGGCAAATACCCCGACCTGCATTGAATTATACCTTACAAATCATGAAAAATTGGTAGCCAATGTCATTTGTCAACTCCCTGACCAGACATAGACCGGTTTCGAACTTATTAGTTCTCATCAGTATGCCATAGGTCATGGAGCAGACAAATGACAGTGGCCAACCTGCTAGTCTTATACAGACTAAGAGGTATAAGACTAGCAGGTTGGCTCATGTATAATAACAATACATATATATATATATATATATATATATACAGGGTTACTGGTAATTCGATACATTCCTTTGGAGATGTGATGGGGCATGAGCTAAGGAGTAAATCTAGCCCTAACATACATTATGCAAAATTCAATAGTTTTTGAGATATTTCAATTTTTTGTTTTTCTCAAAAAAGTAGATCTTAATGTCTTAAAAGTTAATTTCCGAAAAATCTACTTGACATTTTTAAATTTTTTTTTACTGGATTACTTGTCCAATATTATAGATATCCGTTTGGAATGAAAAATATCCGGAAACATTTCGATCATGTGAACATTTAAAATAGAAACCAGTTATGAAATTTACCTATTAGGTTTTTTCAAAAAAATATTAATGTAGCACGCGTACAAATTATTATAAAAACTTCC
Organism: Leptura quadrifasciata; assembly: GCA_963675555.1. Taxonomy (NCBI): domain Eukaryota; kingdom Metazoa; phylum Arthropoda; class Insecta; order Coleoptera; family Cerambycidae; genus Leptura; species Leptura quadrifasciata. Next base: position 36,953,080 of record OY776682.1, read on the forward strand.
TTATTTCAATAGCTATCTAACTAGGTAGAAATGTTTAATGTACCCTTGATAGTTCTAATAAAAAATTAGTAAAGATAATGCTGGTGGCGAAATTTATTAAACGACTAATCGTTCATTTTCATTTAAGTCAGTCAGTCCTTGACTTTGACGTTTGTGCATATATGTCATTAACTGACATTCTTATCTCCGTGTCCCTTAAGTTTGTTGGTCTTGTTAAATTAGTTATCGAAGATTTTGATTTTGCTCGTAGTTGTTGTTATTGTATTTTCTGTGCCATGACCGCGTATGCCAACGCAGAATACGCTGATATCTTGTTTGTCTATGGATACTGTGGCGGCAACGCTGCTGAAGCTCGCCGAGAATATGGTCTTTGGTACCCTAACCGCCGCTTACCAAATGCACGTGTATTCAGTACGGCATATCGAAATATCGCTGAAACTGGCTCCGTGAAATGCACAAGAAGTGACGCTGGTGCTCCTCCCGTTTATGAACCAGATGACGAGGAAGAAATATTGAGGTATTTTGAGGAAGACCCAACTATTTCAACTAATAAAGTCGCAAGACTAACCGGAGCGTCACAATGGAATATTTGGTCTACGATACGTAGAGTTGGATGTCATCCTTAACACTATACCCCTGTCCAAGGCTTGGAGGAAGGTGATCCTGGAAGGAGAGTGGAATTCTGCCGCTTTATGTTAAATTCAGATGCAGAAAGTGCAAATTTTTTAACAAGTATTTTATGGACGGACGAGTCGAAATTTAATCGCGAGGGTATAACAAATTTCCACAACCTACATTATTGGGCAGAGGAAAATCCCAAATTAACACGTGAAACTAGTTTCCAAATGAAGTTTTCTATTAATATGTGGATGGGAGTCATTGGCCACTATTTAATAGGGCCACACTTTCTTCCTCAAAATTTAAACGGGGAAATCTATGAAATTTTTTTAAGAAATGATCTGGCGGTGATTTTAGAAGATGTTCCTCTCGCCGTCAGACAGCGAATGATGTTTCATAACGACGGTTGTCCAGCACATTATCGGCTGACAGTACGATAGTTACTTGATCAACGTTTCCCTAACCGTTGGATTGGAAGAGCGGGCCCAATACCTTGGCCAGCACGAAGCCCTGATTTAACACCCCTTGATTATTACGTATGGGGTCATATGAAGGAGATGGTCTATGCCACACCAGTCAATACTATAGAAAACCTTAGACAAAGGATAGTCGATGCTGCCCAACACATAAGGCATAATCTGACAACCAGAGTAACAAGGACGGAAATAAGAAGACGCTGCCGTGTCTGTATACGGAATAGGGGCTTCAATTTTGAGCAAGACTTATAAAAAATAAAGTACAACTTTGAAATTAATGAAGAATTAATCTCTACTTTTAAAATGTTTTTTACTGTTTATCTAAAAATAAAATTCGTACTACTTGTGTTATTTTTACTAGTATTTTCTTAGAACTATTAAGGGTACATTGAACATTTGTACCTTGTTAGATAGCTATTGAAATAAGGCAGTTTTTGCAATAATTTATACGCGTGTTACGTTAATATTTTTTTGAAAAAACCTAATAGATAAATTTCATAGCTGATTTAAAAAAAAAAAAAATTTAAAGTTTTTATTTCAGATGTTCACATGATCGAAATGTTTCCAGATATTTTTCATTCCAAACGGATATCTATAATATTGGACAAGTAATCCAGTAAAAAAAAATTTTAAATGTCAAATAGATTTTTCGAAAATTAACTTTTAGGACATTAAGATCTACTTTTTGAGAAAAACAAAAAAAATTAAATATCTCAAAAACTATTGAGTTTTGCATAGTATATGTTAGGGCTAAATTTACTTCTTAGATCATGCCCCTTCACATCTCCAAAGGAATGTATCGAATTACCAGTAACCCTGTATATATATATAGGGTGATCTGAAATATGTGGCCACAACTGTAAAGGGTAATAGAGTTTGTAATCAGATTGATTATATTATGATAACCTGATGCAGTGTATTTCCCTGATTATTAATTGCACGCGTACACCTTCCCATTGTAGTTGAAAACGTGTTGAAGGCAAACATAAAAGGTCTTTTCATCAAAGCTAATGGACTGTCAATCCAAATGAGCATTGAAAATAAATTCATGAGATATACAAGCCCAAGTAGCAAAGTAATTTTATAATTCAAAGATTTCAAGAGCATATTGTTGCAAAGTGGCTGTGTTATGGCTCCAAAGTTACAAAGTTTTATTATAGTTGTATTTTGTAGAATATTGTCGTAAGAAGCAAAATAGTTTTATTATTTAGCTGTAAGAATATTCTTAGAACAATATTATAAAACAGCTTTTTAAATGTTGGCTCATTTTCTTCTAGAGCAGTCCTACAAAACATTTTCTGTTCAATTTTGTCATAATTTTCGACATATTCCGTTAATTTTAATCAATACAGGGTCACATATTGCAATAATAACTAGGCTCACATTACATATCGCCCTGTACGTATAAATATATGCGATGATTGATTGCACTTATTGAGTTATAATGAGAAAACTGGTGGTAATGATTGGACATTTCCCTAGGCTAAAATAATAGCCAGATTTGGGGTAAAATATTGGCGAAGTGAACATAAGTTTTTATCCTTCTTTTAAAAGTTTTTCGAAGTTTTCTTCAATGGGAAATATAAATTAAATGTTGGTGGTTATTAATTAAAGTACGTTTAAGCAGGAAATTGATTATATTTGAGTAAGATTCTTAAGAATATCTGTAATAAGCGTGGTTATAAAAAAGTTTTTTCGAAGACGATGTTATGAAAGTTTGTGAATCTTATTAAAAACCAGAGCTAGAGTTCTTTAACATACTAGTTGCACACTTGGCCTGCCTTTTGTCTCGGCGGTATTAAAATTTGTAATTTAATATCCCGTGTACTACTTTTATTAAGTTTTTTCATCCCTTTGTTTCGTTTTTGATAAGGAATGATGCTTAGAGATATATACAATCGATCCCTGCAGAACCCACTCATAATATAGAATAAAATTGTGGCTTGTTACCCAAGATTTGCTTATTTTATAATAGCGCATTTATCCATGCAAAACAATTTATGTGTGAAAATTTACAAATTATTAAATTACAATTCAGCGCTCGGCGCGACACATAGCCCGGGAAATAGCTGTTGATTGCAGTCAAGTTATTCCTTATAAAAAAGGATTTATAAGGGAGATTTTGTTATTGAAATATTATTTTTTGAGACATACAGGGTGATTCGCATAAAACTACCAGGCAGTTTCCGTGGTAATGAACAGAGATTTTCAAATTCTGTAAAATTCAGTCAATAGATATTATTCTTGGTGACTTTACCTTGCCTTTCAAATGTTGCCAATGACAGTTTTAGAGTTTCAGATAACAGGAACTTTGGAAGTATAATATTATTAAATTATGTTTAATTATAACTACTTTTTGTGCCTTAGTGTATGTTCCTATACCCTGGAGAACTGTCAGAGTAGTTTTCATCCCAAAAGCAGGATGTATTTCTTACGATACGGCCAAATCCTACAGAGCAATCAGCCTTACATCATTCCTGCTCAAAACATTACTGAGGTTGGTCGAAAGGTACGATAAAGACGGAGCACTGGTGTTGGAGCCTCTGCATCCGTCACAGCATGCTTACCAGGTTGGGAAGTCTGATAACGGCCCTTCATCCGATTGTTTCTAGGATCGAGACAGCACTGCACCGCAAATAACTCGCAACCGGAGCTTTTCTGCACATCGAAAGGGCGTTTGTCGACACCTCCTTCGACTCTAACTGTAAACAGCCACTCTGCGAACTTGGCTCGTCCAACTGAGTCAAACTTCTCTGGATGCCTGGGCACAGTAACATTGAGGGTAACGAGCAGGCAGATTCTCTTGCCAAGGAGGGCTCTCAGCAGCAGTGTTTAAGCTTAAAACAAGTTAAAGTCGTGGTCTCTCGACTGGACACGGCCCTTTCAGGAAACACCTGCACACCATCGGAGTGGTTAACAACCCCTACTGCAGGTTCTGTGGGGAAATGGAGGAAACTTCCATCCATCTCTTAACCTCCTGCCCCAGTCTCATAAACTTGAGGTATCAACACTTCGGTATTGGCTTCCCTATGGAAATTAAGAATACCCCGCTGGGAAGGATTCTGGCTCTTGGTTTGGAGTCCGGCCTGGATGGAGACATTCATTGACCAGCTAGCGGATGCACAATGGGCCACAAGGCCTGAGTGCCGCGATTTATTATTGCGCCGCTATGAAGAAGAAGTACTTTTTACAGTATACACTTTTCCATTAAAACCAGTGATTTTCGAAATAGAGCAAATAGAAAAATTCCCCAATCGAATATTTGGTAACTAGCAAGGGAAAAAAGTGCTAAAAGATGGTCGCTAGATAAAAGAGGTAGCTTTAACTTTAGATAATTCGCAATTTTTCAAATGGCTGTACAAAAATGGCGCTGAAGTGCAAAATTATTTCTAAATACCTGGAACATTGAAACATAGCATACGCGATAGGGTACCAAACGGTATACATTTTTGTAAGAATACACTTTTTTTGTAAAACGATTAGTTTTTCTTTTGCGTGGATTTGTAAATATTTTTATGCACTGCCAGTAAAAATGAGACATAGTACTTATGAAATGGGACCGGCGCTGGAATGGACAAAAATTCTGTGTAAATTTTGTATGAATTATAGAACACAAAGAACTACATCAATTTTGTGTATATTAGAACAAACACACATAAATTTTGTACGCCGTGCTCACATTTTTTGTCCCTACAAAAACTGAAACCATTTTATGGCCCCATTTAAGCTTATTTATTATTGGCAGCTAGTTTTTATCTTAGACATATACATGCCGCTACAAATCTTAAAATACATTCTTAGCTATCTAAGATCGTGCAAAAAAATGTGCAGGCAAAGAGATTTAACTCCTCAGTACACGACTTTCTTGTATGTATTTCGGAAAAGCTTCCCTTTCATCAATAAACGTCGTATCAAGCAGTGCCTGATAATGATATGCAATAATTGATCCTACCAGAAAGAGGATGAACATGGAGGAGTTATAGAGACACAGTAATATCCTGGAATAAAGCATTACGGTTTCCACCACTTATTAAAGGTAGTGCTGAAGTTACTCCAGGCTTCAGGATAAGGCTGGGATTACTTGGCCGCGAATTTCTCCCTGTTACAGTCTACAATAATTTGCATTATATTACTGCATCAAATTGAGTCTTAAGAGCCGACGCCACCTAACTTCTAACTAGACATTTATGAAAACGGCCAAACGTTAAACGATCTAGGATAAAGTTTTATGTTGTCTCTCGTTAAACTACTTGAATATATGTTTATTGTTTCTTGGTACATTATCGCTGTTTTTAGTGGGTACAACTACAATGTATAAGTAAAGTAACAAATTAAACTACAGACCGTTCTCTAATCCGGCGAAGTTCTACAAAGAATCTGGCGGTATTTACATAGTTTTGTACATATTTCTTGTTTTCTATAAAAACATACCACATATAATGGACGTTTTTCAAATCCATAGCCAAAGCTGTTCGAAGAGGGTTACACGCATGAGAAACGCAGACACATGTTATTATCCTCCGACGTTGTAAGCGTCGAAGCTGGGGATCGAACTCAGCATACGTCAGATAATTGAATAATTATGCTTACTACACAACACGCTATAATCTTCTGCCCTACCGTGCTGGCTAAGATGATACCTTTAATTTCAATAGTAAAATATCTAGTGTAACTTGGTAGACTAAATATGTAGAACAATATGTAGAACAATATGTAGATCAATACAGCCATCCCCTTTACTTAAATGTCAAAAAGTTAACAATAAAAAATATCAGCACTCAGAGCCATCAATAAATATCGATACCTCCGCAAATCCTATGCACAGTCCAGCTTCTGTATCAAATAACTAAGTCGGAGTCAATTCCACAGAGGCTATCCCAATTGTCAACTAAACTTACCAGGGCACGACATGTAAACACTTTGGCCTCTTTGCAAAAGGAGAAATCACCAAACATCTGGCAATAGGAAGTTTCCCGAAAGAAACTTGTGGAAACACATTAATCAACTCAAGATCTCGTAATAAGCAACTGTCGATTATTATATGCAAGAATGTTTTTTTGAACATATTCTTAGATATGTGTAAATATTTTTTTATTTTATTTATTTATTTAACGTGGGCCTATTTCCGCTACTGAGGCCTAACACCGACGCCTGTAGACGAGCTACCGCCAACCAGGAATTTTGCCGAACCTCTTCCCTTAAGAAGAGTAGGGATCTTTTACTTGCCTAACATTTAATAGACAAGGGACCGACGGCTTTACATCCCCTCCGAAGGATGGTATATCTCCTATACAACCCTCGCCTAAGGTTGTATAGCTTCCGCGCATACACTGATATACAAGCCGCTGGAAGATGTGTGAGGCGAGAACGCGGTTTCCGTTGGAATGGTCACCACCAAGTACTAACCGCGCCTGTCGTTGCTTTACATCGCATACCGAAGTATATACATAGTAAAGACGCACCTACGCTAGCCCCTAGATATGTGTAAATATATTACTATGTAAAACTGCATTAAGTTGTTAAACTAAACTTCAACTTCTGAAATTTCGGAAAGACATATTCACAATTAAATTTTTCCTTATTTCAATGAAAATTATTTGACTTCCTCCACACAATCGGGCTTTCGAAAAAATCATAGTACTTCTACTGTACTTATAAAAGTAACTGATGACATTTATCAAAATTCAGATAACAATGAAGCAACTTGTCTAGTTCGAGTGAAGCAAAAAATCTTGGCGTAGTCATGGATGACGCACTTACATTTCAATCACATGTTTCCACTAAAATAGGATTGACTTTCAGCCATCTAAAAAAAATGTATACCAATATAAAACTTCATATCACCTATTAGTAAATATCTTGATTATGGTGATATAGTATATTATAATTTTACCAGTGCCCCTTTCTGTCGTCTAATACAAAATGTTCAAAATGCTTGCATGCGCTTTGCGTACCCTTTAGAAATCACATCACTCCCTACTTAAATCCTAGCTGCCCACATACGGTCTTATTTATAAGGTGATGACTACTGGTGAACCTAGTTACCTACGAAGCAAGTTTTCTTCATATAATCACGATGAAAAAACAAGATACATGCGAGATTTTAGTATGCCTAAACACAATTCGTCAGCGTTTCAAAAGTCATCGACAGTTTAAGGGAATCCATTTGGAACAAGTTTGACTCGAGCACTAAGAAGTTGTCACCAAAAATATTCAATTGTGAAATAAAAAGTACGTTGCTTGCCAACCAAAACGTTGCCACGTAAAGACAGCAAGACCCTACCCGGGTATGCACCACTTAACCACCTATTTATTACATTGTGGCTTATTTTCATTGATCCTGCAACCTGCACCTTTAGTGTTATATCATTTCAAAGTTTTTCTTGTTGTTTATTAGCTTTAAAATCAAGTAAATTAAATTAACTTTTTTTGTTGTGGGGCTATTGGTGAAACGGTACCTATTTACCTATGTACTATTATCATGGTAAATGAAGATTTATTTATTTAACGAGCTGAAGAACTTTGACCAATTTTCTTCTGAAATTCTACTATCTCATTTCAATAAAGATCCTTTAAAATTATGACTAGAACATGGTTTGAGAAAAGTGAACAAGTCGGTGGTGGGTCTCACGTAGTATTTTTTCTTTTAAAATCCATGAAACAATTTATAATGTGTATAATATTCCACTAAATAATAACCGAAAATAAAAATACGACGTGGTTAAAGCTATCCACTATTTTTGTTAGATTTGACCGACCCCAAGGCACATTTCAGGGAAATATGTCTCCTTCTAGATTAACCGGTCCGCAGACTCTTTGAAGGATATTTATTACTACAGTAATTGAATGTTATGTTCAATGTACGCTTCACGTCAGTATGGCGAGGCTCAAGGGTTCGAAAGTAACACGCAAGTTCAAGTAATATTTGAAACAGGCACTTCCAATACAGAATTTTGATTTTATCGGTTTTAATTAAATGTGAGATATCTTTACGTGTTACGTGATAAATACTATTTAACGCGAGTAATTTACACCAACAGTATTTTAAACATGTTCATGATCGAAATATAATTCGGAATATTTCCGCAAACAGAGTGTGTCGAGTAAGTTCCTCATGTTTCATTAAATAGCAAAATTGTCAGTTTCTGCATATTAGAAAAAATTGCATATTCAGAATTTACAAAACTGACAAACAAATTCTGGGAATTACATTTAAACTGGATTAGCCACCAGCTCAGTGGCTCAACACTTGGTAGCAATGGATTTGACGAGGTTGTGTGAGAGACAACACGGCTAGTCGCTGTACCACTGCTGAGTTCGAGTCTCATCTGCGGTAGATGGCAATGTGGTAGGGAATGGTTTTTGTGTAACTATCTATGTGTATGTGAAAAAAATACAGCTTTGTAATTGAGAACATCATTCCTGTAGAGTGGTTATTAATAAATAAATACATTTTATCTAGATCTGCAACTCTTCATTGCGATTATCTAAAATACATATTCGCAGCTGCTTTAAATTTGCATATTAATCTCTGAAATAATGCATTGTGTTTTGTTAAATAATTAGATCTAATTGCTTTATTTCAGGTGTTATTGATTAGCCTTAATGCCAATCAAATAAACTTAAAATAGTTCACACAGCACGTATAGTTTCGATAACATCAAACTGTGTTCGGTAATCCTTAATTGGATATTGGTTTCTGTAAAGGTACCAAGCTGCGGATTCGAAGTCAAAGGCAGAGTTGCAGTCCTTATAATCTACTTATCATCACGGCACACCAACAGGACGCTTAAACTTCTATCGATAGCACTCAGCTCTATTTGATAAACACTAGCTCCGGATTATCCCACATAACCGTCAAGGATAATTTTGAAGAATATTCAGAAAATGACACGAATTTTATCGGCGCATGTACAATATTCAATGAGTTGTTTTTGTCCTGTATTAAATGTCTATTAAATTTAAAATAGCAGTATAGCCAAAAGAAATTGGAATATACAGTGCGTGCATAAAGTATGGAATAATAAACACCACAGAAATTAGACAATCTCCAATTCCAGAAACCAGAGATTTGTGTGGAAGGAGGTTACATATTGAAATAACGCGGACATAAAACATAAGTTCATTATTTCTGAATGCGCAAATATTTTGAAAAAATGTTGGACAGGAAGATTATTATTTTGAATTGCGTATCTACTGCTTTGATTTTTTCGGTTATGACGTCTTTTACTTTTTTTAAATTGAAGGCCCTGTATATTTTTCCATTTTTAGGATCTCTATGGAAAGTTGATTTCAAAGACCAATACTACTTAGAGTCTAAAGTGCTTGACTTACTTCCTCTTCATTTGCATGTGAGGAAGGCGACAGCACTTAGTACCTTAAGACTGCATGAGGCAGTTAAATTTAAACCAGGTGATCTGGTTGGTCACTTAAGGATTCTGGTGCTCCACTCAATGCCAATCAAGCAGGACTTTGACTGCCTGTTTGACATGCTGATTGAACACCGTCAGACGAGTAGGATGGAAGCACTACGATTTTGGAGCAAGGGTGTTGTCGAAATCTATTTTGTGTCCTGTGGATTTTACATGCATTTCACAAAAACAGTAGTTAATATCGAGCATTATAGGTCAAGGATTACCAGAGAGGCCATAGAGATCGAAAAAAAGACCACAAAATCTTAATAAACGAGATGATACGCAGAGTTTGCCCAGTTCTTGGAATCCCGCTCTTGTGGGAAGATACATAACCGAAAACACACGACGATTCACGGTGGACGAACCAATCACGAGGAGGTACATTCAAGTGTTGACAAATAGTGAAGAAACACAGCAACTTGCCCGAAATGGACCTATCACAAGGAGTCAGAGCCGAGCGCTGACCAATCAAGGAGAACCACGGCATTCTGCGACACCGAGTGGACACGAGGATGGCCGACCACAAGCGAGAAGTCACGTGGAGAGTGACATTTCAGCGAAGCCACTTGTCGGGTTGGCTCAGGCGACCGCTACGCGTCCCACAAGTAGTAGGGGACCAGTGACACGTAGCCAGGCGCGCCCTAGACCACAGCATATATAATGAGCCACACAACGCGGAGAACGTCAGTTCAGTTCGAGCAACGAGAAGCAGTAGTAGGCAGCTTTCAGTGAGAACCTGAAGATGGCAGATGAGATTCCGCCAAAACGTCGTAAATTACTGACAACTTTTCCTTACGGTACTTTTCCATATTTTGATAAATAAGGGCATTTCAGGCAGTTTGAAAATTTCTAATGACATTTTGTAGGTGTCATAGTCGTGATGTGACAAATATTTTTGGCAATTTTGTGGTTATCAACCATGCTGAAATCCGTTTAAAAAACTGTTAAATAAAAAAGTTTTCCGTATGGTGCAGACTATTTGGCGGACACTGTATATCCATTTAATTGAACATTAATCTTCGGTTGGTGAGGCCATGTAGTATTAATAGAATCACTTTAAAAAAAATCTCAATAAATTCTATCAATATCTCGCGATAATAATTGTAATTGCCTGGTATCGTGAGCATAGTCATTTGCATTGACGACAGTGTAATATTCGTGGGATATTTTGTATAATGTATCCATTAGCACAGGCTCTGTATATGCGCTACATGGTCCTGATAATTTGAAATATAGGATAAAGCGACAGGCGATAGCCTAAGCCATTGTCAATAATCCACAATAATTTCATATTGCTAGTTCACGTGAGAGCACTGCCAGTGGTGCATCACCGCCGGCTCAGCAGGATTAGTTAGTTTTGTCCAAATTTTCCATCCCTATTATTTCCTGTAAAGAAGTAATATAACCGCGAAAGAAGCACCATTTCTGATATCTCCGAATGTGTAGGTTTCAGATGATGCAGATGTCGAAAAAGAAAGCCCATCCATTCCGTCAGTTCATCTTTCTGTCTGTCACTCATTTTATCGGCCTATCTATTTTTAAAAACTATTCAATACAGGGAAACAGAGCTGTTCCTAAGCACTGTGCTTAGTGCTTGTCTAAGCACTCTAAACACTTTTGTGCTCGAGAGCACTGTGCTTAGGAGCACTTTTTAAAAACGGTGCTTAGTGCTTCAAGTACTTTACGAAAGGGCTTAGTGCTTGGTAATCGTATAAAGTATTCGCGGCACTCTGAAAGTGCTTACGAGCACTCCAAAATGCTCCCGAGAATTTTAGAAGTCTAGCGAGAGAGGCATCATTTTACAATGAAATTTGTATACTGAACATGGGTTTATAAACGGCGGTAGACTTTAAACACACATCCAATTTAGGAGAAAAGAATTAGAGAAAACTATTTTGGAAAAAATTGATATTATGATATGATATGTATATGTCAAGTGTGCTTCTAGAGGACAGAAATATTAAAACGTAATATTTCAGTTCCAAACTCCTCTATAAAATCCTTATTTTACTATAAGGAATATAACCAGACTGCAACCAACAGCTACTCTCCGGGCTATGTGCCCCGCCGAGGGCTGAATTGCAAGTTACAAGCCTGGCGGGTTAAGTGTAATAATCGCATATTACCAACAAAACGTTAATGCTGCGATTGCAACAAACACCAGCCGAAAGACTGATCCTACTTAAAGGAGCTCTCGTGCCAGTCGTCAGGAGTATCCCTTAAGTATTTGGTACATCTTGGTATCTTTACGATAGCGACATGTAAAATAGTAAGCCTTTGTTTATGAGGTTGACTAATTTCTGTGGTGTTTGCTCATTCCACCCCTTGGTGAAACACTCAAGGCGATGAAAAAACTAACAAGATGCCTTTCAATAATTGTAGTAGATATGCCAAATATTTAGTTTCTGGAATTTTAATAAACTTTTAAATTGTTTCACTTCTTTAATATTATTATTTGTATTTAATATATCATTCCATTAATAAATATAATATTTGTCAATTTGATTTTAAAAATGTGTACGTTTATTATTGCATAGAAGTTGTTAATAAATATTAGATTTTTTGATTATAGCAGCCTACTAAAACTTTAAAAACTTTATCGGTATCAGTAACAATTGAAATGCATGAACGTAAATTTTATTTTTTATCACGAGAACGGTTGGTAACGCGGCATTTTTTAAAGAGAAAAAAAAGTTTTAGAATGAACAAGGGAATCAAAAAATATTTTATTCTGAAATGTAAAATGAATGCATTTGGAAAATATTTTTAAAAATATATTAGGGCTTGCCCATTCCACCCCTTGGTGACGCACTCAAGGGGATGAAAGAAATTCATAAGATGTCTTTCAATAAGTGTATTAGATTTGCTATATATTTTGTTTTTTGGAATGTTATTTTTGAGGAAAAAATGAAAATAGTTTTTAACGTACCCCTTTAAAGGGGGTATATGAGGAACCCCAATTAATTTGGGCTAAGGAATCTACAGTTAATTTTTTTCTACTTTGTTTCCGGACACCCTGTATATTGATCTTCAAGTCAAAACCTACTCAATTCTGAAGTTTCAGAAATATCGACAGCCATTTTTTTTTCCATATGTAAGAGCGGAAATCAAAAGACACACGCACAAACATGTGTACATGAAGACACACGTGTACACTTCTACTCGATTGGACTTTAAATCGATCATGAAACGACAACTTAATCGGATTCAGCGACCCCAAAATCCCTCGTATACCTTCACTTAATATGGTGATATTATTAAAATGAACTGTTGTCTGTGAGAATTATTCAGTTGTGCCTCTTCGGAGAACTTTAAGAGGCCCACTTTGAGGCCTGATATCTCAAAAACTATGCATAGCCGGATTTTGGGCAGCATGCTGAAAACTATCTTTCTGCAAAATTTCAGCGAACTCGACATAATTTTGTTTTCCAATGGTTTTGTGCGAGGTCCCTTAATACCCGTAATTTTGTCACTGTAAATTAATATAAATACTTATGTATTTGATTCTTTGCGCACATGTAATATTGTACTTTGTTTCTTACATTTCGTTATCCTTTTTTATAAATAACACTGAATTCAATTGAGTTCTAGCCTCAATATATAGATACTATTTAAAAGTGTTTAGTGCTCGTGAATTTTAAGCAATTTTCGAAATGCTTAGTAATCGCGAACACTTTACTATTAACACTGCTTAGTGCTCGAAAAATTTAAGCACTTTTTTTCAGTGCTTAGTTTAGTGCTCGCGAACACTTTTTGTCAGTGCTCGGTACAGCTTTACAGGGAAGTGATGCTTGGCATGTAAGTTGATACTATTGTCGTGGACGATGATTTGTTGAGCATATGAATGACACTTAAAATATTTGAAGAAAAACAACAGTATCTATGTAGTTCATGTTCTACATTGGAAGAAAAAATGGCAGGTTATATGTGAATCACTTTAATTCTTTATGTGTTGGCTGTTCGTGGACATCCTGTCACTTTTACTCTATATAGTACAATATACTGTTACGTGCTTACATCCTTTGGCAAACACCCCAAGCATTTGCAGCACGAATTTTCACAATCCAATGACTTATTTAACACTAAATTAATTTACAATAATTATTCCTTAAAATTATAACACCAATTACCTATGATTCTAGACCGTGACTCTATACGGAGCTCGTCTTATTTATCCAGTATTTCTATGGTAGGAAATACCAAACTTGCTGTTAGCGCCATCTCTGGAGCGGCTGGTGAACTACCATTCTATTACTAGCCTCTCTCTGCTGCCTACAGAGACCTCTATTATGAATTTTCCGTACTGGTAAATAATTTACATTCACAAATTGGTACAATTACAATTAAAAATACTCGTTTCGGTGTATACTCATATAAATGGTTGAACAATATTACACGTAATTTTCGAGAAATAAAGTTGAAGTTAATATAATTTCGATTCTTCCAATTATCGTTACCTACCTAATTATTTTATATTTTACTTAGGCCGAAGATTTCTTCCTTTCGTATGTTGATGACACGAAATTATCTCATGGAGAACTTGTAAATATTTTCAATGTTATTTAAAATTTTCTTGTTTGAAAACCGCTGACGTTGCCAAGAAAGTTGGTCTTAACAATAAAAACAAACCAACTCCCGATTCTATTTATGGATGGAGTTCCAACATCACAAAAACAGCAGAGACAAATGACACTAATCAAATCAAACTCATACAATTAGAATAATTTCTGATCGTTCCATCTCATTAAGAAAATAGCTGTGCGCTAATGAACCGCAAAATAATTTCTATCCCTTTTAAGTATCAATTTTATACGATAAAGATTTAATCACCTACATGAATAAGGGTTATGTATATACAATTAAAAAATCACCAAGTTCATTTCGCTTCATATTTATATTATTTATTTTCTTCGATTTTTCAATTAACGATATTTTAAAAGTTTTAATTGCTTCCAAAACATTATTAACCAATTTTTAAGCCAGCTTTCATTTACATTTTCATTCAGACCGTTCATTAAAGTTAAAATTGCCAGCTGCTATTGACATTTATAGACTAAGCCAAATGATCGCACTCATTGGTTCATTCAACATGCTGATTATAGTGCTGTAGAGCCGATAATTGTTTACATATATCTAAGAATTTTAAGTTTTTTTAGAATAAAATAATAAACAAAAATGTTTCATTGTCTCTTCTCCTTATTTACACATCTTCTGTTATCTGCTAAATAGTCGATTTTAAGACATATACTATACATATATACATATTACACTTTATAACAATTTATGCTTGCCCCCAAGAAAAATCAATGGGTACTAATTGGCAATGCAAATGATAAAAGTGCAAAAAAATTCCCCTTACTTTGCATAAATTTTCTAAAGTAAATCGTAATATGAAGCAATAATATTTTTTAATTTAAATATTAACAAATCTTGCGATATCTGAATAATAGGTTGAAAAGTAAAATTAAAAGTTTTAAAAATTACCAATATTTTCAAGGATGTGCTAATTTTCAATTATGTACTTTGAAACATTGATGATAGACCTCTATTAGTTTTTTCTAACTCTATTTGAATTGTTTTTCAGTGTATAAAATTTACTAACGTTTTCTCTGCAAATGGCAAAGCGGCATATTCTTTATTTTGTTTACCCAACGATAGTTTACACATGAGGTCGTTTGTAAACAAACAACAGTCGAAATTTAAATCGCGAATTTGTCGATAAAACGGTAATTACTGCACTATAGAAAAAGAACAGCAGCATAGACACAGCGTACTAATTACCATTCGAGTCGTTTTTGATTCTGTTTGAAAAAAAGTGTTCGACAATTGAATATCAATTAAATGGCAATTAGTTGAAAATCAATTGCAGTATAAATTTCGTCGTAGTTAGTTGGTACTCAAAAAGAGACCACAACATACGCATTTTGTATTTAATTTGCATTTACATTTAGTGCAAAATGATGTTTATTATTATTGATTGTTTGCCTAATTACCTAATTTACTATCCTTAATTGGCCAAAGAGCTAGAGATGATGTCAACATTTGCAAGTCCATTAATATGGTTATGATTTTGTTGGACCGTGAATTTGTATACAAAATAAAACTTTTTATCGATTGGAATTATCAACAAAACATTTATATTATTTAGGAACTCATCGTGACATCGTGAAAATGATGCGGTTTTATTTAATATAATTTGATTGCAGAACCAATATTTTTTTAGAAGAAAGTATCCACTAACCGCTACGTGTAGACGTGCACAGGGTTACTCACTATATATATAATAAGCATATCATATTACAGATTGCGTAACAGCTCTTCTCAAAAACCGTTCACGCTGTATGAGCATAATGTTTCCATTCTCAGTAAGCGCAATTGTGCTGATTCGTCAATACTACAATAATATTTTTTTATAACTAGTCAAGCTTGATTCCAGTGTTAAATAAATAAAGTTGTTTCAACAATCTAAAATTTAACATTAGCGCAGTCGTGGCGGATCTGAAGAACGCGTACAGGTCGGAAACCTAACCAGTCGAAAACGTATCGGAAGGAACGAGGAGTTCATCTGCAAAAGGTGCCTAACCTGAAGAAATGAGCCCCTGAAAAAAGGAGAAATTCCTTAGCTGGCGTGGTGGAATTACAAACAACAAGCAACATTTTAACACAACATTCAACAATTATTAGCAAGTAAGAAATTCATCCTGTCCCGACGTTGGTGTCTTCGGCACTAAAGGAAACCCTGTGTTTTTGTTTTGTTCTATTTTGTATTTGACAGTTCCAATACGTAATAGTCTATGGAAATACACACATTATTATTATTATTATTATTATTATTATTATTAAAAGCTTTTCAAATAAATTTAGACTTAATATTCGTATTAGACATACCACTGGTAGATCCTTAAACATACTCATATTTCAATTATATTTTATCCATATTTTGGATAATAGAACTGGCTTATATCATATCTTGTCAACTTCTCAAAAATATATCGGGAGATAATGATCCTTTAATGTACTTAACCATCCCGGACCTCAAAGATGCAAACCACTCTACTTCAACACTAAATTGTCCAAATCTATTTTCATACCCCATTGATCATAATGCTATATGCGAAGCCCGTCTCTTCAGGAACCTCAGAACTCTGCCAGGAAACTGCCAAACATCATTCATCATCAGCCAAGACTACAACGTCCAGAAAATAAATGAAAACACATGGTTAGTTATTAACGCAGAACCCTTAGAAGCAACCATTAACTGTCCAGAAAGAAGTTCAAAAACCGAAATCATTTACAAAAATTCCATAGTAAAATTACAACCTTGATATTTCGCCTTTATAGGCATCACGAAAATCCAAGCCAGTACCAACCGACGTAAAAAACGACACTCATCCAATCCAAATCCCATTCGAAAGTTGTAAACAAACCTTTCACAACGAAGCACATATCTTGATTTACTTATTGCATCATTGTGTTAATGCTCGGACTACTATTTCTGTACCTATTCCGTAAGTGCAGAACAAAAAGGCGCAGATTAGGTATCGATGTTTCTGCATCGCCCCCATCTTCACCGAGGCCCAGTAAACCTTCCAGGATATTTGCTAGCCTATTCCCTTCACGAAGACGACCTACTCTAAGAAGAGAAGACGATGAAGCCGAAGATATAGAACTCACCTAAAGACAAACTGTTTTGTGCCCTTTTATTGACTTTTTGTACTGGACTCTTCAGTGAATTTTATCTTATTCACTTGACCATTATATTTTATTATTTTTCTTATCCTTTGTTAATCTCTAATTTATTAACATTTTTACGCCATTTTCATTCAAACCTATCATGCTCATATTTTATGCTTTCACAATAAAGCTATATGTTAACCTGGGGAATACTTTTATATTATCCCATTTTATCACTCAAAGTTATTATGTTTGTATTTTACGCTTTCATGCTAAAGCTATATTTTAACTTTTAATATTTTTATGTTACTTTATTTTATGATTCGAGCTTATTGTGCCTGCATTTCATATTTTAGACGTTAAGGTTATATTCTGTATTTTAAAACTTACATTTTGTACTCTTTTATATTTTCCAAATTACATTATTACCTTTTTTATACATTTTACATTTATTTCAAAAGTTGATGCATAAAACATCAACTTCTTTATAAGGGGGAAGCTGTTATATTAGAAATATGCTATGATATACAATATTACTGAGACAGGCTTAACCTTCTCAAGCATATCATATTACAGATTGCGTAACAGCCCTTCTTAAAAACCGCTCACGCTGTATGAGCATAATGTTTCAATTCTTAATAAGCGTAATTGTGCTGATTCGCCAATACCATAGTTCTTTGTTCTCCAGATATTATAAATATTACCAACAACCTATTTAAAACCAGTCTTAAACTCATATTCGAGATAACTATATCAAAAAAATTATTGTATTTTCTTATACCGAGTCAAGCTTGACTCCAGTGCTAAATAAAGTTTTTAAAAAGTCATTTCAACAATCTAAAATCTAATATATATATATATATATATATACAATTGTTTTCGATTTCAATAGTGAACTGGATCGAAATCGACAACAATTGTTCTCTCCCTTTCCTAGACGTCCTCATTACAAAACAAAACAACAATCAACTCTCCTACTCTGTGTATAGAAAACCAACCCACACCAACAGTTACCTTAACTCAAAATCACACCACCATCCATCACAAATAAATTCCGTTGTCAACACTCTTGTAACCAGATCCATCAGACTAACAGACAATCACAACAGACAATCCGAACTACAAACATTACAAGAAGCACTTCTACAAAACGGTTACGACAAAGGACATATAACGCGATCCATACACAAAGCACAAAATCCTTCCCAAATTGGTCAGACAGAAACTCCTCCTCAGCAAAAAGCTTTCCTACCTTACATCAAAGGTGTCACAGACAAAATTTCAAAAGTCCTGAAATCCAATAACATAAAAACCATATTCACAGCGCACCAAACAATTTCCAATTTAATCAGAACCCCAAAAGACCAAATACCTAATGATTCCCACGGTGTATACGAAATACCTTGCTCAAACTGTCCCCAAACCTACATTGGACAAACCAACAGACGGATTAACAATAGAATATATGAACATCGTCTTGCAGTTAGAAAATCCGATCCCACATCATCACTTGCCCAACACCGCCTTCTAGCAGGCCCTAATATAGATTTCGATAACACCAAAACCATAGCACCATCATTTTTCCAGAAACCGCGAATCATCCGCGAAGCAATTGAGATTGAAAAACGTCCCAATTGTCTAAACAAAAGGGATGATGGTCATCGTCTTTCAGTCGCTTGGAAATCATTGATCTCCAGGCTAGCCCCACAATATTCATCCACACCTCATAATCCTGATAGCAGCCGTTCTGCTCTAATGCCTCCATCAACAGACCCTCAACCCCCCACCACTCTCCCACCCACAGACAGCTTTCGTATAAATAACACTTCGTCCGATACTGCCAGCGAGTTCGCTCTAAGGAGTAGGCAGGTTGAGGCCTTAGAGACGGATCGCGGTGAGATCTGGGGAGTAGGCAGATTGAGACCCCGGAATCGAACCAGTTCCACGAACTCCTAGCATTATTTTCTTTGACAATTTTTACTTGACCCACTTTTTCTCTTGAAAATGGCTTCAAAACGGGAGCCGAAACGTCGAGACATTAACAATCTCAGACGCGGTTCAACCCGAGAACCTAGTATTTTTCGTATATATATATATATATATATATATATATATATATATATGTATATATATTGTTATTATACATGATTTGCAGGAAACAACTACTCAGCGGGCAAATACCCCGACCTGCATTGAATTACACCTTACAAATCATGAAAAATTGGTAGCCAATGTCATTTGTCAATTCCCTGACCAGACATAGACCGGTTTCGAACTTATTAGTTCTCCTCAGTATGCCATAGGTCATGGAGCAGACAAATGACAGTGGCCAACCTGCTAGTCTTATACAGACTAATGTAAATGGTGTAGTGGTGAGAGGTAAGTGAATCCTCTCATGTGGTCTAATGCTACTATACACCAGACATCACAGATGTCTCCATGGTGTATAGCGACTTGCCATTTTGCAAGTACCGAGAGCGGCGACCTTCAGCCCTTGGTGGACTTAACCTATATACTGTTATTATACATGATTTGCAGGAAACAACTACTCAGCGGGCAAATACCCCGACCTGTATTGAATTACACCTTACAAATCATGAAAAATTGGTAGCCAATGTCATTTGTATATATATATATGTATATATATATATGTGTATATATGTATGTATATATATATATATATATATTGTTATTACACATGATTTGTAGGAAACAACTACTCAGCGGGCAAATACCCCGATATATATATATATATATATATCATTCCAATGCATCATCCAATTTTTACTTGACTCACTTTTTTTTTTTTTTTCTCTTGAAAATGGCTCCAAAACGGGAGCCGAAACGTCGAGACATTAACAATCTCAGACGCGGTTCAACCCGAGAACCTAGTATTTTTCATACCAACGACCGCGGAAGCTTCTCGGAACATATATATATATATATATATATATATGTTAGATAGTGGATTACTTGATTAACTTTTTAAAAAGATTTATTTAGTTTAACACTGGAGTCAACGTTGACTCATTAAGAAAATACAATAATAATTTAGATGAGGTTTATTCGAAAGTGAGTATAAGACTGAGGTTTACAATGGCAGTGGGTAATATTTATAATATCTGGAGAACAAAGAACATTGGATTTGCAATTCAGCATGATAACAGATTACTGAGAAAGAAATGTTAAGCTCAGCTAGCGTGAGCGGTTATTAGAGAAGAGCTGTTACGCAATTTGTAATGTGATATGTCTGAGAAGGTTAAGCCTGTCTCGGTGATATTATATATCATGGTATATTTCTAATATAACAGCTTCCCCCTTATAAAAAAAAGTTGGTGTTTTATGCAGCAACTTTTGAAATGTATATAAAAGGAATGGTACAATTTGGAAAAATATAAAAGATACAAAAATGTTAAATAGTAAGGTTTAAAATACAGAATATAACCTTAGCGTCTAAAATATGAAATGCAAGCACAATAAGCTTGATTCATAAAATAATATAACATAAAAATGTTAGAGTTAAAATATAGCTTTAGCAAGAAAGCGTAAAATACAAACATAATAAGTTTGTTGTAAAATGGGATAATATAAAAATATTCCCAGGGTTAAAATATGGCTTTACCGTGAAAGCCTAAAATATAAGCATGATAGGTTTAAATGAAAATGGTATAAAAATGTTAATGCAATTGAAATTAGCAAGGGATAAGTAAAATAATGAAATGTAATGATTAAATGAATAAAATATGGTTCACTGAAGAGTCCAGCACTAAAAGTCAGTAAAAGGCACAAAACAGTTCATCTTTATGTAAGTTCTATGTCTTCGGCTTCGTTGTCTTCTCTCCTTAAGGTAGGTCGTCTTCGTGAAGGGAATAGGTTAGCAAATGTCCTGTGGGGTTTGCTAGGCCTAGGTGGAGATGGGGGTGATGCAGAAACATCGATGGCTAGTCTTCGTCTTTTTGTTCTGCACTTACAAAATAGGTACAGAAATAACAGTCCAAATATTAGCACAATGATGAAGTAGGTGAACCAGGATATGTGTTTTGTTACGAATGGTTCGTTGATTAAATCGTCTAGATCTCTGGAATATTGGTCCAATTTGTGTTTGGCAATTTCGAGATCTTCTGTGTTAAGGTTGTTTAATTTTAATGGTTTAAGGTTTGGTGCTCTAATGTTGTTTGGGATTTTGTTGCAGCATTCGAATGGAATTTGGATGGGATGAGTGTCGTCGTTTACGTCGGTTACTTCGTTGGTACTGGCTTGGATTTTTGTGATGCCTATAAAGGCGTAACAATTAGGTTGTAATTTCACTATTGAGTTTTTGTAGATGACTTCAGTTTTCGAACTTCTTTCTGGACAATTGATGGTTGCCTGTAATGGTTCTGCGTTGATAACCAGCCACGTATTTTCGTCTATCTTTTGGACGTTGTATCCTTGGCCGATGATGAATGATGTCTGGCAGCTTCCTGGCAGAGTTTTGAGGTTCTTGAAGAGACGGGCTTCGCAAATGGCATTATCATCAATGGGGTATGAAAATAGATTTAGACATAATTTAGTGTTGAAGTAGAGTGGTTTGCATTCTCTGAGGTCCGGGATGGTTAAGTACATTAAAGAATCATCATCTCTCGCGATATATTTCTGAGAGGTTGACAAGATATGATATAAGCCAGTTCTATTATCCAAAATAGGGATAGGATATAATTGAAATACTGAATAGGTTTGAGGGTCTACCAAAGGTATGTCTAATACGAATATTAAATCTGAATTTGTTTGAAAAGCTTTTAGTTCTATAATGTCTAAATACTGTGCAACTTTTGATAATTTGATTGGAAGTGGCAAATTGTTCCTTTGTAGGTTCTGTGAGATTTCCTGTAAGGAATTTACCAAGTCTTTTGGGTTTATAATCGATGTGTGAATTATTTTGAGCCTCGCGAAAGTGATAGAATTCAGGATATCGTTTAAGTTATCTTCGATAAATAGATAGCTTGCCATAAGCTGTTCGCAGATTTCTATAAATTTTAATTTTGCGTGAATATTTTCTATGTCTTTAGTCATGTCTAGAATTGAAGTTTCGATTTCTTTAATATCTTTATTGAAAGTTTCTTCATCAACCTGCAGTTTTTGAATGGTTGCGTTGAAATTTTTGATTACTGAAGTTGTGACAGATATTTGATTTTTGATTAAATTTTCGAGTTGGTGCTCGTCATTACTTAATTTGTTGATGCAATCAGAATAATACTGACCATCTTCTGCATCTAAATTTCCAGTTATTGATTTGAAAATTGTTCCAATACCGTTTAGTATTCCTCGCTTGTATCGTTTCGTGTCAAGGTAAATTTCGTCAAATTTTGATTGTATTGATTGAGAAATTTGTGTCAATAAACTGAGGTGAGTTTTTACGTCTCCTAAAAAGACGTTCATGTAATGATACGTTGGGTCGAGTGTGTTGTATAGTGTCTGTAAGATCTTGTCGTTTTTGTCGAAAGCTGTCTTAAAGGTAGATATGTTTTTGTGTACCAGTAAAGTCCATTTCTTGTGAGAAATCACAATGTCTGTGTCTCGGTGATAGTATACTCCAATTGTATTGTTAATTGGTGTTATTTTAAATTGAGCAAGTGCTGATCCGAACAGCAGGAAAAACCTGAAAATAAATTTAATTTTCAGTATAAGGTTTCATTCGGTCAAAGTTTACTTTAGTCGTTTGGTTTGTTTCCGGATTTAATAATGTTGCAGAATTTTGAGAAGTTTCTAAAATTTCGAAGGGGCCGTTAAATTTGTTCTGTAATTTGTTTTTTATTTGTGATTCTTTGACGTACACTTTGTCGCCAATATTATATGTGTGTCGATTTTCGGGAATGTTTTTGTCGAATCGAACTTTGGCTTTTTGTTTTTGTGCTTCTGTTCGACTTCGCGCAATTTTGTAATAGTGGGATATCCGGTTGTTAAGGTCTCTAACGTATTTGGTAATCAGGTCTTTCTGGTTATAAAGAGTTTCGGGTGGTCGGTTAGCTGTATGTCCGAAAATAAGCTCGTATGGCGTAAAGCCATGAGTTTTGTTTACCGAGTTGTTATAACATATTACCGCGTATGGTAATATTGTGAAAGGATGTTCGTTCGGATTCTCTGTTTTATGTATTCTGATCATTTCTGCTAGGGTGGCATGGAATCGTTCGATAGATCCATTGGATTGAGGGTGTCCTACGCTGGAGTATGTTAATTTTATGTCGTAGAGAGTACAAAGATCTTTTAATAAATTATTATCGAATTCACCGCCGTAATCACAATGAATTCTTAATGGGGTGCCATAGTGTTGGAAATATAGCAACAGGGTGTTTACAACTGATTTTGCACTTTTGTCTGGGACAGCATAAGCTTGAGTAAATTTCGTTAACTCGTCGCGGATGGTTAGTGCATAGTTTCTCGTGGGAAATTCGAATAGATCGATATTAACTCTCTCAAATGGAGTTTTAGGGGTTTCGGTAATTACTAGGGGATTGTTGAGGTTTTTGCGACAGACTTTTGTTCTTTGACATGTTTCGCAGTTTTTTATAAAATTTTCGACATCTTTTGTTAAACCTTGCCAATTATATTTATTTTTGATTCTACGTATTGTTTCGTTTATTCCACGATGTAAATTATTTTTTCCGGTGTGATGCTGGTCGAGAATGATCGGACGTTGGTCTTCATCGGGAGTTCGTAATAAATTTTGACAAATGATTAGTTTTAAATCCTTTTCTGCAAAAATAAATGATAGGATTTCGAGAATTGGAAAGTCTAGATTGTTTTCAACATGGTAAGTTTTGGAAAGGTCTAATTTGTTTCGATGTTTGTAAAGTGTTAAAAATAGATGTTCTACCACAGACTCTGGGTCGAAAGGTAGAGCGATAATGTAGTAGTTTCTTTGTCGGGTCGATTTGCTGGAAACGATATTAATTGTATTGTTATAGAATTCGGGGTTTTCTTCGAAAATATCCTCGATAATTTGATGGTGAAGGTCTGTCAAGTTGTTTTGTTGGAAAAACGTTATGATATTTTTATTTTCTCGATCTAATAGTTGTTTATTTGTGATTTGAATTTTGGAATAGTCTATTAGAGATTTGGTTTTGTAAAGTCGGGAAAATGTGTCAAATTCTCGGGCGATTTGTTCGTCGGTAATTTCGTCATCGTTGTCTGAAATTTCGTCTTCGTCTGAGTCTTCGTTCGCGGCTAGAATTTTTGAATAAAATTTGGAACATTCTGAAAAGTGATTAATTTTTATTCTGGACAACGCGTCCGCGTTTTTATTGATTTTTCCGGGTTTGTATATTATTTCGTAATCGTATTCTTCGAGTTTTAAGCGCCAACGCGCTAGTCTACTACCTGGGTCTTTTATGGAAAATAGCCAAGTGAGTGGTCGGTGGTCGGTGACGAGTTTGAACTTCCTTCCGAATAGATATGGCCTAAAATGCTTTACACTCCAGACCAAAGATAAAAGTTCACGCTCAATGGTTGAATACTTGGTTTCCGCGCCGCATAAAGTTCGAGATGCGTATGCGATTGGCAAATCTTTTCCTATACTTCCTTGAGAAAGTACAGAACCTATTGCAAATGCACTAGCGTCTGTAGTTAGGACAAAAGGTTCATCGAAGTTGGGGTAGATCAATATCGGAGTAGTTGTCAAGGTTTGTTTTAGGGTTTCAAATGAATTTGTACAGTCATTGTCGAAATTGAAAGGTATATCTTTTTGTAGCAATTTAGTTAAGGGTTTTGAAATTTTGGAGAAATTAGGAATGAAGCGTCTATAGTAGCCTGCTAGACCTAGAAAAGATTTAATTTCTTTCTGATTTTTGGGTTGAGGAAAGTTTAGAATTGCCTCGACTTTGGCAGGGTTTGGTTTTACACCATCCTTTGTAATAAGATGCCCTAAATAGGCGACTTCCTTGCGAAGGAATTCGCATTTGTCTGGCTGAATTTTGAGGTTGGCTTTTTGTAGACGTTTGAAGACTTCTGTTAGTCGAGAAATATGTTCATGGATAGTAGGGGAATAAATAATAATATCGTCCATGTAGACGAGACAGCGTTCATTTTGGATGCCTAATAGAATATTGTCCATGACCCTCTGGAAAGTGGATGGAGCATTTTTTAGACCGAATGGCATACGTACAAATTCGTAGTGGCCATTCTCTACCGTGAAAGCTGTTTTTTGGATGTCCTTAGGATCGATTTCAATTTGGTGGAAGCCAGAGGCCAAGTCTAAAGTCGTGAAATATTGGCATTTGCCTAATTGATCTAAAAGGTCGGAAATGTTAGGTAGAGGATATTTATCACCTATCGTTACTTCGTTTAATTTTCGGTAGTCAACTACGACGCGCCATTTCTGTTTACCAGAAGCGTCTAGTTTTTTGGGGACTACCCAAACTGGGGAGGACCAGGGAGAAATTGAAGGCTGGATAATGCCTTGGTCGAGCATTTTGGAAACTTGTGATTTTACTTCTTGTTTGTGAATTTGGGGGTAACGATAAGATTTAGTGAAAATTGGTTTAGAATCGTTAGTGTCTATTGAATGCTTGATTTCGTTGGTAAATGTCAAGTTGTCACCTTCTAGATAAAATATGTCTGAAAAGTCTAAACAGAGTTGAGTAATTAATTCACTCTCCTCATCGTTCAAGTGGTCTAAGCGTAATTGATTTTTTATTTCGTAGTTTCGGTCTATGTATTGGGAATCCGGATTTTGAAGATTTACGTTAAATATTGATCTAAATTTTTGAACGGGTTCAAGTTTAAGATCCGAGAAATGTATTGTTTTTGGAATCGCGTTTGCGTTTATTATCGTTGTCAAAAATTCACCATTGTTGTCTATTTTGACAATGGCATTCGGTAAACGTACCTTTTCATTTTCCTGGGCTATTAGTATAGCTTCGGTATTTTGTAAATTGCATTTAAGTTTAAAAATCTTTTCTGTGCGTGGTTCGATAGAAATTACATTTTGGTTTTTAACATTTAAATTTGGGTTTGAAATTCTAATACCTGTATTATTGTTTTCGTTAGAATTATTGTGGTTCCTGATTGATGTTACCTCAGTCACCTCAAATAGTGGTACGGTTTTAAAGTTGGTAATAAGTTGATTATTTTCAAAGTCCACATGACACTTATAATATTTTAAAAAGTCTGCACCTAATAGTCCATCGAATTCTATATCTAGGTCGTGAACATAAACCTTGTATGGGTCATTTATATTGAATGGTATTAGTACAGATTCGGTGATATTAATTTTTTCATCTGTTATACCCTGTATAATTACGTTTTCAGGATATCTTTGTTTGTACCTTTCCGCTGTTTTGGTTTTAAATACAGAAATACCGGCACCTGAGTCGACAAGAATTTTGAAACGATTTGTGAAGTCTTTTATGTAAAATAGATTTTTGGAATTTACGACATTTAGTTTGTAGCGGGGTGTTTTTACATGAATTGGTTTTCCGGGAAGTTCAGGTTTGGGTCGAAACTGTCCTGGAGGTTTATCGCTTGGACTTGGCGAGAAATTTGGTCTAGTTCGTCCGTTTGTTGTGTTGGAGTATTCGTGGAATACTCCGGGCCTGTGCAAAAATCCGGAGGATTAGCAGTATAATCCTCGTATTGCTGAGAATTAACAGTATAATTCTCATGTTCCTGGGATTGGGAATTAGCAGTATAATGCCCATATTGTCCGTTTGGAAAATCGTAGTCGTCATTATTTTGAGATTGATAATCAGGAGAATAATTGGTAGAATAATTTACGGATTGATTTGCAGAGTAATCTTCGTATTGGTTTGGGTAATCTGAATAATTATCATAAGTTTCTTGGTTTAGGTGATGGGTTTTTTGTTGGTTAAATCTATTGAAATTCGGGTTCGGTTGTATGGCAGAAGGTCTCTGCTGGTGGAAGTTAGGATTTGGCCTGATAGCTGAGGGCCTGTTTTGTTGTGGATAATTTCGTTGTTGATTAGAAAAATTTTGGGAATTCTGTGGTCTAAAGTTTGCTTGATTAGGTACACTCTGGAAGTGCTGTCTAGGAGCTTGTGCCTGATTGGAATAGGCGTTTGGTGTGAAATTGGGTTGTGAAAATTGGTGGTTTTGCCTCGTGCGGCATTCGTTAAAGCTGTGCCCATTCCTTTTACAGAATGTGCAAAATGGTGGGAGATTTGGGCGTCTTTGTTGATTTTGAACGGGACTTCTATTTTGAATTTTATTGGAGAATTTTTGCGATTCGAAGTACGACAATTGCAACTCACGTTTGATGCGATTTATTGCATCTAACATATCACCAGGGTTGCCAGCCCTGATAATTTGCCCTAACTTGGGTTCTAATCCAGTCAGTAAGGTGGTCAATGTCATGTTTTCGATGAGGTTACATTGAGCAGTTTTTTCCTCTAAAGTTAGAGACTGCTTTTGCACTGCTGCGTGCATTTTCGCGTTGTGCGTTTGTAGTCTTGATACGAATATTAGTGCGGTTTCGTTGGGTAGTTGGTGAATGCGTTGTAAGTCCTGTATAAGGGCTGTCAAGTCGCGGGAGTCACCGAAGTGGGCCTCGAGTAGGCTTTTAATTTCTGCCCAGGTGGCAGGGTTCCTGGAGTTTACTAACTCGGCGGCTTTTCCCCGAAGTTTATTTTTAATGTGCAGAGCAAGTAGAACACGTTGGTCTTCTATAGACATTCCGTTCGCGTAAATACACGCACTAATAAAGGTTTGTAAAAATATCGGATTTCCATCGAATTCCGGGACTATCGAAAAAATCTCACTTAACCTGTAAGGTTCAATATTTATAGTTTCGTTCGCCGTGATTGAATTGTTTGCATTGGAATTGCTTACGTTTGTGGTGGTAGCCATTTTGTTTATATTATTTAGATAATTAAATAACTTAAAACACTTTTTTCAATTTGAGCTAGTACGCTACTGACAATTGGTAATTTTATATTATATGTAAAAGAATGTGTTGTTTATTTTATAATATTTCAAAATTTAATTACAAGGATAATTGGATTAATTTAAAAAGTGTTTTTAGTTGGGAATAATGTCACTGAAATTTTATATACTAATGTGCATTTAAACAGTATAGAACATGTGGGTTTTATTTTATTTCACAGTCAAGTAAGGCGTAAACTTAACCTTTATATGATATATGATATTATGATAAAAATAATGTTAAGATAAAAACGGTATAGTTATTTATGTAGGTCACATAAATTTTAAATAAAATATTATATTACTTCTGAATGAAATTATTATTTGAATATTAGAACTGCTGTTCGTTAAATTGAATTGTTTTTTTTTTATAAGAAAAATATGCAAAATAATCGAGATGATTCTTAAAATCTACTTACATTAAAATTTCCATTCCACACGTCTGGATTGAAGTTGAATGCTGCTCCGTGAACTTTGTTACAATGCGGTCTTCTCTGCCAGGGGCGTTACCAGGTATTCCTTCCACAGAGGTCTCCTACACTGCCGAAGACACCAACTTCTCGACTGGGATGAATTCTTACTTGCTAATTTGTTGATTGATTGATATATTGCTTTGTTGCTTGTTGAATTATTATTATTGTTTCTTTGTGAACGTAGATTCTGCTGAGTAAAGGATTGGGATCCACCACGACAGCTAAGGAATTTCTCCTTTTTCCAGGGGCTCTTTTCTTCAGGTTAGGCACCTTTTCCAGATGAACTCCTTGTTCCTTCCGATATGTTTTCCACTGGTTAGGCTCCCGAACTGTGCGTGTTCTTCAGATCCGCCACGACTGCGCCAATGTTAGATAGTGGATTACTTGATTAACTTTTTAAAAAGATTTATTTAGTTTAACACTGGAGTCAACGTTGACTCATTAAGAAAATACAATAATAATTTAGATGAGGTTTATTCGAAAGTGAGTATAAGACTGAGGTTTACAATGGCAGTGGGTAATATTTATAATATCTGGAGAACAAAGAACATTGGATTTGCAATTCAGCATGATAACAGATTACTGAGAAAGAAATGTTAAGCTCAGCTAGCGTGAGCGGTTATTAGAGAAGAGCTGTTACGCAATTTGTAATGTGATATGTCTGAGAAGGTTAAGCCTGTCTCGGTGATATTATATATCATGGTATATTTCTAATATAACATATATATATATATATATGAAGTGTTATTGTACTTCCGGGGGTGCTCTCCCGCGCCGATGGTCGACTCCTCCAGGAGTCACAGTTGTCTAAACGTGTAGACAACCGTGACTTATGGAGGACGACGCGGGAGAGCACCCCCTGAAAGTACAATAACACTTCATTTAACACCCGCGAAAACCTAAAAAACAACATATATATATATATATATATAGAGAATAGAATAGAATATAATACATTTATTCATCCAATAGATCACATGCATGGTATAGGACAAGTCAAAAATTTTTTTTTTGTATATATATATATATATATATATATATATATATATATTAGAAATATACTATGATATATAATATTATCGAGACAGGCCTAACCTTCTCAAACATATCGTATTACATGCTGCGTAATAGCTCTTCTCAATAACTGCTCACGCTGCATGAGCATTGTATTTCAATTCTCAGTAATTCTGATTGTGCTGAATCAGCAACACTGTTTCCTTTGTTCTCGAAACATTATAAATATTACTAACAACCTTTTTGTAATCAGTCTTATACTCACTTTCGAATAAACCAGTCTAAATTATTATTGTATTTTCTTAACGAGTCAACGTTGACTCCAGTGTTAAATAAAAATTTTTTTAAAAAAGTTAATCAAGTAATCCACTATCTAACATTGGCGCAGTCGTAGCGGATCTGAAAAACACGCACAGTTCGGGAGCATAACCAGTAGCAAACATATCCGAGGGAACAAGGAGTCCATCTGAAAAAGGTGCCTAATCGGACGAAAAGAGCTTCTGGAACAAGGAGAACTTCTTAGCTGTGGTGGTGGACCCCAATCCTTTGTTCAGAAGAACCTATATGCTCAAAAGCAAAAGAAGCAAAACAATAATAATTATCAAGAAATACAAGCAACATTTCAAATCAACACGATTCAACAATTAGCAAGTGAGAATTTCATCCCGTCCCATCGTTGATGTCTTCGGCATCAAAGGCAACCCTGTGGAAGGAACACCCAGTGACCTTTGGTGAAGCTAAGCTCACGAAATCGCATTCAACTGGACCACGAGGAATGAAAAATTTAGGGTAAGTCATTTTTGAATCATCTCGCAAACATTTATTTCCAAACGACGACATAATTTTACATTCTATTTTATCGAAATACATTGCATTGCTACATACAGTTCTAATATCTAAAGTAGTAATTTTATTTAAACTTGAAACAAAATATCTTGATTATAATTTATGTGACCTATATAAATAACCGTAATCATATACTGTTCCTATCGTAACATTATTTTTATGATAATATCATATACTCTTTAAGTGCGAATTTATCTAATTAACTGTAATCACGTACCATTGTTATCTTAGCATTTTTATCGTAATATAATATTGCATACCACATAAAAGGTTAAGGTTAAGGCCGTAAGATAAAGCTTATGTTCTACAATACTATTTAAAGTGCATATCCTTTACATTAAAATATAAAATTATCGGAGATATACTATTTCCAAACTCAAAACGCTTTTTAAACCAAACGCGTTTTTCGAATTAATCTAACTATTTTATAATATAAATTTTAAATATTACAGAATAACTAACACACTCTTGCACGTTTCATATAAAAAATTTTATTAAACACCAGTAGCGTACTAACTTAAATTGGGAAAAGGCGTTTTAAGTTATTTAATTATCTAAATAATATAAATAAAATGGCTACCACTACAAACGCAAATGCTAACAACTCAATCACTACAAATGCTAACAATTCAATCGCTGCAAACGAAACCATAAATATTGAACCTTATAGGTTAAGCGAAATATTTTCCATAGTGCCCGAATTTGACGGCAACCTCATATTCTTGCAGACATTTATTTCAGCCTGTATTCACGCTCAGGGGATCGCTGTCGATGATCAGCGCATCTTATTAACGCTTCACATAAAAAATAAATTACGCGGAAAAGCCGCAGAATTAATTAATTCCCGAAACCCTGCTACATGGGCAGAAATCAAAAGCTTACTTGAAGCTCATTTTGGTGATTCTCGTGACCTGACAGCACTAATTCAGGATCTACAGAGGATTCGCCAATCATCTAACGAAACTGCATTGGTATTTGTATCTAGGTTGCAGACACACAACGCGAAAATGCACGCCGCTATACAAAAACAAACTCTAACCCTTGAAGAAAAAACGGCTCAATCAAATTTGATTGAAAACATGACATTGACCACTCTATTGACCGGGTTAGAACCCAAATTAGGCCAAATCATTAGGGCTGGTAATCCTAGCAACATGCTAGATGCCATAAACAGGATCAAACGAGAACTACAGTTGTCATATTTAGAATCACAAAAATTTTCCATTAAAGCCCCAATCAAAAACCTTATCCAAAATGTACAAAGACGCCCAAATTCTCATCAATTCTGCACATTTTGCAAAAGAAACGGACACCATGTTAACGAATGCCCCACAAGGCAAAGCTATCAATCCCCATCTCCCAATTTCACACCAAATGCTTATTCTAATCAAGCACAGCTTTCAAGGCAACATTTCCAGAGTACATCTAATCATAGACCGCAAAATTTCCAAAATTTCTCTAACCAGCAACAAAATTATTCTCAACAGAACAAGT
The DNA here is from genome assembly GCA_963675555.1 of Leptura quadrifasciata. Classification (NCBI taxonomy): domain Eukaryota; kingdom Metazoa; phylum Arthropoda; class Insecta; order Coleoptera; family Cerambycidae; genus Leptura; species Leptura quadrifasciata. The sequence goes on from OY776682.1 coordinate 36,985,003, forward strand.
CCTCAGCTATCAGGCCAAATCCAAACTTCAACCAACAGAAACCTTCTGCCATCCAACCAAACCCAAATTTCAACAGGTTTAATCAACAAAAGACACATCACCTAAATCAAGAATCTTATGATAACTACACTGATAACCCAAACCAATATGAAAATTATCCTGTAAATTATTCTACAAATTATTCTCCCAATTATTCTAACGAAAACGATTGTAATTACGATTTTGAAACCCAACAATGCGAGAATTATACTGCTAATTCTCAACCTCAACAGCACGAGGATTATACTTCTAATCCTCCGGATTTTTACACAGGCCCGGAGTATTCCACGAATACTCCAACACAACAAACGGACGAACTAGACCGAATTTCTCGCCAAGTCCAAGCGATAAATCTCCAGGACAGTTCGACCCAAACCTGAACTTCCCGGAAAACCAATTCATGTAAAAACACTCCGCTACAAACTAAATGTCGTAAATTCCCAAAATTTATTTTACATAAAAGACTTCACAAATCGTTTCAAAATTCTTGTCGACTCAGGTGCAGGTATTTCTGTATTTAAAACCAAAACAGCGGAAAGGTACAAACAAAGATATCCTGAAAACGTAATTATACAGATGAAAAAATCAATATCACCGAATCTGTTCTAATACCATTCAATTCAAATGACCCATACAAGGTTTATGTTCACGACCTAGATATAGAATTCGATGGACTATTAGGTGCAGACTTTCTAAAATATTATAAGTGTCATGTAGACTTTGAAAATAATCTACTTATTACCAATTTTAAAACCGTACCACTATTTGAGGTGATTGAGGTAACATCAATCAGGAACCACAATAATTCTAACGAAAACAGTAATCCAGGTATTAGAATTTCAAACCCAAATTCAAATGTTAAAAACCAAAATGTAATTTCTATCGAACCACGCACAGAAAAGATTTTTAAACTTAAATGCAATTTACAAAATACCGAAGCTATACTAATAGCCCAGGAAAATGAAAAGGTACGTTTACCGAATGCCGATAATAAACGCAAACGCGATTCCAAAAACAATACATTTCTCGGATCTTAAACTTGAACCCGTTCAAAAATTTAGATCAATATTTAACGTAAATCTTCAAAATCCGGATTCCCAATATATAGACAGAAATTACGAAATAAGAAACCAATTACGCTTAGATCGCTTGAACGATGAGGAAGGTGAATTAATTACTCAACTCTGCTTAGACTTTTCAGACATATTTTATTTAGAAGGTGACAACTTGACATTTACCAACGAAATCAAGCATTCAATAGACACTAACGATTCTAAACCAATTTTCACTAAATCTTATCGTTACCCCCAAATTCACAAGCAAAAAGTAAAATCACAAGTTTCAAAAATGCTCGACCAAGGCATTATCCAGCCTTCAATTTCTCCCTGGTCCTCCCCAGTTTGAGTAGTCCCCAAAAAACTAGATGCTTCTGGTAAACAGAAATGGCGCGTCGTAGTTGATTACCGAAAGCTAAACGAAGTAACGATAGGTGATAAGTATCCTTTGCCCAACATTTCTGATCTTCTAGACCAATTAGGCATATATCAATATTTCACGACTCTAGACTTGGCCTCTGGCTTCCACCAAATTGAAATCGATCCTAAGGACATCCAAAAAACAGCTTTCACGGTAGAGAATGGCCACTACGAATTTGTACGTATGCCATTCGGTCCAAAAAATGCTCCATCCACTTTCCAGAGGGTCATGGACAATATTCTATTAGGCATCCAAAATAAACGCTGTCTCGTCTATATGGACGATATTATTATTTATTCTCCTACTATCCATGAACATATTTCTCGATTAACAGAAGTCTTCAAACGTTTACAAAAAGCCAACCTCAAAATTCAACCAGATAAAGGCGAATTTCTTCGCAAAGAAGTCGCCTATTTAGGGCATCTTATTACAAAGGATGATGTAAAACCAAACCCTGCCAAAGTCGAAGCAATTCTAAATTTTCCTCAACCCAAAAATCAGAAAGAAATTAAATCTTTTCTAGGTTTAGCAAACTATTATAGACGTTTCATTCCTAATTTTTCCAAAATTTCAAAACCCTTGACTAAATTGCTACAAAAAGATATACCTTTCAATTTCGACAATGACTGTACAAATTCATTCGAAACCCTAAAACAAACTTTAACAACTACCCCGATATTGATCTACCCCAACTTTGATGAACCTTTTGTCCTGACTACAGACGCTAGTGCATTTGCAATAGGTTCTGTACTTTCACAAGGAAGTATAGGAAAAGATTTGCCAATCGCATACGCATCTCGAACTTTATGCGGCGCGGAAACCAAGTATTCAACCATTGAGCGTGAACTTTTATCTTTGGTCTGGTCTGTAAAGCATTTTAGGCCATATCTATTCGGAAGGAAGTTCAAACTCGTCACCGACCACTTGGTTATTTTCCATAAAAGACCCAGGTAGTAGACTAGCCCGTTGGCGCTTAAAACTCGAAGAATACGATTACGAAATAATATACAAACCCGGAAAAATCAATAAAAACGCGGACGCGTTGTCCAGAATAAAAATTAATCACTTTTCAGAATGTTCCAAATTTTATTCAAAAATTCTAGCCGCAAACGAAGATTCAGATGAAGACGAAATTTCAGACAACGACGACGAAATTTCAGACAACGACGACGAAATTACCGACGAACAAATCGCCCGAGAACTTGACACATTTTCCCGACTTTACAAAACCAAATCTCTAATAGATTATTCCAAAATTCAAATCACAAATAAACAACTATTAGATCGAGAAAATAAAAATATCATAACGTTCTTCCAACAAAACAACTTGACAGACCTTCACCATCAAATTATCGAAGATATTTTCGAGGAAAACCCAGAGTTTTATAACAACACAATTAATATCGTTTCCAGTAAATCAACCCGAAAAAGAAACTATTACATTATCGCTCTACCCTTCGAACCAGAGTCTGTGGTAGAACACCTATTTTTAACACTGTACAAACATCGAAACAAATTAGACCTTTCCAAAACTTATCACGTTGAAAATAACTTAGACTTTCCGATTCTCGAAATCCTATCATTTATTTTTGCAGAAATAGACTTAAAACTAATTATTTGTCAAAATTTAGTACGAACTCCCGATGAAGATCAATGCCCGATCATTCTTGATCAACACCATACCGGTAAAAATAATTTACATCGCGGAATAAACGAAACAATACGTAGAATCAAAAATAAATATAATTGGCAAGGCCTAACAAAAGATGTCGAAAATTTTATAAAAAATTGTGAAACATGTCAAAGAACAAAAGTCTCTCGTAAGAACCTCAACAATCCCTTAGTAATCACCGAAACCCCTAAAACTCCATTTGAGAGAGTTAATATCGATCTATTCGAATTTCCCACGCGAAACTATGCATTAACTATCCGCGACGAGTTAATCAAATTCACTCAAGCTTACGCAGTCCCAGACAAGAGCGCAAAATCAGTCGTAAATACTCTGTTGCTTTATTTTCAGCATTATGGTACCCCACTAAGAATTCATTGCGATTATGGCGGTGAATTTGATAATAATTTATTAAAAGACCTTTGCGCCCTTTACGACATAAAACTAACATACTCAAGCGTAGGACACCCTCAATCCAACGAATCTATCGAACGATTCCATGCCACCCTAGCAGAAATGATAAGAATACACAAAACCGAAAATCCCAACGAACATCCCTTTACTATATTACCCTATGCGGTGATATGTTACAATAACTCGGTAAACAAAACTCATGGCTTTACGCCATACGAGCTTATTTTCGGACATACAGCTAACCGACCACCTGAAACTCTTTACAACCAAAAAGACCTGATCACCAAATACGTTAGAGGTCTAAATAATCGAATATCCCATTATTACAAAATTGCGCGAAGTCGAACAGAAGCACAAAAACAAAAAGCCAAAGTTCGATTCGACAAGAACATTCCCGAAAATAGATACACATATAATATTGGCGACAAAGTGTACGTCAAAGAATCACAAATAAAAAATAAACTGCAAAATAAATTCAACGGTCCCTTTGAAATTACAGAAATCTTTCAAAATTCCGCTACATTACTAAATCTCGAAACAAACCAAACAACCAAAGTAAATTTTGATCGAATGAAACCATATACTGAAGATTAAATTTATTTTCAGGTTTCTCCTGCTGATCGGATCAGCATTTGCTCAATGTAAAATAAATATCACCTATTAACAGTACGATCGGAGTATATTATCACCAAGACACGGACATTGTGATTTCTCACAAGAAATGGACTTTACTGGTACACAAAAACATATCTACCTTTAAGACAGCTTTCGACAAAAACGACAAAATCTTACAGACACTATACAACACACTCGACCCAGCATATCATTACATGAACGTCTTTTCAGGAGATGTAAAAACTCACCTTAGCTTATTGACGCAAATTTCCCAATCAATACAATCAAAATTTGACGAAATTTACCTTGACACGAAACGATACAAACGAGGAATACTAAATGGCATCGGAACGATTTTCAAATCGATAACCGGGAATTTAGACGCAGAAGACGGTCAGTATTATTCTGATTATATCAACAAATTGAATAATGATGAACACCAACTCGAAAACCTAATTAAAAACCAAATATCTGTTATAACTTCAGTAATCAAAAATTTCAACGCAACTATCCAAAAATTGCAAGTTGACGAAGAAACTTTCAATAAGGATATTAAAGAAATTGAAACCTCAATTTTAGACATGACTAAAGACATAGAAAACGTCCATGCAAAACTGAAATTTATCGAAATCTGCGAACAACTTATGGCAAGTTATTTATTTATCGAGGATAACCTAAATGACATCCTAAATTCCATCACTTTCGCGAGGCTTAAAATAATTCACTCGTCAATTATAAATCCAAAGGACTTAGTAAATTCTCTACAGGAAATTTCGCAAAACCTACAAAGGAACAATTTACCGCTTCCAATCAAACTATCAAAGGTTGCACAGTACTTATACATTATAGAACTAAAAGCTTTTCAAACAAATTCGGATCTAATATTTGCGTTAGACATATCTTTAATAGACCCTCAAACATATTCAGTATTTCAATTATACCCTATTCCTATTTTGGATAATAGAACTGGTTTATATCATGTATTATCAACTTCTCAAAAATATATCGCGAGAGATGATGATTCATTAATGTACATACCTATCTCGAACCTTGAAGTATGCAAACCACTTTATTTCAACACCAAATTATGTCCAAATTTATTTGCATACCCTATTGACAACAATGCCATATGTGAAGCCCGTCTCTTCAAGAACCTCAAAACTCTACCAGAAAACTGCCAGACGTCATTCATCATCAGCCAAGGCTACAACGTCCAAGAAATAGACGAAAACACATGGTTAGTTATTAACGCAGAACCTCTACAAACAACCATCAACTGTCCAGAAAGAAATTCAAAAACTGAAGTCATCTACAAAAATTCAATAATAAAATTACAACCAAATTGTTACGCCTTCATAGGCATCACAAAAATTCAAGCCGGTACCAATGAAGTAACTGACGTAAAAGACGACACTCATCCAATCCAAATTCCATTTGAATGTTGTGAATATATTCCAGACAAAATCCGAGCTCCAAATCTTAAACCACTAAAATTAAACAATCTCAACACGGAAGACCTCGAAGTTGCCAAACACAAGTTGGACCAATATTCCAGAGATTTAGATGATTTGATCAACGTGTAAGTGATAGTACTAATATGTCTTCTCTAAAGCCTCTCAAGCATGGTGTTCCTCAGGGATCCATTTTGGGACCAGTGTTGTTTACAGTATATATAAACGATATATCGTTAAATCTGTCTTGCAAACATATTGAATATGCTGATGACACCACCTTAATATCTGTTGAAAAAAATTTAAAACATCTCGTACAAATATCAGAAGAAATGCTAAGGACTACTTCAACAATATCAGATTAAAGTTGAATGATGGTAAAACACAGATGCTCATTTTTAATCTAAACCCTTCTATCCATCAATAATAATGATCCCGGAAAATACTTAGGCTAGGAAATATAATCGTAATGGCTTATCATGCACTTTTCCATAGTATTATGTGCTATGGTATCTTACTTTGGGGGGGATCACCACATGCCCACAAAATATTAAAATTGCAGAAGAGAGCCATTAGGACTATTACTAATTCTAAATATAATGATACCTGTAGACCTATATTTAAACAGCTAGGAATACTTACTTCTGTTAATCAGTACATATTTGAATGTATTGTCTATGCACTAAACCATCTTTCTGAATACCAAATTCAGGCTAATTGTAATACCAGACATAAACCTTTAATTGCACCTCATTTCCGCCTATCAAAGAACATTAAAGGTTATAGATATCTATCGGTAAAATTATATAACCTCTTACCAAATGAATGGAAAAATTCAGAAAATAAAAAGTTTTTGATAAAGGTTAAAAGTTTTCTGAAAGAAAATGTTTTTTATAAAGTCCAATAATTTATTGAGTATTTCAGCACACCTTAAAACTAGTACCCATAATTGTTTTAATTTCTATTTTACTTATATATATGTATATGTGTGTATAAGTATATTTTATGTTTATGAAGTATTTCTGATTGTTAGTCGCTTTCTGTTCTCCTCGTGATATATTTATTTTACTTTTCTGTTGTATATACCTATTCTATATTTTTGTATTTTTTGACATGTATACACAATTATGTAATTGTCTCACACAAAATACATTATCTATCCATCTATCTGCCTACCAGCTTTTAACAGTATTATAATGCTCGTCATCGAATTTCTCTTTCCGTGTTTTTATATATTTCCTTAAAATGTTCAGCAAATATTTCAGTTTTTTCTAAATCGGTTGTGCAGGTTTTGTTATTTTCTACTATATGGGGCATTAGGTTATTATTTTGGTATCTTGACAATTTTTTAAAATTTTCTGTCAGTAATTTCTATCTTGATCTTTATTAATTTCCTGACAGACTTCTAACCAATTGCTTGCTCTGAATTGTTGTATTAACTTATGGATGTGTTTATTTAGTTCGTTAAAGTTTGTTTTAATTTCAGGGTCAGGGTTTCAATTTCACATTGTTTTATTTCTCTCAGTAAGCTTCTTTTCTGTTTTATTAGTCTTATTATAAATGGCGGAGGTTTCTGACAATAATAGTTCGTTTTGTGTCATGGTGAGTTTTTTTTATAGATGTAGAAAGCACTTTGATATATTGTTTTGAGATATTTCGCTATTATGGATAAATTCCATTATCTCTGTATTTACCTTCTGTATGTCACATTTTTCAAAATCGTATTTGGTTTCATTCACACTTTTATCTGGTGTAATATTTAGGTATATAGTGATTTCCATAACAAGGTGGTCAGAACATAGATCTGGTATCAGTTCTACTTTTAGTATATTGCTACTGATATTGCTAGTTATTAGCATAATGTCTGGGATACTGCTGGGGTTATTAGCCATAATGAATGTTGGTGGGTTGAGGATTTTTTCAAAGTTTGAGTTTTGTAAAAAAATTTGTATCTGTATTCTTTTTTGTGCATTCGTGTTTATTATTATTAGTGTTTATATCTCCTATAATGATAGCATATTCACAGAGTGATGCTTTAATAAATAGGTTGTCTTCTATCCGAGATGTTGGGTGAATATACGTGAGAAAAACATGAAGCTTGGTGTTCTAGAAAGGTAAAGTGAAATGGAGTACATCATTTAGTAGTTTGTTCATACTTAGAGGGTTAGCTTTTCCTAATTTGATTGTCTTTTTCACTTGCACTAGACATCCCCCTCATATATTGCCGTTTACTATATTTCCTTGTTTATGAATGTATTATCAGTCCTTGTAGTTTACATTTGTATCTTCATTCGTATCTTTATAACAAAACACATATCCTGGTTCACCTATTTTATCATTGTGCTAATATTTGGACTGTTATTTCTGTACCTATTTTGTAAGTGCAGAACAAAAAGACGAAGACTAGCCATCGATGTTTCTGCATCACCCACATCTCCACCGAGGCCTAGCAAACCCTACAGGACATTTGCTAACCTATTTCCTTCACGAAGACGACCTACCTTAAGAAGAGAAGACAACGAAGCCGAAGACATAGAACTTACCTAAAGACAAACTGTTTTGTGCCTTTTTACTGACTTTTAGTGCTAGACTCTTCAGTGAATTTTATTTCATTTGTTTAATCATTATATTTCATTATTTTTCTATCCTTTGTTAATTTCAATTTTATTAACATTTTTACGTCATTTACATTTAAACTTATCATACTTATATTTTATGCTTTTATAGTAAAGCTATATTTTAACCTTGGGAATATTTTATCCCATTTTACAATTCAAACTTAGTATGTTTGTATTTGACGCTTTCCTGCTAAAGCTATATTTTAATTCTAACATTTTTATGTTATTTTATTTTATGAATCAAGCTTATTGTGCTTGCATTTCATATTTTAGACGCTAAGGTTATATTCTGTATTTTAAACCTTACGATTTAACATTTTTGTACTTTTATATTTTTCCAAATTGTACCATTACCTTTTATATACGTTTTATATTCATTTCAAAAGCTGCTGCATAAAACACCAACTTTTTTTATAAGGGGGAAGCTGTTATATTAGAAATATACTATGATATATAATATTATCGAAACAGGCCTAACCTTCTCAAACATATCGTATTACATACTGCGTAACAGCTCTTCTCAATAACCGCTCACGCTGCATGAGCATTGTATTTCAATTCTCAGTAATTCTGATTGTGCTGAATCAGCAACACTGTTTCCTTTGTTCTCGAAACATTATAAATATTACTAACAACCTTTTTGTAATCAGTCTTATACTCACTTTCGAATAAACCAGTCTAAATTATTATTGTATTTTCTTAACGAGTCAACGTTGACTCCAGTGTTAAATAAAATAAAGTTTTTAAAAAGCTAATCAAGTAATCCACTATCTAACATATATGTATATATATATAAATTTTAGAAAGGTAGTCTAGACTGACTAGTTAAGGTACAGTCAGTGATAAGGTATTTTGGCCAGTAAAAAGAAAACTCTTTGTTATTGTCAAGCTTTCGCTAATGTTTATTAGCTTTCTCAAGACATCTACAAAAATACAAAAGGTGTCAGTGAACAAAATCAGTTAAAATAATTTATTTTTTATACTTACTAACTTCAGGTTAATTTGATAAAACTGCGTCGAAACACATGGCAGGAAAATTACTTAATACGTTACTAGTGGTCGATCCCACACACATAGCTACACTACTATTATTATTAATAAAACATTTAACTTAAGTTTAATTACACATATTGATAAAATCTGATTAAAATTCCATTTAAAATAATTTACAAAATGGACTCAGTTAGTTGAAACTATGCTGAAGTCCAGAGATAAAAGGAAATGTTTTTTATTTCGAGTAAAAACTCATTTTAAATTTAATAGAAATGGGAATACTTAGTGATATTGATGATACCAACTATGTTGCCAACTTAATTTTCGCGGTTATTTTGAAAAATTCTATAATTATCATGTTCTAATTTTAAAATGTAGGTATAAATTTTACTTAAATTGTGGATGTCTGATTTTTTGTTTAAGCTGTTAACTTCATTATTAATATGAACCATTTCAAGGAAAATTCTTTTTTGATAGTTGTTCTCTACTGCCAAAACTTTTACATTTTCATAATCCATTTTGTGGCCAGTTGTAATGACATGTTCTGCTAAGGCGCAAGATTTTACCATTCTATTGCAATCACTTTTGTGAGACGTTATTCTACCACCACGAAGTGCTCTTGACGACTGCCCAATGTACGCTCGACTACAATTGAAACATTCGATACGATAAATGTTATTAGATTTTTCTTTATTCCTTAAGGGAGCCTTCATAATACTATGTAATTGTGAAACAGTTTTTAGATGTTTATTAGCTATTTTAATATTAGAGTCTTTAAAAAGGTTTATTAACCTAGACGTTAAATTTTCTACATAAGGTAAAGATTTATAAATTATTCTATTTTCTGTGTTGTTATATATAGTTATATATATATAGTTCAAATGTGCTTTTAGAGGGCGGAATATTAAACATAATATTTTTAGTCGCAAACTCCTTTATAAAATCCTTATTTTACTATAAAGAACGTAACCAGACTGCAACCAACAGCTACTCTCCGGGCTATGTGCCCCGCCGAGCACTGAATTACAAATTACAAGTCTGGCGCGTTAAGTCTAATAATTGCATATTACCATCAAAACGCTAATGCTTCGATTGCAACAAACACCTGCCGAAAGACTGATCCTACTTAAAGTAGCTCTCATGCCAGTCGTCACACACCACTTGCAGACTGCAGTTTCGAGCTGTTGGCTCTCGTCAGTGCAAGGTAGGCATGTGACAACCGGCACGAGGATCCTTTGGCCATTTGGTACATCCCGGTATTTTTACAATAGCGACATGGAAAATAGTCAGCAGGCGCCATCTAGTGGTCCAGTGTCTGTTGCAGTGTCTGGTTACGTTCTTTATAGTAAAATAAGGATTTTATAGAGGAGTTTGCGACTAAAAATGTTATGTTTTCACATATATATATATATATATATATATATATATATATATATATATATATATATATATATATTTAGTAGGGTCCATAGGTAACGGATAATTCGATTTTAAGTAACCCCCATAAAAAACTAATCAAGCAGGGTCAAATCGGGAAAACGGACAGGTCACTTAATTTCAACTCGTCTACCGCTCCACCTATTGGGAAAAACTTGATTGAGATAGGTTCTTACTTCCAATGCAAAATGTGGTGTAGCTCTGTCCGCGTCCTGCTGATACCAAATATTTCTTTCAATTTCATTAGGGTTGTCTGGGAAAAGTATTCTTAACTCTGGAATGTGCTATCAAAGAAATATTGTCCGATATTTTAAGAATTTATAATTCCAGCCCAAACGTTCACCTTCTAAGAATATTGAGTATTGGCATCCATTATCCAATGTGGATTTTTTACAGTTCTGTTTGTTGAGTGTTCCATTTAAGACAAATATTGCTTCATCAGAAAAAAGACTGTTTTTTATAAATAACGGATCATCTATTCGCCATGATTTCGTAAAATTCCAATTGGTGATCAGGGTCATCGTCGTTAAGTTCTTGAACCAAATGAATTTTATATGGTTGGTATTTCTGTGACATTTCTAAATTCACGAAATTTTTTATCTACTCTACTAACCGTAGACTGAAAATGCGACAGTCAGGATCAAAATTTCAGTTCTTTGGGTAACCGAAGGACTCATTTTTAAAATAATGATCAACTTGACAATCAGCGATAAATAACTACAATCATTAGTTGGCACAGATGTAGCAAATAAAGAAATTATAATTTTTTCTGATATGTAAAAAAAACTCATTTTACTTATTTCTTTTTGTTGGGTATTTTGCCACCTGCGTATCAGAAAAACGATACATTTAAATTGAATGTTATGACACAAAATTAATTAAAAAAGTCAGATTTGAGAGATATTTGGTACATAAAATAGTTTAGTATTGATTGTATCCATTTCAAATATATTTCAAAATTTTCAAATGAAATTTTCTTGATGAAGAATATCCAAATTTAAAAAAGCTTATATTACTGAATAGATAATTAAAAACCCTTTGAAATAAGCTATTACACGCACCCTTGTTTCATTTAAAATTTTTAAAGGGGTCAGTCCAAGAGGGTTGAAGGGGAAGGTATAAAGTTATGCTCAAAAAATGTCTTTTTAGAATTAAAAATTGACGTGTTTTAAGATTTTACTCATAACTTGTTAATTGCATAGATAAAGAATTTATCCATTACTTATGGATCTCTCTCTCTCTCTCTCTATATATATATATATATATATATATATATATATATATATATACCAGACTACAAATGCATCCAGCGCGATCCCACCACATACTTAGAAAAGAGAACAAAAATCATCATCAACAATTCTGACCTCCATTCAGATATTCGAAAATCCCTCATTCCTCGAGCGAAATCGTCTAGAACTACGGTCTTCCTAAAATTCACAAAACCAACATTCCTTTACGACCAATAGTTAGTGCTTTTCGTTCCCCAACTCACAAATTAGCGAGACATCTAGCCCATACTCTACAACCCATTGCTGAACAAGTCCCTTCTTATGTCAAAAATTCCACCAATTTCATTGATCTTCTTCAAAATTACTCTATTTCCCAGAACGACATTCTAGTCAGTTTCGATATTGTGTCATTATTCACCAATATCCCACTCACTGAAGCCCTAAACGTTCTCAAAACTAAACACAATATTTCTCCCAGCACTCTGACCCTTCTAGAACATTGTCTGTCCAATACCTATTTTCTCTTTCAAGGCAACTATTACAAACAAGTGAGAGGAGCTCCAATGGGATTACCTCTGTCCCTCGTCATAGCCAACATCTACATGGACAACTTCGAAACCCAAGCCCTGAATTCATCCGAATTGAAGCCTACTTGCTGGCTAAGATACGTAGATGATATCTTCGTTATCTGGCCACATGGTAGAGATTCTCTAAACAACTTCCTGTCTCACATTAATCATATACACCCTCAGATCCAGTTCACTATTGAAATCGAAAACAATTGTTCTCTCCCTTTCCTAGACGTCCTCATTACAAAACAAAACAACAATCAACTCTCCTACTCTGTCTATAGAAAACCAACCCACACCAACCGTTACCTTAACTCAAAATCACACCACCATCCATCACAAATAAATTCCGTTGTCAACACTCTTGTAACCAGATCCCTCAGACTAACGGACAATCACAACAGACAATCCGAACTACAAACATTACAAGAAGCACTTCTACAAAACGGTTACGACAAAGGACATATAACGCGATCCATACACAAAGCACAAAATCCTTCCCAAATTCAACAGACAGAAACTCTTCCTCAGTAAAAAACTTTCCTACCCTACATCAAAGGTGTCACAGACAAAATTTCAAAAGTCCTGAAATCCAATAACATAAAAACCATATTCACAACACACCAAACAATTTCCAATTTAATCAGAACCCCAAAAGATCAAATACCTAATGATTCCCACGGTGTATACGAAATACCTTGCTCAAACTGTCCCCAAACCTACATTGGACAAACCAACAGACGGATTAACAATAGAATATATGAATATCGTCTTGCAATTAGAAAATCCGATCCCACATCATCACTTGCCCAACACCGCCTTCTAGCAGGCCCTAATATAGACTTCGATAACACCAAAACCATAGCACCATCATTTTTCCAGAAACCGCGAATCATCCGCGAAGCAATTGAGATTGAAAAACGTCCCAATTGTCTAAACAAAAAGGATGACGGTCATCGTCTTCCAGTCGCTTGGAAATCATTGATCTCCAGGCCAGCCCCACAGTATTCATCCACACCTCATAGTCCTGATAGCAGCCGTTCTGCTCTGATGCCTCCATCAACAGACCCTCAACCCCCCACCACTCTCCCACCCACAGACAGCTTTCGTATAAATAACACTTCGTCCGATACTGCCAGCGAGTTCGCTCTAAGGAGTAAGCAGGTTGAGGCCTTAGAGACGGATCGTGGTGAGATCTGGGGAGTGGGCAGATTGAAACCCCGGAATCGAACCAGTTCCACGAACTCCTACCATTATTTTCTTTGACAATTTTTACTTGACCCACTTTTTCTCTTGAAAATGGCTCCAAAACGGGAGCCGAAACGTCGAGACATTAACAATCTCAGACGCGGTTCAACCCGAGAACCTAGTATTTTTCGTATATATATATATATATATATTATAATGTATTTTTATGAAGACCAAATTAAAATTGAGAAGATGTAATAAATATTGACTAATGTAATGAAGCAAAGGAATTTGTTGATTAAATGAAAATAAAAAGATATTTAAACGATTTAGATAATAATATATAGTACACTTAAAACATTGCAGATCATACTAAAATAAAGAATCTAACAGTAAATTGGCACACACCTGAAGCAAAGAACAATATTTAATTTGTAAAATAACCACAACTTCATGTGAAGTTATATTTTAGTATTAAGTTTTGTAAATAGATTAATTAGTGATCTAAAACTAAGTGCTAGGGATGCAAAAAAAAAAGAAGACAGAAGGAAACAAAAACAAACAAGAATATAAATAACTACAGAAAATTACCAATAGTGCAGAAATAACATTGAGAAGTAAGAAATAAAGTTGAAATTCAATAAACTGAGATGAAATTGAATTATTTTATAAAAAAAGAAAAGGTGACCTGGTGACAAAAAAATGTCAATCAAGAAATGAAGGCACGAGAGAGTTGAATTTTTTTTTTATGAATGTTTAGTAGAAAATGGAAGAGAAAAGAATTCTACAAGACATTTGGCAAACAAGCGGAATAATTTCGGTGAGAGGATCAGGGAAATACTTTGGTATGCTTGAGAAACAATCACCTGTCTGGTGAAACTTGGCGCCATACGTGAATGCAAACACACTGTCGTTCAGGAAAGAGTAAGTGATCAAATTTGGACATTTTTTGAACATTCATGAGTAGAAGTGAATTATTTAATCAGGGTTTGAGACATGAACTAAAAGACGAATAAACATTAATTAGCATTTGGGGCTATATAAAACATTTTTTTAAAAAGACTTAACAGAGGCACGTAAAGTTCAGAAGAAGGATTCTATATAAGTTTTAGTGCATTTATAATTCAATTGTTATAGAATAAGTTAGCTAGAAACTAGGGAATTAGGGAACACAGGGAGTTACTAATCAGTGTTTACCTGATTAAATTGTTAAATTTTGCGAGATTCTTTATTTTACAAGATAGGCAACGCAAAATATATGTGTGTGTAAAACAATTGGGTACCCACGAAAGCCTGAGCGAGGTCTTACGCAGCTTGTACATAATATTATCTAAATTAAAATTAAAATTGTAAATATAATACATAAAAAATTCATATCAATATATATATATATATATATATATATATATATATATATATATATATATATATATTGTTATTACACATGATTTGTAGGAAACAACTACTCAGCGGGCAAATACCCCGATATATATATATCATTCCAATGCATCATCCGAGTATTTGTTTTTTATGGCCACAAATGACGGATAAGTATAAAATTTAATTTTAAGTATGAATTAATTATGTCGATTATCTGATTTCTTCATTCTTCAACTATACGTAAAAATAATTACTGACTAAATAGAAATAGATACCATAACTTTAAATCTATACAATTCTAACAATTGTAAAACACATCAATGTTACAATCTTTTATAAAATAGACGAGATCCGTTTCTTCCTAATTTCAACCAGACTACCTTAATGTCATGTTTAAGAGAATTGTTTCCTATTTACACAGCAAATATATTCGTTATCGCTAAGGAATCATTTGCGTTTAGAGAAGTTGCGGTAAAATAGCTACGATTTCGTTAAAACACGACGATTCGGCAATTCCAGTTAAAGTAAAAGTCAGCCGGGAACTTTAGTGAAGTAGTTAGATACACCAAACGTGTTTTCTTTATTTTAATTTCGAAATGAAACTAGTTTGAAATATATCTCGTGTGTTATGTTTCACTATAATGTAAGTAGGAATATAGACAAGCTGTTACTTCCTCGTAAATATATCTATTTATTTATGCATGTGGGCATGCCTACTTTTTTAATTCGGTTACAGGATTGTCTAATATTAAGCATTAATATTCCGGAAAGGATTCGACTTCGGTTATATTTTATTACCCCTTCACCAATTCTACCCCAAAAGTGGAAGAATTACGAACAACTATAAACGTTTCGATTAATTCTAGATAGCGACTCTTAAAACAGCGTGAAATTTCTAAACACAAAGGCCAGGTCAGTCAAGTTATGTAATTAAAATTAGGTCAGATTCATCCATCGTCAAATTCTCTACGCCAATATCTTCCTTCAATATGTTTTCATACCCGTTTCCCTAACGGAGTAGAAAAATATATTTTCATGCATTTCTTTGTAAATCCAAACAAGGCACGTAATGTTCAAATTTGATTCTCATCCCAGCAGCAGCACAGTGCTTTTGACACAAGGCTGATATAAACCAAGGGATATGCAATCCAGACGTCCATGTAGGTTTACACAAGCTGGTGCGAAACTATTATATCGTCCCGGTTATATGAATATATATTTGGTCTCCTGAGAATAAGCGTTGATAATCATAAATTACTTTTATCCACCTTTACAGTCAGGTTTCGCTGGTAAATAGACAAGACAAACTTTAATACCATTTTATATCATATACAAAACTCGCTTTACGCTTATGAGTAAAGCAGAAGAATTGCCGACTCAAACATAGCCATAATTTTTCATATCTAGGTTAATAAAGAAACATCCATTCTTGTAATTTTGCTACTTCTATAAATCCAGTAGTTGACTTTATTTTATCTTTCAAATGTTGACAATGAAAGTGGTGTCAGAAAGAAATTTCTCGATGACAGGAAATTTGGAAGTATAAAGTATGTTTAATTCTAAGCACTTTTTGTGGTACACACTTTCCATTAAAAGTGGTTTTAATAATAATAATAAGCTTTAATACTAAACAGAAAAGATACATTTACAGAGCAAAAGTGTACATAAGTAGATACACCTGCAGCAACAAATATATTTACAAAACACACTACATTGAGAAAAAAAGTTTGTACATATTTTTTAAAACGACATTAAGGACAAACGAACTAAATCAATCTGCAAACATAGTTGTTATATAAGCTACACATACGATATAATAGGGGGTGTTTAATGCAATTTATTTTAGGTATTTCAACAAAAAATAGCATATTTTGCCTGATAACTAACGGCACTAATTGTATTTTTCCAAGAAATGCAACACAGTCTAGCAAATTATTTAATAGTTTATATAGATAGGTAACTAATGCAATATAATAATAATAATAATAAAACGTCTTTATTTAAAGGACGAAGTTTAGCCAAAGGCTATTTCTCCTACATTCTAATGTTTCAATATTATAATCATTATACAAGCTAGTTACATCACCAAACATATACACTCCCTGTACCCGAAAGTGAAGACATCTTAAGTAACGTCTTTGAACTTTTTAGATCATAACAGAATACTTAAAATATAAAGAAGAGCATATTATTGAATAATTTTCTAGCTTACTACGAAGAATTTTTTTTTTAATATTTCTTATTACAAACCCAGGTGTACGCTGAGCACTTCGATATGCTGTGTAAACGTTAATTATCAAATTTGACATCCAAATCATTAACTATATTATATCTATTCATTGATGTTTCTGACATTACGTAATCAAACATAATAGTATTCTGTTTGCGAGAAAAAGACATTACACAGGATTTGGCTATGTTAAATTGCAAATCATTGACCAATGACCAAGACCAAAGCATATTAATGTCAGTTTGTATTTTCAGACAATCACATATACTATTAATTCGCATAAAAAGCCTCATATCATCTGCGTACATAAGGATATTCGACTTAACAAATGTTACATCATTCACTAACGATAAAAACAATAGTGGGCCCAGGTTGCTGCCTTGCGGTATGCCACTGGGGCTATATTTAGATCTGAAGCAGTAATTGTTTACATTGATATCTATTAGACAATTAAGATATCAAGTAATCAACAAAATTTTAGGTAAAACCTCATAGCTCTAATTTTCTGCATAATAGCTGATAATTTAGTTTATCGAATACTTTTGTCATGTCGGTATATTTTACATCAACTTGCTTCTGCTGATCGATATTTTCAGCCAAATACTGGGTAATGTTGCAAAGATTTGACGTAATTAGCCTACACGGTAAAAAACTGTTGAATTGCAATATTCGGGCTTACTGCAATGAATATTTGGTCATAAAAAATACATTCAAGTGCTTTGGCCGAAGTGGAAAGAATACATATAGGTCTGTAATTGCTAATGTCACTTTGGTCACCTTTTCTAATTACTGGAAATATTCTACCTTTTTTCCATGCAGACGGATATTAGCTATTTCTAATATTAAGGTTTAAAATAAACGTAAGCGATGCGCTCAACTATTCAATACATTCCTTAACCCTTTCAGCTCCAAGTCAATCTTTATAGACTGCTATGTAATACCAGATTAGGTGAAAAAAATTTTTTTTTCTTTTTTGTTTTTGTAAGTACTTTTCATTGCCCCACTATGATAAAGGACTCATTTTTGTAAAATAAAATAAAATAAATCCAAAGACCAGAAAGGTCCCAAAAAGTGCATTTTTTACTTTATTTATTTTGAAAAAAATATTCTTGAAAAACTCATTTTTTTTTTTTAAATAAAATAAAATAAATACAGAGGCGTAGCTACAAGGGCCCAAAAAGTATGTTTTTTACTTTATTTATTTTGAAAAAAAAATTTTTTTTCTATTGTACTTTTATCGTTCCACAATGCTGACTTTCTTCTACGAAAAACAATTTTGTAGGCGAGTTGTAAGGGTAAAAAAGACAGTGGCGTAGATTTATAGGATATAAATGTCAACTTTTATTTGAAATACATTTTTTTTTTGATAACCAATGCTTAAAACAACACCTACAAAACTATACCAGTATTATGTGAGAAGCTTAATATTTGTTGCCATCTGGGGCAACATGAGGCTAATATGCCATCTGGCCCAATGGCATCACTCTTAATATCTTTCACCGATTTGACAACTGCATACTCATTAATTCCTTGTAGACTAACACAATTATTATTTGTAAATACATTTTTATAAAAATCATCAAAATCATCAAATTTATTACGATCAAGAACAGCAGCAGAAATATTCCCGCCATTATTAAGTTCAATTCAATTATGCCTGAATATTTTTTCTTCAAGTTGATGGAATTCCAGAACGATTCGTTTGCATTACAGATGTCGCTTTCACATCTGCTAACATATTATATATCATAAGCTGCTCGTATCTGCTTTTTGGAGATTGATCTCCATTGATTAAATAAAGCCTTAGTATATTCAGCTTTATATTTAAGGTACATTTTCCTAGTGATTTTTCTTCCTGATAGGTTTTATCTTCAGTGTACCTCACTGGATAGCTGTTACAGTCTCTGTTTTTAGGAACACATTCGTCAAGTAGTTGGTGAAACTTCTCATAAAAAACAGAGACAACATCAACATCCGTATTATCACTAACAGTATCCCAATTTGCCTTCCTGACTTTACAATATAAGTTATAAAAATTACATATTCTAAAGTTATATTTTACTCATTATTTAATTTACAACCCTTATCTAATTTCGGTATATCAAATGATATACTCAATGTGGGGTGGTTCCCATCTTCTCTAACAAATGCAGAGTGATCTTTGCTTATATAGCACAGCTCAAAATTAGCTAATACCAAGTCTAACATTATATTATTAACAATTTTTTTATGTTATTAAACTGTCTAAAATTAAATAAAGGTAAAAAATCAGAAAAATCTATCGATATAAAGCGAAAAAAGAAAATCGAATATTTGGTAACTAGCAAGGAAATAAAAATATGCTAAAAGGCAATCACTAGATTACAATAGGTAACTTTAAGTGATTGGCAATTTCGGGTTTAAATCCTATCCTGATTTTTGATATTTCTTTTTTCATTATCAGTTAATTTTTTTGTTCAAATAGTTAATTCTTTGATTAAATAATCAAGTATTCGTGTTATTATTTTTAATTACTTCAAAAACTCATTATTACTTGAAAAATTCGCCACATCTTTTAATGATAAATTTTTTTCATTATTTTTGATAATTATTAAAAATTTCACTATTCATTTAATTTCATTATTAATTCAAATCAAGTCGCCAGGCTTTCGCGATAAATGGAAATTTAAGACAGTTGCTAGCAGTTAGCTGTGAATATGGAGCGGAGCGTTGGTCAAATATTCATTTGCGGTTGAAGCTTATTTGAAAAATAAATATTCTGTTGTAATCACCTAGCGTTTATTTCGTCGTCGCTATTATTTAAAACCACGAGGTTCACTTCCTAATCGAATAACAATTAAATGGTAAACAAATTTCGCAGTACTACTTCATGTGCCAGAGAAAAATCGTTCTGTACACAAACTTTAAAATGCTGAAAGAGTAAGAGCAGCTATGCAACAAAGACCTAAACGATCTGCAAAACGACAAGCATTCGCACTCAATACTTCGAACCGTAGTTATCGCCGCATCCTGAAAGACTTACACTTCCAACTGGTACAAAAACTTCTATCTCAAAATTTTTGAACATGCATTGATTTTTGCGAACTTTTCGAAAGGTTATTTGCTGAAAACCCGAATATCATTGATTGCTTGCTGATGACAGATGAAGCTCATTTTCATCTTTTCGGATATATTTACAAACAGAACTTTCGCTACTAGGCGGCGACGGAAAATCCTGTGCAATTGTACGAAGTACCGCTTCATAACAAAAAAGTTACTGTGTGGTGTGCAGTATTCGCCTTGGAATATTTGTGCCGTTCTCCTTTGAGGAAAATAGTAGTAATAATAATAAATCGCTTTTATTTACGACTGCAGTAAAATAAATCAAAATACATATTAAATGGGTTGACAATACAATACAATCAACTGAGTGACATTAGAGAGATAATATAAAACTATATACAAAGAAATTATAAGACTACTACAATACACAAATGATCTATCTATTCGACAGCAACCATGGTTTGACTTGTTTGCTAAACGAAATAATATTGGAAAGTAGTTTGAGTTTCAAGGGTAATTTGTTAAAAAAATTTACGGCGTTATATGTGAAGCTACTCTGAAACTGCACGGTACTATGCTTGGGGATATTATATAGGTACTTAAAACGAGCAGAATGTTCATGTGTATCGATACCTTTTAAAATTTTGAATACAAATGTTTCAAGTGTTTGATATTTATCAATTTTGTAAACAAGACAGGCTAATTGGTGTTGAAATCATCGATCTAAATTTAACAGTTTACTTTCCAGAAAACGGTCAAACTTGCGCAAGTTGAAACAAAATTGTATACAAGCATTTTGTATTTTTTGGAAAATGCTTTTATCTCTACCTAGTAGAGTAGGCCGATACACGATATCGCAATAAGCAAGATTGGAGAGAATTAAAGAGTCACATAACATCAGGTTTATATTAGAACTAAGTGTCTCCCTATGTGTGTATAGTAGTTTCAACTTACCATATGAATTTGTTTATTTTATTATTATTAGCCGTTACTCGAGTCCGAGTATAAAAATGTTACAGTCGATAAATTATGTACAATAAAAAACAAGTAAAAGGTGTAGTCTATTGTAATTCCCATTCATCTACGGTGCACACGACTATGGCTATAGAGGCCAATTCGGGAGAGCACATGTCGACCGCAGTCAGGACAAACATAGACCTGGTTAGGTCTTGGATTCGGCCTTCTTGCAGCAACATTTCCTTGATAGCTGGCCACAACCCCTCGCCATTCGCTTCTGTCCACTGCAAGTTGTTCCCATTGCTCGTCTGCAATACCGCAGGATTTTAAATTTTCATGGAGAGCGTCTTTGAACCTCTTTCGTTGACCGCCACGCCTTCTTCTACCGCTTAGCAATTCACCATAAAGTGTACATTTAGGAAGGCGGTTATCATGCATACGATGAACGTGACCTGCTCATCTTAGGCGTGCTCTTGAAATATGAATTTGTACCAATTTAGCAACGTGAGTGGAAAATCTTAACTTAACATTGAGATATAAGCCTAAATGGTTTGCTTCATCATCAATGACTTAACATTTACTATTACATCAAAACATTATCAACAGGTATTGCGTAACTTTGAACAACAACTTCGTAATATTGGTGTGGATATTCGAAGAACATGGTTTCAGAAGGATGAAGCTACCACCCACACTGCTAGGGATTCTACGACAATTTTTCGAAAAATGTTTCCTGATCATGTCATTTCGAAATTTGAGGACATCATCTGGCTGGCACGTTCCCAGATCTCTCAGCTTGTGATTTCTTTTTATGGGGTTACTTAAAGTCAAAAGTGTTTTGTAATCGACCGCAAACTTTGGAACAACCAAAATATAATGTGATATAATGTGGTACTTCTAGCCCAATACAAATACACAAAACTAATACAAATATTTATTTTCCAATAAGACTGTTTACACAGTATACGAATGGTCAATTGTCTGGATGAGAGGCGGATGCTCTATCCATTGAGCCACTAATCTTGCTTGTTAACACAACAGCCTTCATTAACGGCTATACTATAAAAAGATCCATTCTATTCCATTCTATTCCATTCTATTTATGCTTTAGTTTCACAAAAAAAAATTGACATTGGCGATCCCTCGACTAGAAGGTTCCCTTATTGGTGTCTTTTGAAATTGTGTTTTTAATATTTTATTAAGATTGGTTGAAATATAACGGAAACTTGACAATATAAGAATGTATTGCGGGAACAGGGCATGCTAGTTTGGCAGATTTATATTAATTTATAACAACAATTTTAAGTTAAAAATTTATTTATTCCTTAATGAGAAAGTTTGTCCTTAAGGTTTAATAAGTTTTACTTTATTAGAACTTATTATTACATTTCAAATTTGCCTTGTCTTAAGTAAAATAATATTTAAGTAAGAGTCAAAACACGAAGATTTCCTACGTATATCACGTTGTTCTGTTACATTGTGGTTACCTAGGGCATAGTTAATCCTAGGGGAGGCAACGTAACGTCAGGACAATTAGAAATTGTGGTTGCTCTTCACTATACCACCCGCTGCTTCTAACACTGTATAAGCAAATGCAGTAAAGCAATAACAGGGTGAGAAATTCTAACGTGCATAAGAACTATCTTTGCTATATATATTAGGTTTCTTTTAATTTACACGCAAATGGTTTCTTTTATATCACAGCTTTGTATGAAATGTCATACAAATAAGTAAATAACATATACAAGATGCATTGGAAGTGCTGAAACGTTTTCTGCACAATATAATATGTCGAAAAACAAACGTCTCAACACTATATCTTGAAAGTTATTTTGGGGTGAGCCTATTAAACGTAATTGTTTGCCATTTACATTTAAGCAGAGGTGGGACTTAGTCTACGTAAATGATAATTATTACAACATTGCCGTTGTGCAAAAAAGAAATGCATTTTATAATTTTTATTAATAATACTAGGAATAATCCTAAACAAATGTGGACTAACTTAAAGTCATGGGGAGTAGTAAAGGATAACATGCCACCAAATCTTCCTGAAGATCTTTGTAATGCGGATGATATCAACAATTATTTCTGGATTCTATACCATCTAAGATCTAATGAGCAACATACGATACATTTTTAGAAACTAAGTTTATGGACGACATTTTACTTACTTTCAAACCGGTTAGAATTGCAGATATCGTTAATAAACAAAAATCCCACATTATTGGCTAGATGGGATATCAACAAAAAAGTTACAACTTCCACTACAGTGAATATCGGTACCACTGACCCATATTATTAATGTATCATTTAGACCTAGGTGTTCTTCCACCTCAATGGAAAACGTCCTGTATCAATCAAAACATAACATTTTCAGTCGCAAGCTCCCCTGTAAAATCCTTATTTTACTATAAGGAACGTAACCAGATTGCAACCAACAGCTACTCTCCGGGATATGTCCTCCACCGAACGCTGAATTACAAGTTACAAGCCTGGCGCGTTAAGTGTAAAATAATTGTATATTACCAACAGAACGCTAATGCTTCGATTGCAACAAACACCAGCCAAAATACTGATCCTATTTAAAGGAGCTCTCGTACCAGTCGTCCCACACCACTCGCAGACTGCAGTTTCGAGCTGTTGGCTCTCGTTAGTGCAACAGCTCGAAACTGCAATCTGCAAGTGGTGTGGAACGACTGGCACGAGAGCTCCTTTAAGTGGCATCAGTCTTTCGATTGGTTCCTTTAAGTAGGATCAATCTTTCGGTTGGTGTTTGTTGCAATCGAAGCATTAGCGTTCCGTTGATAATATACTTAACGCGCCAAGCTTGTAACTTATAACTCAGCGCTCGGCGGGGCACCTAGCCCGGAGAGTAGCTGTTGGTTGGAGCTTGGTTACGTTCCTTATAGTAAAATAAGGATTTTATAGAGGAGTTTGCGACTAAAAATATTATGATTTAATATTCTGCCCTCTAAAAGCATATTTGAACTATATCCTGTATCAAACCTATACCTAAAGAAAAAATCCTGAACAACTTAAGGATCTACATCCTATTAGCATGCTTTTTGTTCCAATAAAAATCATTTATATATGAACAACTTTCTGAATATGTATTTCAAAATTCAATAATTCCTTCTAATCAGTGTGGATTTCAAAAAGCCTTCAGTACTTCTATACTACCAAGTAATATAACTGACGAAATTTTGCGAGCCATTGACAACATGAAAGTCACCTCTTTGACATTTCTGGGCATGATTAAAGTTTTTGACTCTTTAGACATTTCCTAATTGCTAATTAAGTTATGGCATATCTGGAAATATTTTTTTCTGGTTTCAAAATTATCTGAATGACATTCAACAGTATAGTAGTTTAAGTAAAGGATACTCGATATTTGCATCACAAAATAAATCAGTTTTATCCGATGTTCCTCAAGGATATATTATTGGACCATTTCTTTTACATATATTTATTGCAGATATTTCGATATTTCCACTATATTCAAAACTATGCATGTACGCCGACGACATTCAGCTAATATACAGTTCCGAATTTCAAATGGCAGAATTTTACATCAATAATGACTTAAGTCTTATATACCAATGGACACTCCAAAATAATCTTGTACTTAATGCTAACAAAAGTCAAAATATTATTTTTTGAACTTCTCAACAGTTACACAATTTTAGAGAGCTGAATGTTCAAATCAATAATGAGATCAATACATCAACTACTAGTGTAAAAAATCTTGGTATTAACTTTGATCGTTTACTATGCTTTTTTGATCACGTTAGCATTATTTGTAAAAAAACTTATTTTATTGTGTTGTATTGCGTTGCGTTGGGTTGCCTTACCTTGTATTGTATCGTAACGTATCGTATCGTATCGCATCGCATCGCAACGTATCGCATTATACTATACTGTACTGTATTGTATAATTTTATTTGTAGTGTCCAGTATACAGACCAAACAGAGTTCTTAGGTTTAGCTCTAGCAATCTTTTATTTATTTAGTTCAAGAATAATAAGTGATAAACTTCTTTAAATGTACTAATCTTAGTAGTTTCTGCCAATATTAGAGAGGTTCTGTCTGAATCTAGGCTCAGATAGTTGTTTTGGCAATGCTCGAAGATACACCAAGTACTGATTGTGGTCCCATAAATCCTGATACCGCACCTCCTTGATCAAAGGATCGTCTTCCATGCAAAAGTGGTTAGATTCTCACACCATAGTCAATTTTTTATTACGGCCAGTCAGTGGGGGACAACGTTCTCCCACATTCAAACTGTCTTATAGTTGTAGTGATCGGATTTAAGAACTTTAACATTTTTATTGACACAATTTTTCTAGCCTTTATTGGCTTGCAGGTATAGCACAAAATACAATAAGGGTTGTATGTAAGAAGCTTTTAAATTAACATGTGAACTGTTTAGATGAATAATTTCGTATTTGTTTTTCGATATATTCTCATATGCTTCCATTTCCTGAAGACCATTTTAGTTTATATGAAATTGGAGCGAAACGTGATCAATTTTGTAACACGTAGTGCATATTTAATCAAATTGCTAGCTTAAGCGATTTACAAATTATATCACCCTTGTTTACTTTATGGTAAAGGCGTTTCCCAAGAAACTGATTGTTAAAATTTCTAATATGTGTCGCCTTTGTATCACAATCAAAATCGGGCTAGTAAGGAAAGGGACATATGTTTAAGGATATAACAAATATGTTGCTAATATACTCATAGCGTGTATAAAAGTAATATATTCAAGCTGGTGTAGACGGAAAATGTAATATTCAGAAATCTACTTATCTAATTGGAATTATATCCCTCCGTACTAAATTGCTCAGAATTGTTTTCACAGTAATGAGTTTTTCACTTATGGAAAATTTTTAGTGTAATAACCAATTCGCATAAAATACTTGTTATGAAAAATGCCAGTATACCTAACAAATACGATGAAGGCTCTGCAAAATTAGTTTAGTGTATCTATCTATCAAAGATTTTTAATTTTTATTCTGTATTTCATTATAATTTGTTTTCTTCTTAAGTATTTGATTATTTGATGTTAGTTTTTATTGAAATGTGATTCTGACTTATACAATAATATTTGCAAAGATTTTTAAACATGATAAATTGAACGAATGAATAAATGATCTAATAACGTAAATAGGATCTTGTAAAATTGAAAATTGTCCACCTCAAAAGATTAGTGGCTATAGATTCCAAAATGCTGTACTAAAACAAATAAGAATATCTATAACAATAGAAATACATTATTATTATTACTGTAATTGTTACTGGAGTAATTAAATTCTGTCATGTGGAAGAGAGATTTTAAAACATTCATATTCCAAAAAACGAACAACGTTTAAACAAATCATACGTGACACGTCCAGTTACAGATTGATTAACTAACGTTGGTGTTCTTTTGGAATTAATTTAATCTTCCGCAATGAATGATAAATATATATTTATTAGATTTTAACTAAGCGATGCAGAATGGTCAGATATAAGCTTTAACAAATAATGGATTTCAGCGGACGAGGCGAAAACAGGTTTTTCTATTCAAACATTTGCGGAATATCTAATCCAGTTCAATTCCTGCATAGTTCGGTTTTTAAAAAACTAACTGCAGCATGAAAAACGTCTAGATATCATATATGTGTACGTAAGTTAATGATGAGTTAATTTATACGAGTTATGTTTTGTGCAAAATAAAAAACTTTTCCCATAATATAATGTTATATGGCATCTATAAGGTTTATAGTGTTAAAATGTATTCGGAAATTTGTAATAATGAAGGCAGTCTAGAATTTAGAATAAAATTATCTCGAGATGTGAACTTTATAGGCTTTAATTTTTTATAAATAAACAAGTTAATATTTTAATCTAAAATTGCACTAGTTTACTTTATAGGTCCTGTGTTAACATAAAAATTATAAAGAAATAAAGTGTACGCTACAAATAATTCTAACTTTTTTTCTTTATTTATTAACGTAAAGAACATATCTTTCTTCAAACAATGGTTTCTCTGCTCTTTTCGATGTTCTTCCGACCAGTCACGAAAATTCAACCGGAGGTAATCATTACAAATTTTTCCCAGATGTTGAATTATCAGAAAAGGTGATTTTGTTAATAAAATAAATTACTATTTATATTCTACTGAATGTAAAAAGTGTGTGAAAATATTTTGTACATTGCTGACCCTACAATTTTTTTTAACCACGTTTCTTCTTTTTTGTTGAATATCCCAGATTGTACTTGTCATAAGAAGAAATTAAAGATACAGGCTTCTTCGCAATTAGGTATTATGACCTAAAGTCAGGACAAACAAACGGGGTCCCAGATCTTACAAATCCTTGTAGAGAGAGCGAACAATAAAAAGAACAAGTAAAAACAAATACAATTTATTATAAAAATCAGCAAAATATAGTAAAGTATATACGATTGGAATTGAAACCGTATAAAAACTAAAAGCCGGCAAAAACAGTCGGCATCTCTTTATTGTACATGGGCGGAGGTAAATAGAAATGCTTGTCATAACAAAATGATAAGATTTTCGGGCGTTATTATATTATCCTCTATTTCAAATGGTCTCCAGAAAGCCATGGTAAATTAGTAAATAATTAAAATATTTTACCTTTTATACAGTAGTAAATATTTACAAATATGAACAGTAACTAACTAAACTCCTACGCTTGATATTATAATAGGTATTTATGCGCTGCACTGGCACATAGACAGCACGATATTAGACTTCCACGTTCCAAGATAAAGAAACGATTTACGAGTTTTTTTGTGCTAGTAGGCCTGTCCGTTTTATTACCTTTAAACCAGTGCAGTCATAGATGGTTCATTCAGGCTGATTACATTGTCAGTCTCGGACTCGCCTGCACAGTTTCAACTACCGTTCGAATCTCAATACCATTGCCAAATATATAGGACAAAATATCAAGTTCAGTACGCACGGTCCTGTGCTTTAAAACTGACCAGTTTCAATTCCAATCGTATATACTTTACAATGAAAGGTAAAAATCGTACAATAAATTAAATACCAAGAATACAGCAAAGTCTAGGGTTTTAAAACTAATGATATGGGAAAAGAATTATTAATTTAAACAATTTTAATATGGAACTTATATATATACAGTAACTACTTAGCTTTTACAAAATTTGGAGGGTTTCCAGGCGCTCCTGACTTGAAGGTTGTAGAAATCTTCTCAATACAAGTAAATAGCGTTTTTCTCAATCGTAAAGGGCTAAATCATATGCCAAAAATCGTGTACCAAAGAATAGCAAATGATCCAAAACCTCAAAATCCAAATAATCCAAAAACAGAATAGTTGTACCAAGATTGAAATCTGGCCTTACCAAAATCGTCTAAAATACTACTGCTAGATGATAACCTGCTTATTAATCTGAATAAATCGACATTTCAATTAAACAAACCAGAATATTCATTGAAAGTTAGGTTAAATTTAGTTTTTGATCCGGTATCAAACCGACTAGCAACCACGTGCCTTTTAACTAAATTAATTCCTAGGAAAGTTTTCGGCTCAATTTCTTGATTTAAAAAGGAAGTTTGACATTTTTGCCTGACTTTTATAACATTGTTAACTCACAAAAACAAGGGAAAATTACTTAAACTGACAGTTTGACAATTCAGCTGTCAAAGAACCAATTTGTGAAATGTTAACAAAGTAAATTGATTTTTATGGACTTTCGACCATAAACCATTTTTACACTATAATTTTGTAGATAACTTTTATACGGTAATTATGGTAATAGTTTATATTTCAAATTTCCTATGATATACACATCTATTTAATAAATTGGTATATTTCCTAGTGGGAGCTATCTGTTGGCGGAAAGCTTAAAAGTGGTAATTGCATATTAAATTAGACCGTGGTGACATCAATCTATCGCTAAATGTGTAATTTATTACTATGTAGTGACGAGTTCATAAAACAATGGCTATTTTTTTATTTTATATATCTTAAATTGTTATAAGCTAATATTCATTATATTTAGTAGAAATATGCCTGTTATTATACCAAAATATCTTGAAAAAAATTAGAGGTTAAAATACCTGTTTAAAAGTTTAACAACAAGTTATAAAGTTGTAAATTTGACTTTTAATCGTGTATGTGAATTTGACAGTAAAGAGATTGTTTGGTCCTAGATATTAGATTTTTATATTCAAGGTGGTCCAAAATTATTTCCCGATAATTCTGCGGCTGATACTACACCCAAAAATAATGGTAGTCTTTTATATAAACTTATTTCCTAAAATGAATAATAAATTTAATGACCCAAAAACGCATTTTTTTAATTTTAAATTTTTCAGTGATTAAGAAATAGTTTCAATTCTTCTAGTACAACCTTTTGTTTAGGTAAATTAAAATCTATGAATGACAAAGCAATAAGACAAACGCAACTATTTTATTAAATAGTAAATCTCATTTATCATCAAACTGATATGGCCAAAAAAGCGTATTTTCTTGTTAAATGTTGGTGGAAAATGCAAAATATTGAATTTAAAATAAAAAATTCAACATGGTTAGTCATATTTTGAACCCGCTCCTTCGCCATTTCATAGACTACTTGATTTTGGTGAGTATTTTCAATTATCTTAGCATTATTAGTTTTAAAGTTATAGAAAAACTTACAAAACCTCAAAACGTTGCTAATTATTATACCAAATACATTTTATAGCTAGCTGCAGACAACATTATAAAACATCTACGTATTTGTTCTTACAAATTTTATAAAATTGAGCACACAATAATTATAAAATGTATTTGATAAGGCAAGTAACAGAAGTACTATGAACTTGTATTTTTGTATAATTAGCACTTGGTCATAAATGACCTCACACCAACCTTATGGAAATTATGTTTCTGTCAAATTGGCTGAAAATATGATATGATGTATATTATTATTTCCTGATCAAAAATGTCTATAAGCACATGGACAAAAAAATTGCACTTTTTAAGTTACAACTCGATAAATGTTTGAAAATATCTACGTATAACCGTTTCATTATGTCGGCCATGATAGCACTGCAACAGATGAATTTCATGAACATGATAAACTTCGTA
Organism: Leptura quadrifasciata; assembly: GCA_963675555.1. Lineage (NCBI taxonomy): Eukaryota > Metazoa > Arthropoda > Insecta > Coleoptera > Cerambycidae > Leptura > Leptura quadrifasciata. Next base: position 37,015,414 of record OY776682.1, read on the forward strand.
TATTTAGAATACAAAACAATATTAGTTTTGTAAATAGTAAGTACTAGTAATAGTAATCTTTGTATTTAACATACACAGCGAAGAAGGGTTCAAAATTTTCCAACACTAGGAGACACTCTGTATAGCAGAGATTTGTAGTACAACAAAGAAAATCGACTGCCTTAAAATTGATATCAATATATTCTATGGTGATTATTATTAATGCTTTTACGCTAGTATTGTGGACAAACTGAAAGTTATATCCACTATAAAACAAAATAATATATTTTAAATTCCGAACTAAATATTTTAAATGGGATGTAAAAGTCTAAAATTTCTAGGATAAATATGTATAGCTTATATTTATTGGATCCATTAAGCCAGCCAAATACAATATAAAAGGTGATTTAGAAATCTATATTGTGTTTAATGGTGAAAATAAAAATCGATAAAATTATATTAAATTTATATAAGGCATTAAATTTACCACCGTGCATTGTAGATATTATCGACAAAGTTGTAAAATGGTTAAATGACTCGTTTTCATAAATTAGATTCAGACTTAAATGGGAACCCGTAACACGGAAATAGACCTATGGATATTATTTTACACTAAAGAGAGTAGGAGACGTCGTCTTACAATGCTTATACAACCCACAATACACTAGAGTATAATGTATAGAGGCCGGGTACATGTGTACAAGTTGTATGTAATACCTACTTTCTATTTTACAGGGTGAAATAACCGAATATGCTTGTTGCGGAGAGGCGCAGATAGATGTATGTAAACATGCTTACCCTTTATTATTATTATTTCTAAACTGGGTTGGTTTATTTTAATATAGTGGTAACAAATTAGTACGACAAATTTAACAGTTTTTCTTAAAAAATAGAAATGCCATATAAGTAAATTTAATTAGTTTATTTTCAACTTATCGAAATTAAATAAACTGCCGCTGAAAATGTCTGAACGAACGATTAAAGGCTATAAATGATCAATAGGAACCTCCGGTTGGCAAAGAAGTAGTAGTTCATAAATTTAATAAGAGCCACTACAACTAAATATTTTCATGGAAATCATGTGTCATCGCTGTTCCTGTAGATAAAATATTACTTAATCTATTATAGGATATGAGTTTGTTCTATTTTTGCCGTGAATTAAAACAATTTCAATAATTTCTTCTTTAGTGAGCATTTTTAAACGATCAACAGCAATAGAAAGTTAGATTTTATTGTAGACGTTAATAAGGCATCGATACGTCAAAAGCTAGCATTTGTTTTCAAAACTTACTTGATTACCTAGCTTAAAATAGATCCGTATTATTCACTTTTAAGGTTATAGAAGTGAATTTTAATAAGAATTATGAGTTTTATTTATGTGGTCTAAGTTTGATTTAAATGTACAATCTTTTTTTTATATTTAAGCCCATTATCGTAGACAATTCCACAGTAAGGGTTCACAATTACTGAAAACCACGATTGTCCTATTGTTTTTGTAAACATGTTTTTTGCCATTTTTAATTACATTTAAAAGAGAAATGCAACATTTATGTATTTTTTGCATTGAAATATTTCATATTAACTCAACTGTAAACAGAAATACCAAACAAAAAAATTAAAACTAAAACATTTATATTTTCAAATCAAACTTCGCATTTAGATTATTACTGTAATTACAAACAACTTTTCCTTGTGGTACTTTTCTATATTTTGATAAATAAGGGGACTTCAGGTCATATTAAAATATTTAATGACATTTTGATGGTGTCGTAGTTGAGACATGACAAATATTTTTGGCAATTTTGTGGTAGTTAATCATGTTGAAAGTAATGCTGAAACCCGTTAAAAAACAATTGAATAAAAAAGTTGTCCATATGGTGCAGACTTTTTGGCGGACACTGTATACAGGTGGCCCAGATTTTTTGGTTGATTTTGAATTTAAAAAATGTACGCTACTTTTAGACCGACACGAACTAAAATATCACTTCCGGTTTAACCGGAAGACATCAACTTTTTTTTTAGAATGTCTACATTTTTTTGATTTCTTATTAAGCATCAAATTCTAAGTGCAACAGTTTTCTTCGATTTAGGAAATCCAAGAAATTAGTGAGATATGAACTATTTTTTCAAAATGGCTGCGTCAAATGAACAGAATATTATTTTATTGAATTATGTTATATCTAAAAAAATTCAATTTATTATCAGACTGTCAGCATGGCTTCTTATCAGGTAAATCTACTGAAACAGCATCCTTTGATTTTATTGAGTATATACAAAAAAATCTTGACAATAACAAATATGTTGCAGGTATATATTTTGATTTAATCAGAGCTTTTGATAGCCTCAACTTAGATTTCACCTTCGATGAACTCTATGCACTTGGTCTTCGAGGTAATATTTTATCAGTAATTAAATATCTGGAAAAATGCTTGTGAAAATAAATCAGATATTTATGAATTTGATTTGGGTGCACCTCAGTGTTCGATTCTGGGACCTCTTATGCTTCTATTATATGTGTGTTATTATTATGTGTTAATGATTTGCCACCTCATTCAAGTGCAAGGTTCTATTCGCAGGTGATGCGTCTATAGGTTGCTTCTGATACAGTAAGTGAATTGTTAACAAGTATACAACGTATCATAGAGGAATTTAGCATGTGGTGTCACACCAACACTTTGATGTTAAATACCAAAAAAACCGTCTGTATGGAGTTTACCAGCAAAAGGAAAATTACTCATATAAATGAAATAGTTGTTAATGGTTCAGTTTCACATGCACCATTGTAACAAAATTTTTAGGTATCTATCGATTCAAACTTAAGCTGGACCACACACACTGACCACATATGTAAAAAACTGAATAGTGCCTATTATGCCATCTTGCAGCTCAACAACACTCTTGCCTTGGTTTATTGCCATCTATCGTGCAATGTAGTATTTTGGGGTAACTCCAGTAACACCGAAAGAATATTGATTGCACAAAAAAGAATTATCAGATTAATTTTCGACGTAATACCCAGAGACTCATGTAATATCAACAAAATAGTGACGTACAATTATAATACACGTGATGATGGCATAATACACATGATCAGGCTTGATCAGCATACATCTAGTGCATTTGAAAAATCATGTTCTTATGCTGGAACTCAATTTTTTAATCATCTACCAGAAAATTTCAAGGTTAAATTATGTACTCATAAATTTAAAAAAAAATTAAGGAATATCTTATTGAAAAATGTTATCACATCGTAAATGAGTTTCTTATATAAGATGTTATTATTTTAGCTTAGTCGCTTCATATTGTTATATATAGTTCTAGTCACACTTTTAACAATTTTATTTTAAATTTTGTACTGTTATATATACAAAAAAAATTATAATTTTTTTGAATATTATACATATAATGAAAATTTAAATTTATTTATTCTACTCATGTTCCTCCATTTTCAGCACACATCTCAACTCTGTTCTTAAATTCTTTTTAGCTATTTTGAATGGCTTGAAGGTTAGCATTTGTAATTCTCTCTTTAAATACATTTACATCCGTTGTTAAATTATGGGAATAAACAATTTGCTTCAGATGACCCCATAAATAAAAATCGCAAATAGTCAAATCAGGCGATCTGGGTGGATACGGAAAGGATCCAAATCGTTCAATCCACTTTTCTGGAAAATTATTATTCAACCAATTCCTTACTATTTGTGTGCTGTGGGCAGAATCTTGCTCAAAGTACAAACGTTTGGTAATAAAAGTTGCTTCATCTGATAAAATGATATGCCGTTGAAAAAACCAGTCTGCTGAAAATTTTTTCCCCATTAACATACAAAAGTATAAGCGCTTATCTTCATCACCGTACCCAAGATTATGTCGAAATCTTGGTTTGAATGGAAAAATTTTTGTTTTCTTTGAATATTTTACAAATTAACGATTAAACTATCCCCGTATCACTAGCGCCCTTTCTTAAAGATAATTTTGGATTCTTTCTAAGAAAATCTATCGCTAATAATGTTGCTGCATCATTTTCATTGTATTGATTTTTTTGCTTAATCTGCTTATTGACATTTCCAATTTTATTGAATCCTTTCACAATTCATGCATACTTTTTATTAAACTTTGAAATTACATTTTTCATGTTGAATTCGCCAGTGCCATAGCATAGTACTAGATAAACTTTTTCTTTAAAGTTGACATTACTAATGCAAACAATAAATTATTCTGACACAAAGACGGATAACTTTTATTTTTGTTTCCATAGTATATTCTTCTTAAAACATTAAAATTTTATAAATAACAAAAATGTATTTAGTTCTGTAATTTGGTACGTCATATTTTTTGATTTTGAGCAAGTTTTTCTAACAAAATTTTCCAATATCTTGCACAGAAAGGCACTTTACCTGATGCGATTTTTATTTTTAAGCTGTTACCAGCGCACTCTATAAATTTTTTAAAGTCTAACATACTAAAAATAGTTTTTGGGTGAAGCAAGAACAGAATACAAAAAATTGTGTTTGTGATCCAAAAACGTTGTCATTTACACGTATAATACCGCTTTGCCGTTTACACATTGTATATTGTAAGATTTTAAAATGTATCTCTGACCATTCCTATACTGTATAAACAGTCTTATTGGAAAATGAATATTAAAAAAAAAGAAGAAAATAGTTATATTAATTACTAGATAGATAGATAGATGGAAAATAAAAATGAAATTCCATCTTTAGAGAGGAACCTAAAATTAGTCGTACTATCAGTAATTCATGTAACTAATACCGATAAATCATCAAAGTATTAAGTAGTTTCTAAAAATGTTTTTTAAATATCCGCGTTGTCAGAATCAAAATTGAATCCCAGGAAATCGATAGTTCCACTTCCTAGACTTCCAGACACTACAAATTTTTTATCACGTCCAGCACTCACTGATTAAATAGTTAGTATGCGGTACTTAAACCGAAGAATTGAATCATAAATCATGTAATCTCTATTAAGAAGTACTAGAGAACGTATAGTTAAATAAGCGCATAGTGCTAATGCGGTAAATAATTTATGGAATGCAATAGCAGATACAGTAAAGAGTATTACCCCAATATAGTTAACAACAGTTTCACACATCGTTAGATACCTCAAGGTTAGTTATTTCAATAATTATCGATGTTTGATATTCTGTTCATATTCTAGTGTGCACAGAGATAATATAGGAATTATAATTCGAAAACTGCAACTAATTAATTCACGGTGATATTATAATATACTTGGGCAATTATATCACTGGCAAAATAATTACTGGTAATTCAATGGAATTAATTTCGCATTTGGAATATGTTAACATCATATTGCACCAATTAGAAGATGCAAATGGCTACAAATTTAATAAATCAGTTGATGTCGCGACCTTTGTAAATATTGAGACAATAAGAGATTTTATACTGTTTGCGCGTGTTTTCTATAAATAGAAAGTTAATTCATTATTATTTTTATTTCTGTTGTAAAATTAATGTTTTAAAAAATTAAACAAAAAAATCAAACACACCACTTATAGTAGACAAACCAAAGGCTGTCCGCAAGGGGGTTACAAAAACGCAAATGACATTCATTACCCATAGATACTGCCAGAGTCGGTGCCGAGGATCGAACCTAGAACACACCAGAGTTGCACCAAAGCGAATTTGCCATATAACGTGCTCTAGCCGACTCAGTTATCGTACCGATTAATTATTTCAATTATTCTTATTAACTATTTAAATATTCTTTAGTGTTTAATATTTATTTTATATAAAGGGTGTTTCAGTTAACATCCCCACAGCCGATATCTCGGAAACCAAAAAATATATTTTTATTCTGTAAACGGTAATAGATTTCTATGGTTAATGCCTTCTTCAATAAGTACAATTTGCTCTTATAACATTATCACCAGAGATGGCGTTACAGTTTAAAAATATTTTTCGAATAAGGAAGGTTTGAATCATATACCATTCGATTAAAAATTAAATTTTAAGCAAAATTGTTCTTATTTCAAAAAGTCAGATCTACAGTAGTTTTTGAGACATTTTAATTTTATTGTCTAACTTTGAAGTGACGCATTTTCTTTTTAATTGCTGTAACTTTTTTAATTGCAGTTTTCGGATATAGATTCTTGGTAACTTTTTTATCCGCTTACTGCTGGGAAATTTTTTTTAATAGCACTTCCGATTTTACTGGAAATTACTTTAAATTATGAAATTTGAATGGAAAAACAACAAATAAGGTAATTTTATTTTTGAACAATACATCTTGATATTTACAACATATGCTCGAAATTACTTCCGTTTGCTTGAATACATATATCAAAGCGACGTAACAATTCCTCGTTACATGTCCTTAATAATGTGTATCTATTAATTGCACCAGCGCAAGCGTAGATTTTATTGTAGAAATCTTCTATTGGCTCTTGATATATTTGACTTTTTAAATATTCCCACAAAAAAAAAGTCCAGAGGGGTCAAGTCCGGAGAACGCGCGGGCCATTTAACCAGTCCTGAGGTGCCAATCCAGCGCCTTGGAAACGTGTTAATTAGAGTTGTGGGATGGTGTGCCATATTGCCGACACCAAATTTCAGCTGTGTTGTGGGGAACATTTTGTAAGTCATTTTCTAGAAATCTTAAATAACGCAGACCGGTTAAATTTTCATCGTATAGAAACGGACCTATAATATAACCGTTTAAAAAACCACAGCATATATTTACGCTGAGCACAGTTTGGTTTCTTATCTAATCTAAGTCTATCTAATATCTACAGTTATGTTTTGTAATTATGCCGTTACTGTGAAATTTGCTTTCTTCACTCCAAAGTACAGTTTTAAGGAAATTAAAATTTCCTTCATAAAGAACAGAAAACTTAGCAAGAAAGATTAAGCGACAATCATAGTCCGTAGGCAGTAAATGATGTAATAAGTGTGGTTTATGTGGAAAATGCTTATTTTCTTTTAAGATTCTTTCGCACGACGATACTGATATATTGGTGGAGGCGCTTATTTGTCGCAATGATGAGTGGGTATCATTGTTAACGGTTTGTAAAACCAGAGCCGTATTCTCCTGCGTTCTTACTGTTCGTATTCTTTCACATTTAAAACTTAAAATTACCATACTGAAATAAATTGTTACACAAGTTGGATGAAGTCTTGCAATCGGGTTGTGGTCTGTTTGGAAATTGTAACTGATACATACGCTTTGGCTGCTTTTGCATTTTTATTATTTTTTTCATAAATTAACAACATATTAACTGTGTTAACATTGGTATGGGCCATGTTTTGCCCAAATTTTACAAACATATTCTTAAAATGTCACACGCAAACGAAAATTTTACTTTTGACAGTTAATAAATAAACAATTACAATTTTTCCATGGCTAACAAGAGTTAAAAGTTAGAACTTAAGTGATTAGCAATCCCGTTTTCCATGCGAGAGTTCAGAGATCGAATCTCGGACGGAGTTCGACATTTTTCGATTTATTATTTTATAGAAAGATAGAAAGTGATGAACAAGAATTTTTCAGTTATTTTAATTTAAATTTCTTAATTTAAAGTAATTTCTGGTAAAATCGGAAGCGCTATTAAAAAAATTCCCACCAATAAACAATTCTCTCATAGTAGGCAAAAAAGTTACCAAGAACCTACATCCGAAAACCAAGAATAAAAGAGTTAGGCAATTAAACAAAAATTCACTTTAACACTTCAAACACTTCAAAGTTAGATAATAACATTTGGAATAAGAACAATTTTGCTTAAAATTTAATTCTTAATCGAATGGCATATATTTCAAAGTTTCCTTGATCGAGAAATATTTTCAAACTACAGCGCCATCTCTGGTGATAATGTTATAATAGTAAATTGTACTTATTGAAGAGGGCATTAACATATAAATCTATTACCGTTTACAGAATAAAAATATATTTTTTTAGTTTCCGAGATATCGGCTGTTTGAATGTTAACTGAAACACCCTGTGTGCATACAGTGTGAAACTGCCAAATGGAATAATAATAATAATAAATAATCCAACACATAATAGGACGCTGCCCTACTTTGGCCACAGGAATGTATTTAGGAAGACATAACGAGGTGGCGCAGATTATACATAGAGAATTAGCCCTGAAATTCGGACTCCTTACCAATCCACCGCCCTTCTATAAATACACACCCCTATCTGTTTTAGAAGACGAAGGAACAGTGCTGTACTGGGATTGACAAATCCAGTCCGATAGAGCTTTAGATCAGAACCGCCCTGACATCCTGGTGATCAAACAGAACGATAAGAAGGCCACCATTATTGATATAGGATGCCCCTAACCAGCAATCTGCAGAAAACGGAGACGGAAAAGATAAATAAATATCAGAACTTAGCTATCGAACTCAAACACGTATGGAGATTAGAGGAAATTCGAACTATCCCGGTCATAATATCAACTACAGGCCTAGTGACGAAGATGTTCTTGAAATATCTGGAGCAACTTAACTTACCTAGAGGACTCTTAAAGATTATCCAGAGGACGGTAATTCTCCAAACATGCCAAATTACTAGGAAATTTCTAAATGACGAAGAATTGATCTTCGAAACATCCAGCGGACTAATGGGACATGATGAACTTCATCCCCATTAACCGAGCCGATCCCCAACAGCAATGGGCCCGGGCCCCCACAGAACCGAACCCCAACGGCATATATGGACCATATGTTGAGTTGGGAGTCATAAATCCCCTACTGCATGCGTCGATAGCTCTCCCAAATAATATTGCGTAATGGAAGAATAAAATTTATTCTATGAAGGATACTCCTTACAACAACTGGCCAGAAATCATCTACATCAATCTTAGGTCTCAAATGAAATTACAGCCTCAGTTAATCTGTAAGTTTATAACCATATATTATATATTAATTATTTTCCCAACAAGGGAATCCAAAAAAAAGCTAACTGCTCGTATTTATTTTTATATCAACAGAATACTTTTTATTTCGATAGACTTAATGCTAAATGGCTTAATGTTACCTGTCAACATTGACAGCTACCAATCTAATTATTTTTGCACTAACTTATATTGGAATAAACTTACATGGCAGACTGATGCTGCCGGTCATTTTACATATATTTGTTGATAATTAATTGAATTAATAATACAATAATTACAAAATAGTTGGGGTTTTCCCAACAGTGGTCCTGCTCCATCTTGCTGAAACCATATTACATCCGCTGGAACTTATGGGTTTGATTAGGCAGGAGATAAGTTTGTCAAAGTTGGCACGACATTATTTTGAAGCAGAACTAAATAATTATCTCAATTCAAATGACCATCAATGAAAAAGGGACCAATGACATTTCCAATTATCCCCGCTCAAACGCCAACCTTTTTAGGATTTTATGTAATTCTCTCATCCAGTGAACATGGCCATGAAGAGTAAAAGTGGACTTATCCGAAAACAAAACATTTTCCAGTAGGAGAACATTGTTATCTAACCTTTGCATCATTTCTTCACAAAAATGCGCTCGTCTTTTAAAATATTCTTCACTAAACTCCTGAGTTAGAGTCGATTTAAAGAGATGCATTTTATTTTCTTTTAATATGCGAATAATTGAGGAATGGGAAATGAAATTCTTGGAATAGGCGAGCAACCTTCTTCGTGGTCGTATTCGATCTCCGTAACCAACCATCTGTAAAATTATTCTTTTATCTATTTTGTTTAAATAATCATGTATAGAAATTGCCGTTAACAAGACTCGAACACTACGTAAAACACTGACAACTATTTATTGACAACTATGACAACTATTTATTGCTGTCAATCGCTACGGCGTTTTTATATCTTCTCTTTATTTGATAATGTTGAAAAATAACACTGGTCTTGTTTTTGCTAACTTGCAAGAACAAAACACTGCAAGATTTTATGTTCTTCGTTTGTTGTACGAATTTCATCAGGCAGACCGTTAATTTTTGCAATAAATATAAATACCATAGCATTTTTTAATCGAAAATGAAAATACCTTTCAAATGAGGTATCACAAGCTCCTACTTCTAATTTAAAAATTTAGGGGTTGCAACTGCCATTCGAACGCGTTTGAATTTAGGGGTGAAATTTGTATGTTGCAGGATGTCATTTCAGAATCCAAAATCGACGTATCTCGGGATTTTTTATAAATATATACAATAATTTATTCCATTTGTCTGTTCCACACTGTATAATTGTATATATTTGCAATAACACTCTTAAATACTGGTGATGTAAAAAATGAAACTAATTAAAGTTTGTCGGAGTTAATTGTATTGCAGATTATGGCAGATTTTTGTAGAATTATCTTCGGCTCATCTCGGTTTTAGCTTAAAATTTAAAAAACACTCCTTAATAACGTGGCAGAATGAAACTTTACCATTGAAGGAAAATATAACAAAGTATTTTGCTCTGCTCAAAACTGAGATAAAGATCAAATAATGGGCTTTGAGAGAAGTTTAATATAACAAAGCATAGAGCCCGGACTTGAATATTTAGTTAAAACTGAAATTTCTGTAATTGAGTTTCTATATTACTTGATATTTTATAATAATAATAATAATAATAATAATATTGTCTTTATTAAGTAATTAGCATCAATTACATAAGCCTACAATGGTAGCATACATATTTGACATGAATGAGCTAATTAACTTAAGAGGCGAAGTTCAGTTTTTCGCAGCTTGCGGCTACGAAATCCTGCTCTTCCACTTAACCTCAAACCAGATTACATACACAAAGTGACGTAATCTGGACTAAACTAATCTAAATCCTAAATCTAAAATAAAATGAATACAAAACACCTCAATTACAGACAGCAATGGAAAATTTGTAAAATACAAATGCACCAGGAACAAAATTGAACAAAAACACACTTAGCAAACTCAGATGGTAATATCAAAGAAGTTCATTAATAGAAACTAAAATTAAAACTACAATTTCGAATCGAATGTTTTCTTTGCAGAAATCAAATGAAAGATATAATTAACAATTAAAGTTAACACTCGGTTTAATCCAAATTTGCTAAAGATCTAATTGCATATTAAATTTTTGGTAGTTCGCGTTTTACATTTTTCTCATTTCCTAATTAAATGGAAAATTGCTTTTACAAATATAAAATTTAAAGCGGTTTGTTCTTTTGTCAACTTTGTCTCCGAGCATTTCGCAGACTTTGATTTTGTGTACAGAAAGGGAAAGTTAAATTAATTATTTAATTTGCATAATTTCTATTCCTTACCTAAACCACTCAGCTTTTTTCAAATAAATTTAACAAAACTCTAATTACAGTAAAACGGATTTTTAAACATATAATTTTTCTTTTCAAGCAGCTACTGCCTCTTTGTTCCCTGAATAACCGGGACTGGAATTTATTGAATAAAATTTTGTTCTTACACTTAACTTCACCCATAATATCTCAACCGCCAGAATTCACATTCAACTGCTACATTTTTGTAAATAATTCTTCTTTTATCTTATGTTAAATTATTTGTTAGTCTCTTATGGAAAGCCGTTTTATATGGACTTATTTGCAGAATTGTAAAAGATAATCACAAATAAGGCATACATTCGGTTCTAGTATATATGTTAATTCTGTAAACTACAATATGCCTCATATTTTATTTATATTTGATGGAGCTGAAATCTCTTATATATCCAATATTTCGTATCGAGGGACTGTTTTGTCAAGTGACAACAAATAATTTACGTAATGTGTTACGTACTCAGATCTGCGTTTTTGTGTATAAAGCAGAGTTCAAATTAAATTAGTCAGTTTTGAGATATCAAAGTGAATAACTTAAACCAGGTTAATCTAGTGAAAAATAATGCTGATTTGAAGAAAATTCTAGAAGTTGATCGATTCGGTTATATAAAAAATTCGTATCATCAAAATTTCAGCTCCATTTCAAACACCCTTATTATTATACCTTACTTACAGATCCCTTTCAGCAAATTTCTTTAGGTTTCAGAAATATGACTTTTTTCCGAGGAATAAATAACACGTAAATGAGATTTCCACCAAACAGTTCCTTATTTTCCAGCGATTTTATTAGTATTTTTAAAATAATAGTTTAACGACTTAGTTCTACTTCATCTTCAAGGTACAAATATTTAATTACGCTAAAGGTAAAAGCTTAATATTAAACGTCACATGTAGTGTACGTTTTATGGGAGAAACTTTTCGATTTTTTCTGAAAATAACTGTTCTTGACTAGGAATCCAACCCCCAACGTCAAGCCTATAGACCAGAATTAATGTCAACTTAACGGACACTTAAATATGTGCATCGTGCACGAGTTTATTTTAGTTTAGTTTTAGAATTTATTCAATCGCCTACATAACTTTTTAAAATGAGGAATTCAAGGATGAATCATATTGCTGATATCTAAATATACAATACAATTCAAAACAATACGTTTATTTAAAAAAATAAGCAGTACAACTACAAATTATCTCAAAGGGAAGTGTATCAACAATGTTATTTTTCAACACTTCCTGAGTATGTTAATAAAAAAGATATAACATATACATATACAATTAAGTACACACAAATAATATAATTAACGAATGAATACGAATAAAAATTAATTCTAATTTAGAATACATACACATCAAAATTTTCTAATCTTGAGAGGATTATGTCTTCCCAGTTTCGTTTAACCGTTGCCACTGACATATTATCATATTGAATTCGAGGATTATTAATAATATAAGCTGCTATGAAGGAAAAGGACGATCGAAAAAGTTTTATCGGAGAGAATACAAACTTTATTTTCAACATGTCTCAAATCTCTGTTATGAATATCAGTTCGTCTTTGTAATAAATAACTAAATTTGCCTGCTCTGAAAATATTTAAAATGAATCCTACTACGTGTATGAATGTCCTTTCACACATATTTAATAGTTTGAAATCGCGTGAATATGGAGTAATATGACAATATTGGGGCACTGTTGTAAAATATGTTGCACATCAGTTTTCAATTTTTTTTAAACGGTATTTGTCTTCTTGAGTAAGACAAGGACCGTATGCAATATCTGCGTAATTTAAGTGCTATAGAACCATAATTTCTGAAAGCAGTATTTTAGTCTTTGTATCCAAATGCCTTTTAAAGGTATAACTGTTTTAAATAATAGAAAACATTTTTACAGATAATACTAACGTGACCAGAAACCCTTAGTAATGGATCAAAGTTAATACCAAGATTTTTTACGCTATTAGTTGATGTAATGATCCCATTATTGATTTGGCTATTCAGCTATAAAATTGTTGAGAATTTCTAAAAATAATATTTTTGACTTTTCCTAGCATTAAGTACAAGAATAATTTGGAGTGTCCATTGGTACATAAGACTTAAGTCATTATTGATGTAAAATTCTGCCGTTTGAAATTCAGAAGTAGAAAAACTATATATTAGCTGAATATCGTCAGCGTACATGTATAGGTTTGAATATAGTGAAAGTCTCGAGATATCTGCAATAGATATATTAAGAAGAAGTAATCCAAGAATAGATCCTTGCCGAACACCGGATAATACTGACCTATTTTGTGATGTAAGTATCAAGTTTCCTGTATTAATACTAGTATACTGTTTTTTATAATTCAAATAATTTTGAAACCAGAAAAAAGTATTTCCAGATAGGCCATAATAACGTAATTTTACAATAAAGCAATTAATATTGAAGGAGTTAAAAGCTTCAGTCATATCCAGTAATGTCAAAAGGTGACTTTCGTGTTGCAAATGGCTCGCAAAATTTCATCAGCTATATTACTTAGTAGTGTAAAAGTACTCAAGTCTTTTCGAAATCCGGAATGACTAGAAGAAATTATTGAATTTTGAAAGACATACTCAGAAAGTTGTTCATTACCGACTGTCTATTTTACAAGGGCCACACCAAATATCTCGCTTAATATCTATTGTAAAAGAATAAAGTTTTAGAAACAGTTATCCCATTTTTTGTGAGCTATATTTCAGTGAAAAGAAATTTGAAATCCACTGCCTACTTTATGAGGTATATTACAAAAACCTGAAAAATAAGAAAATCACAAACGGTTATAGCTCCCTTGAGGAGAAACGGAAAAAGTTAAAGGGATGAAAGTTGACGGCAAAGAGTGTATCAAAAAATTCGAAAAACGCAGTTGGTTTTGACATACGCTCTTGTGCAAAATTGAAAAGAACAAAACTCAAAGTAGGCCATGACAGAATTAATTCCGTTTATTTTTTCTCTTTCCAACGATATAAAACATGTCACAAAAATTTTAACCGATAGTGCCAATATTTAATATTTTACGAAAACCACAATTGATCCATTGAATCGTAAAAATTAGTCATGCCATAATAGTAACAATTCACTTTATAATAATTATAATTCAGTAATTATTTATTATAATTAAATAAAAACAAACAAATATCTCATAAATAAAAATAAAACTACAAATGAACATCCAAAAAAACGAAAAACTATGTATAATAGTACTACCTACTACCATTCTGAAAAGAAAATGTGTTCATTTTTCTAACTACAAATGCTTAAATTGTGCATCATGCATTCTAATACACAAAAGTGCTCTACGAGACACCTCACGCATTACATTTTGGAGCATTTCAAGAATAATGGTCTCACATGCGTTTCTAATTCTGGTTTTGATGTCTTCAATATTTTCAGGAGCAGTTTGAAATACCTTGTCTTTAATGTAACCCCAGATGAAAAAATAATAATATCTGGTGATCGAGCTGGCCATAGAATGGGTCCATAGGTGCTATCTGGCATAACTAGATTTAAATAATTTGTACATATTACAGCAGTGTGAGGTGGAGCCCCATCTTGGAAATAAGATTAATTTAATCTTTCTGCCACTGTTAATTCATAAATAAAATCTTGAAATTCGTTTTACAGGAAATTAAGTTCTCTACGAGCGGTTAATTTGCCATTATAAAAATAAAGTGCAATTACTTTAGTGCCTAAAAGACCTACCCAAACATTCGTAGAAATTCTTTCTTGAAAGCAGTCTCTCTGCACCAATGTGTAGTTTCTCGTGTCCACTTGTAATGCATATTTCTATTGAAAAATTCATTATTATAAAGAGTCGATTCGTCCGACCAAAAAATTTTTCTACATATCAGCGGGTCATTCCTTTATTTATTTAACAAACACCTACAAAATCTTACTCTCCTAGGCTTATCTCTCTCATTTAAATGCACTGCACTGCACTGTATTTTTTATTCGACAGTTTCTCTGAATTGGTCTCAAAGAAGTTTCTTCATTTTGGTTAACATAATTCAATACTCTATTCGCTTTTCTTACATTATCCACAACATGCCCTCGCCTTACTACATTTTTGAAAATGAACCGTGCGTTTTTAGATTTTTAACTAACAACTTAAACATAGTCCGATTTGGCTGCGGAGCATCTGGAAATCTATCTCGATAAACCGTGACTGCCATCTCAGCGTCAAAATTGCACTGACAATAAATGCTAATCATATCGAATTTGTTATTATTGGTGTACACTATAATTACTGATATAAAACTTGTCTTAGAACTCGACAACGCAACATACAACAGTGACGATCTGTCAAATTTGTTGATAACTGTATATATTGTTTTTCAGTAATCATGGCATAGCTGATTTTTACGATTCAATTATACGAATTGTGGTTTCTGTAAAATATTAAATATTGGCACTATCAGTTAAAATTTTTGTTACGTGTTTTGTATCGTTGGAAAGAGGAAAAATAAACGGAATTAATGGTGTCATGGCCGACTTTGAGATTTGTTCTTTTTATTTTTGCACAGTAGGCTATGGATTTCAAATTTCTTTTTACTGAAATTTAGCTCACAAAAACTGGTATAACTGTTTCTAAAACTTTATTCTTCTACAATACATATTAAGCGAGATATTTGGTGTGGTCCTCGTTAAATAGACAGACGGTATAGCATTCGAAATAATCAACACCAATAACCCGAAACATATTTATAAATCATGTTTAAGATTCTATCTTGATATTCACTTCTTATAAAGTTTTACCCATTGCTTTGATCGAATTTATTACCCAAATGTAATGTCTTCGATTATTTTTTTTTCATGTGTGGGTTTTTTAATGTTTAATTTTTTTCTATAAGGAAATTTTCTATATAAGATTCTAAAGTATTTATTTCGTAAGTTAGAACATTTTGCAGCAACTTCTTTGTATATAGATGCCGCCGAAATTTTGCAACGATAACTGCTTCATTTCGAGGGTTTGTTTTCAAAATATTTCGAAAACTTTCCTAAGTGGATGACTTTCGCAGATGTTTGAATCTGTGTTAAAATTTCAACGTTGCTTTGACTTGGAGCAATGAAGTGTTTTAAAATGTCTAATAGGGAATTAATGTTTCGAAAGACGGTTTTTACTTTATGCGCTTTAGCTAAAGTTTCACGCTTTTCGTTAAAACTTTTAAAAGTTATGTCAGAATAAAATAGAGTAAAAGATGTGGTCAACTTTGGATATCGAATAGTTTCTTATAATTTAATTAAAATATAATACTGGTCTAGCATTATATAAGTTACTTTTCATTTATAAGTTTTCGAAAGTTGTCATCTAACTTTAAATTAAAATTAGTAGAACAACATTAAAACAAAACTTTTTGCTGGTATTCAGGAATACATAAAAAATGAATTTAAAGAACATAACCCGATAAATCTCAACTTTTGTAATTTTCAACAGTTTTAGAACTCTCTAGAAAACTTCATACAATTGGTTGTCATAGTAAATCTTCAAAACATTTACCTATTATCAAACTGGATGTATCACTTTTAATTTATTTCCTTCGCTTATCATTATGAATTCATAATTATGACTTAAAAGTTTGATCGCATAAGTTTATAGTAGCTTATTAAACATTATCCCAGTCAGCATGCTCGGTAATCAATAATAAATATTAACTACAGCATTACTGACTCCGTAATTTATATTTTCAACAATTAACATACCTAATGTATGTACAAGATAAGACTAGACGTGTCAAGCAGAAAATTTTATTATTTACGGTCAGCTTGCTACGATATAATCAATAAATATGTAAACGCATAAACAGCCTACTTTATGCTAAACATTTTTTAATTTGCTTTACCCATTCACCGATGTATAAGATAAATTGTTTCACTTGCCTTACTTTTATATTTATCCAGAATAAAATTACGGAAAAACCAAAAAATAATATTATTACTTTTATAACGACGTATACATAGCATAATTATTAAAGATTACTATATATATGTTTTTTCGGGTAATAAAATATGCATAAAAGTCAGTTTTAAGTACAGGCAAAAGCTAAATTAAATTAAATTAAAACTAGATTGCAACGTCTCAAGAAGAATATCGCAAACGCCGTAATACTTATCTAGTTGGTAATTTAGTTAATGAAATTTAAAAAACCTTCCTACAAATGTGCTTTGATAGCATATCGTTTTATATTCTTACGTTTACGGTGTATTCCGTATTGTCCAAATAATTTAAGGTTTCTAATATCTTTAACTAAGAAATATACACAACTGGTTACAAAAATTATTTATAAAACTACACAAAATATCTTTAATTCATCGCCGTGAAGTAAAAATCGATTTTGTCAAGAATTCTGTATAAACCTGCAAATACTACAAATTGAAAAAGTTAATCTGACTAGCAGAAATGAATTGATTCTATCCTGCAAACTGTAATGCGCTTTTTAAAAGCAATTTTCCATTTTTAATAAAACTGTGTTTGTGACAACATACTTTTATCGATTTCATTAATGTCAGAAGTTTATGTATAAAAATAAATAACTCTCCAACATAACATAACAGCAGAAACAATCGGCGAATGAATAAGAGTTTCAGTTGTTTTTGTTTGGAACTTTGTTTTAAGCACATTTTAACTAATGCTGTGTCATTTCTGTTTATTAAAGATGTAGTATATTTTACCGCTTTTAACATATTTGTTTTTGTCTCGCGATTCCAGATTTCAGATACGCAGTCTGGACAGACTTCCATCATTATTTATACGGCAAATCTAATATAAAAGATGAAAAATATATTTTTTTAAGTTTATGAGCTTGTCATGAGCATCCTTAACTGACAAGGCAATTGTATAAGTTTGGTAAATCGGAATGAAAATTTCACAATGGGTTTTGCCTGTAATGGTAATATGATAAGCTCGGGAAAGAAATGACCATTGATCCGACAATTTTAACTCGCGATTTGTCATTTTGGCAGTGAAAAGAATCACTTGAAAGCGCAAGATGTTCCGCGAAAAATATAAAATATTAGTTTAATATCATCGTTATACGATGAATTAAAAAAGAAGAAGATAATACAAATGAACATAAAATAATATCCATCAGGATTTGCAAGTGTAATCCAATGCAGGTGGGGGTATTTGTTCACTGAGTAGTTGTTTCTTGCATATTCTGTTTAGTAAATTGTGCTTAGCTCACTAGGGCTAGTCTCTATACGTTACAGAGACATCTATATGATGCCTAGCGTATGATAGCATTGACCCTCTAAAACGCTTCACTTACCTCTCAGCACTACTTTATTTATTTTTATTTATATACATGCAAGAATGCGAAAAAATAAGTTTCCATTGGATACCAGGTTATGAGTGAAATAATCCTATACATATATAGACTTTTTTTTTTATTATTAACTTTTATTGCTGATTTACAATCTACTCTTATTATAATACAGAGTAATAAGCAAATATTATGTATGCGCTGCTGATCTTGAAATGGGTACCATCCAATGATGGTTCGCCAAGCTTTACCTAACTAGGTCTTCTGGCCATTGTCTTTTTAATCGTCTATTCACTAAAGGCTGGTTGGCTAATTCACGTATGTATTTGACTTATCTCACTCACCGACCTGTTAGTCAATGAAAACTCATTTTTTAAAATTCTTGTCACCAATCATATGTTATTATCAGAGTAGTAAAACGATTAAACGATTGGCTTTTGGCAGTATTTACATGCAGTTTTATCGCTGAAAAACGCCATGGTCCCATTGACATATGTCATATTTTATTTTATGAAATTATCCAAGCAGGCAAATCAATTACTAAATACATATGTGTAGGCACAAATGACTTAAAACAACATATAGGTAGAGATGCATTAAACACACTCGCGGTAACAGATAAGATAAAATGTACTTACATAAGGTAATTCATTACAAAGTAACAAAACGTGAATAATTCGAGAAATTAGAACTATAGAAACACATTACAATTCGTAGAAATTAACCTTCTAGTTCTCTTTGCTTAATCAAACAAACTTAGCTTGATTTTAAACTTCTTATGATTCTAGCGGCGTTAGATGGCCCTGATTGAACTATATTTTCCGCTTCGATTTCTGATAACAGGACCATAGTTACATAATTTAGCGGATTTAAGCCACTCTATATATTACAATAGCTATGGGTCCAAAGATGCTACTTTGTTTCTTCGTTATCACAGCAACCATCATGTCCAAATTTCGTTAATATAATTAAATAAGGTTATTTTTGTTTACTATTATAAAAAAACTTAATGTTAAAGATCCATTTTATGTATATGATTAATTTATTTGTGAAATATCTCCCCAAATACCACTCGTGCTTTTTAATTTTATCTATAAATTTTTTATCGAGCTACGTTGCCAAGAGTAATATAATTCTCGTAAATGGACAGTTTATTATCAACGACTAAATTTCTCGTGTGGAACGCTCTGGATATAATCAGATAATAAACTGTCAATTTATATTGTTCATATTTCTAGGTAACTACGCTCTCGAAAATAATTTACCTATGCTTAATTAAAAAGAGCATAATAAAAGCATGTCGCTCAATTGGTCAGCCGCTGACTACACGTGAACCAAATCTAATTTCGTATCCTCCGATTATCCACTGCTATATTTAATTCAAGAGAATATTGTTAGCAAACATGGTTTAAACTTATTAAATAAATCCGTATTATTCACTTTTAAGGTTATTGAAGTAAATTATAATAATAATAATAATAACAATCTTTATTTAGCACAAGCAGTTATTACACAGGTGTAACATACATGTGTGGTACAGTACATTTACCTACATTTGACAATATTTATTACAAAAATTTCCTTTATATCATTTAAAACATAAGACATATCTACAAGCCTAATGAGTAAAATAGAGCCAAGTTATTTATACATAAATTTATATAAATATTTTTTAAACAGATAGACATTTTTAGCTTGCTTTATAGATTCTGGTAATTTGTTGAATTCAGCCGTTCCCTTGTCATATATGGAGAATTTTGTTTTCATTAAATTTGAGAAGTTAATATTTATATGATTTCTTTGCCTTGTGTTGTAATTATGAATATCTCTACGGTGTTGTATATTTGTTGACAAATATGTTGGTAGCAAGTTATTGTGAAGTTTGTATAGGAATATTAATGTCCTGTACTTTATATTGTCTTTTACTGAAAACCAGTTAAGTGTACATTGCATTGTATTTATATTAGCATATCTATTACATTTTAAAATAAAACGCATACATCTATTTTGAAGTAGTTGCAGTTTAGATATATTGGTGTCATTGCACATACTTGAACAATACTCGAAGTGTGGTTTCATTATTGTGTTATAAATAGTTTTCCTTGTATTTGAAGTTAAATGTTTACTAACACGATAGGCAAAACCCAGTTTTTTTTATATCTTTTTACATACGTAGTTTATATGTTCGTTAAATGTTAGTTTGTTATCTATGATTATTCCTAAATATCTCATATTTGTTACCTTTTCAAGATGCTCACCGTTGTACTTTACACACATATTATCAATGTTTTGATTTAAATATTTGTTGGAACCTATTATCATATATTTGGATTTTTTGGCGTTTACCATTAATCCGTTCGTTGTAAACCATTCATTAATTAATTCCAGTGTCATGTTAATTTTTTGGATAACTTGCTTCACATTAGTTCCAGATAAATATATTATAGTATCGTCTGCAAAGAGATGTATTTTGCACTCCTCCGAATTGATTAGAAGTATATCATTAATAAATAGCGTGAAAAGCATAGGCCCTAGTACACTACCTTGCGGAACTCCATTATTATTAGAAAGTTTTTCAGATTTTACTTTATTTATTTTGGTTTGCTGACTTCGTCCATATAGGTACGACTTAAACCACTGGTATGCCGTGCCAATAATCCCGAAATATTGGCAGAGTTTTTTTAATAAAAGCTCTCTGTTGACAACTTCGAATGCTCTTTTTAAATCGAGGAAGACGGTTACCACAACTTCCCCCTTATCTACCGAATATTTGAAATCATTGATTATTTTTTGCAAAGCCATTTCACACGAATGATTTTCTCTAAATCCTGATTGGCTTTCATGTAATAATTTGTTAATGCTTATAAATTCAGTGAGTTGGTCATGAACTACTATTTCTAAAATTTCTTCCAGTGAAGGCAACGTATTTATGGGTCTAT
The DNA here is from genome assembly GCA_963675555.1 of Leptura quadrifasciata. Classification (NCBI taxonomy): domain Eukaryota; kingdom Metazoa; phylum Arthropoda; class Insecta; order Coleoptera; family Cerambycidae; genus Leptura; species Leptura quadrifasciata. The sequence goes on from OY776682.1 coordinate 37,036,874, forward strand.
GTTCTTCCGCTAATTTTGTACCTGGAACTTTTGCTACAGGAGTTATTAATGATGTTTTCAAAATTTCTGGAAAGGTTCCGCTAGTTAGTGATGTATTAATAATATGTAATAATGGATAACCAATGACATCAAAAGTATTTTTTATTAATTTAAAGTCAATAGGAATTTTGAGTTTTATTTATGTGGTCGAAATTTGATTTAAATGAATAATGGTTTTTTAAATATTTAAGCCCATTATCGTGCAAAGTTCCACGGTAATGGTTCAGGATTACTGAAAATAGTCCACGATTGTGCTGTTGTTCTTTGTAACAATGTGTTTTGCCATTATTAATTGACTTAAAAAATAAATACAATATTTATGCACTTTTTGCATTGAAATGTGTCAAATTAACTCAACTGTAAATAAGAGATACACAAAAAAATTAAATTTTACATATTTTTGGAAAAAAATAAAAACAAAACTTCATATTCAGATTCTTAATATAATGACAAATAACTTCCCTGTGGTACTCTTCCATATTTTGATATATAAGGACATTTCAGGCCATTTTAAAATTTCTAATGATATTTTGAACGTATCCTAGTTGTGACATGACACATATTTTTGTTAATTTTGTTTTTATTAATTATGCTGAAACCCGTTTTAAAAACAATTGAATAAAGAAGTTTTCCATATAGTGAAGACTTTTAACGGAGGTATATAGAAAGAAAAATGATTCCATAGAAACATAGATTATACAGGCCGACAAAGAAACATTTTGTGAAAACATTTTAAACAAATGCAGCTCAATCTTATGTATTTTTGGGTGCTGAAACCATACCTATCATCAGTTTCTTTATATCACTTACTATTCTCTCACAATATGGCCTCAATTGTATTTAAAAATGAGGCAAATACACTGAGGGAAATATGAGGCTTGAAATAAGTAAGAAGCCTTAGTTTTTTCAATTTAGTAAATATTTGTTTTCCTTTATTATATTTAATACAGACAAATAATTATTTAAAAATATTTTGTTCCGACAAGAATATACCAAATATTCAATTAGTTGACAAAACTAAATGATTTATTTCCGCGGTATTTGTTCTTCCTAAGTAAATTACTGTACGAAAATGATAGATTTAGTTGAGAGAAAGATATTTGCTTCTCCCAAATCTATTGCAATATTACATTTATTTCTTAGAAATAAATATATCAGCAAAGAGTTAATCATAATACGTAAAGTAAATATTTAGTTCTGTATAGTAAATATTTACTACTCATTAATAAATTTACTTATGAAAACTAAATGTTCAAATGTCACCCTCTGCCGTCGAAAAATTATACTGTGTCTTTATCGTTTTCGTTATAGACGCCATTAAGTGATCTCAGTTTTCTTAGCGATTCGTGGTGTTTTTAGTCAGTTTACGGTGTTTATGTTTGTGAATGGATAATAGTGATTGAATTGAGTGAATTTAATGTAATCTTGAGGCCTTGGATGCATCCAGCAAATCTTTAAATGTATGAATTATTCTAACTCGACTATTTGTGAAGTAGCCATTGTATTCATTCTACTATTAGTAAAAGTAAAGTTATCATGCACGTGCATTATTAAATTTTCTATATTATATGTGCATCATATCATATCTGATTGTCCTAGAATGCGAATATGCATAATTTTATTTATGATAATAAGTACGTTTACGAAAAAATTCTATCGCAGTTTTGGGACACAATGGAGTATACTTAAAAAGTTAAAAGTTAATAAGTACTATGTGTCCGTGTACATTTTAGATAACCTCAGTCTACTTATGTGATTATAAATTTTCTTGTTCTGTAATTTTTTAAATGCAGATATTTTACAATAAAACATTGTAAGTATATTGTTTTATTTGTTTGTTTAATGCTTTATTTTAGTATTATTAAATCCAAAAATTTACTCTGTACTTATTGTATATTAATTGCATTTTCTAACGTCATGCTATATTTAATTGATTTAAATAAACGGTGAAAGTCATCCTGATAGAGTATAGTGCATTAAAATACAGGTATTAACATTTATTAACATTAGAAGCATATAGAGAGGGTGAAAAATAAAGAATATGTAAAAAAATGTATAAACCTTTTTTAAGATCAAACACGTTATGATACTCAAATCAATAGATTCGTATTTTCTTCCAATTGATTTAAATATTTGTAAAAAAAAGTGGTTTAAATATTCCAAGATGAACTTTTATACACATCAGGTATGTAGAAATGTAAATCCTTATTTTTAAGGTATAGGCTATATAAAAAAATAAAAATTTTATTTAATTTAATTTAACACACCATATACTAAACCATATTAGCTACGATAAGCTCTTCAATACATATATTTTAAGTGTTCATTTTTTTGCATTTCGTTTCTCTATATTCTCCTTGAAACTTCTTATGTAGCTTTTTCTCAGATGTGATGCATTTTGCTGTTTTCGGTGAAGTCAAGTTGACATTTCACCGTTCCTGTTAACGTTTCTCCATCACTTTGATGTTCTGGTGAAACTGCTCCCCCTAATCTTCACTCACATCAGTTATCAGTGAAAAAATCAAGATGGATGTGTAAGAAGTGGACTTCAGAGGCTCATCAACCATCCCAGAAGTTTGAATTTGTCTGTGATATTAGCTACGATAAGCACATAGTTTGAGTCTTTAAGAATGCCCAAAAACTTAGTCACACCTTGCTTTAATGATATCCAAACCTCCTTCTCCTTTGTAGTCATTTTTGTTTCAAAGTTGACATCGAACACCATTTTACGAATGTGAGGCCCAACGAAAACCCCTTTTTCAGTTTAACTTCTAATAAATGAGGAAAATGTTCACAAAAATACTTAAAACATTCATCACATTTAATCTCCACATACCATCCAATTGTGAGCAGAATAGTTCATTTTCTTCAAATGTGAAAGAATGGTGAGTAATGCGACTTTTCTATTATTATTTTCTAACTCAGCACACTCAAAAAGTAAGAATCAGGCAAGATCGTTAAATTTTTTTTTCCGCAGGCCTGTGTTATTATTGTATTTATATATATGTGTATTTATCTTGAGACAAAATTACTTCTCATAAAAAAAACAAATGAGAACGCATATGGTAGATTTCGACGAAATTAATATAACACCACGTAAAAGTAGACCATGCCGTATATAAGCAAAATGTGGTTCAAATAAGTATTCGCAGTCGGCCACGCCGGACTGTAACTCAATTTAATTACTTCCTCTTAAAGGAAATCAATTCTATCCAAACGTATATTTAAGCGGAAAATAATATTTCTTTTATAAATCGAATCTGTATAATTAATTATTGAAATATTAGAACATACAAATCCTTTTTCCAATTTTCTCGGTGTGCTTTCGCTACCAATGTGGATTTTAATTAAAAATCGTACTTGCTCTGCTTCCTCGAAGTTTTTTTACTGGTCGGTTGGACCATTTGATATATTTTATATTTATATTTTTTTATTTAACATATTAGCTATTCATTTTAATCAGATTATATTTTGAAAAATAAAGCCTTTGCCAGTAGCCTTATAAAAGTCCGATAGAAATCTAATTGATAATAAAACGTATTGGAGCATGAATGTCTTCGAGCCAGATTGAGTTTAACATTGCGTACGTTAAACCCAAAATGGAACATAGAGACTAATCGTATTACTAAAAATGTTATTCACCATAATAATGTAATTTAGGTTATCTGAATATTTTTAATAAGCTTACCATATGATAATGAGACTGTTATGGCGATGTAATAGCCGCAGCTACTTTTTCTTGTGTCGTAAATTTAAGAGAAACTATATAAGACCTAATTTAATTTAAATACGTAGTATATAATTTAAAGCGACGTCAAACTTGTTACACGTAAAATTAAAACAGTTTACTTTTTTTTATTACATATTCCAACATTGTAAATACCTAAATATCGTTATTGATACTACTGGTAAAATGGCACTTGCTAAAAATTTTGTATGCTTTATTTTATTCACAAAAAATATCCTATTGATTATTTTAGACGCATGCAAGAAATTTAACTATGATTTTATTTTCGAACATACAGGGCGAGCCAAGACGAAATTACAGGCCCAAGTGAATTTTATTAAAATGGAATGCTATGCATATCAGTACATTTTTTGAAGCCTCTTTCTAGGCTCTATTCATTCCTATATTAGCATTGAATATCTCCCAACCACTTGGATGTAATGATTTTTTTTGTTGAAATAATGTAATCTGCAGATGGATATTAAAAAATCATCACAGCCACAATTGGGGGTTTTAAGAAAAACTTATGTGAATACCAGTTACGAGACATCTAATTAATGTTTCTGAATTATTTCCTAAAAATTTACAGGGTGGAAAAAATTATTTTTCAATTAAGAACATTTTAAATTGAATTTTCTCTATTTTTTCAAATGGAACATCCTGTATATTTTTCGACGATGTGATGTAGAAATGAAAAACGAACATTTTTTTGTAAGTACTTTTCTATGGCTAACTGCAACCAATTTCGTTTTACATCCAAGTGGTTGGGAGATATTCAATGCTAATATAAGAATGAATAGAGCCTAGAAAGAGTCTTCAAAAAATGTGCTGATATACATAGCATTCCATTTTTAAAAAAAGCACTTTGTCCTGTAATTTCGTCTTGGCTCGCCCTGTATGTTCGAAAATAATTTCCAGTTATAGACTTTTTTACGTAGTTTACTTGCAATTTTTTTAAAATTTCTAGCTATCGTAGAACTCGAGATATCAAGGTACAACGCACTATTACCCCACCCTGTATATAAAATACGAAAATATTCCCTCAAATATCAGCATTAATCTTATTTTTAAATCGAAGTATTTCTAAGGGAAGATTTGTTACACACAGCGACCGAATCACTATTCACTTTGTGTCCTGGCCTTTAGCATAATTAATTGGTTTTATATGCTTATCGGCAATCATACTATATAAAATATACATATTCGTGTCACAAATGTCAAAATCACGTCGGAATAGAAACTTTAAAAAAGACCTTCGGAAATAGAGGGTTATTTTAAGTTGATTCAGACATATATATGCTCAAGCGCTAGCTCAAGTTGGGCCACAGATTACTTGTCAGCATTTCATTCGTGTCAACCACACCTGGTGCTTTCCTCCTAGCTCAACCTTGTCAATTATAAAAGATCAATACATAAAACTTACAGCACATCGAATTTAAATATAAACTTTAAAATATTTAAATCCCCTAACCTGACACAAATGTTTCTTGCGTCTCATCATCAACGCATTTATTACATTACCGAATGTTTTGTTTTGCAGCATCTGTAGGACAGCGGCGTGTACATGATTGGTTAAATTTCAATCCGAGAATTTAGCTTTTATATATGGGCTAAGATAACTATATCTGAAAGTCTAATTTTGAATTGAAGAGTACTTTGATTGAAATAGTCTATGTTTGAAAATATTTTTAATAGCCTTCCAAGACATCTGAATGACTTAATTTACAATTAAAAATTACTTCGCGGGATGCTCAGAGAAAGATTAGATTAGCTATCATCTCCTGTTTTAAATAAATTAAGAAACCTTCTTTATCGACAATAAATACCTATTTGAACAATAAAAATACAAACAAATTTATCTGTGTGCTTAATCTTTGTTACTACATAAAAATAAATTGTTTTGCATTCAAGAGAAATGTTCATCACAAAATCTAAATAGTAATCAACATGTTTTGTGTATGACAAAGTTTTTGCATTTGGAGCATTTACAAAGAATGTGACATAACATCCATATTCCTTCTTGATTTTTAAACTTAATTTACCTATAGTGTATCAGGGGAGGATTAATACAAGCCGTCGGTCGTTCAGATGGTATAAAAAAGATATCTAAATTTTATGGCATGTCTCTTGTAATAACGAATGTAAAGGACAAACAATTAATAGTTGGCACCATGTCTGGATAGACTTAACCCATTTTCATCTCTGTCATTTCAGGAACACTCCCTAAAAACATAATACCTAATGGAAATCTAGATATATGGACCGCATGTCAAGCAGCCATTGTTATATATTGGTCGTTTACTTACGATATAACATAATTTTCTTCTATTGTGCTATAAGTTTGTAGACTTATTAACTACATACCTGTGGTCCTCATTTTAAAACGAAATAATCCCTGATATTTAAATGAATGGAATTATGAAGGGATACTAATCTGATACAAACATTAATATTGATGTCTATTTTATGCAGAAGGCTGATATATAAAAAGATAAACGGATTTATGACAAGTGCAACTAAACAGATTAGTCAAATTAATTTAAATAATAATTACGTCAGAACAGCTCTTATTGGTTCTAAACAGTAAGTGTTTTATTGTATTCATGCAAAAATTTGGATCAGGGCAAATATGTTGTCTCTATTTTGTTTGACTTAACTAGTGCTTTTGACACTATTAATAATGCATTTTTAGCAACTAAGTAGAAAATATTGGAATTCGAGGCAAATTTTTAGGCTGGACAATATCTTATAAGAGTAACCGAAAACTAACTGTTAAGTATCAAAATGTAGCTTCTGATTTAAATGACGTTAATTCGAGGGTTCCTCGGGGATCTGTTTTAGGTCCACTATTATTCTCTTTATATATAAATCATCTTCCTAAATATGTCAATAAAGGTAATATTATAATGTATGCATATGATACAGCGGTATCAATTTCTTTTCTGCCTCAACTCCTGAGAAACTCTATATAGAGATTGTCTGTGAGACCATGAGTGCAAGGTGTCAGCGTAATAGACTCATTTTCAATGAAAAAGAAACTAAATATGTTAATTTTAATATTAGAAGGCCTCTTTGACCAAGGATTTGATACCTTTTTCAATAGGTTTTTAATATTTACGAGCATACCTTGACAGTAACCTCAGTTGGATATGCCATGTCGATCATGTTTACAAACAATTAAATAAGGCTGGCTTATTACCCTATATTGTAAATGAAAAATACGCTCGGACAACCAGATTTGTTAAATATTTACCATGCGTTGGCCTACTCCTACATCTCTCCTAATATAATTTTGTGGGGTAAATTCACGAACATTAATAGAGTGCTTATATTGCAGAAGAAGATAGGTACTAAGACTCATATTTAATATGAAATACAATGAATGATACCTGCAGAATAGTATTTAAGGATAAAGACATCCTTACAGTACCCAGCGTTTGTATTTATAAATATTTGCTTTTTGCGAGGGATAATATGACATTATTTGACACTATGAATATAGCTCGTAGTTACAGTATGAGACATAATTTGCTATAACAGCTTACCAAAAAATGTGCGTGGCTTACCATGCAATCAATATCAAAAATGGTAAGAAAACTGCTAGTAGAAGAGACGTGTTACTAAATTAATAACTTTTTAAATTCTAGCTAGAATATCTGGCTACCTGTATGTGAACTTGTGTGTACGTCAATGTTACTTATATTTTTGTAAGTGTGATTTTGCTATACGTAGATATATATATTTTCTGGATCCAGTATTTTATCCTTTACTTGAATATATTTATTAGTTTGTTTTTTTTAATTTTTATTACATTGTTTTATTTGTATGACGCCCTGTAATTTTTCTATTGCACAATTAAATTTTTTGCTCATTTTATTCTATGATATTGACTAACCATAGATACTTATTTGTATAGAATTGGTCAATTGTTATCATTATTATTCAAACTGTTTAGCCAAAATTAGTAGTAATAGTATATGCTATGCGTATAAAATAATTATCAGTTTTATAAGCGTTTCAAATTTAGCAACTTATGTACAAATTAGGTTTATCCACAGCTTAAAGTTTGTTTTGTTTGAAAATGTTTTTTAACCGCCTTCCAGGGCACCAGAATAACCCTCTTAAGTCTAGCAGGTCTAGTTTTATGCGAGTAAAGGAGACGGGGCCCTCCAGTTTCAGTGGGATCCGAACTACTTCTTGGGGGATAATTTGTAATTAAAAAGCCCCCCTAGATATGCTCAGAGAGAAAGTTAGACACGCTAACTACTGAGATACCGTGCACATTTTTAAAAATATAGCGTTACAAAATTAAAATCAAAACGAAACCGATTTTTGCTTGTTTTTCTTGAAAACGATAATCCTTCAGTATACCTTAGAGATAGGTATTTATCTAAAAGGAAATGTAATCTGATAAGAAAGTATTTATTTACCAGAATTAGGACTAATACCATCGGCATTGCTTAGCAGATGCTTCGGCTTTTCCTCTGTCATTAATATTATTTATTGAATCTATGACTAATTCCAAACTAGTTCTACGCATTATTTATTTTTTAAATGTTATGCATCTAATTATGATCAAAAAACGCGTGGGTTAAACTACTTAGTCAATCGGGCGCCTGCTAAAAGTAAAAAATTCATTTAAAAATCTAGCGCGATCATAATAACAGTGTTTGTCTATTTTTGTTTAAATACAAATAATACTAATAACATATTATTATAAAACAGAAAGTTCGAGTTTAATTTAGCTGTTTTAACGTTTGTTTAACTGCTATAGTTGTACCTGGGCAAACATCTTGGTTTTTATACACTTCATTGAGATAATAGAATATCCCAAAGAGTAAACAAACGAAATGAAAATCCGGAATTTCAAGTAATATTTAAACTTTCTATTTCACCTGAGGAAATAGATGAAGTTGGCATCCGTCTGGTTTGATAGAATTATTTGAAACTTCAATATGCAGACACGAAAGCTATTCATATTAAATCCATATCTGCTAAAATGTTTACTTCTTTAATTACTTACATTAGAATGGGGTCTAGATAAGTATTATTAAAACTTTATGCAATTATTATAACGTAACAGATATTTTTTAAATCGACAAAAAGCACGAGGCATAGAAAAACAGTGTGCGCAGTGTAATCCATATTTTAGAACCAGTTGGAATCAAATTCCTTTAGGATATAGAGGATCAAAAAGTAGATTTTTTTAAATTTATCTGAAGTGAATTGCGAACAGAACTTCTACGTATGACTTTTTACAGCCATCCACTACCTCTGCGCATGAGTCTTAGCCACATTTTGACTGTATGAATTATTATGCGCTATTACTGAATTATATACAATTCTCTAAACCCGGCCGTATAACTGTTACAGTGTGACCCATTTCAAACCTTAACGTCCTCATAAAAGTTGTATTTGTTAATTGATTTTTTTTAAAGATACAGCACCAAAAAACTACACTTTTGTACAAAACGTCATATTTAATTTTTTTAAACCATGGCCTACCGCGATTTTTCTATGGGTTAAAATTTAAGAAATCGTATTAGCAATTTTTTTACGTAAAATCTGAATACATCCCTGTATTCAGCTCCCTCCTAAATAAGCATGTACCAAATTTCATAAAAAAATACGAATTAATAAAATTTTGTAGATAAATTTAAAAATGAAAATATTAGTACGCATTTATTATTGAAGACATAGTAAGTCATGGAATAAACATCAAAAACAGACAACAAAGTTTAATCTAATAAGCAATGAGAACATAACGACGCTAATCACGCCGCAAAATTAACATGGAATCAATAACAATGACATGAAATAATTGTAACAAGGAAACAATAAAAAAAATTTATTAACAGCAATAAATGTAATGTAATAAGTGAAGATTGTAAACAACTAAATTTTTGATATTTCCACCAAACCACTGTTCAATGTAATACATTTTTCATATCTTTTTATTATTTGACACTATTCTTAATTGTGTAAGGATAATTTCTAGACATGCGTTCCTTACACTAGCTCGGAGGTCTTCAATTGTCTGGGGTCTCGATTTATATACCTTTTCCCAAGGAAAAAACTCCATTGGTGTTAGGTCCGGTAACCTAGGTGGAAATTCAATTAGAGGGCTGTTGGGACCTATCCACGGATTTCGAAAATGATATTTTAACCACTGTCTCATTATCACTGCAATATGTACAGGACACCCATCTAACTGAAATTTTAAATTAACTCGATCACGAATGGGTAACTGTCTAGTGCTTCCGAAAATTAATTCCTTAAAAAAATCCACAAATTGGAATCTATTTGAATTTCCTTCAAAGAACGGACCAATAATTTTATTATGGAGTACTTTTAGTGAATATTGTCTTTTGGTGGTGAAGGTGGCTTCGTCGGTATATAATATTTCTATAATGAAATATTATTATTAAGGTATTCTCCTTGAGCCCATAAACAAAATTCCCATATTCTATGCTTCATCTCCGGGCTCTAAAGTATACAAAAACTTTGGTTTGTATGGCTTCAAATGGTTCTTTACAAGACATCTTCTAATAGTTTCTCTTGGAGTATTTAAATCTAGACTGGCACTTCTTAAGCTGGAATTAGGAATACTACGAAAATATTCAAAAACTTGATCATTATGTCTACCTACAAAGTGTTCGTTATTTCTGCCTTTGATAATATGTTTTGAAACGGCACCTGTGACATTGAAAACTTATTTATATTGTATACTGTGGTACTACTGACATTTGGTCCATTGGAATGTTTAACATTAAATTCATCAGCTGCTTCTCTTATCGAACTAGCATTATCACCAACCAGATGAACTATTTCAATTTTGTGCCTCAAATTTATTTGTTCCATAACAAATATCACTTATTTTACAATTATTTAGCACACAAAACTTATTCACACATTAAATGATAGTTAACAATATTTTTTTATTGTTTCTACAATTGCCTTTTCATGGCTAATTTAAGGCATAATAAAGAAAATAATAACTTCGCTTGCAAGTCTAGAACAGGGGAGAGCGTGGGTGCGTCTTTACTATGTACATACTTCGATATGCGATGTAAAGCAACGTAAGGCGCGGTTAGTAGTTGGATGGGTGACCGTTCCAACTGTTGTAGGGTATGTCCCCTACAAGTCCAAAATAAAAAATTCCAAAATTCACAAAAAATTCAGATCATCCCGTGCAGTATGGCAAACCACATAAAAAAGTCAACCAGACGCCATTCACACCGAAAAACCACATTCAATCTCAAAGAAATCTGAGAAAATTCGCAGACTATCGATAATTCATAAATAACCTAAATTCACTAAATTCCAACCTCAAACATTCATTCAAGCCCATTCGCAACCGATTCACTGAGAAAAACGTCACTTAAAAATACAGCCCCCATATATTCATCAACCTAAACAAAATCACTATCTAAATCCAAATTTTCAACGTCTTACTGCAATCCCTCAATTTTCTGTAAACAATTTCATTTTCAAAATTTTAAAACTTCTTGACCACCCCTCGTATACGTAACTACGTTCAATATTAACCTTCGAGCTCGTTTACCAACTTTCTTGCAACCGCTTCGCATTTTATCCTTCGTACTTTTCGATCACCCCCTGTATACTTCAAATCACGTTCCGTGCATCGAGTCTTAAAAGTTCAAACTTAATTTCATCAAATTTCCGCAACCCGATTGCTATTTTAAATTTCACCCATTTTGTTCGCTCCTCGTATAATAGCATACAAGCATACAATATCTCGGTTCAACTCGACTCGTACCCGTTAGAAACATTTTAATATCTTATCTTCATGCGCTACGCACCTATCGGGAACATTTTAATATCGTTACGACTTTTAACATCGGATCTCCGTTAGTACCTTACGGGGTCGCGTCAGATTTTGCCGATAAAAACTCAAATAACTTCTAAACCAAAATAGATCCGACTTTCATTCTAATTTTAATAAATTCCCCTTTTCATTGCCGAAATCAAAAAATTTTCAGTATTGCGCAACATGTCGTAATGATGACTCATCCTCGCCCGCACGGAGCGATTCCAAGCCTTTCCAGCTCTTTATAACGGGATGCGAGACTCGACGGGGCGCGAAAAACGAAACTTTCTCGAAACAGTATAAATACCGGCGTGCGACAAGCCGAAGTTAAGTTCAGTTTTTGCAGTGACTACTAAGTTTAGTACTCACGACGTGATTTAGTGGAACAAGTTATTTAAAAGTGATTTTAAGTGTAATAAGCTTATTTGCTAGTGCTTCCGGTCCGGTTACTATTTAACTAAAGTTGTAGATACCCACCGTCTAGTTAGGCTTTCTTAACCACCGGTCCTCGCATACTTCTCGTGACCAATTGTCCAGGACTAGCTTCCTAGGCCGAAACCTAGTTAAAAAGAGTAGTTTTAAGTATTCGCCTTAGTGGCGAAATAAAATATTTAAATTTGGTCCCAAGTGACAACATTTATTCTCGCCTTTACGGCTCATTAAATCTTAAACCAATGAATTTTTTCTGATTTATTCAAATAAAAAATATTTCAATAATCAATTCTTTGGTAAATTCTCCGTCAGAATTTATGCTGTCGAATAGTTTCATTCTACAAAAACAAACTTTGTTAAATAAAAATCTACACTATATTTTTCCAAACTCTGTTCAAAGCAAAAAGCTTAAATAAATAATTGTTCGTTCCGATTTAAAAACCAGTATTATTTCTTGTACTACCATATACAGGGTGCAGTCATTGACCCTGTCAAAGAACTATACAGTGTTAATCAAAAAAAAAATTGAAACCACAGTGCTTCAGCAGATCCAGACTACAAGATACAGGGTGTAGTATTTGACCCTAACCATCACCACCGAAGTACAACAAAAAGACTTCTCACATAAAAATAAAGTGCACGAACGCCCTCCAGGGTCTCAGCTCTAAACCCCCACAGCACCAAACTTTTATTTTCACAAACTGAGGGCCCAGTTCGTGTTCACAACGAAGACCACGTCCTCGCCTCACACATCTTCCAGCGGCTTGCATATCAGTGTATGCGCGGAAGCTATACAACCTTAAGCGAGGGTTGTATAGGGGATATACCATCCTTCGGAGGGGATGTAAAGCCGTCGGTCCTTTTTGTATTAAATGTTAGGCAAGTAAAAGTTCCCTAATCTTCTTAAGGGAAGAGGTTCGGCAAAATTTCTGGTTGGGGGTAGCTCGTCTACAGGCGTCGGTGTTAGGCCTCGGTAGCGGAAATAGGGAAAGTAGGCCGACGTTAAGTAAATGTATAAAGACAAAAAGTCTAGAACAACAAATAAGCAGAACTTTCTTTAAAACAAAGGATTATATGATACTCATTAACTAGCGGTTTCATGATAAAGCTCCAAGAAATTGTTTTCTGAAATTGCTGAAGTGGTTATAAAAGGTAAAAGACTGTTCTTCATTCACAAAAATTGAACCCTCAAATTAAATATAATGGGGATTACCGTACGTCATTGTTATCTATCTTATTAATTTTAATTAATCAGTAATATTGTTAGATTTAACTTTGTTTTTGATGTTTATTCCATGACTTACTATGTTTGCAATAAATAAATGCGTACTAATATTTTCGCTTTTAAATTTATCTGCAAAAATTTTATTAATTCGTATTTTTTTATGAAATTTGGTACACACCCATTTAGGATAGAACTGAATACAAGGGATGTATTCAGATTTTATGTAAAAAAGTCGCTAATATGATTTCTTAAATTTTAGCCATGATTTTTAAAAATAAAATATGACGATTTATGCAAAAGTGCAGTTTTTGGTATTGTATCTTTAAAAAAAAAACCGGTTAAAATCGATTAATATATACAACTTTTCTGAGGGTGTTAAGGATTGAAATGGGTCACACTGTATGTATGTATTTTTGTTTATATATGTATGTAAATTAGTATATAGGTATATATCTTTTTGTTTCCGTATCTATGATGTACCTAGCCAATACTTTTTATTTACGTTAACTCTGTACAGTATATATTATTATTCACATTGTATCTTATGATAAAGTAAGAAATAAATAAATAAATTGTTCCTTTAACATACTTCGTAAAAAATTCGAAAAGAAAATAGAGAGAATTTAAAAATTCTCAAACAGTTTTTAGACAATATTACCTCAAATACTTTCGTCGTTCCTTTAATAAAATGATTTTTAATTTCTCACAATATTGACGATTCATCGTATCTTGTATCCGTGGAATTCTTTCTCTAAAATAAATAACACTATAAAATTTTGTTTCAAATGCCTATGTTCGACATAAAATATTTCGTTTTCAACTAGTATTAAAAACATAAAAATATTACATTATGGATTTTATAGGCACGCGTCCGGTTTTGTTAGTTTATATTCCACCCCTACAGCGCATGAATAGGTCAAATAAAACGGGTATTTTTCATAATCGCGCCCTGGGACAGCACATAACTTATCCAAATTGGCATATATTGCCCTCCGAACATTATGTTAATAAAAAAGTCAAACCTACAACTAAATGCAATTATTAGGTACTATATAAAACATTACTGTCTTGCGCTATATTTTATTGGAATATACAAAAAAATGAATTTAAATCCTCCATTGAGTTCGTATTCAAGCGTTAAGACCACCCTTTACATCTATTCAGCTTCGAGACACATGACCTATTGTTGTTCTTATAAAGGTGACTTAATGCCTTACATTACTGATTGTATTCGTGGTCTCTTCATGTTTATACGAAAAAAACAGTAGGCGTGCCAGAATGGTAGTAATTCATTCATTTTCTCCCGCAATTCGTTATACTTCAGAGATTTTACAGCAAGGATATATAAAATTTAAAAGTATGGTTTGCGGTAGAACTGCGTGGCAGGTTATACAAATACCACGTACAGATTTTACTGAAAGCTTTACAAAGGCGATCACAAAAGGTAATTTAATTTGCATGGAACTGTACTCAAACTAGACACTAAATTAGCTTCATAACAAAATCAAAGAATTAATACAAAAAAATGCATTACTGTTTTTGGTTAATTCTAAATTACTTCACGATTAACTGCAAAGGATAAATAGGCTTAGGAAACAAATCAAATTAAAACATATCTATCCATCTTGCATAGACTAATATACCGGTGCCACAAAGTAGAGCCATTCAGAAAACTGCATTTTTTGACAATTCAGGTTTCGACGGAAATGACCGTAACTTTTGATTTTCAAATAGAACATCCTGTATATTATTACATTTTTGGATTCAGGATGAATTTTTGAACATGTGTTTTGATTTCTATAAATTTCTGGCTAGTTGTTATTTTTTTATGGCAATTATAAATTTTGATCTTGACTGCTATGAAATAAATAAATCCGTACTTTGGCATTTTAGTTTTTACGGAAAAAATATGTATACATAGTTACTATTATTAACCATTTTGTAGACGTTTTAATGCAAGTAATTTAGTTTTTTTGAAATAACTCGTTTTTTCAAATGGGCCATTAAATTTTTACGAATCCATGATATCACTATGCTTGGGTTTTTATGGATATTTATTTTAAAAATACTGTAAAAACAGCTTGACTGTGTAATATTTTAAATCTACAGTTATTATTATACGGCTATCAAAATATTTCTCATCAAGTTACCTACCCATTGCCTTTTAAAGGAAAAAAAGTATGTTTATTATTATTATTTAAAATTATAAATCAAAACTTTTTAAGTAACAACATTTTTTAATAAAATTAAATCAAAATTAAATATTTACAATTAACAAAAATTACAAATATTGTTCAAAGCGGCCTCCCTCATGAGCTTATACACTGTCTTGCTAGTTGTTCTGTTTCCCGGATGATATTTTTCAACATTTTAGATGTTATAGTATTAAATGCAACTCTTATTCTATTTTCTAGATTTCCTAATGTCAAAACTGATGTCCCATACACTTTGTCCTTGAAATATCCCCATAAATAAAAATCCCTACAGGTTAAGTCCGGGGACCTGGCAGGCCACCTTCTGAGACCATGAGTTACTATTACTTGTTCACCATACATCTCAGTAAGATAACTTAAAACAATTCTGCTATTGTGCGGAGGAGCACCATCTTGTTGAAAGTATATATTTCTAAATTGAACTAATGGTTCTTGTTCACATTTATTAAGTAACCACTCACAGTATTGTACCCTTCGATCATTATCACCTTCATAAAGATGCCGGTGTAAGTTGTATTTAAAAAAATGATAACTGTGTTTTTTAATATGCGTCTTACAATATGCTTATTTAAACCCAAATAACTGCGATTTGTCTCTTAGAAGCAATTGGATCAGACTGTACTATGCCTAGCACATTAATTTCTATTTCCTCACCTACCATGAACTTTGGGTCCCGGCCGAATTTTCATTTCCAGCTTCTTAAAATAATGTCGTTATGGATGTATTATTTCTGGAAATATTTCACCATAAATTTCATGTACACACTTTCCGTTTTTACGACACTCCCCGTAAATAAGAAGCATGTCAACTTTCTCATTATTTATATACACCATTGTAAAACAATACTTAACTGAAAATTTCAATTAGAGAACTGTCATTTCGATTATTTTGTTTCTCTTCTAAAATGCAAAGGTTACTTGATGCGAAATTTTTTGATAGCCGTATAGTAATAACTAGATTTAAAATACTACAAGTGCAAGCTTTTTTACACTTGTTTAAAATAAATGTCCATAAAAACCCAAATATTGTGGTATCAATGGATTCGTAAAAAAGAGCAATTTAGTGGACACAAGGAGCCACCACCGTCCCATTTGAAAGAAACGAGTTAATTCGAAAAACTAAAATACTTGCATTAAAATGCCTACAAAATGCTTAATAATACTATGTATGAATAAGTTTTTTTCCGTAAAAACTAAAATCGCAAAGCACGTGTTTTTTATTTCACAGCAGTCTAGACCAAATTTTATAATTGCTATAAAAAAAACAAAAATTTATAGAAATCACTTCACTCAAAAAATCACCCTGAATCCAAAAATGTAATAATATGCAGGATGTTATATTTATACTATAATATACAGGGTGTTCCATTTAAAAATCAAAAGTTAGGGCCAGTTAGGGTAACCGGAAGTGGTATTAAATTACTTAATTTGCCAAAATTTGCAGTTTTCTGAATGGCTCTAGACCCCCTAGCATTCATAACTTTGAGAAAGGAACCAGATTTTGTTTCCGAAACGTCAGAGAAATACATTATACTTATTTTTGACATAATTTGTATTAGTTGGGAAAAAAATAGCCTCCGGCTGTTCCTCTGGCATAAACGTCACACCACAATTAACGCTTTGACAATATTTAGACATTGTCTAATTAAGAAGGCCATGTCAAATATTTTTGGTTTTTTTTAATTCAAAAATTTCGGACAATTTTAAAAAAATAAATTTTTCAAGATCCTCGATATTATTCAGTTAGCGGAAGTTTATTTTCTCCTTGGTTTTTCTGGTATTCTCCTATATTTTTAAAATAATTGTCCTATCTAGAGCACACTAGCCCATAATTTTATTTTTAACTACCTCTTTAATGACCACTTAAACTTTCACATATAAGGCTTACACATAAAACTATTTTTTTTATAATTGACTTCTTTTAGTTGCAACATCACCACAGTTTTGTTATAATTTATGCCGGGTATTTTATTTTTATTTTCGAGATAGGTGTTAATAAAAAGACACGTATTTATTTTATGCTTTCAGATAGGGACTTAAAACTAGTATATTAAGGTCGTTTATATGGTGGTATAATGAAAACAAAGAAAAGAAGTCACTGTGAAACTATATGCTCCAAGATAAGCTAATTGAATTTGCTAGTCCCTATAAACGTTACAATCTTATCTAAACCTTCGGTGTAATTGGCCATGTCTACATGAAGTACTCCAGAGATATATAAGTAATTATTGAAAATTTATACGTAATAACGCCGTTTCTGAAATAAACTGATACAGTTTAACACTCCATAATCTTCTTCGAGCCATTTTAACAGATTGCAAAATACTGTCATTGCGTGCGACAACATTTCAAAATTCAACGTTCATAAATTCAAAATGTTATCAGCTCGGAACACTTAGAGATGGAAAATTTTGGTTTGTTTGATACAAGTTTTTTACCAGTACATTAAGATAAACGCTCATAAATTATTCGGAAGATACACTGATATCTTTCCCGTTCCAACTAATCGTTGGTACTTACCTAGCGTTTTTGTTGTTTCTTTTGATGTTCAGATCGTGTAAAATTCATTTTATTTCAGATATGTTGCTTAACCCTTCATCGAAGATTGCTTGTTATGTATAAGTGTCTTCCAAGTGCTCCCAGACTGTTGCTCCTATGTAAAAAAAAAATTTGTGTTGATATTTTAGGCTTTCAAATGCCTCGTATACAGGGCGAGAAATAAGGGGGTTGAAGGTATCCCCATGAAACAACAAATTTGGTGAAATTTTTCCATATGCAATATAGAACACATCTTATAAAACTATTTGAATACAACACAAGAGTTTGTGAAAATTACACTTATATGCTTTTTCGAATTTCCAGTTATCAGCCCCTCATTTTAATAGACATAACAGTAAGTGTCCTCTCTGTTCAGTTCAATGGCGTTAGTTAAATTATAGCCATTTCGTCCTTTTATAATCTCATTTACAGAACATTTAAAATTGTGTAAGCCCTTATTTGTGGGCAACGGACAGTGACATACATACTATTTTACCTGTTCTTCAGTCGTTAAAACCTTATTGGACAGTCCCTAAATTTTGCGTCTCGACAGTGTCGGTCTTTTTAGTCTTTTTAATACTTATTGTGTAATAATGTGGGAGGGCAATTTATGACGAACACACCTAAACTAATAAAAAATATTTTTTAAAGCTGGGAGATTTATATAAAGGGTTGATTATACATGTTCCAATAAAAGTGCTTTTTGTTCACGAAGCAGTAATAAAAGTAAATGTTTAAACGTTAATTCTAAGTAATAGCTAATAAATTTAATATTGGTTGCCCTATTGTCAGTTCCTCTAAGAAAATTCTATACCTAACTGCTTAATAATTTTTGTCCCTATCTAATTTCATGTTTAGTTAATTTTTCTTTTTGCATACATAGTACATAATGGCATTCAAATTTTATTCAACAACTTATTTACGAATTAGTGTCAAAGTAGGTGGTCAAGAATTTTAATTTTGCATAACCATAGAAAATAATTAATAACATTGGATAGTACGATGCTAAATAATTATCAATGTTTCTATTAGCGACACTGTTTATGTATTGCTGTTACTGTTTGTCAGATGAAGAAATAAGTCGTCGTAAATTAAATATTTCTTTATGGATATTTATTTTTAATAATGAAAATATGTATGAAAGATAAAAGCTGAATACCAACCAGAGATAGCTGCTTTCTGAGTTTTATTTGTAATAAAATAAGTACATTTAAAAAAGCATTTTTATTGAAAATGCACTAAAAAGGAAGGAACAATTTTTTATATCGTATCGTTCTTTAATTTTTTTTATTTATCAGCGTAGGTATGCGTTATGTAGGTAGGTATCAAATATTAAAAGTTAGATATACCTGAAAATCAGTAAGGGGATAGCACTAAATTCATATAAATAATAGTATGAAAAATTGAATTTGAAATGTGAGTACTAAGCACTAGAAAAATGATGCAATCATACTGCATTCAATGTGATGTGGAATTTAAAAGAAGTGAAAAAGGTCTTGTCAAATACTTTATTTGTAATGACAAATACCACGGTATATGTGCAAAACTAGCAGAAGTAATATGTACTACGTCAAATAATGATTAAGTGAGTATTCAAAGTTTGCAGCAAAGTAGGGATATTAAGTGAAATGATAGAATTACAAAGTACGGTTCAAGATATAATTGCAAAAATTGAAGATAAGCATGAAAATATGATAAAACGCAAAGATACCGTTCTTTTGAGATATCATACACTTTCATATATAGTCTAGTATACTTTAACTTGGCGTGTGTATGTATGAGTTAATATTTCTGTACGATTTCATTTTCTCTTGTACACAAAGATCCAGAAATATTGTCCACGTAGACAATGTTTCTGGACTATTGCTTTAACTTTGTGTACAATATGGGAGAAAATGAAATCCTACGAAAATATTAACTCATACATACACACGCCAAGTTAAAGTATACTAGACTCTATATAGTTTTAATACAATTAATTAATAAAGCCGCGAATCAAGCACAAATGCACGGCCTAGAGGGGTCCGGCGATGAGCGCAGAGACTGCGAGCTCACCGCTCAGTCAACAATGCGCTATATAAAAATCAGTCGCGCTCTACTAGTAAACATTCAGTCTTCAACGAATAAACCTGCTGGCTAAGATACATAGATGACATCTTCCTTATCTGGCCACATGGTAGAGATTCTCTAAACAACTTTGTGTCTCACATGAATCATACACAGCCTCAGATCCAGTTCACTATTGAAATCGAAAACAATTGTTCCATCCCTTATAAGTTATTTAGTATTTGTTACTTCTTGTGGATAAAGTATTACTTAAAATTGGGCGATATCGAAAATTTCAAATGAATTCAATAAGTGGTTCTCGAAATATACGACTTTCAAAGGGTGTATTTGAAGCGCGGTACAACTGACACACCTCACACAATAGTAATCGAACATATCAAAGGTCATGCATTATGCTTGAGAACGTCGAGTTTTTCTCAGTGATTTCCATGTCTTTTTTGAGCTAAAAACAAAATAGTATTTTAGATTTTTCTCATTGCTAGCCTTAAAGCATTTTATAAAAAATTGAAAAAAGGAGTATTATTAACTTAAGGGATATGTTTTAATAACAGTGTATAAAATAACCACATGAAATTTGCAGTTTTCCCCTACAATCAAAATTTAATAATTATTTAAAATATATTTGCGTTACACCCTGTATAATAGCAGCTCGGTGTTGAAATATGAAGTAGCGTATTTATCACATATATTTAAACCAAAATTAAAAAGACATAAAAATTGCTAGTATTTAAAATATATTTTACGTTTAAATTTCAAAAATACTGTATTTAATAACAAATACTTTAACATATAGATACTTACATTGAAATGGTCTTCACAAACAAAGTATGTTGATTTAGTAGTAAGCCTTTTCTCTGTTTTCATAGTTTGTTGCCATTTCCTTCGCATTTTTAAATCTCTAGGAACGGTAATAAATATTTTAGTAGGTGTTTATACCGTGATGCTTTGATACTCAGGTACAATACAATACTTATAATACTTTTTACTGTCACTATTATACATTGTTAATATAAATAGGCGAAAATACTTGATAATCCGAAATTCTTCACAAACACGCATAAGTTTCAATACACACTGCTTGAGTTAACGATTTGTTTGTGAAACAGTAATAGCGCTCTGTAACTAGCCCCTTTGACTGGCGGGTTACTATTGAGTGACGTCACGGCCGAGACTCGACTAGGCGGGTGCGGTCCATGTTTATGATTTTTTTAGACGATTTACGCGTCTCACAAAATTCTAGTTTTTTGCACATGGTCTCAGAATTTTAAGATCTTGCCGATAATGAAATTTTAAAAAATGCATATGCATGAGATATGTAGGGCTTCTTAGAACAGAAGACCAACACACAGAAAAACAAACTCTTACAACTCATTGCCCAACAGAAACCTAACTCCTCATCCACATTAGATCCTAACAAGGTAGTTCACAACTTTTCTGACTTCTCCATCAGCGATGCCGCCCTTCAAGGCTTAGCTAAAGGTTTCAATTTTGCAGTTTCTCCCAAAACTATCCCAGTTGAAACCATTATTTCCCAAGTCGAAGATTCTATATCCCACCTTCCAAACAATCAAGCTGAGGACACCAGACAAGATATCGCTAGAATACTTCGAACTGCCAAACCTCCCACTTCTAACCTACCATCTAGAGAAAGACAAGCCCTAAATGACCTATATAACAATGACGACCTTAACATTCTCCCAGCCGACAAAGGCAACTCCACTGTCATACTAAACACCTCCGATTACTTAACAAAAATGAACGATTTACTCAATACCCCAGACTACAAACGCATCCAGCGCGATCCCACCACATACTTAGAAAAGAGAACAAAAATCATCATCAACAATTCTGACCTGCATTCAGATATTCGAAAATCCCTCATTCCTCGAGAGAAATCGTCTAGAACTCCTAGAATATACGGTCTTCCTAAAATTCACAAGACCAACATTCCTTTACGACCAATAGTTAGTGCTTTTCGTTCCCCAACTCACAAATTAGCGAGACATCTAGCCCATACTCTACAACCCATTGCTGAACAAGCCCCTTCTTATGTCAAAAATTCCACCAATTTCATTGATCTTCTTCAAAATTACTCTATTTCCCAGAACGACATTCTAGTCAGTTTCGATATTGTGTCATTATTCACCAATATCCCACTCACTGAATCCCTAAACGTTCTCAAAACTAAACACAACATTTCTCCCAGCACTCTGACCCTTCTAGAACATTGTCTGTCCAACACCTATTTTCTCTTTCAAGGCAACTATTACAAACAAGTGAGAGGAGCTCCAATGGGATCACCTCTGTCCCCCGTCATAGCCAACATCTACATGGACAACATCGAAACCCAAGCCCTGAATTCATCCGAACTGAAGCCTACTTGCTGGCTAAGATACGTAGATGACATCTTCGTTATCTGGCCACATGGTAGAGATTCTCTAAACAACTTCCTGTCTCACATTAATCATATACACCCTCAGATCCAGTTCACTATTGAAATCGAAAACAATTGTTCTCTCCCTTTCCTAGACGTCCTCATTACAAAACAAAACAACAATCAACTCTCCTACTCTGTGTATAGAAAACCAACCCACACCAACCGTTATTTTAATTCACCATCCATCACAAATAAATTCCGTTGTCAACACTCTTGTAACCAGATCCCTCAAACTAACAGACAATCACAACAGACAACCCAAACTAGAGACATTAGAGCAAGCACTTCTACAAAACGGTTACGAGGAAAGACATATAACACGATCCATACACAAAGCATAACATCCTTCCCAAATACAACAAACAGAAACTCCTCCTCAGCAAAAAACCTTCCTACCCTACATCAAAGGTGTCACACATAAAATTTCAAAAGTCCATATTCACAACACACCAAACAATTTCCAATTTAATCAGAAACCCAAAAGACCAAATACCTAATGATTCCCACGGTGTACACGAAATACCTTGCTCAAGCTGTCCCCAAACCTACATTTAACGAACCAATAGACGGATTAACAATAGAACATATGAACATCGTCTTGCAGTTAGAAAATCCGATCCCATATCACTTGCCCAACACCGCCTCCTAACAGGCCATAATATAGACTTCGACAACACCAAAAAAATAATACCCTCATTTTTCCAGAAACCGCGAATCATCCGCAAAGCAATTGAGATTGAATAACGTGCCAATTGTCTAAACAAAAGGGATGACGGTCACGTCTTCCAGTCGCTTGGAAATCATTTATCTCCAGACTAGCCAAACAATCTTCATCCACACCTCATTATCATGATAGCAGCCGTTCTGCTCTGCTGCCTCCATCAACAGACCCTCAACCCCCCACCACTCTCGCACCGACATTTTTCGTATAAATAACACTTCCTCAGGTACTGCCAGCGAGTAGGCAGATTGACGCCTTAGAGACGGATCGTCCGAACCAGTCCTACGAACTCCTAGCATTATTTTCTTTAACAATTTTTTCTTGACCTCCTTTTTTTCTTGAAACGAGAGCCGAAACGTCGAGACATTAATAATCTCAGATATATATCTCGATAAAGGCGCCACAAATGTGTAATTTGCTTCCTGCCTGTGATCAATTTGTGCCGTTTGATTGCTAAGTTGAGCCCATCCTTTCAACTTAGCTACCCCGCACTGATGAGGACCAAAGAGTCCGAAACACGTGTCTGCGGTTTGCACTTTTTTCTTGGCGGGCTTGCCCTTGAATTTTTATATCGATAATTTGTTTCCCGTGTTATCATCCTCTTTATCTTATTTATATATATATATATATATATATTTAAGAAGTCGAACCAAAAGAAACCATTGCTCTCCCGGAGACCCTAGGACTATACATATAGTCCGTTTCTAAGAGACTTCGAAGCCAGACCCGGATAGAAGCAAGTATGGACTACCACGACGAGCCCAGGACGACGCGACGCTCTCCCTCTGACCCAAATTGTCAGCCCAATCCAGTGCCGTCCGTCTCATCAACAGAAAAAGGGTCAGCACTCCACGTCAGCCAGCCATCAATTCCTGACGTTGACGAACCTCCACGACGTCCATAATTGACGCCTGATGTCTTTTCGCCACAAGATGCCGACGGAGGCGCAGTCATCATTCAGTCAATGGCCAAGGCAGCAAGAAGGCTTTCCGATGCAGCCAAAAAACTGACGCTCAAGTCATGCTACCCCCAGACCAGCTACTCCCAGGCTCTGAGGCCTATCAGCGACACCTGTAGATGAGCATCCCCCAACCAGGAATTTTTTCGAACTTCTCTTTCGATGTGTAGGGACCTTTTACTTGCTTAATATTCAATAGACAAGGGACCGAAAGCTTTACATCCCCACCAAAGGATGTTATATCCACTACGCAATCATCGCCTAAGATTGCATGGCTTCTGCTCATACACCGATATACAGGCCGCTAGAAAATGCGGGGCGAGGACACGTGTTCCCTTGCAACGGTCACCCATCTAAGTTAAACAAATAATTAAAAACGTTTACTTAAGTATTTTTAATATTTATACCCCAAGTGTGCAACTGGTAAAATACAAATATCCTATCAAAATATTAAAATCAAAGGCCATTTTAAACACCCATTTCAAATATATTATGTACTCCCGCGTACTCCACTGGTAAAAAATTATGAAAACTTTTTTTATTGAAGTAACTAATTATTATTAAACGTAATATTTTGGTCAGACGCTCCTCTATACATCCTTATTTTTATAAGGAATAATCAGAGCAACCAACAGTTATTCTCCGGGCTATGGTTCACGCCGAGCGCTGAATTACGCTTAAAGTTTCGATTGCAGCAGGAACAAAACGACCACACAACGACTATTAATTGGACGGATACAGACAGAACGAAACAAATATTCATACATTTTAAGGCGAGGGCATATTGGGCCGATAGAAGATCTACTCATTTGATGAGCTTTGAGTTGTTTATTTGTATTTATAATTCGTGATCTTTAAGTCAAATGGCCATAGATTTTACATTTGTCTAAGGTATACATTGACATATAAACATATTGTGAACATAATCTGATTTCTATAAATTGAGATAATTTTCTCAGAAACCAGAATTCAAATAATCCCCAACAGCTAAGCCTTATATGTTTATAACTTTTCCTATTAAAATAAATGTATTCCCGTGTTTTGAGAAAATAATGCTTCATATTATATGTTTCTACCAAAATACCTATCACCCTTCTTCAACTGCTGTAGTCTGTGATTTAAATTTGCCTTTAATTACCTATTAATTATGCTGTAAATTATTTCCTCTAGGTTGTAAAGACAAACACCTTTATTCACTTACAGTAGTCAATAAACTGATCATAAACAGCGGTTGTTAAAAACACTTGTAGTACTACGTCTATAAATCTATTTTCGCTCGATCCGTATTAACTTATTGCAGCTTCCCTTGATATACAAAATTTTGTCGGAAATGAAAATATATTCTCAAAAGATATATTCTCAATTAAAAATTTGTTCTTGTCTAGCGTTGACAAAAATATAGCAATTGCAGTTGCTTTACTATTCGTTTACTATTTACTTTACTAATACGAGTATAGCAAAGTCAAACCTAGGCTTACCTCCATTAAGCATAAACACACCACATATAGCAGACAATCCCTAAATCAAAAGCCAAAAGCTGCCCGGAAGGGGGTTGCACATTTGAAAAAATGCAGAAATGAAACTTCTACTGTTCTACAATCCAAAATATGAAAGAAAGATGGATCACACCGGCAATTTTAAAAACAGTAGAAACTTCGTTTCAAAGACTCATAGAGATGTGTACCAATCAAAATGGGCAACACGTGGAGCACTTATCACTTTTTCTGTTCAATTATTTGAAAAAACTTCTAATTTTTTTAGTTTATTCTTGAATTTTGTACTTATTGCTCCAACAAATCGAAAATGGTTACAAATAGCCATAAGAGATGTATATACAAAAAATGTTGGTTCTCCATGTCTACATCATACGATTGAAAAATATACAGGATGTTCCATTTGAAAAAAAATGAGAAAATTTTGTTCCAAAAAGTTTAAATTAGAAAATCATTTTTGGCCACCCCGTATATTTTTAGGAAATGAAAATGATTCAAAAACATCATCCAGTTGTCTCGTAACTGATATTTACAAAAAAAAATTCTTAAAATCCATAGTGATGACTAATGGTGACATGGTGACCGTAGTGATTTTTCAAAATGCATCTGCAAATGGCATTATTTCAACAAAAGAAATCACTACATCTAAATAGTTGGAAGGTAGGCAATAATAATATAGCAGTGAAAGGAGACAAAAGAGAGTCTTCTAAAAATGTACTGATACTTATAACATTCCATTTAAGAAATTGCACTTCGTCCTGTACAATCGTCTTGGTTCACCCTGTATATTCGAAAATAATTTCCAGTTATAGGATTTCTTATGTAGTTTACCTGTATTTTCTAAGAATTTCTATCCATCGTACAACTCGAGCTGTCGAAGTCGGCCCAACCTGTATAGTAAAGATAGATATATATATATATATATGTTATATTAGAAATATACTATGATATATAATATTATCGAGACAGGCTTAACCTTCTCAAACATATCGTATTACATACTGCGTAACAGCTCTTCTCAATAACCGCTCACGCTGCATGAGCATTGTATTTCAATTCTAAGTAATCCTGATTGTGCTGAATCAGCAACACTGTTTCCTTTGTTCTCAAAACATTATAAATATTACCAACAACCTTTTTGTAATCAGTCTTATACTCACTTTCGATTAAACTACTTCTAAATTATTATTGTATTTTCTTAACGAGTCAACGTTGACTCCAGTGTAACAAATAAAGTTCCTTTTTAAAAAGTTATTCAAACAATCCACTATCTAACATTGGCGCAGTCGTGGCGGATCTGAAAAACACGCACAGTTCGGGAGCCTAACCAGTAGCAAACATATCCGAGGGAACAAGGAGTCCATCTGAAAAAGGTGCCTAACCCCGACGAAAAGAGCTTCTGGAACAACGAGAACTTCTTAGCTGTGGTGGTGGATCCCAATCCTTTGTTCAGAAGAACCTACATGCTCAAAAGCAAAAGAAGCAAAACAATAATAATTATCAAGAAATACAAGCAACAAAGCAACATTTCAAATCAACACGATTCAACAATTAGCAAGTAAGAATTTCATCCCGTCCCATCGTTGGTGTCTTCGGCATCATAGGCAACCCTGTGGAAGGAACACCCAGTGACGCCCCTGGCAGAGAGAGACTTTTGGTGAAGCTAAGCTCACGAAGTCGCATTCAACTGGAACACGAGGAATGAAAAATTTAGGGTAAGTCATTTTTGAATCATCTCGCAAACATTTATATGCAAACGACATAATTTTACATTCTATTTCATCGAAATACATTGCATTGCTACATACAGTTCTAATATCTAAAGTAGTAATTTTATTTAAACTTGAAACAAAATATCTTGATTATAATTTATGTGACCTATATAAATAACCGTAATCATATACTGTTCCTATCGTAACATTATTTTTATGGTAATATCATATACTCTTTAAGTGCGAATTTATCTAATTAACTGTAATCACGTACCATTGTTATCTTAGCATTTTTATCGTAATATAATATTGCATACCACATAAAAGGTTAAGGTTAAGGCCGTAAGACAAAGCTTATGTTCTACAATACTATTTAAAGTGCATATCCTTTACATTAAAATATAAAATTATCAGAGATATACTATTTCCAAACTCAAAACGCTTTTTAAACCAAACGCGTTTTTCGAATTAATCTAGCTATTTTATAATATAAATTTTAAATATTACAGAATAAATAACACATTCTTGCACATTTCATATAAAAAAAATTTATTAGCTTACTAACTTAAATTGGAAAAAGGCGTTTTAAGTTATTTAATTATCTAAATAATATAAATAAAATGGCTACCACCACAAATTCCAATGTAAACAACTCAATCACTACAAATGCTAACAATTCAATCGCTGCAAACGAAACCATAAATATTGAACCTTATAGGTTAAGCGAAATATTTTCCATAGTGCCCGAATTTGACGGCAACCCCATATTCTTGCAAACATTTATTTCAGCCTGTATAACCGCTCAGGGGATCGCTGTCGATGATCAGCGCATCTTATTAACGCTTCACATAAAAATAAACTACGCGGAAAAGCCGCAGAATTAATAAATTCCCGAAACCCTGCTACATGGGCAGAAATCAAAAGTTTACTTGAAGCGCATTTTGGCGACTCTCGTGACCTGACAGCTTTGATTCAAGATCTGCAGAGGATTCGTCAGTTACCCAACGAGACCGCACTAATATTTGTATCAAGACTACAAACGCACAACGCGAAAATGCATGCAGCAGTGCAAAAGCAGACTCTAACTCTAGAGGAAAAAACTGCTCAATGTAACCTCATTGAAAATATGACATTGACCACTTTATTAACCGGATTAGAACCCAAATTAGGCCAAATCATTAGGGCTGGTAACCCTGGCGACATGTTAGACGCAATAAACCGCATTAAACGTGAATTGCGATTATCCTATTTTGAATCACAAAAATTTTCTAATAGAGTTCCAAATAAAAATTCCATTCAAAACCCACAAAGACGTCCAAACTCCCCACAATTTTGCACCTTCTGCAAAAGAAACGGACACCATTTTAACGAATGCCGCACAAGGCAAAACTATCAGTCTCCATCTCCCAACTTCACACCAAATGCTTATTTTAATCAAGCACAGCCTCCAAGGCCACATTTCCAGAGTACATATAATCATAGACCACAAAACTTCCCTAACCAGCAACAAAATTATTCTCAACAGAACAGGCCCTCAGCTATCAGGCCAAATCCTAACTTCCACCAGCAGAGACCTTCTGCCATCCAACCAAACCCAAATTCCAACAGGTTCAATCAACAAAAGACGCATCATTTGAACCAAGAATTTTATGATAGCTCAAATCAATATCAAGACTATTCCGTAAGTTATTCTCCCAATTACCAATACCAAAATAATTTAGAAATTAATGAAAACAATTATGATTACGATTTTGGAACCCAACAATGTGAGAATTATACTGCTAATTCTCAACCCCAACAGTACGAGAATTATACTGCTAATTCTCAACCTCAACAGCACGAGGATTATACTGCTAATCCTCCGGATTTTTGCATACTCCAACACAACAAACGGACGAACTAGACCAAATTTCTCACCAAGTCCAAGCGATAAATCTCCAGGACAGTTTCGACCCAAACCTGAACTTCCCGGAAAACCAATTCATGTAAAAACACCCCGCCACAAACTAAATGTCGTAAATTCCAAAAATTTATTTTACATAAAAGACTTCACAAATCGTTTCAAAATTCTTGTCGACTCAGGTGCAGGTATTTCTGTATTTAAAACCAAAACAGCGGAAAGGTACAAACAAAGATATCCTGAAAACGTAATTATACAGGGTATAACAGATGAAAAAATCAATATCACCGAATCTGTTCTAATACCATTCAATTCAAATGACCCATACAAGGTTTATGTTCACGACCTAGATATAGAATTCGATGGACTATTAGGTGCAGACTTTCTACAATATTATAAGTGTCATGTGAACCGTACCACTATTTGAGGTAACTGTACCATCAATCAGGAACCACGATAATTCTAGTGAAAACAATAATCCAGGTATTAGAATTTCAAACCCAAATTTAAATGTTAAAAACCAAAATGTAATTTCTATCGAACCACGCACAGAAAAGATTTTTAAACTTAAATGTAATTTACAAAATACCGAAGCCATACTAATAGCCCAGGAAAAGGAAAAGGTACGCCTACCGAACGCTATTGTCAAGGTAGACAACAATGATGAATTTTTGACGACAATAATAAACTCAAATGCAATTACAAAAACAATAAAATTTTCACATCTTAAACTTGAACCCGTCCAAAAATTTAGGTCAATATTTAATGTAAATCTTCAAAATCCGGATTCCCAATATATAGACAGAAATTACGAAATAAGAAACCAATTACGCTCAGATCACTTGAACGATGAGGATAATGAATTAATTACTCAACTCTGTTTAGACTTTTCAGACATATTTTATTTAGAGGGTGACAACTTGACATTTACCAACGAAATCAAACATTCAATGGACACTAACGATTCTAAACCAATTTTCACTAAATCTTATCGTTACCCCCAAATTCATAAACAAGAGGTAAAATCACAAGTTTCAAAAATGCTCGACCAAGGCATTATCCAGCTTTCAATTTCTCCCTGGTCCACCCCAGTTTGGGTAGTTCCCAAAAAACTAGACGCTTCTGGTAAACAGAAATGGCGCGTCGTAGTTGACTACCGAAAATTAAACGAAGTAACGATAGGCGATAAGTATCCTTTACCCAACATTTCCGATCTTCTAGACCAATCAGGCAGATGTCAATATTTCACGAGTCTAGACTTGGCCTCTGGCTTCCACCAAATTGAAATCGATCCTAAGGACATCCAAAAAACAGCTTTCACGGTAGAGAATGGCCACTACGAATTTGTACGTATGCCATTCGGTCTAAAAAATGCTCCATCCACTTTCTAGAGGGTCATGGACAATATTCTATTAGGCATCCAAAATGAACGCTGTCTCGTCTATATGGACGATATTATTATTTATTCCCCTACTATCCATGAACATATTTCTCTATTAACAGAAGTCTTCAAACGTTTACAAAAAGCCAACCTCAAAATTCAACCAGATAAATGCGAATTTCTTCGCAAAGAAGTCGCCTATTTAGGGCATCTTATTACAAAGGATGGTGCAAAACCAAACCCTGCCAAAGTCGAAGCAATTCTAAATTTTTCTCAACCCAAAAATCAGAAAGAAATTAAATCTTTTCTAGGTCTAGCAGGCTACTATAGACGCTTCATTCCTAATTTCTCGAAAATTTCAAAACCCTTAACTAAGTTGCTACAAAAAGATATACCTTTCAATTTCGACAATGACTGTACAAATTCATTCGAAACCCTAAAACAAACTTTGACAACTACCCCGATATTGATCTACCCCAACTTCGATGAACCTTTTGTCCTAACTACAGACGCTAGTGCATTTGCAATAGGTTCTGTACTTTCACAAGGAAGTATAGGAAAAGATTTGCCAATCGCATACGCATCTCGAACTTTATGCGGTGCGGAAACCAAGTATTCAACCATTGAGCGTGAATTTTTATCTTTGGTCTGGTCTGTAAAGCATTTTAGGCCATATCTATTCGGAAGGAAGTTCAAACTCGTCACCCGTTGGCGCTTAAAACTAGAAGAATACGACTATGAGATAATATACAAACCCGGAAAGATCAATAAAAACGCGGACGCGTTGTCCAGAATAAAAATCAATCACTTTTCAGAATGTTCCAAATTTTATTCAAAAATTCTAGCCGCAAACGAAGACTCAAACGAAGACTCAGACGAAGATGAAACCTCAGACAACGACGACGAGATTGCTGACGAACAAATTGCCCGAGAATTTGACACATTCTCCCGTCTTTACAAAACCAAATCTCTAATAGACTATTCCAAAATTCAAATCACAAATAAACAACTATTAGATCGAGAAAATAAAAACATCATAACGTTTTTCCAACAAAACAACTTGACAGACCTTCACCATCAAATTATCGAGGATATTTTCGAGAAAAACCCCGAATTCTATAACAATACAATCAATATCGTTTCCAGTAAATCGACCCGACAAAGAAATTATTACATTATCGCTCTACCCTTCGACCCAGAGTCTGTGGTAGAACACTTATTTTTAACATTATATAAACACTGGAACAAATTAGACCTCTCCAAAACTTACCATGTTGAAAACAATCTAGACTTTCCAATTCTCGAAATCCTATCATTTATTTTTGCAGAAAAAGACTTAAAACTAATCATATATCAAAATTTAGTACGAACTCCCGACGAGGACCAACGTCCGATCATTCTCGACCAGCATCACACCGGAAAAAATAATTTACATCGTGGAATAAATGAAACGATACGTAGAATCAAAAATAAATATAATTGGCAAGGCTTAACAAAAGACGTCGAAAATTTTATAAAAAATTGTGAAACATGTCAAAGAACAAAAGTCTGTCGCAAGAACCTCAACAATCCCTTAGTGATAACCGAAACCCCTAAAACTCCATTTGAGAGAGTTAATATTGATCTATTCGAATTTCCCACGCGAAACTATGCATTAACTATCCGCGACGAGTTAACCAAATTTACTCAAGCTTACGCAGTCCCAGACAAGAGCGCAAAATCACTCGTAAATACCCTGTTGCTTTATTTTCAGCATTATGGTACCCCACTAAGAATTCATTGCGATTATGGCGGTGAATTTGATAATAATTTATTAAAAGACCTTTGCATCCTTTACGACATAAAACTAACATACTCAAGCGTAGGACATCCTCAATCCAACGGATCTATCGAACGATTCCATGCCACCCTAGCAGAAATGATAAGAATACACAAAACCGAAAATCCCAACGAACATCCCTTTACTATATTACCCTATGCGGTGATATGTTACAATAACTCGGTAAACAAAACTCATGGCTTTACGCCATACGAGCTTATTTTCGGACATACAGCTAACCGACCACCTGAAACTCTTTACAACCAAAAAGACCTGATCACCAAATACGTTAGAGATTTAAATAATCGAATATCCCATTTATTACAAAATTGCGCGAAGCCGAACAGAAGCACAAAAACAAAAAGCCAAAGTTCGATTCGACAAGAACATTCCCGAAAATCGACACACATATAATATTGGCGACAAAGTGTACGTCAAAGAATCACAAATAAAAAATAAACTGCAAAATAAATTCAACGGTCCCTTTGAAATTACAGAAATCTTTCAAAATTCCGCTACATTACTAAATCTCGAAACAAACCAAACAACCAAAGTAAATTTGGATCGAATGAAACCATATACTGAAGATTAAATTTATTTTCAGGTTTCTCCTGCTGATCGGATCAGCACTTGCTCAATTTAAAATATCACCTATTAACAATACGATCGGAGTATATTATCACCAAGACACGGACATTGTGATTTCTCACAAGAAATGGACTTTACTGGTACACAAAAACATATCTACCTTTAAGACAGCTTTCGACAAAAACGACAAGATCTTACAGACACTATACAATACACTCGACCCAGCATATCATTACATGAACGTCTTTTCAGGAGATGTAAAAGCTCACCTTAGCTTATTGACGCAAATTTCCCAATCAATACAATCAAAATTTGACGAAATTTACCTTGACACGAAACGATACAAACGAGGAATACTAAATGGCATCGGAACAATTTTCAAATCGATAACCGGGAATTTAGACGCAGAAGACGGTCAGTATTATTCTGATTGTATCAACAAATTGAATAATGACGAACACCAACTCGAAAACCTAATTAAAAACCAAATATCTGTTCCAACTTCAGTAATCAAAAATTTCAACGCAACTATTCAAAAATTGCAAGTTGACGAAGAAACTTTCAATAAGGATATTAAAGAAATTGAAACCTCAATTTTAGACATGACTAAAGACATAGAAAACGTCCATGCAAAACTGAAATTTATCGAAATCTGCGAATAACTTATGGCAAGTTATTTATTTATCGAGGATAACCTAAATGACATCCTAAATTCCATCACTTTCGTGAGGCTTAAAATAATTCACACGTCAATTATAAATCCAAAGGACTTAGTAAATTCTCTACAGGAAATTTCGCAAAACCTACAAAGGAACAATTTACCGCTTCCAATCAAACTATCAAAGGTTGCACAGTACTTAGACATTATAGAACTAAAAGCTTTTCAAACAAATTCGGATCTAATATTTGTGTTAGACATACCTTTAATAGACCCTCAAACATATTCAGTATTTCAATTATACCCTATTCCTATTTTGGATAATAGAACTGGTTTATATCATGTATTATCAACTTCTCAAAAATATATCGCGAGAGAGGATGATTCATTAATGTACATACCTATCTCGAACCTTGAAGAATGCAAACCACTTTATTTCAACACCAAATTATGTTCAAATTTATTTGCATACCCTATTGACAACAATGCCATATGCGAAGCCCGTCTCTTCAAGAACCTCAAAACTCTGCCAGAAAACTGCCAGACGTCATTTATCATCAGCCAAGGCTACAACGTCCAAAAAATAGACGAAAACACATGGTTAGTTATTAACGCAGAACCTCTACAAACAACCATCAACTGTCCAGAAAGAAATTCAAAAACTGAAGTCATCTACAAAAATTCAATAGTAAAATTACAACCAAATTGTTACGCCTTCATAGGCATCACAAAAATTCAAGCCAGTACCAATGAAGTAACCGACGTAAAAGGCGACACTCATCCAATCCAAATTCCATTTGAATGTTGTAAACATATTCCAGACAAAATCCGAGCTCCAAATCTTAAACCACTAAAATTAAACAATCTCAACACGGAAGACCTCGAAGTTGCCAAACACAAGTTGGACCAATATTCCAGAGATTTAGATGATTTGATCAACGAACCCTTTATAACAAAACACATATCCTGGTTCACCTATTTTATCATTGTGCTAATATTTGGACTGTTATTTCTGTACCTATTTTGTAAGTGCAGAACAAACAGACGAAGACTAGCCATCGATGTTTCTGCATCACCCCCATCTCCACCGAGGCCTAGCAAACCCTACAGGACATTTGCTAACCTATTTCCTTCACGAAGACGACCTACCTTAAGAAGAGAAGACAACGAAGCCGAAGACAAAGAACTTACCTAAAGACAAACTGTTTTGTGCCTTTTTACTGACTTTTAGTGCTAGACTCTTCAGTGAATTTTATTTCATTTGTTTAATCATTATATTTCATTATTTTTCTATCCTTTGTTAATTTCAATTTTATTAACATTTTTACGTCATTTTCATTTAAACTTATCATACTTATATTTTATGCTTTTATAGTAAAGCTATATTTTAACCCTGGGAATATTTTATCCCATTTTACAATTCAAACTTAGTATGTTTGTATTTTACGCTTTCCTGCTAAAGCTATATTTTAACTCTAACATTTTTATGTTATTTTATTTTATGAATCAAGCTTATTGTGCTTGCATTTCATATTTTAGACGCTAAGGTTATATTCTGTATTTTAAACCTTACGATTTAACATTTTTGTTTCTTTTATATTTTTCCAAATTGTACCATTACCTTGTATATACATTTTATATTCATTTCAAAAGTGGCTGCATAAAACACCAATTTTTTTTATAAGGGGGAAGCTGTTATATTAGAAATATACTATGATATATAATATCATCGAGACAGGCTTAACCTTCTCAAACATATCGTATTACATACTGCGTAACAGCTCTTCTCAATAACCGCTCACGCTGCATGAGCATTGTATTTCAATTCTAAGTAATCCTGATTGTGCTGAATCAGCAACACTGTTTCCTTTGTTCTCAAAACATTATAAATATTACCAACAACCTTTTTGTAATCAGTCTTATACTCACTTTCGATTAAACTACTTCTAAATTATTATTGTATTTTCTTAACGAGTCAACGTTGACTAAAGTGTAACAAATAAAGTTCCTTTTTAAAAAGTTATTCAAACAATCCACTATCTAACATATATATATTGCCGTATACACCCCTTTTAAATGTGAAATGCAAATTACACCTGTACAACCCTTCATTCCCACTCTAAATTATTATTAACAAAAATACTCCTAATGCTCAGAGCATGAATTCTGATCTTCAAATTTGACACTCGACATACACACAAAATTCGAATTCAAATCTAACAATATATTGTATTTTCATAAAATGTAAAATATAAAACAACAATATTAACTTAATCTGCCTGATCTAACTTAAAATATAAAATATAAAAATGACAACAAATGGATAAAAGTTCAGTATTAAAATTAATAAAACTCACGAATGTTTTAAAAGGATAGTAGATTTCAAAATAAATTCCAAACGTCTATGTACTCTCTCCTGGCTTTCCAAAATTATTAATTAAAAAAAAACTCCAACTCTATTTCGTTTCCACTCCAATATTAAATTTCTATGATACCAATTTCAAAATGTTTAGACTTTTCTTCAAAATTATATTTTTGACAACTCTTGTCAAATCTCCAATTTTCAGGTTACGTTGTTACATGTTTTCAGATTCATGGTCTAATTGAAAAAAACTTTTTTTTCAGCTATTGCAGCTCTTTATATAGGGTCGGTTTGACGTTTAATATTGCCATAGCAACGCAAATGTTACAGTTCTAATAATACGTTTTCTGTCTACCCCTTTTAAATTGGGGTTGACATTCCTTAATAAAATGTGTGACCGAGAGTCCTACACATCTCTTGTGCTAATTTTAATCTTATTCTGTGAGTATTTATTTCCTGGTACAGCTTAGATCCTTTTTGTGTCAAAATTCGCACTCACGCACAAATTAATTTACAAATTTAAAAGTAATAGAACAATATAAATGCAATAAACAATTAGAGATGGTTTAGAAGTAGAATTATGATCACTAACGATGATTTTGAGTAATCGCAGTTTTATGACTGTCCGATACAGATACCCAGATGTATAAAAACTATTCATATCATAATTCAACTCTTCTTAAACAGTTTATATAATCTCTAATTGCTTATATTGGCTAAATTGAGAAATTGTATGGAAAATAAGAAATTATTTGACTTATGTCAAAACCAAATATTAAAATTTGCTTTAAAATAGCAATAAAACCCAATAATAATAATAAAAGTAATAAAGGTCTTTATTATGAAAGGTTCATAAAGGGCGAAGTTTAGTCACAGGACTATTCTGCCACTAAACCCCAAATGCCAGAGATACATTTACGATATTTACATAAAGAATAATAAAAATGACAATAAGATTCTTATTCTAAAGTACTATATTTACAATTGAGAAATATAAAGTGAAGTATCTCTGGCACACACATAACATAAAATATACATAAAGAGGATATTACTAATTTGTAGACACTATAAACTAAGTTAAAAAAAAAAGAGAAAATGTAAATAACAACCAGTTAATCTAAAAGATGAATAATTATTTTTGCCTAGCAAATAAATATGCCTTAAGCTCTTTTTTAAACTTAACTAGAGAGTAACATTTTGTCGTATTATTCAACATATTGTAGTGATGTACGGCAGTATATGATAAGGACCGCTGAAATATAGCAGACGAGTGTTGCGGCATTGTCAACATGTTATTATTTCTGACAGTTCGACCATGTACTTCTTTTCTAGGCACGAGTTTACTTTTGAGATAATCAGGGGTGGAAGTTATAAGGAGACGTTGAACGAAAACTAAAAGATGATACAACCAGGTGCTGTGTATATTCAGCCAATTAAGCTGTTTAAATTTGTCACTGATGTGGTCAAATAACTATCCATACAGATTCCCTAATTAAAATGGTTTGCATCACAAACACAATATACTATAGAATTTAATCGAATTCATTCCATTGCTTATAAGATATGAATTTGTCCCTTTCTCTTTATCTACACCAGTCCTTCTTGCTATCTACCATAATAAAACCCAGTACAATATCCCATCAAAGGTAAGTTAAATATAATAGATAACATGCAATAAGTATAAATACTTTAAATTAAAATACTGATAAAGATAAGTTTTTTTTAAACTAAAAACCCCCATTGAAAGTATAAACTGAAAACACTTTTCAGTATATTGCGATCTA
The DNA here is from genome assembly GCA_963675555.1 of Leptura quadrifasciata. NCBI lineage: Eukaryota > Metazoa > Arthropoda > Insecta > Coleoptera > Cerambycidae > Leptura > Leptura quadrifasciata. The sequence goes on from OY776682.1 coordinate 37,074,758, forward strand.
CAGACTCGAATTCCTACAAAAAATACCAAGAGTACTCAAAGATAATAATAACTTGTGTATAATACAGAGTATTCATCTAATTCCACACACTAGAAAACATATTCCTCATGTTATATATAGTCGGGTGTATAGTTACTAGGCAGCCAAAAAACGCAACAAAAACTTTACGACCTCGTTAAAATACAGTTATACTCTGTACTATCTGGCCCTCAAATTGAATCACTTATCTTTATAGGTTGTTAATGTATGTCAGTTCGTTTGATAAGACAATAATGGTTCCCCGGCGTTAATAATTAGCTCTTAAAGTTTTTGTTGTGTTTTTTGACTGCCCATTAAGTATACACCCGACTATAATAAAGATCTAATCATTTCTTGTCTCAATATGAAACAATTATTAAAACATTTAAACCCCTTTATAATAGCCTGGTGTACCTTCTTTGTCCCCCATATACGTAAAATATCTGTTACATATTCTCATTAAATAAGGAAGTTTAACTTAATTCATTATTCGGGTTTGTATTCTCAGTTGGAGAGAACCGTATTGTCTGTTTGCTCTTTGTAGCGGGATCGGTTATTTATTTTATTCAACGAAGCCTTGCCTTTCCGCACTTTCATTTAAATTATGATAATAATATGATTTATTCCACGAAGTGTTTGAAAGGAAGATTCGTATTATTTTCTTACACCCTGCTATATTTTTAGAATGACAATTTTACTTTATCTTATTCTCTGTCGGTCCATCGGTCTGTATATCATTATATCAACTTGGCAATCGAATCAACGGGAAGTTGTGTTATAAACTTTTCTTTATATTACAACAGAAGGTTTGGGTTATTACAAATAGTTGTACTGTTGGCGCATCAATCACAATATTATTGTTTTACTGTCAGTGTTTTTGTCATATTAAGTAAAAATATATTTTAATTTATTACTTCATTGTGCCTCATCATGTGTTATGTGAACCAGAAAAAGGTCATATTGTCGCTAAACTTGGACAAGGTAGGTCTCAACAACACATGAATTAATAAAATTAAGCTTAATATACAGTGAGGTCCATTCTAAAATGACATTTTTTTAGTATAATTTTATACCACACCCTTCAACCCCCTTTAACATTTTTAAATGTTAAAGGGGGTTGTTAATTTAACTAGGGTGCGTGTGACAGCTCATTTGAAAGGGTTTTTAATTCTCTATCCAGCAATTTAAATTTGAAAGTTTTGTATACAATGAATACTAAACTATTTTACGTAACAAATATAAAGAAAGATTCATTATTGTCAAGAAACTATGGGCTCCCAGTATGAACATTTGATTTAAACTGTTTCATGTTCTTTTTTTTACATAGCAACATTAAAAACGTAATATTTTTCAATAGTAAAATTAGATAAATTAAAAAAAATCTTATATTGCTGGATAAAGAATTAAAAACACTTTCTTCAAATGAGCTATCACACGCACCCTCGTTCCATTTAAAATTTTTAAAGGGGTAGCTGTCACTCCAAGAGGGTTGAAAGGGAAGGTATAAAATTATGCTCAGAAAATGTCATTTTAGAATTAAAAATTGATGTGTTTTAGAATGTTACTCATAAATTGTTAATTACGTAGATACTAAATGTATCCGCTACTTATGGACCTCACTGTATAACGCGAACTCAGATAAAATGTGATACTTTTAGTCAGAAATATTCAAAAGCCAGCTTCTATCTGGGTCTTTAGCTCCGAAGTTAATTTCATTAAAATATTTAAACACTTTTACAAAAAAAAACACTCAATAAAAGGTAAGAAACTGTGGCACATAATAAACAATAAAATATTAATTATACCTTACTGAAGTGGTAAAAGTGAATAACAAATTTTGTTTTACTGGATTTTCTTTAACTGCTCTTACAATTTTAATTTTAAAATATTTCGTGTGGCTCTCTAGTTAGTACTTGTTTAAGTACAGAACGTAATAAACCAAATAGATTAATCAATAATTATGTTAAATGACTGTTCTTTTCTTAATCTAGATACCGACATCACAAAGCACTATTAAACGAGTATTTATGTTTTCCAAGAAAACCTAAAGATTTGATGCTAGAGATTTAAGCAATTGTTTTAGGAGGACTTAGAAAGAATCTTGGGAAATGAAATAAGAAATAACATCTCACGGCGTTCAGCGTGTCCGGAATTCCAAGAGAACGCCCACTGAAATGCATTTCACTTCAATTGATGAATATCAAAAACCATCTGTGAGAATTAGAAAATAATTATTCGATAAAAATTTACTTAAATTTGTTCTTGAGAATCATACTAAAATATCTTTATTAAAAACTAGTAATACTTGAAAATCACCTGATTATCTGGTTTTTAGCTAGTGCAATTCGGTTTATAGTTTAAAATGAACCATATGGTCTGATTTGGTCAATTTTATGTGGCATTTACAACGCAGCATCTACTTTACGAAGTAGATAAAGTTGTATTTATTAAATACCCTTCGGTCCAAAAAATATAATTAAAATATTACCTCTTACTTAAGTTTGAATAATAGTTATAAAAATACGTGTCAGAGAGTAATGGTGGAGATAATATTTCTTGTTTGAATTACACAAATTATTTAAATTTAAATTCAGCTTTATTTTTCTGGTATATGAATTACAAATGTATATAGGTACAAACACATTTTAAAATTACAATTCACTACAGTTAAAATATATAATATATACTTATAGCATTTATACACATATATAATGTTTATGTTATATTCCTACTCATGGCAAGAAAAATGGGAATTTCAGCTAAACTGTAGATCCAGTTTGTGTATCAATATGCCCACATTTAAAAGAGAGATGACATAATGTTATAGGCTGTAGGTACATTCTAATAGATACATATTTTTTAACAGATATAAGGACCATCAGGGTAAAATCATATTCATCGATCCAAACCTTTGGAAAAGAGATTTGTTACAAAGTGGTATTTGTAACAAATCATTTGTATTAAATCTACGCTGATAAATATGAGAAATGGTGGGACGTAATTTAGAAATTTTTATTATATAATTAAGGCAACAATAAACATGTAATTTGTAATAATGAATACGCAAGCATCTTTACAAAGTCGAAGGGTGATAAACATAGGTGCTCTTTTAAAAATCATTTTTAAAAGAGTATTTTAACAAAGAGAAAGATTTCTTATAGCATTTTAGTAAAGGCTTCCCCAAATAATTATACAATAACGCCGAATAGACTCAACCAAAGACATGTATATTTTTTAATAATTTTATACTCAAAATATCTCCTAATTAATAAAATTTATAGAAGACTTTTCTTATTTCAGTAGTTAAATAATTAACATGTTCATTCTAATTCAAGTGCTGGTCAATTATTACTCCTAAATACTTTGTTTTATATACTTTAGGATAATTACATTTGTTATTATTTACATTACAATCATGTATTTTTAAAGTACCATCTTCGGGTCGATCAACAATTGAAGTGTAGTGAAGAAAGCAATAAAATAAGTTTCTGATGTGTTAAGCCTTAGCAAACTATTAAATAACCATTGAGATATTATACTCATACCTACCTACTTCCGTCATCGTATACACATCTGACCAAGTTCAAATGTGCTTTTTGTAACTTGTAATTCAGCGCTCGGCGGGGCACATAGCCCGGAGAGTAGCTGTTGGTTGCAGTCTGGTTAGGTTCCTTATAGTAAAATAAGGATTTATAGAGGAGTTTGCGACTAAAAATATTATGTTTAACATCTGACCAAGTTTCGAAATAAAATATCAATGCATTGTCATCACTACATTCTATGCGTAAATTACAAATTTCATTTATATGCAGAAGCAAAAGTATAGGCCTCAGTACAGTACCTTGAGGTGTACTGTACTGAATTATTTATTTTTACTTTTTATATTCTATTTTTTGAATAATCCTGAAACAATTTTAGTGGCCAATCCCTAATTCCAACATTGTCAAGTCTTTCCAATAATATTTTGTGACAAACCGTGTCAAAAGCTTTGGCTAAATCTAAAAATACTGCAAGACACTTTCTATTACTATACAAATTATAGATAAGATTATTTGTTAAATTAAATACTGCGTCTTTATTATTTCAGAAACCAAATTGTTTTTTTGTAAATTTTTTTTCAAAAGTTAATTAATCTTTGTTTTAAACATTCTTGTGGAGAGAATTTCCACTCTGCGGGTATTTTAGAAATAGAAAATGACATTTTATTAAAATTTGGCTTATTATAAAGCAGATTAAAACCATTTATATGAAAATTACTTACCTCCTCCAAATTAAAAGTTTCTGATAATACAAGAATATCAACATTTTTTAAATTAAGAATATAAATATATCAGTAATTCCTCAAAGTTTTTCCTTTGGCTTCTTATATTTAAATGAAATATATTTAATTTATTTCCTCCATTTATTATTTCATAACACTTCTGTAAAATTTCAGAGACAAACGTGTTAATCTTACCATGATCGTCCAGTATATACAAAAAGTCTAATACATATATTTCTAATTTGTACGACAGTAAACAGTAAGTTTTATTCCTAACTTATACGTTAATTAATTCTACTACGATCAGTATGCTAAGAAAAGCTGCTAAATTAATGCTACTGAAACATCAATAATATTTTGCAATTTAGTGTAAAATTATACAATAGAAACTCTACTGTTCACAATACATTAAGTGTTGTATATCATAATTATTTCGTATTTTTCTTGTTTTGTTGTCCGTCTTTATATAGATGTTTCCATAGCGTGTGTATACAAATCTTCTATCAAAAATGTCCTGCGCCTCTTTTAGAAGATTCCACTTGCGTTTTATCAGATCCTCTGAGATTCCTATTTTCGAGCCTTTTAAACGAGGAGAATTTTTAAGAATGTTATATTTTAAACTATATTTTTCCAGTTTAACTACTATTGGTCGTATTTGTTCCCCCTTACTTCCAATTCGATAGCATTGAACAATATCTTCCCTTTTTACCGATACCTTCACTTTTAGATTTAGTAGTTTCAAAATTTTTTCGCATAGCATTTCGTTTTCTTCTTCTTCGAGGCCATATACACATATATTGTTAATTTTTTCATTTTGTTGCAAATCTTCTATTTGAGTTTCCAACTGAATAATCTTTTCATTAGTTTTTGTTAATATTCTTTCAATATGTTCCAGTTTTTCAATAACAGATTTTATATCGCTATTTGTTCTTGGTGGCATTTTCGATTTACTTTTATATGAAGATAAGTACTCAGGACAATTTTCACTATTTTTTACTATAATTTTGCACTTTTAAACTGTTTAAATCTTATTTCGAACGGAGCAACTTTAAACACAACCTACTAGCTCTGTGTCACCATTAGAAATGTTATTGCATTTCGGAGAGTTCCACCTTCCCAATCAAAGTGAGTATAAAATACCTCAAAATACACATATTCCAGTCATGTGAATTTTGTTCTGTGTAATTATGTTCCTGTTTTATTAAATTTGGAAGCAAACATGAACGATCACAAAGAATTTCCAAGCCGATGAATTCAAGTTAATAGAAAAAAATTTACACTAGATTAAACAGAGTGAACTTCTTTTAATTAATTCTTCTTTCATGTTAATTGAATTTTAATTGAAAAATAATATGAATGATGTTTTTCATTTGCCACTGTTACTGTTCTAAATGTGTACACTTGGGTGCATTACCGGGAATAACCGATACAGGAATTCAAGAATTAAGGTAATCTGTTTTGTACCGGTCCATACACAAAAGTATTGTCTACATAGCGAGTCGAATAGAAAACGTGTTATTACTAAAAGAATTAAGTTTTCTAAATTTGCCATAAATATTTCAACTAACAATCCTTTAACAGCAAAGTTCAGTTCACAATGGAAACTGAGGTAAACAGTCAATTAAACTTTTTAGATATTAATATTTAAAAAACTCTTTCATAGCCTTATACATAGACTTACTAACTTCTCTTTAAATGGAAATAATTTTTATGTATAATTAACTATAATTAAACAAACTGCAAAAAATAATGGATGCAATGAGTCGCTAATAGATAATATGGCTAAAAATAAACAACGTAAAATGCTTCAAGAGGAATAATTTTATTAATTATATTCCAAAATATGGCGAGAAAATTGCTAGAAAATTAAATAATCTAAACTTTTTACAATCACGGATAATGTAGCCTAAATTTTTTAAGGAATTAGCGGTGATTTGATTGATATGGCTAACAAAAGATAACTAACTTTGGGTCGAACATAACTCCTACATCTTTGAGATGATACAGCCTTTCAGTTCTTCATTATTAATTGTATAGAATATTTTTATTGGATTTTGTGCACGAGTGTACGTAATAAAGCTACACTTTGAGATATTTAACTGTAAATTGTTTACGCTACACCAAGATCATAGCTGTACAAAATCGTTTTGCAAATCAGCGCAATCTTCTACATTAGCGATAGATGCAAAAATGTTTAGGTCATCCGCATAAGGTAATATTAGGTCATCCGCATAAAGTAATATTTTGCAGTTTAAGCCAGGGGTATTATTTATAAAATTGTTAACACTTATATTGCGAAGATATCTATATACCAAAATCGATAGTACTGTACATTTAGTCGTCTATTTACTAAGTAGGATTCAAAAAAGTTTAGGAATTGCTCAGTTAGTCCAGATTCGGAAAATTTGTTCAGCAAAAAATCTGCATTAATTACACCTAGTTGGCATCCAAATGTTCAGCTATGAACTGAGTAATGCACACCAAATTGCTGGCGGTAGAGCGATTTGGCATGAATCCGTATTGATTGAGGCAAATTTGAAGCTTGACGTGATTAAAGAGAATATCGTATATTATGATTTCAAATAATTTACTAAAATTGCACAATATTACTATTGGCCTATAGTTTTCAACAGCACATTTATCATTTTTTTGGAATACCGGACAGATTCTAGATATTTTCTAGACTTCTGGAAAAGTAGCAGTTTTAATAGATAAATTAAAAATACTAGCTAACGGTTTTGCACATAAAATAGCACAATGTTTAAGGAGAAAGGCCGGATTACCATCAGGACCTGTAGTGTTTTTTGGGTTTATTGGTGCGTCATTTTGCGATAACATAGGGAATGCGTAAATTGTTAGTATTACAATGTATGCTTTTTACAATAAAAATTAGTAGATGCGGAATATGACTCTTGAAAATAATTAGCAAATGCGTCAACTATTACTTGTGATTCGTTTAATATGGAGTCATTATATGTCATAACGCTAGGACTACTGGATATATTTTTTCTACGGTTTACATATGACCAAAAGTGATTTGGATTGGACTTAATTTGGTTCTCAATATTGATAATATATTATTTGTGCGCGTTACCAATATCGATTTTTATGTTTGTTCTTAGAATTTTAAATTGGTTGAATTCATCTGCGTTATCATTTCTTTTTTAAGTTGTGCCAGTGTTTTGATTTTGTCTTTATATTGCGAATGGTATTACCATTAAACCAAGGTGGGTATTTATTAGTTTTAGCTAAAGTTTTTGGGAAGCTATCAATGAAAACAGAGTCCGTCCAGGATAATATAAAATATATCACATACCTCATTCACATCATTACTTTACCAGAATTGGTTAATAAAAAGAAAACATTAATAAAATTAATAAATCTGGTATCTATATATAAAATTGAATGTAAAAACTGTGATGCTATTTATATTGGTCAGAGCTTTAAAAGTACTCAAAAAATAGATTAAAATAACATAAAAATTAATTTTCAATAACAATATAAGTACAGGAATGACAACATATTGCATTAAAAATAACTCGAAAAATCTGGGCGAATAGATTCAAATTAATTTTATCTATGGCTCCCAAATTATTTACTTTAGACCCACAAATGCACTGTATATAATTTGTTAACACCTGAAAGCAAGTGCCTACTTGGAATAATAATAATAAATATTATTGAAACATAATAGACAAAGTAGCAAAATGATCAGAGAATTTAAACCGTATGAAATTAGAAAAGACAAATAAATTGTTATTATATATATATATATATATATTTTATATGAGAAACTAATGTACATAATGTCTAGCGGCAATTTTTGAATAATGTATGTTTACAGTCAGATATGCACATTTTCATCACTGTAAAACATCAGCTGTACAATTAGAATACGTAAATATATAAGATTAAACCACAGTGCATCGTTTACTTTAAGATGTTGGGTAATAAGGCCGAGGGACAACTAACAAGACTACCAGAGAAATTTCAGAATTCCTCCATGAACAACGTAATGTGGAGATTATTTCTTATAGTTATTGTTTCAGGTTGGACGACTGTCCATAAAGTTAAAAGTTTTACCATTATTAAGAATTCAGACTTCACCTTCGTCTAAATTTATGAAAATTAAGAAAAAAGAGAGAGATATGTATATAAACACCACACCACAGAAATTATATATATATAGACATATAGAATATATATACATACATACATATATAGTGTGTTCCCAATAAGATCGCAGCGCCACCCTCAGCAAATACGATGCAAATGACCAAAAATTGGTTTAAAAGTTCTGTAAAGTCGCCTATGAATACTTGTTTTTTATCAATGAAGAAAAATCAGAGGTTACATTTTCCACATTATTAACTATGGTATTTTGGAAATCTCGTCAAGTGTTATTCGTTATTAGTGACGATGGATGAAAATTATCTCACGATTGCAGAAAAAGTATAAGTAGTGAGATTAGTAGGTGAAGCAGCCGAAGAATTTAATAGAAGACGTCTAGATCATCTCTCAATATCTAACACGACAGTACTTAGAGTAACTAGAATGTTTAATCCTACAGGAGGAGTAAATAAAAAAGTAATAAACCGAAACCGAAATCATGTTTATGATGAAAATGTCTTACATTTTTTGAGAAATAATGAAAATAATACAAAATTAAGTCTTGGGCAGATATCTCGAATTTTAAGTATTTCTATTAATAAAATTCGTAACTGTTTCAAAAGAAATAAAATAAAGCCATTTAAACCAAAGTTTCTCCATGCCTCAAAGAAAGGATGGAGATCTGGTGAGGAGGTTGGAATTTTGCTTATGGCTACAAGGAGAAATCATAAATGAACGTAGTTCATGAAAAAAAATTATATGGACTGATGAAACCACTTTCACTACCAATGGCACCGTGCCTGCTCAAAATAGTAGATATTGGTCATTTGATAATCCTCAGTGGGTAATTGCAAAGACAGTATTCTGAAAAGCTGAACGTGTTTTGTGGGATAATTGGTGATAATTTGATCGGTCCATTTCTTTTCATGGAAAATTTTACGGCAGCTAGACTGTGGCAATTCTTTAAGACCACTTTTACAGAGACGCTAGAACAGCTTTTCCCCTCATTTTATACTTCGACATGTTTCTTCAATTAGATGGACTTTCAATTCATAACGCTCTTATTGTACGGAAGTGAATTAAAGATCATTTTTATAATCGGTTGCAATAGTCTCCTCATTGAGTGGGCTCCCAGGTCTCTAACATCACACCGTTAGACTTCTTTTTGGGAAGAACACTTAAAGAAAAGTTTACAAGACAAGACCAACAAACGGGGAAGAGTTGTGCGAGAGAATAAGAGAGGCCTGTGAAGAGGTGGCACTCCACAACAACGTAAGAGTGAATTTAAGGAGACGGATTGAAAAACGTAATTGTCCGAGACTGATTTTCCAACTTTAAATTTTTTATTATTTCTATTTGCATGGAAATTTAAATTTTCTCATATGTTGATGAAACTTGGGATTTGGGGAATTTAAGCGATTCTGAATAACTTTTTCTTATAAAATCTTTCGATAAAAAATGTTTAATATGACTTCTTCACTTTTGGTATCACATATCGAATCATGGTAGGCCTTGGAATTCACCAAGAAGTTGTTAATGCTCATTTAACGTCATTTACCAAAAAGTCGTCTATATGTTCTGCAACGTGGCAAAACTAGTAGAGGGTTGTATCTTATTGGGCGCACTCTGTATATATAGATCCGTTTTCTTATTTAATATTTTTTTAAATTGCTATGAAAGTTATAAACACTGAAATTCAAAAAGTATATAGAAGTAGTGGTATATTAATAAAATCTAGTAACATTTATTTTCTCAAAACATTATCGGCCCGAAGAGTAAAATGTTCAGGGCATATTTCCTGAATTGCCATAAGTTCGAAAAAAAAAATATGCTAAATTTCGACGATCAGACCTCCGCTACTACTTCAGAAATCGCACTTTCAGGGTACTAAAATCTTGGGTAAGCATCTAGAGAGGATAAAACAAGTAAATCTGTAATGTCTTGGTCACCGACGAAGAGTGTTAAATAGGAATAGGATGTATTTAGTGTCGAGTACATGGATACATCATAGGTTATATCATATATGTGTCATCTGTTCTGCATTAGAATAAACATAGTGACTAAGATCTGAGAACAATGAATGAAGCGGTGATAGGGAGCCGAGATTCATTCAGGTGTTGTTCAAGCTGCACCAGTATAAATTATAATTTGCATAAAACATGCATGTAATATTTATAAATAAAGCGGTATTGTTAACATGAACAACTTCTTCTGCGTGGTCAGAAAATTTCAGATTGCCTTTTCTACTAAGGAAAAATTTTGTGCCGTGTAGGTAGGATGTGAAAAATTGTTTCAATCAATGTGGAGATTATTTCTTATAGTTATTGTTTCAGGGTGGACGACTGTCCATAAAGTTAAAAGTTTTACCATTATTAAGAATTCAGACTTCACCTTCGTCTAAATTTATGAAAATTAAGAAAAAAGAGAGAGATATGTATATAAACACCACACCACAGAAATTATATATATATAGACATATAGAATATATATACATACATACATATATAGTGTGTTCCCAATAAGATCGCAGCGCCACCCTCAGCAAATACGATGCAAATGACCAAACATGCATGTAATATTTATAAATAAAGCGGTATTGTTAACATGAACAACTTCTTCTGCGTGGTCAGAAAATTTCAGATTGCCTTTTCTACTAAGGAAAAATTTTGTGCCGTGTAGGTAGGATGTGAAAAATTGTTTCAATCTCCCATCCTTGGAAATATAATTGGTCTTGTCACTACAATATGAATAAACATCATAGAACTATTATTATTCAACACTGATCATCTGGTAGGCTATTTATACATTGTGTTTCTTAACTCAGAATTACATTCCATGAAATAATATTTTTTTTGGAATATTAACTTTCCATTTGGAGATATTGAGATAGATGTTAAGTTCTATTTTAAAATAATTTTGATTATAATTTAAAAATTAAACTTAGTTAAACACGTTTATAAGGTACAAAAATGTAATTATTACTATTTCACGTAAGGACTGTTTTTAGATGTTTCCAAATTATATATTCAGAGATCGATAAAAATCGTTAGAACCGTTACAGAAAAGACGAATTAATTATTTAACTTTATCCCTGTATTTATTAAAGATAACGGGTTATGTCATCTCATACTAGTACTAAAAAAAGGATATATGTGTAACAATTTGATCAAAACCGTTAGAACCGTTACAGAAAAGACGAATTAATTATTTAACTTTATCCCTGTATTTATTAAAGATAACGGGTTATGTCATCTCATACTAGTACTAAAAAAAGGATACATGTGTAACAATTTGATCAAAATCGTTAGAACGGTTTAGAAGAAATAAAATCGAGAAAAGTGTCATGGAAATTGAATAAAACTAGATTCTAAGCATGCATTTTGTCAACAAAACAACATTGTAATTAAAAAAGTGCGCTATGGAAATTAAAAAAAAAAAATGAGAAATAACTGGATAAATAATTATACGTGTATATTGCTAAATTAATAAGCTCTATATGGTTAAATTGTTGTTGTTTGTTGTTTTTTAATTATTGTTATTGAAAACAATCTGTCCTCAAACTCAAAAAGTTTCTGGCATAATGTCAATATTAAAAAAAAATCCAGTTCAATGCCGAATGACTTCACTAATAATGACAGTATCTTAGATGATCCCAAAGATATAGCGAATTCTTTTGCGTATGTATTTTCAACAAGATGGGGCTCCGTCTCATAATGCTGTTCGAGTTATGGCGTATTTAGTGGACGAGTAATTGCAAATAATGGGCTGCACCTTGGCCTGCCCGCTCACCAGTTCTAAACATTTCAGATTTTTTTGTGTAAGATTTGCGAAAGAACGAGTTTTTTTACACCCCTCCATCTTACAAAATCGTATCCGCGAAGTATTGGAAGTATACCTCTTGATATAAAAATATAAAATATAGGATTTATAATATTCCAACCTATCTGCAAGTGCCTTATATAAATAAGGACTCAACAAATTAAACCAAAGCAACTATTCTTCCTTACGAGCGCTGAATTATATGGTAAAATTTTCGTAATTTGTTTAAACCCAGTTAGCACTAAAATACAATGACTTGGACTGCGCGAATGCTACGAGGAAGATGCGAGGCCTCCTTCATCTCAGGATAAATATAAATTTATATTGTTATAAAATTTTCTTCTGCTTTAAAATTGCCTATTCAGTGATGGTTATCAATTTTATTTTCGATTTCGATTGTTTCGAGACTATTGAGAGATGGCCCAAAAATAGGTCGAAATTGGTCTGCAGTTAATGACATCCTGAGATGAAGGAGGCGTCGCATCTTCCTCATAGCATACGAGCATTCCAAGTCATTGTATTTTAGTGCTAACTGTGTTTAGACAAGATACGCAAATTTTATCATATAATTCAGCGCTCCTAAGGGGAAATAGCTATTTTAGTTTAATTTGTTGAATCCTTATTTATATAAAAATTATGAAGCATAATTCAAATTTATAATAACTTCACTATAAGCATTACGGTGGTTAGAATCCTTTCATAGTGAGAGCCCCTAGGCCGTGCCTAGTGTGCCTATATGGTAAAAACAACCCTGTCTCCACGGCATACTTACTTGATAAGCGTATTTTCTCGATATTTTAATTATTAGCCTCTCGTTTTGATCCATTTGATTGGAGTGAATTCACTGTACTCTAGATGCACAAATATAAATTGTCCTAAAAGATCAAACAGTCTCGAAAAGGTTTTTAAAACTATGCAATCGTATTTAACATCATCTCCGGAATCCAAAAATGTAAGAATATACAGGGTGTTCCATTTAAAATTTCAAAGTTCCGGTGAAACCGGAAGTGATCAAAAAGTACCAAATAATGAAAAAATTTGCAGCTTTTGGTATATATTACTCCTGCCATGTTTGAGTTCCATACTTTGATAACTTTAGAAGCCATGCCTTGTTTAATTATTCGCTGACTTCCGATATACTGCGTATAATCAAAAACTCTTGATTTCATTAATCTTACTAAAATATAAGCAACTATTGAAATATTTTATTTATTTTGATGACGCTACTATCCGATAAGAATATTATTCTCCAAGGGATAACTCATCTAATATGGAAGAAATGGAACCCACCTCGTGAAGAGGGTGTATATAGGTCACTAGTTTTGGGTGGTTGATCGTATTGTGCTTGTAAGGTCACTAGCATGAACAGTAAATTCAATATTAAAGAGAGTTAAAAAATACCAAATAGCCAGTAATATTTTGGTATAATTTATTACAATCCGAAAACGATTATATTATGAACACCTCGTACATCATTTTAATTAAAGGACGGTAAAATACTTAATTAACAACTTTGTAACAGTAAATTATGGCAGTATAATTGTTTGACAGTTTGCTTAAAACTAAAATTATAATAGATGTGTATTATAATAAACCATTCCGTATGATTTGCATATTAGACAGAACTTATTTAAATAATTTATAAGTATTTAATTGGAATTTCATCTTCTTAAAAGCCGCTATAATGTATAAGACAATCAATATATTAATTACCCTTAGGCCTTCCACCCTGTTTTGTGAAAATATGTATTATATATTTATGAAGTTCATTTACTGTTCTGTCGAGTTGGATACATGTGTACCCGCGCAAAACTGCAAAACAAAAAAGCAACACATAGCATATATTAACATTCTATAATAAATTCCACAGGTAGTGCCTATAGTGGAACAGATCTGGAAGAAAACCAGCCTCGAATAAGGGAAAGGTTCGATTGTGATTTTTTTTTGTGCCAATAAATAGAGTTGGATCTACCCAACATCCCGACACATTTGTGCAGCGGATGTCAAAGGGGAGAGGGGGGAAACCATATATTAAATGTATGAGAAAATGGTTTTTCGAAATTAATTCAGCGGATTTTCATCTGAAAAAAATCTTCCACGTTTTTTTCAAACAATTTTTTTGGCACCAAGGGATAGGGTGAGGAAAAATAATTTTCGCCAATTGATAGCTTTTTTTTATTAACGTTTAATTTCCACCTGGCCAGATCGCGATAAAATAATTAGGAAGGGATATAGAGGACGGCAAAAAAACTGTTTGCAATTTTTATTTCGCGCACCAAGCGTTTGTTTGCGAAAAAAATCAGATTATGCTAGTGCTATCTTATAGCAAATAAAAAGATATGCTGCACAAATGTGTCGGAATGTTGGGGGGACCCAACTCTATTTATTGGCAAAAAAATCACAATCAGACGTTTCCTTATTCCAAAACCAGATCTACTCCACTAGTATTTTCTTGTCTTTATTATGTCCTTATCATAAAATTATAGGAAAATCTTGAATGTCGCTGCGAGAAGCCAGATTGAATTAAATGGTCCTATTATTTAGTGCCCTTTCTCACCTCATTTTATTTGCATTAACCTATCTGTTCGAAATTATTCAATTTGAAGTAAATATTAGAATACCGTTATAGCAATTGTATATAAAACAGTGTTACTATTTATTAAAATTGATACACTATAAAATATTAAAGCTCGCAGCTGTTTTTACACATATATATTTACTGTTCCAATAATATGTCATAAATTAGGAAGGTGATTTGTTTTTACTGCCAGAGCCAGTGGTAATATATGACTGGGGCTCGATGAAACCCTTTTGTTGGCAACTCAACAATTAATATATTCTGTCCATTATGAACATAACAATAGTTCGAAATAAAAATATTCGTTTACCAACAGATCACACTAATGACTACTGAAGATCTCTATTTTGTTGTTTTGTTTAAATAGAAGGAACAATTTGCCACTCGGAATTATAGACACTGAACTATTTAATATTGAATGAATACATCGACAAATTTTTTAATATGAAACGGGGGTATTTCAACAAAATTTGTAGATAAGAAATGCAAATGCTGACAAAAGCATCATAAAAAAACTAAACATCATCTAAATATAATATCCTACCTTATCTAAATAACATATCCTCTAAAAGTTAATTCTCACTCGAATTTGTAACTTTCTGGTCGTTAAATATACACAAATAAACTAAAAGCATTTATGGCTCATTTCTTGTTAGGTTTTCTCCCATATAATTTAATCTTTTCCGTTTCTTTGAATAAATAAAACAACTGTTAGAATTTTTCAATAGCAAAACAATCTGATAAATCTTGAATTATAGATCAGGGTGAATTTATGTAACAAGTTGAAAGTATTTTAAGAGAAGGCAAATGAAAATGCAGTCACTGGTGAGACAATAGAAACATAGGGAAAAGTCGGACTAAAAGCCTTATTGTTAAAAGCAACCATTTTTACACGTTACAAATAATTTTACTTTCCTTTTATGTTACATATTCCTTAAAAGTAAGGAACTAGTCGACTCTTGTCTATTCAAGAAAGTTACGTGAGTATTTTAAAGAAGGAAACTTCCATAGAAAAGTACAATAAAATTCTTCATTATTATTGTTTAAACTTTCCACTTGGAAACATAATTCTCGTGAAAGTAGTGAATAAAATAGACTATATGTGTATTTCCCATATGGATTATATACGTACCAGTAATATTAAATTACCTTGCAACAACTAGGGCACTATAAATAAAAGTATAATAAAAATTATAGGTTGATCATTCAAAGTTGATATTTGATTACAAGTTGTGCATTTTAGCGGTTTGTGTGATAAATACAATTAATCACAGCCTATCAAGCACTAGGTTCGAGTCTCAGCTGCCGTAGACGACAAATAGTCTTGGAGAACGATTTACTCTTATTCAGATTAACTAGATTTAAATAAATATATGTGTAAGATACGATGTATTTCCTATTATACAAAAATTTCATACGAATTTTTATGTTATTGAAATTTCTTTGAGTAAGTTCAAAAATAAATGTGCTCCTTCAAATTCTGCTAAAAGATGGGGGTTGTCATTTAAAAAAATATTGATGACGTGTTATCTTTTTCTGTTTCAACAAATTAATAGTAACATGTAAAAATAAGATTTTAGTCGATCAACCTGGAGTAATAAATTACACTTTCATCGATACATGTATTTACCTCAATTACCTATCCAAATTACCACCTAAATTAGGCTTTCCACCCACAGAGGGCTCTCACTGGGAAAATATACTAATTTATTTTTATTTATTTTAATGCCTTGTTTATATTTACGTTCTGGCGGAGTTTAACTACAACTACTCTTCGTAAAATATCCATTTTTTTTGTCAAAAAATTAAGTTGAAAACTTTGCTAAATAATGAATTAATTCAGTTTTAAAGGCAAGTGATTGCTACTCGGTTTGGTACCGGATCAAATACTAGATTTTACATATTTTCAATTAATGTTTTGGATTATTTTAATTGAAATTTCGATTAATTCGGCTTTAATTAGCGGATTATATCGTCCAGAAGTATTCTGGGTAGGTTAAAATTTCTTAGATTTATTACAGACACGTGCTCACGTTAGGGGTTAATTATGAGATTAATTCTGTAAATTTAATTATAGATGATTTGGTACGGTTAGATTTCGATTTGCTACAACTAGTTTTTGGATACAGTTAGAACTTACCAATTATTGTTTTGATTATTTTGGATTTGGACTATTGGATCACTTTGCTATTCCTTTGTACACGATTTTTGGTATTTGAATTGGCCCTGATTTGCACTTTACGTTTGAGAAAACCTTATTTAATTGTAATTGAAAGTCTCCCTTCTGGATATTTCGAACAAGTTATTTAACATTGAGGTTGGTGAAGATTACTACGTCCAGTAAGGACCTCGATCAAGAAGGTAAATCTTCAAGTTTAGAGCGCCTGGAAGAATCTCTTGTAAGTAATTCCTATATATTATTTTTTTTCTTGTAACAATTTTCCTAGCGTTAGCCTAGGAAACCCTAGACGTTTTATATCTTGATATAGAATAAAAACAATGTCTTGTCTCACTAAATTCTTTTAGTCTTGTAATGGCGACCAGTTTCGTGAATTAAACTTGCTTCACATCATCAGGCCACAAGAATTTCTATAATTGTAGCCTGATGATGTGAAGCAAATTTAGTTCACGAAACCGGTCGCCATTACAAGATTAAAAGAATTTAGTGAGACAAGACCTTGTTTGTTTTTACTCAGTATGAACAACACTTGGGGTCTAATCTATGGAATTATTATTATTATATATATTTTATTGTAAGATTTTTACCCTTAAATATTTATCTGTTTGTATTGTACTTTGCTTATTAAATAATAAAGTATATTTTTTTTACTTGTTCTTTTATTGTAAATATTCTCACTACAAGGATTTGTAATATCTGGGACCTCGTTATCTTTACGTTTACTTTAGGTCGTAATACAACGTACATTTACTTTGACTTGTTAATAATTTTAGAGGAGAATTTTATTAATTAATCGTCGTAAGATTAAATTTACTTGTACTCTTACTGAATAAAAATATGACCAGCTTGCCCCTAGTATTCAAGGAGAGCGATAAAGGAAAAAGGAGTGCAGAAGTGGACCCGAAAGACAGGCATAGTCAGGTGAATTATACCCCCGTTATTTACGACGTTCAACAAATCTCCAATCAGTATAAAAGTGTCTGTGATCTATTAGTTTCTATTTAAACACTATTTTCGTATTTTCCTTCAGTGAATGTATTTCTTTTATAATAGCCTAAATTAAGAACACACATAATAAACTTAGGACACCGAATATGATTTATAATGTATACTTGTTTGGCGCCCAGAGGACATAAATTGTATACAAATAGGAACTAATTTACAGCTACAAGAAATTTATTAATATAACACAAAAAGCAACAGCCAGGCTGTTAACAATTCTTCATATTATCCAACAAGTCTGATAATAAATTATCGCTTACTTAAAAATACGCCCTTAAGCTTCAGAAGAAAATATCACCCTAATCCATATTCATGAATAATACAGTTTAAAGAGGCTCTAATGAAATTTTGGACACATGCTTTGATGATTTTTTGTACTGATTAGTATGCAATGAGGAAGTTGCATGATTTTTTTTATAACGAAAATCGATAAAGGATCAAAGAACATTTATAAAAATTCAGGATTTTGCTATGCATGCTATGCAACGTGACACTAATTAAAACGCCAGATTAGCAGAGAAAACTTTCTTTCCCTCTCTTTACGGTGTTGTGAGGATCACTTTAATGTAAGTGTTGTGACGTCCCATATCTTTCGCTGGTTTCCGCAAGTTAATAATACTAGATATATTCACCAATCTATAGTAATAAATTGCACTACTGTTACCGGTAGATGTCACGCCACTTGACGTACCAGCCTTGATTTACTTAGTTTTCAAAATTTCTCAAGTTGGTACATTGATAGCCGAATTGTCGAACTATCAGATGAAGCATCTTCTATTTGTGAGCTAAAATAGTTATAAATATCAGCCAAGTTCCTTCAAAGTTCCTTTTTAAATCAAGAAATTGAACCGAAAACTTTGCTAGGGATTAAAAGGCACGTGGCTGTTAGTCGGTCATACCGGATCAGAAACTAAATTTAACCTAATTTTCAATTAATATTTTGGTTTAATTGAAATTTCGATTTATTAGGATTAATTAGCAGGTTTCTCGTTCAGAAGAGTATTCTGGGTAAGTTTCAATTTCTTAGATTATTATAGACACGTGCTCACATTAGAGGTTAATTTTGAGAATAAATTTGTAAATTTAATTATAGACGATTTTGGTAAGGCCAGATTTCGATTTTGGTACGGCTAGATTTTCGATTTGGCACAGCTAGATTTTAAGTACATGACTTATTACCAACTATTCTGGTTTACTTATCGGATTTGGATTTTGGATCATTTGTTATTTTTTGGTACACGAATTTTGGTATACGAATTTGCCCTGATTTACGCTTTAGTAATCATTGCCAGGATTTCTACAACCAGCAAGGAACTACTGTATATCGTTTTTCTCATAAAAATTGCTTAAATTAAATAATTCTTTTCCATAGCGTTTGCTATATTCTTGATATTTATTTTATTTTAAGATTTTTGCCATAAAATTTTCTTTGTATTGTACTTTGCATACTTATTGTTATAATACAGTGTATTTATTTTACCTGCTCTTTTTCATTGTTCACTCTCACTAAAAGATCCGTAAGATCTGGGACCTCATTTGCTTAACTTGACTGTAGGTCGTGATAGTACAAATATAATGCATAGTTTAGACGTGCTGGATTTTTGACGATTGCAAAGTGAGCGAACCATTCTTGCAGGCTAGGCCCGCGTGTGTAAACTGAATTCTGACAATCCTGACTGAACAGATTGGAACCGCTACTAACTTGTCAATCCAGGAACGTTCAGGCCAGGCGTGTATAAGCGTTTTCACGCACAGACCAGTTCAGTAGTGAAAAACATGCAAGATCAACATGTCGATCGAGTGGTCGCAGCAAAATCTAACAGATTTTATCTGTATTTACAAATCTTTACCATGTTTATGGAAAATAAAAGTCGAAGAATACAAAAATAGAAATCTAAATTCGAAAGCCTACTTAGAACTAATACAATTTTGTCAAGAGAATGTAAGTGCGGATGCTAATAAAACATTTGTAATTAAAAAAATACAAAATATACGGGGCGCATTTCTAAAGGAATTGAAAAAAATAATTGCTTCTCAGAAAAGATGTGCTGGGAGTTATGAGATATATACGCCTATACTCTGGTATTACCAGAAATTAGTCTTTACTTCCGATCAAGAGCAGCCCACCCCCAGCATCAGTAATACTGATACGCATAACCGTATCTTTCTTAGTAATATAAGGGAAGATAATTTGAAGTAGATTTTCAAAATTTGCGTTATTCATTCGCAGGTAATTTTTGAAATCATCGGGATCATTTCCATCCAGTTGTCTTACAAGCGGCATATGTCCAAATTGTTCTCCATTTTTCCGTCATTCTTTAACCCACATTTTTCGGCGACCTTCTTCTTTTGCCACAGGCATGTCTCGGTCAGAAAATGAAGAAAACTAAAATGAAGTCGCCTGTGGATTGTCCTACCACACCAATACTTTAAAATTTTCCAACAGACCAGAGGCTCGGCCAAGAACGTCGATTTTTTTGTTTACACGAGCGGTTTTGACGCTTCCAATCTGCATGAGAGACCATATCTGCATCTCTAGACTGATGTAATATTTTGTAGCAAATGACAAGAACAGACGCTCCACTACTGTGATAATGGCCGGAGATTTGGTCTGTCAGTGGAATATTGTCGGTTTGAACTGCACGTCTCTAAACTAGGCTATTGCCCGACTGGGCTTACAAAAATCCCGTGTCCGTATCACTCAATAAAATAGTTCTCAAACTTCACAGAACAGTCAAAATACTACAACTAATCCTTCTTAGATAAGTAAAAACACACTTTTACGCATAGTAAACTGTGTTTTTCTAATGCCTCTTGTATTGACATGCCCCTATTTCGTGATTTGCGACGTCACACCAATAAGAAACCCGTTTTCAGTCACGTGGTTTTATTTGCATAAAAATTCGGAGTTTTAAAGTCTAATATTTATCAAGTATGTTTCCTTTTATTATATTCTCAACTTATATAATATATATTATAGAAAAATAACAAATGTAACCATTTTTAAAATTCGTGCATCTTCCTTATTACCTCCAAAAGCACGAAGGATCAACAATGTTAAACAGGGGAACGAGTTTGATAGCCTAAGTTCTAGATAGTTGCATCGAATGATGTAAAAAATTCGTTAACTATACATACAAATTTGCATGCGTTGTTTTGCGGTACCCCTGCGAATTTCAATAATATTTCACAAAGTACTATTATTAAACGCGTTTACTCCAAATTAGTACGTTAAAAAGTAATTAGATTTTACGACGGAATACCAATAACGTTATCGTAGGATATATGATATTTAAATTATCATATAAATACTTCATCGGTGTCATTAGTACTGACTCCCCACTGTTATTCCTTGCATTTTAAATGTTATAATACTTTAATTAACTAATAAAAGGAACATAAAAATATAAAGGTTAGAATTTCTTACCGGCTGAGATGATCGTTTAGTTTTTTAAATCGTCGTTCAATTTTAAGCGAGGTAGGTATATTTAAAATTTCATTTCTTTGCAATAAATTTGTCTAGTGTTAACATATCATACATAGCGAAAACTATTAGAGGATATTTTTAAAGTAGCTATAACGTGGAATTTATTTCACATTAAAGTGCGCAAAATGCTTTGTCAGTAGGTAATATAGATTTTATGGATTTTATATTGTCATTTATTGAAAATCTATATTCGTTTCAATGTATCAATTCAGTTATAACATCTATACAATTCTCCATTCACTTTTTCTTGTTATTCATGAATTTTATATGTGGATTAGAGTAATAATTTTGGTAATCTTTACTGCCATATGTGAATAGAACTGTTCCCATGTTATTCATTTGTTTATCAAGTTTCTATTGAGACCTACGAGATTTATATTATTCTCTTTTGGGTGCGTTCATTTTGAACTTAGGATAAACCACTCCTTTACATACGGCATTACTGACAAGTTTTTAACATAACCTACAATGTTAATGTCCCACGATGCGTTGGCGATTTGACACCTGTTTAAAAACAAAATCGTCACGTTTTCCACTTCTTTACCGGGAGAGACCCTAATTAACTTTACCCTCTGCCTTATGTAAATGTTTTTATTCAAACAAAATAATGTTGCCACTTACACTCATCTTTCGTCCTGGAATTAATGATTTATTATTTCACTTTTATTTTCGCTGTATAGGTATTCGTTGTTTGAGCTGAAAATTAAAACGACAATATGTGCATTTTTAACAATCAGGTTTTTGTTGAAAAGTTTGTAGATATATCATAGGATTTGTACATCGGTAATTACCTTACGATCATAATCATTCACCTAGACTTAGTACATTAATACACAGGGTGGTGGCAATAGTACGTCCGACTTCGATAGCACAAGTTCTACGATATATTAAAAAAATTCAGTTAAACTACATAAAAAAAATTTATAACTGGAAATTATTTTCGAATATACAGGGTGAACCAAAATGATTGTACAGGACCAAGTTGTATGACTGATGGTGATGGAGGTGAGCGCACTTGACTCTCACTCAAAAGTTCCGGGTTCGATCCCCGGTCGTGGCAGCGGAAAATACTGTGAGAGGGATTTTTCCACTATACACGGATATTGGGTGTGTGTCCCTTGTCTCTAAATGTGTAGCCCCTCCCACACAAGGCTCCGGGATAAAGGGGGTTGTCATTACCTGTGGTGTATTTATTTATTCATTACTTAAGTGCCATTTTTTAAAATGGAATGCGATAAATATCAGTCAATTTTTAGAAACTTCTTTCTAGACTCATTTCACTTCTATATTATTATTGGCTATCTCCCAACCATTTGGATGTAGTGATTTTTTTTTGTTGAAATAATGCCATCTGCAGCTGCATTTTGAAAAAATCACTAGTCACTATTATGGACTTTAAGAAAAATTTCTGTAAATATCAGTTACTGTTACCTCCTTTCAATTATTGTTTATTTTTGGGAAACAACTGAGGCAAAATATGCGAACGACTAGCTGGTTTTAGTCGGAGCAAAGGGTTAACCTTATTGCCGTTAAATTAATTTATTAAATATACCCGATTAATAATGATACCAAACAGTATGACAAAATATCATATCCCTAATTCTAATCTAAAAACGAAGAAGAAAAAAGAAAAAATGAAGAAAATAAAAAGGGATATAACAGGGACACACGCTTCTCGTCCTGAAGTCTGTCACTTTTAACATTTAAAATTAGACAATACAGGGAGGACCACGGTTGACAGGGGAAGAACAACAGAAAGAAAATAAAAAATATACGTATAAACATTACGAGATCTTAAAGACAACAAGTAAAGTATATTAAATGAAGCCAATATATCGCAGTTGTTGCAATATTAATAATTAATGTACTAGAGACATTTTAATATTTCGCACATCCAAAAAATATATGGTAGAGATCTTCTGTGATGTTGATCACAATTTGGTGAGGTATATATACCAATTTTGTATAGGTGTGTGGGATAACAAGCGTGACCAAATTTTAATCTAATGAGAGACGTTACATATATTCTCGATACTTGGAGGTCTCCCAAAGTTTATTGGTATATTGGGATGAATTATCGTGTACCTGGTAAGGTTGGTAAAGCAATACTCTTTCCACTGGTAATTCCATTTGACTCCCAAATTTATTTTAAGAACACTATGTATGTTTACTAAGCTGATTTTATGTTCGAGAATATATCTTGATGAAGCGCTTGTTTTTAAAAACTTTTATTTAACTTGCAATGTTTGTTTGTATGTTAGCTTGTTTAGGTCAAATCTTGCAATCAAAATTTCGATTAGTTCTAAGTAAGCTAGAGCTTTGAAATTTTGCACATGTGTATGTGCCCGCTCAGTGGCAATACACTTTAACATTTTCATATAAGGACAAAATAAGATGGCGTCTTCAAGATGGCTGATGACTTTACCGTTTATGATACTATGCAACACAAAATCAATATCTGGGGGTTTTCGATATCACCAATTATGAATTCTTGGTCAAAATTTAGAAATTCAAAATGGCGGCGCCAATATGGCGGACGACTTTTGTCATTTATGGTCTAAATCAGTCATAATCGATATCTGGGGGTTTTCGGGGTCGCGGATTACGAATTTCTAGTCAAAAATTTAGTTCAAGATGGCGGACGACTTTACCGTTTATGATCCGATTCGTCTCAAAATCGATATCTGGAGATTACATCGTATCAAAAGACTAGAAAGTAAAAAATAAAATTATATAAAAAATGGTGAATTATGATATAAAAGCTTGTCGCGAGCAATCTCGCGAAAAATTATATAATGTATCAGAATGACGGGTTTGATTTACTTCAAAGTTTATTTTCTACATTTTAGAGCATTGAAGTAAAAGCTTTTTTAACATATTTTTTAATGCAATTTTAATAGCTAATATATCTACGTGCTCGTTGTGTTTTATTCCTACATGTGCTTTGACCCAGACGAATGTAATTTTTTTCCCAGATAAGTGTATTTGATGAATGATATTTTTTATTTTGAAGATATATGGATTGACTTTGTAACTGAAGGTGTTTGTATTGCTTAATGCATTAAAGACAGACAAGAAATCGGATAAAATAATTATTGCATTGGGGGGTTGTATCGTTTTATAAATTGTAATGCCTCATAGATAGTTATAGCCTCTGCCGTGAAGATAGGGCAATTGGTGTTCAATTGGAAATAGTTCAATATTCAGTGATGGAATGAAGTAAGCCCCGTCAGTCTGAGAATTAATTTTGGATGCATCTGTGTAGATAAGCAATGGGTCATCAAATTGATTCAGCAAATTTTTAAGAGTGTTAGAGTTGATTAAATAATTTTCCATATAAGATGGTATGATGAAGTCCGTATCGGTGAATGAATCAAAGAAATTAAAATTATTAATAGAAAATTGCTCAAGGTCTGTACGTTCAGAACAGTATCGAAAAGATATAGTCAAGGATGGTGAAGGTTTTTTAGTCGAAGATGTTTAAGTTTGAAATGTTGCTTAGTAATGGAGTATTAAAATAAAAGTGTTTTAGCATATATTGAGACATGATTTGATACGCATGATACTGTTAATTACGGTTGGGTAGACACGACTCAAAGTACGCCTGCATGCCGGAAATAAAAATGGGTTCGTACCCAACGTGGTGCTCTTGTCACAGTGTTCTACGGACTATCACGAAGATATGACCGGGGATTTGTTTGGAAAATGGTTCGCTGAACAGCTGTTGCCTAATAATCCTCTAAATTCTGTTATCGTCATGGATAACGCTTCTTATCATGCGCGACTGTTAAATAAAGCACCAAATAATAATACGATAAAGGACGATATCATAGAGTTTATGAGATCTAAAAATATAAATATTCCTGATCCAGTAAAAAAAGATTTATTAAAAACTATCAAAGAACATAATTTTAAAAAGCATATATTTCAAGCCATATCTGTGAAACACACGGCCTCAGTCTTACGTTTACCGCCATATTACTGCATATTTAATTAAATAGAATTAATTTGGGGTGGTGTAAAACACGAGTTGAGAAAATGCAATCAGGATCCGACATTAAGCGCTGTAATTCTAGATAATATAAGAAACGTAATATCCGATTTAGACAAAACCGAGAAATGAAAATAATCCGTGAATGACGTTATAAACAAAGAAAAAGAGTTTCCCATTTTGCCGTCCGTAGAGCCTATTGTTATTAAGGTAGGGAATAATTCTAGTAATGTGCTTACTGATGACTCCGTTACCATGTGACTTTCTTTTACTTTAATAGAAGTTTTATTTTAATTGAGGTAAAATAACATAACTAATTCGGTTTATTTGAGATACGATGACATTTTAATGAGAATTATGTTATTTTTGTTGTTTTTAACAAGAAAAAATTATGTTTTATTTTACTTTTACTGTTTTTATCAAGATATAAATATTATAATTATGTTACTAATGTTATTACTGTTATCAGGTTTGTTAAGTTTACTCTAACGTCCTACCTTACTAACATTATATCCCTTTCCCCTTCCCATCCTGGCAAAAACTACTCACACTTCCCCGTTGGTTTTTGCTGGACGGTGACATTTTCTGTAATATCAAGTTTTTCTAGTTCCCTGGATTAAAAGTCGATGGAATTTTTACGTTCTGTAGAAAATGTCATTGACTAGGTGAGTAAAGTTTGTTATTAGTTTATAGAAAAGTATATAGGCATTATTATATTATAATCCTTTATACAAACGAACATGCAATATACATATACCTACCTACCTTTCAGTCATATAAGTCTGCAAAACAGTGTTACGTGTATAATAAACGATTTTTAAAATATTGTAGGGCATGTATTACCTTGGAAAGTAAGTTTACAAAGGAATGCCGCGTCCTTGTTTTTTACATCTTTTTAAACTGGGATTGGATAAAGTCTACACCACCACCTCTACTAGTAGTCGTTTTTGTGGAAGAAGCAATGAAGTAGATAACATTTGTAAGACAGGTCGTACAATTAATTTTTAACAAGATTTCATTAGTTTGTTATTTATTTTTTCAGAGGTTTTCAATTGCGCTTAACCCGGTATAAATAAATGTAAAGTGTAAAGTTGAAAAATTGTCGGTATGTATAAGAAGTTGTTCACCAGTGGTAAAAACTAATTAAAAACCTGTATAATAATTCTTATTCGTACAGCCATATTGAAAACATGTCCCCTGGCTAAGTACATTTAAATTTAACATATATGTGAATCATTAGTATAATAAAATAAATATAAAATGGTAATTAATATTTAATAATGAAGATAAATTTATCTGATAAACGAACGTCGTGGGTTGTAAGTATATTAATTATTTACTTAACCAGTTATCGATTTATTTCAATGATTTGTTGTAATCAAGCTGCAGAAATTAATTTAAAAATTGATTGAGAAAGGAAACTTGCTCGAGCAAAAATCGAAATTTGATTTTTTATGCGCTTTTGACATTGTAGTTGATATAGCAAATAGCATTGATATTTCATGAATGTCTCGAGTTGTTTCAAATCTAATATTTATAGTGATATAATATTCTAATGCTAAAACCACGTGCTTTAGAGAAAACTTGAGACCATTCTAGTTATTCTCAATTCAGACGACTATAATATAGGCATCCATAAAAAAATATTTTGTTGAGTATATATTTTAGCTTGCCTATAGCTGAAAGTATTACTTTTATTATGTAATAATTTCAACTTATTGCATTCTTTCGTGCAGATACCGTACCGGTGGAATATTCGCATCTTGATATTAAATATATATCAAATAGACAAAGTGTATGAGGTAAAAATAATTTTTTATTCATCTTAGGTTGTGGTAGCTGCATCTTACATTTTTATTTCTAAATAAAACAGACGTTATGCGATCATAAACAAACTTAATAACTTCTTCGGTGTATTTCAATATTTAATTGGTATTTTTCGAGGAAGTATGCAAAGCTTATTTCTAAAAGTAATGTGTTTGTCAAGCTTAAAAGGTAACAGCTACATAATAAATTTTTGTATTTTTATATTGCAATCTTCTACATCGCGATGTTGCCGTAAACTAAAAGGCAAATTAGCATTCGAACAAAAATAAAAATAAATGCAGATTCTTGCAGGAAAAATAGCTTCTCGAGTATTTTATTAAATTATGTATATGCAAGTTATTAAAAATGTGGTAGCAGAATCTGCAACTACGACGACAGATATTATTATTATTTCTTATGCACTCTATTCTACAAAAAGCTCAAATGAGGACATTTTTAAAGAATATTTTGTTGATGTTTGGGATTGGTGGATTCCTGTTGTCACGTTTCGCAGAGAAAACCATCAGAAATTAAAAAAATACATATTCTTTAAAAATATTTAGGCATTCTTATGTACAGAGGTCTGAGGTGTTGCCGAAAAATAATAAACACCACACCACAGAAACTAAAAAAAAATGATGTCTAGATTTTGTTTTTTCTTCTTGGAGGACTCTATCACATATATGTTTTCTCTTGAACATGATACTTAACACCAGTACTATTCCAAGTAGCAAATTGATTTTATTGTAGTAGTTTTTCACACAAAATTGTCGTGAGAAGCAAAAGAGTTTTATTAATTAGCTATAAGAATATTTTCGGAACAATACTATGAAACGGACTGCCAAGAAAAATACACTGTCACATGGAATCTTACCAGGATACTCCATATAATATTATTTAGATACTAAATCATCACCAGAAGTTTTTACTACTACAAAAATAATATAACATCTTTGGGATAGATTGAATATATGAAAATACAATTATAAAACTAATTAATATTTTTGATGTCGAGAAAAGAAAGCATCAAACTTATCAAATTACAATAATACAAATTCATAGTACTTCTATTGTCTTATAATATAAATTTTATAATCATCGCGTGGTCAATTTTTTAAAAAACCACAAGAATAAATATACTTCTTCTTCTTCTTAGCGGTGCAATTATAAATCGCAGCACTCAGGCCTTGTGGTCAATTGTACATCCGCTAGCTGATCAGTGCATATCCCCATCTAGGCCGGACTCCAGACTAAAGGCCAGAATCCTTCCCAGCGGGGCATTCCTTATTTCCTCCGACATAGGGAAGTCCATACGGAAGTGTTTATGCCTCAAGTTCATGAGACTGGGGCATGAGGTTAGGAGGTGGATGGAAGTTTCCTCCTCCTCTCCACAAAACCTGCACTCGGGGTTGTTAACCACTTCGATGCTGTGCAGGTGTTTCTTGAAGGAGCCATGTCCAATCAAGAGACTAACCGTGATCCTAACTGGTTTTCTACCTAGATGCAGTAAATGTTCTACCCTCTTCGGCAAGGTTCCTGGGATGAGTAGTTTCGCTTGCCGAAGTTCTGGATGGGAGATCCAGAGATCCACGAACTGCAAATGAGACCAGTCCTCTATTGACCTATTGGCGTTTACTTTAGAGTAAGCCAGGGCTGGCTCGGGAACCCTCAAGGGCTCTTGAGAGCCCTCTCTGGCCAGAGCATCTGTCTGCTCATTACCCTCAATGTTATGTGCTCAGGCACCCAAAGGCTTGACCGAATTGGATGAGCCAAGTTCGTAGAGCGCCTTTTTACAGTACTGAACCAAAAAAGATTTGGTTTTACTGATGTCAGGGCCTTGAGGACCGCTTGTCTGTCTCTACACACTCACACATACACACATATACGGTCTGGAATATCGTTGCGAATGCACCCAGGGCGTAGGAGAATTTTGCCGTTAGTTTCTCGCCGTATATTCCCGCTCTAGAACCACCCTCAGATCTAGATCCGTCTGTGAACCAGACGACATTGGCAGATCCGAGTATATTCCCGAGTGGGTACCAATCCTCCATTTTCGTTATAATGAACTTACTTACTTACTTATGAAGGTACTGAGAAGAAGAACATGGGAGGTATACAGTCACTCCTGACTTCCAGAAGTGAGTTAGTTCTCACCGCGTCGGATAGGGCCCTTGTGTTCCCTAGCCATTCTTCCTCTTCTTTCCACTGACCACCGTACTTCAGCCTATCTAACACGTGAAGGAGCACAAGGTCCAGAAGGGCCCCAGTGCTGCCGTGAGAATAGTGCGAATAACTCTCATGACTCCCAAGCAGGCAAGTCTTTGGAGCGGCTCAAGTTTCTGTTGAATGTGTAGTCTAGCAACTGCCAGCCACTAGATAACGGAAGCGTACGTTACCATGGATCTCATTGTAACATTGCTACTCTGGAGTTAAATCCCCAAATTTTGCCAAAGATCCTTCTACATACCCAGAGGGTAGTGGTGGCCCTTTGTATTTGTCTCTCTATACGTTCTTTTCAGGACAGCTTGGAGTCCAAGATGACGCCCAGATACTTCACTGTCCTGGAGACCCTTAGAGTAGGATTATAAAGAACGGGCTCAACTGCTACTTGCAAAAATGGATTTTTTGAACTTAAAAACGGTATGAGACCATTTCCGATTTACCCGAAAATGACGGCAACTTTCAATTTTTAAATGGAACACCCTGTATATTTTTACATATTTGGATTCAAGACAACATTTTCAGTATACCATGAGACTTTCAAGAATTTTTGAGTCGATGTTCAGTTTTTAAGCATTTTAAGACATTGGTCTAGAGTGCTTTGGAATACCAAAATTTGCTCTTCGGCTGGTAAACTCCATAGGTAAAATATATTTTTTCATTTAATATCATTAATAACTATTTATGAAGCCTCTAAAGTTGAACATATCACTTTTTCATCCATAAATTTTATTTTTCAAATGGGAAGGCGGTAGCTCATAGTGTTCAATAAATTATAGATTTTTTCTGAATTCATTGATATCCAGTTCAAATCTATGCCGTGTTTTCCTATTTTATTTAATTTATTTTAAAATAAAAAATCACTTTCAAAATAATTTTTATTGAACCACATAGTTTGCACTAGCACATATACCTATTAAGAAACAAAAGTGAGAACTAAAAGGCTTCGTAAATAGTTATTAATAAATTTAAACGAAATTATATTTTTTCCATGGACTTTACCTGCCGCAGAACAAATTTTGGTATTCCAAAGCACTCTAGACGAATGTCTTAAAATGCTTAAAAAACTGAACATCGACTCAAAAATTCTCGAAAGTTTCATGATATACTCAGAATGTTGTCTTGAATCCAAATATGTAAAAGTATATAGGGTGTTCCATTTGAAAATCGAAAATTGCGGTCATTTTCGTGTAAACCGGAAATGGTCTCATACCGTTTTATGTTCAAAAATCCGTTTTTACAAGTAGTTTATGCACCCGAAATGGATAAATTGAAAAATAATGGAAATATAGGGGTGAACCCCTAGCCTATGTTACCCAGTATAGCTCTTTTATAATGGTTTCCATAGCTAGCTATAAAATTTGTTAAGCAACTGAATAGCTTTTTGGAACAGTGCCCATAGTTTTGTTATCAGCACTATATAAAGCATTCAATAATGTTCTAATGACAAATACTGGAATCAAATAGTTTTAGTCAGCTTTAATATAATATAAAGTTGCTACTTTGAATTTTAATTTTTCTGTCGAATTTCTTAAATTGTTTGTGAGCTGTTAAATAAATTTAAACTTTATCGAGTCCTAGGCTGAGATTGAATATGCATTGCTACGTACATTGGTGGAGTTTATTCCTATATTAAAAGTAAAGGTAGATCCTCTATTAATTATTATTAATTTGACATCGCACGAAACGTCCATTTGAATTAAGATTTTTACCCTCATAATATTAATTAGAGCAAAAGGTGAAGAGGCGTTCCGTTCGTGTAATTTCGTCTAATTTACCTGCATCTAAGGTTAGTCAGTGATTTATTTGGGGGTTGAAAAATAAAACAAACAAAACCTGTTAAAATGTAGTAAATGAGATTGGACAACACTTAAGATTCAGTGTGGACATAATATTTCCAAGGCCTAAGGGCTTACATGATAGTAATGTGCAAAAATATGCATCTTTGTCCCTTGGGCATACATCAAGGTAAAATTATTATAATAATGCTGATGATGATGACCTTGTGTGTGTCTATATTACTACTATAACCGTTCTAAAAGTTGTTGAAGGTACACCTTTTTGCATATAAATACAGTCGACCCATAAGAAACGAAATGGATACCGACTGTTAGCATTTTTCATTTTTAATATAATAATAACCGCGGTCCTTCCATAGAGGATAAAGACGTATGAATTATTCACTTACAACTTCATACAATTATTGTATTCATCCACTTTTATATGGACATAATTAGATAAACGAGTTTTTTTTGTGAAATAAAAAATAGATAACGGTTATGTTTTTGTTTGGTTTATCGAACAATGTTACTGACAGCCGTCATATTATTCGAATATATCAAATACGGAATTACCGGAACTTTTTAAATATTTTATTTGCACGCATCAAATATACTGGAAGTTATCGTCTATTTATACACATACATGCACGCAAAGTTTAAGGCAACCAAATGAAGATTTAATGAACTGCCTACCGTATTAAACATTATTTGTTCTACCATGTGTATGGGAATTAGTAGATGCATACAGAAGTTAGGCCGACGTTAAAATAATATATTTAAAAAACACTTTTGTAATATTGCTATTGTAATTATTCAATCTCAGCGAAAAATTTTGTCCTCCCTGGCTTTTGAGCAAAATATAGTGTTCGCTACTATCGTGCACTTTTTGCAGATGTAAGGTTTAAACCTTACGCATTTGTTACTAATAATTTTGGATTGGATAACTCGATTTAGCTGTCAGCAGGGCAATATAAGTAAGTTTTCTCCAGCACTCAGCAGCTTAATTCAAAGTAGTGCATTGGATTCTTATGTCCACGTAAATATTGCGTATAACAATAACTATACTATTAGTATTATTTATAAATTAGTATTGTCCTTGCTACATATCATATGTTGCTTATGGTAACGTATATATGTGATGCTTTTGGGTCGCGATCGAAACTGATAGAGGCTGATGTGCGAATTCCACTCGATCCCCACCGAAGGTGCTCTCCCAATGCACGCGACAGCGACCAGAGACCGTGACCGGAGACAGCGACAAGTGTCTTGCAGGGCACCAGTTTAGTGGAATTAAATGGGAGCTCCCCCGATGCGAGAGACAAGTGTCTCGGTCTCTGGTCGCTCGAGTAGGTCTCTGGACTAGTTCGGTAGCGGTGACGCGACATCTTTTCTGTCGAATCGCGTCGCTGCATTGTTAGTTTCTCACTCCTACAAATTCAATGACATACTGACAACTGTGTGTCGCTGTCGCGTGTATCGGGAGAGTAGCCCTCCCCCTCGTTGGTCTCTAGCATGTCGCGTGATACATGTCTCCGGTCGCGGTCTCTGGTCGCTGTAGCGTGAATCGGGAAAGCACCTTAATATTATTGATAACCTTATTAGACAGTACTAATGTTAAATAATTCAGTGTTTGCCAAAAACGCTGCACCATATGGAAAACTTTTTTATTTAATTGTTTTTTTACGGGTTTAAGCATTAGTTTCAGCATGATTAATAACCACAAATTCTCCAAAAATATTTGTCATGTCACAACTATGACACCTCCAAAATGTCATTAAAAGTTTTTAAATGGCCTGAAATGCCCTTATTTATCAAAATATGGAAAAGTACCATAAGGAAAAGTTGTTTGTAATTATATTAAGAATCTAAATGTGAGGTTTGGGTTGAAAATTTAAATGTTTTCATTTTCCATTTTTTCCGACAATATGTACCATTTAATTTTTTGTTTACAATTGAGTTAATGAGTATTTCAATGCAAAAAATACATGAATGTTGCATTTTTTTTAATGTACTTAGTAATGAGAAACAAGTATTTTTACAAAAACAAGACAATCGTAAACTATTTTCAGTAATTCTGAACTCTTACTGGAAAATTTTGCACGATAATGGGCTTAAGTATTTAAAAACGATATTTCATTTAAATCAAATTTAGATCACATAAATAAAACTCAAAATATATATTAAAATTTACTTCAATAACCTTAAAAATGAATAATACAAATTTATTTAATAACTTTAAATCGTGTTTGCAAACGATATTCTCTTAAATTAAATACTACATTTTTATATGTTCTTCTCCATTTTCCATACATATTATTATCTTATTGCAAAATTCTTCGGTTACATTTCTGAAAAGTCTTGGGGGTATTTCAAGACAGATACCCCTGATGGTGTTTTCTAAATGATCGATATTTTGGAAGGGTCTTCTATGGTAAACTTTATTTTTCAAACAACCCTATAAAGCGTACGGCCACCTCATTCACCGGTCCAGGAGCAGCCCTCACGTAGCGCCTACTACGAAGGTGGGATACATAGTTACGCAGATTTTATGGCGTGAAGGCGCTATGCTCTGGTAGCCTCTCACACCGCAGAGCATGCATCCGCGCCATGTATCCCCTCCGCGCGGGCTCACTGCTCTTATAGCAATCCCTCAGTTCATCTCTCCACTCAAAGCGTCCTTGGTCATTGCCAATGTCGTCGACGGGCGGTCTGTCCGGTTGGGCCCCACCACCTTGCCCTTGACCCTTATTCGCACGGAGTAGATCGTGGGGCCGTGTCTTCGGCCTATTGGAAACAAAGTTTAGGGCCTGTGGGTGGTTAGCCCAGCAGGCCCACGACCGATACCAAAGGGGAAGACGCTTTCCCCTCCCGCGTGCACTAGGGCTGCTGGTTCGGTTTTGCACCCCAGCTAGAGTAAGTGGTGGCGCTACTCACCAAAGGCTTGATAGATGGAAGTCAGCCCCTCCTGCTTATTTATTATTATTATTATTACTTGGTTAGATTTTTATTAACTATATACAGGGCACCTAAATTAAATCACGTGGCGTCCAAAATAAATCAAAATCCAAACAACTTTGCCATACAGCGATACGGGCATAGATTCTTGTATATTTAGGAGGGTTTTTTATACATTTATTTAATGTCGGCCTATTTCCGCTACTGAAGCCTAACACCGACGCCTGTAGACGAGCTACCCCCAACAAGGAATTTTGCCGAACCTCTTCCCTTTAGAAGAGTAGAGATCTTTTACATGCCTAACATTTAATAGACAAGGGACCGACGGTTTTACATCCCCTCCGAAGGATGGTATATCCCCTATACAACCCTCGCCTAACGTTGTATAGCTTCCACGCATACACTGATATACAAGCCACTGGAAGATGTGTGAGGCGAGGACGCGGTCTTCGTTGGGACGGTCACCCATCCAACTACTAAGACGTTGCCTTACATCGCATATCGAAGTATGTACATTACCATTACCATTAAAAGCTTTTCATTCATCATTAAAAAGCTTTTAATAGTAATGGTAATGTACATACTTCGATATGCGATGTAAATCAACGTCATTAAGTACATAGTATAGACGCGCCTACGCTCGCCCCCCTATAGGAGGGTTGAGCTAGTAGCAAACAAAAATATATTAAGATAGGCCGACAGAGCTTGCGTGGGTTATTTATGCCACCTCGTATTTGTTAATTCTTGGAAAATTATTGAATTTGAAATAAACGACCCTGAGATACGTGGAAAACTGCAAAAGTTATTCCTATTCATAAAAAAGGAGCCAAATATGGATAATTATAGGCCTATTTCCTTATTGTCTCACGTTATCAAAAATTCTGGAAAAAGTTATGTTTTATAGAATTACTACAATTCAAAGTTCAATATACTTTCACGTTGTCAGTTTGGTTTTTAAAAACGTAAATCTATAAAATTAGCAATAATAAATTCTTTAATGTCTCCCAAAAAAGTCAAATAGTTGAGTGTCAGGGTTGTGTGTCAAATAAATTAAATATTGAATGCGGTGTACTCCAAGGCTCAGTCCTTAGGCCCCTATTATTCATTGTTTTTATCAATGATTTAGCAAATATCGTTAATCAAGATAATTTAACATTGTTTGCTGATAATACTTATTTTGTTTGTTCAGATCTATCTCAAAATGATGTTGTTTTACATATTCAGAATATTTTAATTGTATTTGTTGAATGGTTTCAGAAAAACAAGCTATTTTTAAATATTTATAAGACGGAGTTTATATTATTTAAAACGAAACATGCTCCAGTAACTGAAAGCCAACTAATCAAAATTGATGAAACATCTATAAAACAAGCAGATACTGTCAAATTTTCAGGTATTAATCAGTTTATGAATTGGAATGATCACATAAGTGATCTATGTTTAAAATTCTCATCAGTGTGTTATGTATTATATAGACTTAAATTTTTAACAATAAAGATTATTATTATTTGAATTTTTCTAAGTAAGAGGCCGGCACTTAACAAACAACTTTTCCTTATGGTATTTTTCCATATTTTAATATGTAAGGGCATTTCAGGCCATTTTAAAATTTCTAATGAGGGTGTCATAGTTGTGACATGACAAATATGCTGCTGAAACGCATTAAAAAAGACAATTGAATAAAAAAGTGTTCCATATGGTGCAGACTTTTTGGCGGAATTAGAAGAGTTATTTTCTTTTTGTAAGCAGCCTTACATGATTTACAGTAGTCTTCCGGAATTAAAGTTACATATAAACCAGCAAAAAGTTCTTAGAATTATGTAATGCGGTGACTTTAAAAAGTTCTAAAGGTTTCTAAGACTTTTATAAATTTCAAATTAGAATACTAGCAGCTGTGTCATGTATTCTCAATAAACCTAAAATACTTACGTAAGATGCGTCTGTGAATTTTGGCAAGATTCTCACTCAAGCTTATTTTGTCCTGTTATTTTAATGGATCTATTACTTATTCGATAAAAAATTATCGACCTGGTGTTCATTTGGGCCATATATCACTGGGATATAACTTACATTCTTTGAGGTGGGTTTTTGGTAGTCATTTATCCATAAAACTCATTCCATTTAAGGACATAAAAGTGACTTATTATGTAAAGCGATATGTTGAAGTGATATAAAGGTTTTATCTCCCTTGTAAACACATGTTTAATAATAACGCATTATGCTAAAGCATTGTACAGGGCGTTAACGAAAGTTTCTTAAAAAATATTAGTGAATCTAGACCTTTCATTATAACCGTATTTTTTGCGACTAATTGGTGAAGAATCTTGGAAAAATGACACCCAATATTTTACTTTCATCGCTGACTTTAAACAAAACAATTTAAATTTAGATTTTCGTTGCCGGAATCTTTTACTGCTCGTTTAATTAATCTCATAAGTTTAAGCCGTGTGTATCTGAAAAAATAACGTAAATAAAATAAATCTCGAGGATTTTAACAACTTAGATGAGACGTTTAATACGCTGTAATTTAATATCAAATCGTGGCTATAAGTAGCTGAATCTTTTGTTTCCTTTTATTTTCAACAGATACATGCATTTTCACGGTTACCTATATTTGTCATTTTATCGTAATTTATAAAAAGCCTCTCATACCTCCTTTCTAGACACTGTTCACTAAGCAGTATATATGTAGGTGAAAGTTATTTTTATCAAAGACATGGAAACGTAAGCTTCTCTAATTTGTCTTCTTTATTTTTAAAATATATTTGTAAATAGAAGTTAATCCGCTTAAAAGCCATAGTATATCCTTTTGTTTTAGGTAATACACTACCAGAATACAAACAGCAAGTCAATATTACTGCCGAGATTTAAAACAAACTGATTCATTTTATTGTTGAGTATCTAATGAAATTAACAAGCCAAAAGATACATGCAAACCAGTGAATTTATTATTTCGTTATAATACTGATAATAGATTATTTATTACCTTACTTAGTTACCTCACTTCGTAACTTGCATGGTTATAGTGGTTATAATCCAGTAATGTCTGTTAACCCTTATTAACTAAAAGAATGCAATACAATACTTAATGTAACAAAATGATGGGTTTCATTTACTTCAACGTTTATTCTCTACTTTTTAGAGCATTTAAATAAAAGTTTATTTTTAAATATTTTTTTATATAATTTTATTTTTTACTTTTTAGTCTTTTGATATACTGTAATCCCCAGATATCGATTTTGAGACAAATCGGATCATAAACGGTAAAGTTGTCTGCCATCTTGAACTAAATTTTTAACTAGTAGTTCGTAATCCGCGACCCCAAAAACCCCCAGATATCGATTTTGATCGATTTGGACCTAAATAACAAAAGTCGTCAGCCATATTGGCGCCGCTATTTTGAGCTTCCAAATTTTGACTAAAAATTCATAATCCGCCACCTAGAGAACCCCCAGATATCGATTTTGAGTTGAATCGGATCTTAAACGGTAAAGTCGTCCGCCATCTTGAAGTCGCCATCCTGAACTAAATTTTTGACTAGAAATTCGTAATTGGCGAACCCGAAAACCCCCAAATTTCGATTTGAGCAAGTTCTCCGCCATATTGGCGCTGCCGTTTTGAATTTTTAAATTTTGACCAATAATTCATAATTGGCGATCTCGATAATCCCCAGATATCGATTTTGAGTCGAATCGGATAAAAAACACGGTAAAGTCGTCCGCCATCTTGAAGCCGCCATCTTGTTTTTCTTATATAAAAATGGTAAAGTATATTGTCACCGGACTTATTATTATTAGCCGTTACTCGAGTCCGAGTATAAAAATGTTACAGTCGATAAATTGTGTACAATAAAAAACAAGTAAAAGGTGTAGTCTATTGTAATTCCCATTCATCTACGGTGCACACGACTATGGCTATAGAGGCCAATTCGGGAGAGCACATGTCGACCGCAGTCAGGACAAACATAGACCTGGTTAGGTCTCGGATTCGGCCTTCTTGCAGCAACATTTCCTTGATAGCTGGCCACAACCCCTCGCCATTCGGTTCTGTCCGCTGCAAGTTGTTCCCATTGCTCGTCTGCAATACCGCAGGATTTTAGATTTTCATGGAGAGCGTCTTTGAACCTCTTTCGTTGACCGCCACGCCTTCTTCTACCGCTTAGCAATTCACCATAAAGTGTACATTTAGGAAGGCGGTTATCATGCATACGATGAACGTGACCTGCCCATCTTAGGCGTGCTCTTGAAATAAGCACCTCAATTGGAAGGCTGTTTGCTCTCCTGAGTACTTCCACGTTTGATATGTGATGGAACCATCGGATTTTCATCATACTTCTGAGGTGTCTTTGTTGAAAACGTTCTAATTCTTTCACATGACGACGGTAAGTGACCCAGCTTTCACATCCATATAGCAGTGTTGGAATGACAACTGCTCTGTAGACAGCCATTTTCGTTGACAAAGCAAGGTCGTGGTTGTCAAATACTCTCTCTCTAAGTCCCCAGATTGCTCTAGATGCAGCGCTAATTCTATTGCGAATCTCGCTGTCCATGTTTGCTTTGTCATTAACAACGTTGCCTAAGTAATTGAACTGATCCACCACTTCAAGAGAATTTCCGTTAAGTGTAATGTCTATTTGGTTCACTTGATGAGGAGTTGACATAATCTTAGTCTTTCCAATGTTGATTTTAAGTCCCAAGGAATCATAGCTCTGGGCATACACATCTAAAAGTTCTTGAAGCTCTTCCGGCGTAGAGGCTAAAAGTGCACAGTCATCCGCATACTGGAGATCACAAATGAATCGTGTGCGTGTCTTCGTGAAAGCTCTAAAACGCCCTATGTTAAAGAGACCGCCATCAAAACGGTATCTGAGACCTATTCCTCTGACTGCCAGTTTGTTGTCAACAATAATCGTTAGAGCAGTGGTAAACAAATTAAAGAGTAGGGGTGCCAGGACACATCCCTGCCTAACTCCAGTGAGGGTTTGGAAAGGTTCGGTTGCCTCATTATTATACATAACCTGGGCGTTGTTGTTTGTATGTAGACTGCGACATACTTCCACAAATTTTCTAGGGATACCTAAGCGGAACATAATTTTCCAGAGCACTTCCCTGTCCACCGAGTCAAACGCCTTGGTTAAATCAATGAAGGCCATGTGAATTTCTCCTTGATGTTCGAGTGCTTTTTCTTGAAGCTGTTTAAGTGTGAAGATTAAATCCGATGTGCCTCGGTTTGGTCTAAAGCCACTCTGTGTTTCAGGAAGTAACTTTTCCATAACAGGTGTTAGCCTATTTGCCATCGCTTTAGTGAGTATCTTCCCTCCAACAGCCAGGAGAGCTATACCCCTGTAATTTCCACAGTCCGCAGCGCTCCCTTTGTTTTTGAAGAGGTTGATTAAAAGTGTATCACGAAGCTCCTGCGGAGCTTGACCACTTTCCCACACGACATCAAACAGTTTTTTGAGGTAGGGTATGAGCTCTGACGACACAGCTTTAAAGATCTCAGCTGGGAGTGAGTCGGCGCCAGGAGATTTGTTATTTTTTAGCTGCCCAATGGCGGTTAAGATCTCTTCCGTTGTTAGTGGTTTATCTAAGTCTTCGAAGGTGTCATATTGAGGGATAAGATTTATAATATCGTGATCGGCTTGACTTTGCTGGTTAAGAATGTTAGAGTAGTGTTCCTTCCATCGGGCTCTTATTTCCTGGTCTTCTTTGAGGAGATTTCCATTTAAATCTTTAATAGGGCACATATTTTTCCGACTGGGGCCGTACACTGCTTTTACTCCTTGAAAGAAATTCCTGTAGTCGTGTAAATCGGCGTACCTTTGAATTTCTCTGGCCTTGCTTGCCCACCACTCGTTCTTTATTCTTCTGATTTCGCGTTGCGTTTCATACTTAGATTGGGTAAAAGCTTCTGCTTTTGATGAATCGTTGGGGTGGTTGATAGCGTTTTGGAAGGCAATATGTTTGCGGTCAAGAAGTTCTTGTATAAAAGCTTCATTATCATTGAACCAGTCCTCCTGTTTTTTACTTGCTGCAGTGCCAAGAATTTCCTCACTCGCACTTTTTAAACTGTCTTTAATTTGTGTCCAGGTAGCAGCGACATCTACAGAATTGGTTTCTTCTAGTGCACTCAAATTCTCTTGAACTTTTTGCTTTAGTTGTTCGACGGTTTGTTGGTTACGCAATTTACTAATACAGAGCCGGAGTCTACGTTTTACTTGAGTTCTTCGGTGTTTGGGTCTCATAACAATTTTCATTTTAGAGACAACAGGACGATGATCGGTCCAACATTCGCTATCAATGCGCGCCTTTGTAATTTGGACGTCCTTGAGATGCTTCCTACGTACGATAACATAGTCCAGTAGATGCCAGTGACCTGATCTGGGGTGACGCCAGGTGCCTTTAAATTTATCCTTTTGTCGGAAAATGGTGTTTGTTATAACTAGATCATGTTCGGCGCACTTAGTTAGGAGTAGTTGACCGTTAGCGTTCATGTTGCCCAAACCGTTCTTGCCTATGATGCCTGGCCAGGTGTCTGCGTCTCTCCCTACTCTAGCGTTAAAATCGCCAAGAATAACGAGTCGCTCTGTTTTAGGTATTCTACAGAGAGTTTCTTCCAGCTGTTGATAGAAGCTTTCCTTGGTTTCGTGACTTGCATCCAGAGTGGGAGCGTAGGCGCTTATTAGATTTACCGCGTTGCCATCTGATAGCTCATAGCGTAGCAACATTAGACGCTCGGATAGGCCTTGTGGTACTTGTGTTAAGTTGGATACAAGTTGATTCCGAACGGCAAATCCTACTCCATGTTGTCTTCTTGAATTGGTGGGAAGACCTTTCCAATAGAAGGTGTAGTACTTTTCTGTGAGAGAGCCTTCCTCCAAAAATCGAGTTTCGCTGAGAGCTGCAACGTCAACATTGAGTCGGTGAAGTTCTCTATCTATTAGAGCAGTTCTTCTTTCAGGCCGATCGGTGCGAGTGCTGTCGTTCAAAGTACGAACATTCCAAGCGCCGTAGATGAAAGAATTAGTTTTGTTGGATTTAACTTGTCGATGTTTTTTCGACATTCGATGAGGTGTCCCTGTGGGCACCCTCCCCCGGAGATCCGATCGGGAGGGTATTTTACCTCCGGATGATTTTGTCCCACTTGAACGCTCCATCATTTTTTTTAAAGCCTTAATCGACTGAAAACGAAGCTGCATTTGAGGTTTTAGCTGGAGCAGGTATGCAACTGACCAGCTCGGTTGCGGAAGGCGAGTGGTGTGGTCCCATGGCACAGAAGGAGACTGCGACGATGGGGTAACCAAACGATTCCAAAAGCAACCTTTGTGTGCGGTGAGTTATTTTTACCGCACTCTTCGTGAGAAGGTGGATGTGTTCACGGTAAAAGGTAAGGGTTATTCCGCCCTTACTCGGTCGTTAGAGCCTCGTTAGTGAAAACAGGGTGCACCAAGTTCAAATTGAACTCATCGCGAAG
Source organism: Leptura quadrifasciata (assembly GCA_963675555.1). NCBI lineage: Eukaryota > Metazoa > Arthropoda > Insecta > Coleoptera > Cerambycidae > Leptura > Leptura quadrifasciata. Next base: position 37,116,438 of record OY776682.1, read on the forward strand.
GTGAGGTTAACAATTGAGTAGGAGAGGCTATAACTTGCGCTTCACTACCCCATTACACCCCTACCGGACTTATACACATATGCAAAATTTCAAAACTCTAGCTTAATTAGAACTAATCGAAATTTTTATTGCAAGATTTGACCTAAACAAACTAACAAACAAACATTGCAAATTAAATAAAATTTAATAAGCAGTACAACTACAAGTTTTCTCAAAGGGAAGTGTGTCAGCAGTCATTGAAGATCATACCGGCATGCCGAGATTCGGCAGAGATCTTAGCCGGCAGAATACAGAAGGCTGTCACACACACGCTTCACGGACCCGGTAGTCACTCACCCCACGGGCCTGGGGAGTGGCTATTGGTATTTATTGCCAGCTCCCCTCTGTTAGGGGCGGAGCCACAGAGTAGGGTGACTGGTTTTTTGCAAAAAAATAATAATAATATTAACCCGTGGGGGTTTGCCAGTTCCCCTATCGGGCGCGTCCCTTACGAATAGGGGAATGCTCCACCGCTACAGCAGGAGGGTAGGGAATAAATTAAATACTTCCCCGTGGAGCAAGAACTGGCACACCCATGAAAATAGAGTAAACAGGAAGCCTCGGAAAAGAGCCGTTGCCTGGGGAGCGCCAGGGCACGTCTGGAGCCGGAGCTGGACGTTATAGCATACGGGTCGCCGGCGGGGTGTTAAGAAGACGAGCACCCCAAATTTCGCTTTCCACTAATAACGAAGAGGTCGAATCTAATAACAATGACAGCTCGCCTCCTAGCCGTCAAGTACTAAGGGGGGCTGCTGGACGTCCAAAAACAACAAAAGCCAGACGTATAAATTTAGCAGAAAAACTAATATAAATATAGTCAAGAACTTCTTGCTCATAAACGACTGTCGAAATGATCCTCTTCCAGGCTGGAGATGCAAACTCCACCAAATTATAACAGAACTGTATCCTGAACTACATCTGACCGAACAGAATGTTGCCGATCAGCTACGAACTATATACTCAAGGAAACATCTGTCCGAAACTGAAATTGACAACCTAAGACGAGAAATAGGCAGACAGCTGCATAATTTGCAGGTCCTTAATGATGAGGAGGAACAAATACCTGACAACGAATTAGATACACCAGATAACACAGAAGAAGATAAAGTCGATAACTTAACGCGTCAAAAGTTCCAAGAAAATTGTTCCCTTTTTGAGAACTCCAACCCCATAGCCAGGCCAAATTAAGATTTAAAAGGGAAACACAAAAGATAATAAAGGATATCAACTTAATCTTGGAAACTACCCTTAAAAACACAGACGATCTGAACACCGCCCATACCATATTATATGCAGCTGCTGCTACTGCAGTCCAGCTAAATGGCCGAAAACTTTTATAAACACTCAAAGGTATAATACGTCAAAATCGAAAGATCCGGCCTGGAAAAAAAGAATTTTATCCCAAATTGATCAGCTGAGAGTAAAGGCTGATATAATTGGAAAATATCTTAAAGAAACCATAGCCAGAAAATCGGAGGCAAAATGACAACCATTCTAAATGGTATATGGCTAAAGACCTCAGAGCCAAATATAAACGAAAAGCTGAGAGCATATAGGGAAGAAATCCGACAAAAATTCAAGGCTAATGGTGCGCGCCTCAGAAGATATAATGAGGCTATGAAGAGGAAAGTTCAGAATAATGCATTTTCTCAAAACCAGAAGAAATTCTACCGAAGTTTGGAAGAACAAGAAAATCAAGAACTGGGAATAACAATCAACACTGAAAACTTTGAGAGATATTGGAAACAGATTTGGGAAGACAACGTCAGCATAATGAAAATATCACATGGCTTCCAAGATTACAGAAAAAACTAGAAAACTTCCCAGAAAAGCCAGAAGTTTTTCTAACCAGCAATGATATAAAGGACGAGACTAAAGAGTTGTCAAACTGAAAATCCCCTGGACCGGATAGAATCCAAAACTTCTGGTTAAAAAGTTTCCCATGTCTGCACGACTGTCTGGCAAAGAGTTTTAATAAGGTTATAGCGGAACCAAACAACTTTCCAGCCTTTTTAGCAGGTGGCAATACATATGTACTGTACAAAAAGGGAGACAAAAATGAACCACAGAATTACAGACCTATCACCTGTTTGTCGGTCGTGTATAAACTTTTAACGGCCGCAATATATTGAAAGATTTACGACCACTACAGTGCCAACCAAATAATAGCGCCACAACAGAAGAGTTGTATACTCGGGTGTAAGGAGCAGCTGACAAACGACGCTGTTATATTTAAGCAGGCCCACGTTAAGCACGGAAACCTACACATGTGCTACATAGACTATAGTAAGGCCTTTGATTCGGTGCCGCACAGTTGGCTAAGAAAAACAATGGAAGTGTACAAAGTCCACCCCTCAATTCGATTACTCCTGGAGAAGTTAATGACTCGCTAAGCCCACTGTGGTTTGTCATGGCTCTTAACCCACTATCTAACCTCCTAAATTCAAGTCCATATGGTTATCGTCTAAACAGATAAAGCCATTTCTAAGGGTAAGAGCGAGCCGGTTTAGGCTGCAATCGAGGACATTGAGCCACTTAACCCGGAAGATACTTACAAGTATCTTGGAATAGCGCAGAATAGGCAGATTAACCACAGCGACCTAAAAATAAAATTTAGAGAAAAGTAGAAATACCAAATTGCTAAACAGCTACTTGAATTCCGGAAACCTAACTAGAGCCATCAACATCTGGGCAGTCAATGTGCTTACTTATTCTTTCGGTATCCTTAAATACACGGACGCAGACCTCAATGAGCTAGACAGACTCATTCGCCGAATCCTAACAAAAAAGAAAGAAAGGAGGACGCGGTTTAACTAACATATATTCCCTGTGCAGAAACTAGGAAGCTAATATGAAGCAGTACTTCAAGGATTCCAATTCTGACCTTATCCGGGCAGTAGTGGCTGCAGATAACGGTTACTCTGCGTTGGATTTATGCAATAATGCGGTTAATGTAAGGCAAAATGGCAATGACAACATCGTAACCTGGCAAGAGAAGGCCCTGCATGGGAAATACCCCACAGCACTACTAAATAATAGTATCGACAAAGAAGGGTCACTAACCTGGCTGAGGAAGGGCCAGCTACATATAGAAACTGAAAGTTTAATAACTGTCATACAAGATCAGGTAGTACATACAAAGAACTACGAGAGGATTATTTTGAAAAAGAGTGTCGAGGATGTATGTCGGAAATGTCACAGGCCTGAAGAAACCATTGAACACATCACCGCCGGATGTCCCGCGTTAGCCGATAGCATCTATTTGGGAAGGTATAACCAAGTAGCGAAAGTAATACACGTGGAACTTCCAAAAAAATTAAAGTTAGCAGATAATCCTCCCCCTTATTATCGATACCAACCGAAGCCAGATTTGGAATCACCAGAGTACTTATTCTATTGGGACAGGCCTATAATAACAGATAGGACAGTAGACCACAATAGGCCAGATATAATTCTCATAGACAAACAATCTAAAACAGCGACTATTATCGACATAGGTTGCCCTTTAACGGCTAACCTCGTTAAAACCGAAGCTGAAAAAGTTTCTAAATATGAGAATTTAGCAATAGAGATAAAGCATATCTGGGAACTCGACAGGATGCAGCGCAGACAGTACCAGTTATAATTTCAGTGGAAGGAGTTATATTAAAACGTCTAAAAAAGAACATCAGACAATTAGACTTGCCTGCGTTATTGGCGCAAGTCATCCAGAAAAGCGTTATCCTCCAAACATGCCACTTGACACGTAAATTCTTAAACAGTTTAGGATAAGATGAAATTCTTCCCTGACTTCCATCTATCAAGCCTTTGGTGAGTAGCGCCACCACTTACTCCAGCTGGGTTGCAAAATCGAACCGGCAGCCCTAGTGCACCCGGGAGGGGAAAGCGTCTTCCCCTTTGGTGTCGGTCGAGGGCCTGCTGGGCTAACCACCTAAACCCTAAACTTTGGCTCCAGCAGACCGAAGACAGGACCCCCACGATCGACTCCGTGCGGATAGGGGTCAAGGGCAAGGTGGTGGGGCCCAACTGGACAGACCGCCCGTTAAAGACATTGATAATGATCAAGGATGCTTTGAGTGGACGGATGAACTGAGGGATGGACTTCTGCATTGCTATGAAAGCAGTGAGTCCACGTGGAGACGATACATGGCGCGGATGCATGCTCGGTGGTGTGAGAGGCTACCAGAGCATAGCGCCTTCACGCCACAAAATCTGCGTGCCTATGTATCCCACCTTCGTAGTAGGGGCTACGTGAGGACTACTCTTGGACCGGTGAATAAGGTGGCCGAAGGACTGCCGCATTCACCGGTTGAGGACGTAGTTCTCGTTCCGCCAAAACCAGAGGGCCTCAGTACCAGACGGGGGTTACACCACATAAAAACCCCCGGGCCACAAGACCTGACCAGAGTGGATGAGGAACTTAGTGCAGCGCCACCAGAACGGGCCGACCTCTGGCACATAAACTGTGCCGTGTATGCTGCTGTTCAACGCTTTTCTCGGGTGGAGAGACGAAACACTACTTCCCCACAGGAGAAGGCGGAGCGGCGCATACAAAAATGGAAGCCAAGATCCGGTCGGCGAGGCAACACGCATCCCGTATCCAATGTGTGATGGACTATATGGCGGCCAACAAGCCGTTCACACCCAAAGTGCGTCGATTAGCCGCCAAGTTAAGACGCGCCCATCACACACTCAATGAGGTAGCGCTGCGAACCACCAAACAGCACTGTCTCGATAGGATACGGATGCTAGTGGCTTGCAAAAAGTTACTTGTGAGGCGGGCGAGAGGGCTTGCGGAAAATAACCTGTTCCGCCAAAAGCCCTCGCGTCCTTTCCAACCTCCTCCGCGTCGTGTAGACAAACCGGCGACTGCAGATCAGGCGGAGAACTTTTGGAAAACGTTGTCCGAGGAGAGGCTTCCACTCAACCGAGATTCTCCAGTCCTGGCACACTTTGAAGCCTTTTGTCAAAGGTTGCCGCTCCAGGTCCCGATGGGATAAATAACTTTTGGTGAAAAAAGTTATTGAGCAACGAGTGTCGAAGAGAGCTGTCGCTGGCTGCAAAGAGAACCTGCTGATGGGCAGATGTGTCACGCAGAACTGCATGCAGTATAAGCGGAACCTCTCTCTGGCCTGGATCGACTACCGTAAGGCATTTGACATGACATCGCATGAGCTCATTGTTCACTTGCTCCGATGTCTTGTGGTACCCGGTCCCGTAGTGAGATGTATTGAAGAACTGATGCCGCTCTGGAGGACTCGCTTTACCATAACATCGGGTAACGATAGAGTCCAAACAGAGTCGGTAACATTCAGAAGAGGAGTATTTCAGGAAGATTCCCTCAGCCCCCTTCTGTTTTGCATCTCACTACTGCCATTATCCGTCTGGCTCCGGAAAACCCGTTGCTACAACTGCGGTACCCCTGGCGACAGGAGGTAACCCATCTATTTTATATGGATGACCTTAAACTTCATGCCTCTGGAGAGAGGGATCTCCAACAATCCCTTAGGGTGGTACAGGAATACACGCAGGCTGTCGGTATGCAGTTCGGGTTGGACAAATGCGCACTGATCCATCTCAAGAGAGGACGATGCGGTGACTACGGAGACGACGCGCAGCTCGTGGACGGAAGCATCTTACACCATCTACATGCCGGAGAGTCGTACACTTACTTGGGGGTCGAGCAACGCTCCACCCAAGAAGTGAGTGTAGTGAAAAACGCTCTTCACGGCAAGTATCAGCACCTACTCCGACAGATCTGGTCTTCAGAACTGTCGGAGAAGTACAAGGTGTCTGCTACAAATATGCTTGCCGTTCCGATCTTTCTCTGCTCTTTCGGAGTAGTGAAATGGACTAGACAAGAGCTGCGTCAACTCAATATAGTAACCCGCAAGAAGATGCATCTCAATAGGAGCTTGCATCCTAAATCGTCCGTTCCACGGTTATATCTCCCACGACATCGGGGAGGTAGGCCATGGATTCTGGAGCTTGGAGAGTCTCCATAGCAGGATGGTTCTGGATGGAGCATGTAAGGTCATCGGGAGTTCGGATCCCCTCCTCCTTGGTCTCATCTTCAACGTCGAGCGGGTAAACCCCGACTCTGTCACCGAGTTGGAAGCCGTTCGACTAAAAGCCTACATTAGAGCTGCAGAACACAACATCCTTCTGCAGCTCCATAAGGAAAAGCCATTGCAGGAGTCTTCTATAAAAATATAGAAGACCTCGGCTTATCCGAAAGGCTGACCTTCGCCTTTTTAAGGTCAGCCGGGCTGAAGTCTGAGACCGAGGGATTCATAATAGCTTGCCAGGATGGTGTATTTAACACCCTTGTCTATCGAGGTCGTGTCATGGGTATAGATGTCCCTGATATCAGCTGCAAGGCCTGCCGCAGGGCGCCGGAGACTGTAATGCACTTACTGTCGGCTTGCCCGACATACGCAGTCTCGGCCTATATTCACGCACATGACGCAGCATTACGAGTGCTTTACTATCATCTAAGACACTCGTATGGGATAGACGAAACACCAGTGCTGCCTACGCTCCGGGGGATATTGAGTCTGTTGTGGGGAATCAGAAGTGTCTAATTTATTGGAACTACTCGTTTCCCACCGTCAGGCAAATACAAGCCAACAAGCCTGACAAAGTACTCTTCGACCACCAACTCAAGAAAATGTATGTCTTGGAATTCTCAGCCCCCGCTGAGAGCAACATTGTCTTGAAAGATGAGGAAAAACGGACAAAATATCGAGATTTGCTCTTCGAACTCCACAGGCTTTATCCAGGCCATTCTGTTAAAATAGTGGTACTGATTATAGGAGCCCTCGATGGAATGAGACAGACGCTGCTTTCATAACTAAAGATCATACCGGCATGCCGAGATTCGGCAGAGATCTTAGCCAGCAGAATGCAGAAGGCTGTCATCCTCGGTTCATGGCGTCTACTCAGGGCACACGATTCACGGACCCGGTAGTATTGGTATTTATTACCAGCTCCCTTCTGTGAGGGTGGGAGCCACAGAGTAGGGTGACTGGTTTTTTGTAAAAGAAGAAATAATAATAATAATAATAATAATGTTTATTAATATTCCGAACAACAACAACAATAAATAGTAATAAGATTTACACACAATGGTAACAGTAATAAATCTATATACTTAAAGAAATCTCTAAAAAGTATATAGTAACATCAATGTGTAAAATACAGTATAAGTAGTAATAAAATGGCGAAAATTTGTCTCAATAGTAGTTGGCGGTATCATCTGCGAATGCGATTATAGTCCCTTCTGTTTTTATTTCAAATAAATCATTTATGTTAAATAGCACTGGTCCCAACACAGTTCCTTGAGGTACACCACATTTTATATCTTCGTAGTTGCTTGTAGAGCCATTTACATGTACACACTACTTTCTCCTCGTAATCGTAATCGATTCTCCACAAGGAAGGAGAAATATCTTTTAGCCCTGGCCCAGAAGTGTCCAACTTTCCGTTTGTTTGCCTAGACAAAAGGTAAAGGAGATTACCACTGTACCTAGTGAGTTATTATAACTCACGCTATTTGTTTATGGATACTATTACTTGTTCAAAAGCAGTTCATTCATGAATATATAATCTAATATGAGTAGATAAAATGTCTTATACACCAGTTTTCAATTTTTTGTAAATGGTATTCGTCTTCTTGAGTAAGACAGGGACCATATACAATATCTGCGTAATTTAAGTGAGAGAGCTAACGTGGACAGAAAAGCTTAGTAAAGGATCAAAGTTAATACCAAGATTTTTTACGCTATTGGTAGATGTAATGATCTCAATATTGTTTTGAACTTTCAGCTCTGTAAAATTGTGCAACTATTGAGAAGTTCAAAAAATAATATTTTGACTTTTGCAAGCATTTAGTAGAAGAGTATTTTGGTATGTCCATTGGTATATAAGACTTAAGTCATTACTGATGTAAAATTCTGCCATTTGAAATTCGGAAGGAGAAAAATATATATTAATTAGCTGAGTATCGTCAGCGTACATGTATAGTTTTGAATATAGTGAAAATGTCGAGATATCTGCAATAAATATATTAAAATGAAGTGGCCCAAGAATAGATCCTTGTGGAACACGGATACAACTGATCTATTTTGTGATGTAACTATCTAGTTTCCTAGTATACTGCTGATAATTTTGAAACCAAGAAAAAAATATTTCGAGATATGCCATAATAACTTAATTTTACAATTAGGCTATTAATATCTAAGGAGTCAAAAGTTTAAATCATATCCAGTAATGTCAAAGAGGTGACTTTCATGTTGTCAATGGTTCGAAAAATTTCGTCAGTTTATTACTTAGTAGTGTAGTAGTAGTGAAGCCTTTTCGAAATCCGGACATTCTGAAAGTTCAAATGTGCTTTTAGAAGGCGGCATATTAAAACATAATATTTTTAGTCTCAAACTCCTCTATAAAATCCTTATTTTACTGTAAGGAACGTAATCAGACTGCAACCAACAGCTACTCTCCGAGCTATGTGCCCCGCCGAGCGCTGAATTACAAGTTATTCATATATAGCTGATGAAAGGTAACTTTTCAAGAATTTTTTCTTAGGTATAGGCTTGATACAGAACATCTAGTTCTAATGATATATTAATAATATGGGTCAGTGGTGCCGATATTCACTGTAGTGCGAGTTGTAACATTTTTGCCGATATACCATCTGGGCCAATAGTGTGATGTTTTTGTTTATTAATTATATCTGCATTTTTTTTAACAGTAACCGGTTTGAAAGTAAATAGAATGTAGTCCATAAACTTATTTTCTAAAAATGTTTAGTTATGTTGCTCATTGGATTTTAGATTTGGTATAAAATTCATGAATTAATTGTAATCATGTCATCAATTGTCATCAGCATACAAAGATATTCAGGAAGGTTTGGTGGAATATTATCTTTTACTACTCTCTATGACTTTAAGTTAGTCCACATTTGTTAAGGATTATTCCTAGTATTATTAATATGAACATTGTAAAGTGCAGTTCTTTCTTGAACAACGGCATTGTTGTAATAATTACGAATTTCAAAAAAATATTACCTGTGGGCAACACTTCTACTTTTATTATATATTAACTACGCTTTTCTATGTTGATCGTATGGGACAAAAACCATTATCCTATGCAGTAACAAGTGATGTTACTCAAGGAAGTAATTTGGGACCATTATTGTTTTACCTCTTCATTAACGATCTTGTTATGGACATTTAATCACCTAAATCCTCGCCTCACATCTTCCAGCGGCTTGTATATCAGTGTATGCGCGGAAGCTATGCAATCTTAGGCGAGGATAGTGTAGGGGATAAATCATCTTTCGGAGGGGATGTAAAGCCATCGGTCCCTTGTCTATTAAATGTTAGGCAAGTAGAAGATCCCACTCTTCGAAAGAGGAGTCCAGTAAAATAGGCCGACGATCAATAAATGTTAAAAAATACATAAGATAGTGTACAGTAATTAAAATTTGTTGCAACAAAATGTATTCTGGCACATGGTCTACTATTTTACTATTTTTATTATTGTTTTTTCAGAAGGCGTGAGGAGATTAGAGGATGTTAAATATGCGAATTTTTAAGTACCACAATATTGTATATTGTAATAAAATTAATAGTGTTGTGTATAAGATATGTATGTATTTAAGAGGGTGTTCGATTCTAAATCAAATTATACACCAAATTGTTTTATAAACACCAGTACTAACTAGGATTTTATAAATTTCATTCCCACAGCCACAGGACAAGTGGTAAATTGTCAATAATATAGTTGATTTAATTAAGTGGATGATGTATTTTAATTGGTGGCAAATAATGTTTAATTGTATAATCTAATTTGTGTAGTTGTAATTAAAATGAAATTTACAACCCCAAAACTCACTCTAACAACTAAACTGTACAATAAGCATTTGCGTAAACTGATAATAAATTTAACGCCACACATGTAAATCTTACTAAAACAGTTTGTGAAACAGGCAAATAAAAATCTACTAATTAAATACATTTATTAAATTGTGCATGTTTAAGCGATCACATTATTTATTTTGTACTTCAAAATTTAAAGTGGATGCTTAAATTAATAGCTTTTCAAGTGCCCTAATTACGATGATGAAAAAAGTTATCCAATGTCTTATAATTCAACCGCTGCGGCAATTAATAAATAATTAAAAAATAAATAATTTTTGTTACAAAATTTACGTCGGAACGATCACCCATTAATCTTATATTACTGTGATTTATAACCAGCCGTAATTTTTATGTTTTAGTCATTTTTCTCCACACAGTATATGAAGAAAACCTACTGAAAAATTGACGAAAACAAAAATAATATCGTAACTTTATTAGGAATACAAACACATCTATTATAGCCTTCATATCAAATGACCTGTTATATGTATTTTATATGATTTTTGAAAAAATGTGGGAAAGGTACCGTTACATCTACAGGTCTACACTAATTAAGTTGAAATTACTGATAAATCATTTTCAGAGCTATAAACAAAAATATATGTGACCCATGTGGTATTTTCCATAGTCATATATGGTTTCCTATATAAATAATTTATCATCGCATGGAACATTTTTATGTGTTTTTATGTTAAAGATGTTAATAGTAAAAATAAAAGGAGGTAATTGATTCGAGCTGTATTTGACAGTAGTAGTAATAATATATTGGTTTTCATTGATATACCCACTATGAAGGAGTTTCTATATTTTTTTGAGATTGTTAACTTCTCGTAAGGGGGAAATTGTTACACAATATTTTCATTGATTCATCTTTATTAATGTACTAGCTGATCAGAATTAAATCAATAGTATGCCGTCTGTCTATTTTACGAGGGCTACACCAAATATCTCGTTTAATATCTATTATAAAAGAATAAAAAAGTTTTACAAACAGTAATCCCATTTTTTGCGAGCTATATTTCAGTAAAAAGAAATTTGAAATCCATGGCCTACTTTGTGAGATATATTACGAAAACCTGAAAAATAGGAAAACCACAAACGGTTATAGCTTCCTTATGAGAGAGAGATGAAAGTTGACAGCAAAGACAATAAAAATAATAATGTGTATCAAAAATTCGAAAAACGAAGTTGGCTTTGACATACGCTCTTGTGCAATAATGAAAAGAACAAATCTCAAAGTAGGCCATGACACCATTAATTCCGTTTATTTTTTCTCTTCCCAACGATACAACACCGTCACAAAAATTTTAACTGATAGTGTCAATATTTAATATTTTAGAAAGCCACAATTCATATCATTGAATCGAAAAAATCAGCTATGCTATGATTAGTGAAAAACAATGTATACAGTTATTAACAAATTTGAAAGATTGTCATTGTTATATGTTGTGTTGCCGAGTTCTAAGACAAATTTTATATCAGTAATTATGGTGTACACCAATAATAACAAATTCGATACGATTAGCATTTATTGTCAGTGCAATTTTGAGCTGAGATGGCAGTCACGGTGCTCCGCAGCCAAATCGAACTATGTTTAGGAAGTTAGTTTAAAATATAAAACGCACGGTTCATTTTAAAAAAAAGTAGTAAGGCAAGGGCATGTTACGGATAATGTAAGAAAAGTGAATAGAGTATTGACTTATGTTAACCAAAATGAAGAAGCCGGGCAAATTCAGAGAAACTGACAGTGCAGGAAAAATATTTAAAAAAATGGATTTCGATACTACAAAATGAAGAAAGTTCAATATTAAAATGAGGGAGATAAGTCGAGGAGAGTAAGGTTTTGTAGATACTTGTTAAATAAAAAAAGAATGACCCGCTGATATGTAGCAAAATTCTTTTGTAGGGACGAATCAATTTTTTCTAGTAATGGATTTTTCAATAGAAATATGCATTATAAGTGGACACGAGAAAATACCCATTGGTACAGAGAAACTGCTTTAAAAAAATATTTTCTACGAATGTTTGGGTGGGTCTTTTAGGAACTAAAGTAATTGGACCTTATTTTTATTATGGCAAATTAAGCGCTCGTAGATACCTTAATTTCTTGCAAGACGAATTTCAAGATTTTCTTTAAAAATTAACAGTGTCAGAAAGATTAAATTATTCATATTTTCAACAAGATGGGGCTCCACCTCACACTACTGTAATATGTACAAATTATTTAAATCAAGTTATACCATATAGCTGGATAGGCACCTATGGACCCATTCTATGGCCAGCTCGATCCACAGATATTAGTCCCTTGAATTTTGTTCGTCTGGAGTTACATTAAAGACAAGGTATTTTAAACTGCCCCTGAAAATCTTGAGGACATCAAAACCAGAACTAGAAAGGCATGTGAGGCAAATTCCTCCTGAAATGCTCCAAAATGTAATGCTTGAGGTGTTTCGTAGAGCACGCTTGTATATTAGAATGAATGGTGCACAATTTGAGCATTTGTAGTTAGAAAAATAAATACAGTCTTTTCAGTATGGTAGTAAGTAGTACTGTTTTACATAGTTTTTTTTTTTGATGTTCATTTTGTACTTATATTTTTATTTATGGGATATTTGTTTGTTTGTAATAAATTGTAATGAAGAATTACTGAATTATAATTATTTTAAAGTGAATTTTTACTATTATGGTACAGCTGATTTTTATGACTCAATGATGTGAATTGTGATTTTCGTAAAATATAATATAAATATTTCGTAATATTGACACTGTTAAAATTTTTGTGGCATGTATTATATCGTTGGAAAGAGAAAAAATAAATGGAATTAATGGCGTCATGGCCCACTTTGGGATTTGTTCTCATTTTTGCACAAGAGCCAACTGCGCTTTTGGAGTTTTTTGATACACATTATTGTTATTCTTATTGTCTTTGCCATCAGCTTTCATCCCTTTAACTTTTTTAGTATCTCCTCAAATAAGGAAGCTATAACAGTTTGTGGTTTTCCTATTTTTCAGGTTTTTGTAATATCTCTAACAAAGTAGGCTGTGGATTTCAAATTTCTTTTTACTGAAATATACGTCACAAAAGACTGGGATAATTGTTTCTAAAACCTTATTCTTCTACAATAGATGTTAAGCGAGATATATTGTGGCCCTCTTAAAATAGACAGACGGTATGTAGTCAGTTTTTCATATTAAGTTTTGAATGAAAACGTTATCTGCTAGAATTAGAGACAATGAATTTTTCAATATTGGCTGTAAGGTTACATCTGAAATTTTATGTATTTAAAGAAATACTGCCAAAGGTATTGTTAATTTTCAATGCAGTTAAACTACAATAAAAAGTATAAATATTATCACTTTTCTCTTTTTCAGCATATAACTTTGAGATACTTGTCGATAAAAACAATAGGCCAGTCACTAGAGTCAAAAAGTTATGAAAAATTGCGAAAATTTTTAAATTTTGGGAAAACATTGGAGGAGGTAAAAAATAACAAATCCATTTTCTATACTCTTTTCCGCCCCCCGGGAGACTGTTAAATTAACAAAAAACTTAAATTTGTAATAACTTTTTGAAAAAAATTTCGAAGTTTATGCAAACCGTGGAGAACACTTTAATAATTATTAGACGTCTTCTATCAAGTTTGCACCTTGCTACGATGACCGGAACGTTGCAAATAGTTGTTTATTTACTTTACTTTCATATATTTTGTCGATTAAAAATTGCGAAAGTTATGCAAATGATTGTTTATACCCCAGAATAGATCAAATAAGCAGCTTGTAGTTTTGCGTAACTTTTTTTACCCTGTATGATTTTTTTCATAATTTTTTTATCTGGCACGGCCATGATTTTGGCGGTTTTAACAATAAATGAGGGCCTAAACAATTGCGAAAATCTTAAAATCGGGTTGCGAATGTTTGTGACATTAATGACTAACATAATCTGAATTTGAAACCTCATAAATGTCCCGCAACTTAATGAAATCACCTATTATTTAAATAATAAAGTTATATTTGACAAAAAAAAAGTAGAAAAAAATGCAAATTTCGTACAACATTCAAATGATGTATTGAAATACTCCTGTGAATTTCAACCTCGCAAAACATCTGGAATATATTTTATTTGTTTTCGCTATCTTTCCGAGATATTTTGCGGTTTATTTAAAATTTCATTCGTATACAAAGAATCCGGTAAATGTTGTAAATGTATTTTAATTACGTCGTTATATAGCTTCAGATCAATTTGCAATTTTAATACGGAACATGATTTAAGTAAGAAAAGTGGCCAAGCGAGGGCTGTGATTGAGGGAGATTTTATGTATTTATCATTAATAAATGGGTTGCAAATGAACCTAAAACTATATAACGACGTAATTAAAGCAATAATAAATTTGCACCTTTTACCCTATTCTTTTCGTACGAATGAAATTTTTTATAAAAATATAAAATATATTCCTGATGTTTTGCAAGGTTGAAAATTCATAGGAGTATTTCAATACGTTATCTGAATGTTGTATGAAATTTGCAACTTTTTCCAATTCTTTTTAGTCAAGTATAACTTTATTATTTAATAATAGAAAATTTCACTAAGTTCCGGGATATTTACGAGGTTGCAAATTCAGATGATGTCAACTATTAATGTCCCAAATCTGATTTTAAGACTTTCTCAATTGTTTAGACCCCCATTTATTGTTTAAACCATCAAAATCGTAGCCGTACCTGATAAAAAAATTGTGAAAAAATCTCCTGGGGCAAAAAAAAGTTATGCAAAACTACAAGCGGGTTATGTGACCTATTCTGCCGTATAAACAATCATTTGCATAACTTTCGCAATTTTTAATCGACGAAATATATCAAAGTAAAGTAAATAAACAACTATTTGTAATGTTCCTGTCATCGTAGCAGAGTGCAAACTTGGTAGAAGATGTCTAATAATTATTAAAATGTTTTTGTTATTGTTTTACCTCCTCCAATGTTATCTCAAAATTTAAAAACTTTCGCAATTTTTGTTTTTCACCATCGAAATCCGTGGTGACACATCACGTTATTACTTTGAGGCTGCTTTATATTTTTCGTTAAAAAATATGCTTCGACATATCACCTTGCTATCAATATAAAATTTCTTTGTTCTCGTCCTTTTCCCGAGCGATATTTTATCATGTAACCCATTTTAAACGAATCACTGAAGCAGTAGCAACTTAAATCGAATTAGCGAAACACTTGAAATATTTCAAAAGACGCGTCACGTTTTAACACACCTGCTTGACAAAGTCAAAATATTCGATTTGCATAATATTTAGAATTACGAAAAATCTGTTTTTGTACATTTTATCTTATATTGAGAATGTTGTGCATAAGCGACGTTGAATTGTGTGGATAATTAAAGACAAATACAAATAATCACAGCAAGTAGAAAAGGGTAGCTGGTTAAACTATCGTAAACCCTATTTTACCTAAGGGTCCTTCAGTCCAGTGCACCTGTTCACCTCACCACTTGTCTTTAATTCTGGGCGATAATAACGTGTATTTTATTTTTATAAACAACTTGGTGAACATTTTCAACAGTTAGTACGGCAAGCCTTGTTTAGATAAATTTTTATTCATATGTACATAGTTCTTCATATGGTAAAGATTCAGGAACTTTCAGCGGTAAATTTGTTACCGTACACTGTTGAGTCGGATTTTCTCGGATACATTAGGGAGTAGCTTGGACGCAATATTTTAATTACGAAAGAATTTTTCCATTGCCAAAGATAAATTAATTAAATTTTATTAACGGATCACCAATAACATCAAAAAGAACTTTAATAATCATCAATGTAATATTATTAATCCCCACTTGATTTGTTTTTAAAATTAAAAATCTCTTTCCTTAATTTATTTAATGAAATTCTTTGGAAATGTGTTATTTCAGGCTGCGCTCTTGTAATTATATGTTCATTATCTGATGGAACGTTTGGGATATTAATAGGAATTTCAGTAATACTTTCAGGAGGGACTTATTAAAACTGTTTCCGCAGATAAAAAATTGTTTTCAAACTCAACAGAATATGTTAGTTTTCACAATCATTGACGTTTGACTAATGAGCCGAATTCCCCATTTCGCATCTCCATCCTTAGAATACTCAGATATTCGCTACACCGGTGCCTTTTGTTTTTATGTGTGCTCTCCACAATATGGATTTTTTATTTGTCTACGTATCTACTCGCACACCCGATTTGTCACCTACAAAATATTATCAGGAATTTACCTCATCTCTGGGATTATTCATAAAGCACAGCCTTAAACTCACCCATTTTTGTTTCTGATCAAACTTCTCAGAATTACTGTGAATACTAATTTTCTAAACCGATGGATACTTGTATATTCTGATAGATGAAGTTGAATGTATGGCCTACGTCTTCGATAATTTGAAGTAGATGCTCAAGTTAATTGATGTATACAAAACCTACATGTTATGCAAAAAAGCTGTCCCTTTTAACAAAAAGCAGTCCAAAGAGATGTGCCTTGGTGGAATAGGGATCTCAATCATCTCAGGGCTGAATCCAGGAAAACCTTTAATAGATCCAAAAACTCTGGAAACTGGGAGGACTACAAGAGAGCCCTTACAGAGTACAACAAAGAATTGAGAAGGCCTGTATGAATATCATGAAGGCGGTTCTGTGAAGGGATATATGAACTAGCCCTAGCAGTTCGTCTGCAAAAAGTCCTTGAAAAGACCACTCAACATATCAGAAGCGAAAGCCTCACAGGAGCACCCTTTCACCCTAAACAATTTGCCTACCAACCTGGCAAATCAACAATAATCTACATGGCCTGGTCCAAGGCATTGAAAAGACGTTTATGGCTAAGGAAGTGGCTTTGTGTGATTTCGTAGATATAGAGGTTGGTTTTGACAACACCGCCTATGAATCCATACAAAGATCCGCCGAAAAAAAGGGGAATACGGTCCCCAATAATCAAAAGGATACAACCCATGCTAAGAAGCAGAATAATTACTGCAAGTGTGACTGCAGTCAGGGGTTGTCCACGAGTCTTATCACCTTTGCTATGGTCAATGATGTCGATGATTTCCTCCATAAAACGAGTAATTCGGACTTAAACGTCCAGGGTTATGCAGATGACCTGGTCGTGACGGTGAGAGGCAGGCATGAGGTTATGGTCACAAACATCATGCAAATTGCCTTAAACATAATATGCAAATGTTGCTCGTCAGAGGTGCTTAATGTCAATTCGAGCAAAACAGTTATTGTTCCGTTCACCAAATGGAAAAAATTCAATCTTAGGACTCCTATGCTGAATGGAACAATGCTGAACTTCTTCAGTGAAGTCAAGTATTTAGGAGTAATCCTGTATCAGGAACATACCTGGAACTCTCATCTGGAAAGGACACTTACTAAAGCAACAGCGGCTATCTGGATGTATCGTAGGCTGTTTGGTAAGACTTGGGGTCTGAGGCTGAAAATGACACATTGGTTTAACCTTTCGGTTTATCAGATCTATGGTGACCTACGCATCATGTGTATGGTGGCCAGAAGCAGAAGAAAAATTAGCACAAGGAAAGTTGCAGACGCCTTGCCTGCTTAGGAACTACAGGAGCAATGTAATCGTGTCCCGAAGCAGCTATGGACCCAATGCTTGACCTATTTTCTCTGCATTTGCATGTGAAGAAGGAGACAGCGCTCAGTACCTTAAGACTGCATCAGGCACTTAAATTTAAACCGGCGATCTGGTTTGTTACTTAAGGTTTTTGGAGCTTGTCCACTTTGAGTCCATGACCAAATCCACTGACTCATTGTCAATCAAACAAGACTTTGACTGCTCGTTTGACGTGTCGATTAAACGCCGTCAGACGAGCAGGATGGAGGCACTGCAATTGGAGCAAGGGTCACTCATTTGGTATACAGATGTATCTAAGATGGCTGAAGGGGTAGTAGTAGTAGAAGTAGTAGGCGTAGTAGGCCTAAATGTAGGCTATTCAAAGCCCTCTCTAACACCCCAATCAGCTTCCAGGCAGAAATATATGCTATAGATATATGTATCCATGAATGCCTAACTAAAGGTAGTCGATGTGCAAAAATCTAGATACTTTCAGATAGCCAAGCAACATTAAAGATTTTAAGCTCCTATCCTATACCTTCGAGTCTAAAATTTCCTGGGAATGTAGACAATCCCTGAAGCAACTGGCTAACAATAGCAAGGTTACCTTGATGTGGGTGCCAGGACATGAGGGAATACAAGGTAACGAATTAGCTGACAGCCTTGCAAAAAAAGGAGCTGAAGCACCATTCTTTGAACCTGAACCGTTTTGTGGCCTGGCAAGATACACATAACGGAAGAGATCCAGAAATGGAAAAAGGAACAGAAAAGTTTTACTAGAGGAATACTCCAGGCCAAAAATAAGCGAAAAAGTTTATAACTTATTCGGCAAAGAATGCCATAAGGCTTCTCGAACTCTAAAAGTCCGAATTAAGGCTGATCACAGGCCTTCTAACGGGCCATTGAGATACCATCTCCAGAACATGGGCAAGGCAGTAGACGATAAATGCAGATATTGCGAAGATGTAGCTGAAATTGCGGACCATATACTCTGTGAATGCAAGGAGTTAATCTGCATTAGGCTAAAATACCTAGAGCAGGCGGAATTAACGCCTGAAGACATAGGGAAATTACCCCCAGGGAAATCACAAGCTTTGTAAAAAATCTTGGAATCCAGAATAACAATTAGTTGTGGGGTAATTCACAAAAGATCTTTTAGGTCGAAGTGAAGTAAGGCCACTTAGAGCCAAGCCACCCCTAAAACACTCTACAAACTAATTGTATGAGGTTCATCAGTAACTAGGTTAACATTTTACATCTCCACAGAATTACAAAAATCAGGTAACCAACAAAGATGATTTAGTTTATATCTCTGCAATATTTCTATATCAATTACACTGTATTCAGTAGCTTTGAAAATATCACTTTAAGATGTAATAATTTCATATTGTAAATAGATGTTGCATTTTCAGATTAAGATAATTGCGATGGAGCTTATTTACATTGTATTTAATTATTAAAATTAAAGCGAAACTTTACTTATCAGTTGGCACTAATGATTTGTTAAGTTTATAGCCTTTATAATGCACTTTGCTTGTCAATATAAGGATTTAAATAAAAGTAGCTATAAATATTACGACGCAGATAATGAAATATTTAAAAAAATATTATGGATCCCATTCTTAAGTTAATGATGTTATTTTTGTTGGCTGATTGGCGTAATTTAGCATAAAAATTTTAAAAGTTTTTAGTTTATCTTCGTTATAACTATTAAAGACTCAATTTAATTTAGCTTTAAATGATATTTGCGCTCTGAGATGTACTTACTATCGACCTAATTCTCGTTTTTTGCAATCATAACGTCGCTGGTTTAAATTCCGAGGTTCTCGAAGTTAACGGTTTCATACAGATGGACAGACTTCCATCTGTACTATATTATCTAGTGATATTAATGTCAATGGCTAAATATTATTTACATTTTCACAGCCTAATATATATATTTTTTTGAAATCCAAAGAAATTCCTACTACTTAAAATTTGTAAATTATCTGATTATTTTAAAATTATTCATATCTGATAAACCTTAATATGTGTTGATGTTCCAAAATCCTGTCAAGTATGAACGAGAAATCCAGGTATAAACAATTACCTTACGCACATATAAACACTTTTATAAGATTTATTTAAAATAACAGGTATAATATATTTAAATAGTATTTCAAGAATGCTCTTTTTACGTGAATTCTTTTCTTGTGTCTACCAGGCATGAAAACACCGATGCGACCTGTTATCTAATAGAATGCAAAAGTAGTAGCCGTACGATCAGAAATATCAGGAAGTTAGAATCTTAATGCCAACAAGTGCAACTATTTTAATAGAATGGTATCATGATATTACGTAATATATGTACAAATTATGTGCATTATTAATTTGGAGATTTGCTTCACATTTGAGGTACCAAATTGAGTACACAAAGGAGCCACAGTTAACAAATGAAAGAAATTCTTTTACCGTTGTCCTTATTTTAAATAAGTAAATCTAAATAATAATACTCCTTCGATATTTCCCTTTAAGTGTGGTTATTATTGTAAATTGGCAGTCAACCTATTACAACCAGGGATGCTGTGAATGTGGATGTGTTGGAAGATGTACTTCACTCTACTCTTGAAAACATGAGGAAACTTGAATCGCAGAAGATATGATTGAGCAATAAATTTCACATTGGCTTGGCAATGTGATGGACAGTGCCGTGTCCCTCCACTCAAGCGAACGGGTTTACTTATATTCATTTAAATTCGAGCCGGACCAAGTGAAATAGGTATACAAGCAAAGAATAACGAACCGGTCTCTTGGTAATGCAATTTCTAAAACGAAATATACTGGATATATGACAATTGTATAAACAGCCGAATATGACTTATGTCAGACCCGCTACTACCAGCGCGTGATCCAATGTAGCTCATTTTTAATTATATCTCATCCAATAGGTTTAATTATTTGATAAAGTTGATGATCTTATTAGGTCCAAAACTTTTATCCTTTGCCAAAAAATAAGAACGGGATTGGTTACACAGAAGCAGAGAAGCGGTGTTCATCATTCGCAGACTACGTGTGATGCGATGTAGAGCGGAGTGCCTATAAATGGTACTAAGATTCCTAACTTGAGATTTACAGATGGTACCAGCGTAGCTGCAGCAAATGAAGGTGAGCTTAAAACCCACTTGACAGTCTTCAAACAACCTCAACAAGCTTGGAAAGCGAAATGTAAATTATAAGACGAAAATTATGATGTAGAGCGAGTAAATAAAAACCATCTGAATAAGAATCGACGAGTGCAAATTTGTAAATAAAATAGTACCTGGGAGCTCTTGTTGACAATACCAGCAGCACCACAAATATCAAGCTTTCTAACTTTGTAGTTTTCTCCATCATTCATACTCAGACTCCAGCAAATCTAGATCTCTTAGACTTAAGATGGTCATTCAGGTGACTTGGAAGGCGAATAAAAACATTAACATTCGATATAGGTACAGATTGAAGATGTTGGAGAATTCAACGTATAAACAATGGCTCTCCAGTATTTCATTCTCCACATCTTATGATTGTTTAACCACATCAATCAAAGGGAGTATAACAAAGATCAATTAGTAACTGTGGGAGAACTCGACAATAGAGGCCTTTGAAAATTATGGATTAATGTTACCAAGAAGTTGATGGGAAAATGTTTCGTTGCTGCCGTATGTTTAACAGACAACCACGACAGATGGTGTGGTGCTGTTGAAATGACATACACTAAAGGGAAGCTGAATAAGTCATAGGAAAAATAAATAAAAGTACGAGACGCTTCGTTTACATTTTAAATATTGATTTAACAATTTAAGGATTCAATAAAATTCTGTGGATTTTCTTTTATTTTTAAATTTCTCCTAATGTAAGTCGCAATAAACGTTATCCAGCTTGAGCAACACTGACAACTTACTTACAAAATACCTCGCATTTATAGTAAGGTAGTTCAATAAATCGATGGTAACGATTCGGTCGATATTATTTTATGTTATTGTTTCTGCAACTGCTTTATATTTACGAGGCAACGAAACTCATAAATTTCGCCGGAATCAAATTAAAATTTACTGAATATATATAACACATGGTAGCATAATAATTTACCTTTGGAGTGTTTAACTAAAACAGGTAGAAAATAAAGATAAGAGCGAATGGTTATTGATGAAATCAACATGAAATTGAAATGAACGCTTGACAGACGGCGGTCGTTGGGTTTTGACGTTCTGGCTCTTTTCTCTCTGCTCTCGGGCGGTTCAACTACAACTGCCCACACGAAACTAGAGTGTAGGTTGATTAGTCTTACATGCTATGCACCGCTATGTCTATTCTCTTCTTTCTCAGGGACGGCCGATTATTTTTTTCTTGGAAAGTCGACACTTATTGGCGCCAAAAACAATAAATGATTACAAATATCTTCATAAATATATCGATACATCATATTACGATTAATTCTAATGCATCTATGTCGCAACTTGAGTCATCCTCTCGATTTAGTTTCGTAATTAACATACATTTATAAAAGAATTTACAAACATACCACACGAAAAACTAAAACTTGTTCTTTCTCTAGAAACTAATAAAAGTCAAATTAGGATCTTCAGTACTATTATTTGATATTTTATGTTCAGCTAATGCTGCCCTCATTTCTGCGAAGCCTAGTTATATTACAGATTTTATTTAATTTATTTTATAAATACTAGTTTCGACTTCATTAAACTAATTCGTCATTATACAGGGTGCCTGAGGGCTTTTACTCTAAAGTATAACACAGAACAATAAAATGTTTATAAACAGTTGGTTGTATTTAGACTGTCTGGAGCTATAACAACCAAATTATGTGATATTTTGTGATGGTTTTGAAAAAAATGGTAACGAAAACAAAATGAAAAAGTCGGTCTTTATTAGATACCTACAACAAAGAATTCATAAACTCTAATAAAGTGTTTCAGAGATATATAGGTTTATATGTGAAAATAAAAAAATACGTAAAACTGAAACGAGAGATTCACTACCATAAATGTTCAATGTGAGCTCCTTCTAACTCCACGCACTTCCTATGTCTACGAAGGTAAGACCTTTGTATCTGAAATAGCATGCTTAGATTATCCTTGATGGCTTCCCAAAAAAAGTATTATATCTAATAATTCTGCCCTTGTTTCCCAAATTTTTCAGATGGCCCCGGAAAAAAATCCAATGGGTTTATCCGGAGAACGCGCTGCGCTGACCATGGTTCGATCCCCGGTCGTGGCAGTGGAAAATACTGTGAGAGGGATTTTTTCACTATACACGGATATTGGGTGTGTGTCCCTTGTCTCTAAATGTGTAGCCCCCTCCCACACAAGGCTCTTCTAGAGCCTTCCGGGATATAGGGGATCGTAATTACCCGTGGTGTTATTATTTATATATTTATTTTAATTTAGATTCTTCCCTGTTCCATTCATTTTACCATATTACCTTCAGTTTGGCTTTAAAGTGGTCTTTTATCTCTATGTGTTCATCTGGCTCTTCACTTATTACATTCTTTGCTGCGTGGTCTGCTCTTTCATTGCCAATTATTCCAATATGGGTTGGAATCAAGCTGTTTATTTGTATAAGAATTTTCTGGACTAGCGGGTCAAATGTAAATGTATTTTTGATCGCTTGGATGGCGCTGAAAGAGCCGTGCATATTAATATCGTATTAAGTATGGATCGTTCAGAAAATTTTAGCTTCTGCCGTATTGCGTATAGTTCGGCAGTGAAGATACTGGCCCAGTGATGGAGTGTCGATGCATGTTTTTCTCCGAGGTTTGAGATGGCACTTCCCACTCCTTGATCGGTATTCGATCCATCGGTATAAATAACCAATGAATTGGGATACTGGTTTATGGTTTCGTGAAATTTTGACAAGTATATTATTGGATTTGTCTCGCTCTTTTTATGTTCTGTATTATCTAGATGGAATACTGGAGAACCTAAGAACCTCAAGCTACCACATGGTTACGTTTCGCAAAACTGGTTTGTATTTCGTGTTCCAATTGGACCAGTTGGTCCGATTGAAAAGTTCTAAGAGTGCTGTTTTGTGTGACAGTGGGAGTTGGCATATTAATTCATACGGTATGTTGTCTACTCCTGAAGAAGAGTCTCTGATATCTCTAAGAACTTCTTCAAATTCGATCATAAAGAAGGGGGAATTATAGGGCATTGGTTCGGTCTTTTTGAAGTTTAAAACTGTTTCTTGAACACCTTTAATTTCAAAAAATTCTGATTTGTAATTATCAGAGCTACTCATAGATTCGAAGTAGTTAGCTAATGCATTAGCTATTTCTTCCTGGTCTGTTTGTAACTGATCGTCGATGAAGATTAATAGACGACTTTCGGATTTATTTTCTTGAATTGCTCTGATTATTTTCCAAATCTCCGAGTCAGGTGTTTGAGGGATGGATTATTTCAGAGATGTAACATTCCCAGGATTCGCGCTTACTAGAAATCATTATTCTACGACATTTTGATCACATTCGTTTGAAGGTGAACATGTGTTCTTGTGTTGGATATCTCTTAAATCTGTTTAAGGCTTTCTTCTTTTCTCTTATTGCGTTTTGCACCTCCTCATTCCACCAAGGGACTGAAGGCTTGGATTGCCTACCTCCTGACATGTGTATACTTTGCTGTGCTGCATTTGTAAAGTTGTTTGTGATCACTTCAACGCTATCGTCGAAATTATCCCCAAGCTCAATAGGCGTCAAGCAATGTGTGAATTCCGTCCAGTGCACGTTCCAGGGCCCATCGTTTTGGAGTATTATACCGGTAATTAAGTGTTGCGAATTCATTGGAGATTGGGAAATGGTCAGAATATAGAGAATTATCTAGTCGCTTCCATGTGAATATACGAGCTATTTGAGGAGAGCGTATAGCCATATCTATGGCAGAGAAATTGCTAGAGTCTAAATAAGTCCCTTCTCCAGTATTAAGAATAACTAGACTGTGTTCGTCTAGTAATTCCTCGATTAAATGACCTCCTCCTCTATTATTTTATTTATTGAGTTGTTATTTGCATGATTGGCTTAAATGATAATTGTCCTAGGGAGATTATAATAATAATAATAATAATAAATTGCCTTTATTTGTGGCGGAGTTCAGCAAAGCTGCTCTTCCACCCAACCACGTAGAAATAACAAAATACAAATTTATACATTGATTTTAAAAGTAGAAAATTAATAATGGACTAACCTAATACTTAACTAATCTAAGAATTTGTAATCAAGTAATAGAAAGTAATATGAGTATTATGAGTAAATGAACCTTATTGCGAAAAGAACAGAAAAAACAAAAAGAAAATGCTTAAGATAAGTTGTTATATCAAAGTCAGCTGATCACTGCATAATTGAGCCATATATTTCTTTTTAAAAGAACTTAAACTATTAGATTTTATTAATGCTGGTATTGAATTATAATTTTGTGCTGCAAAATAAGAAAAAGACCTCCTGAATAAAGTAGATGAGTGTCTTGGTATATCGAGCATGTACACCGATCTTAAGTCACGTGCATTTTGCGCTTGTCGTGTGACAAGATGCGCCTTTAGGTACGTAGGAGTACCTGTTGTAATAATTTTGTGGGTAAGAGTGGATAGGTGTAATTTACGTCTATTTTTCATATTCAGCCATTTTGCTTCGTTGATTTTAGGTGACACGTGCTCTCTTCTACCAAGGCCATATATAAATCGAATGCATGTGTTTTGCATGCGTTGTATTCTATTAATAGAGACAACATCAAGACAAGGACCGTAGATTACGTCACAATAATTAAAAAGAGATAAAATCAATGATTCGCAGAGCATAAGCTTAAATTTTTTTGTTAGAAAATGCCTATTTGAATATAGATGTCTTAATGTTGAGTAGGATTTTTGAATATTTTTGTTTATATGTTATTTAAAACGTAATTTATTATCTATATATAAACCTAGATTTTTGACAACATTTTTGTGTTCAATCTGCTGTCCCTCGATATAAATCTTAACATGGTTCATGACATCATCATGAAACCTATCACTACAAAAAACTATTACAGATGATTTAGTTGAATTTATTTTGAGAGCGTGATTTTGCGAAATTTCTGTTAATTTGAGAATATCTGTATTAATGTACTCAACGTGTCTCACTATGTCTTTGATATTAAAACTCTGTAACAATTGTGTATCATCAGCATACTGGTGCATGTTACAGCTGACAAGTTCTTTTTGAAAGTCAGATACGTATATAATAAACAACAAAGGTCCCAGTATGGACCCTTGGGGAACACCAGTTTTAATGTCAATAAAATGTGAATGTTGTTCTTGAATGACAACCTTTTGCCTCCTGTTACTTAAGTATGATCTTACAAAATTTAATCAGTGTAATGTTGTTTTAATTGATTATTTCGTACACGTGATTAGAAATGGATGGATTTAATGGTATTTCTATTTGATCAAAAATATTTCTTAGGGATTTACTCGAATTAAATAATTTTAGTCAAGAATACACTTTGCATGAAACAAAATTATTTTCAATTCAAAAAAAGTTTCACGAAGGGACTGCCATGGGAAAATCTTTACCACCTTTCGTTGCCAGCCTATTCATGAACAGGTTTGATATGGAGATAAACACATAATGTGAGTATTTCCCTAGGATATCGTCGATATATGTGGATGAAATATTTACGGTGTTTGATATTAAAGTTGCAGATACAGACAATAATCTTACTAAATTAAATAGCCGTTCCACTTCGATATATTCACCTTTGAATTTGAAAACAACAGACAACTATCATTTTCAGATACTAGTAATTAAGAGTGGCGAAAATAAATTAAAATTCTATATACATAGAAACGACAGGCTCTTAGATACATCCCCAATGACACACCATTGTGGGCCAGCACAAAATGGCAGGGAAATTTTCAAAGTAAACTCTTTTAATTTCTGCATCATTAGCAGCTGCCCTCCAATACATTAAATGTGTATCTGTATATTCATTAAAAGTATGTTGTACCATAACTTTAAAAAAACCAATACATAAAGAGAAACTGTAAAACAAAGCCTACTTTAACTGCAAGGTGACAATATAACTGATAGTGGCCTACTCAGTAAATATGACATATTTGGTATTTGTAACTTATGGACATTTTTTGTTCTGCGTTCCTTACTTTAGCGCAGAAATTTCATAAAGTTTTCAATTATATTCTTTTTTCATTGTGTGTTTTAAGTTTTTTAAAAGTTTCCATAGCTTGAGTTAAAAAAATTTCTTTCTATTTTTTCTCTTAACTAAATATAGTTTCATATTCAGTGGCAATTGTCGACATTATTGGTAACGACGGCTTTCTTTAAATAACGGTGGAGGCGCTTTGTGGTTTGTTTTACTGAATAAAAGCGGTAAATAATAATAACACCACAGGAAGACTCTGTTTTAAAAAACGTGTGTATTTGGTCTCAAATTTAAATTCTGCCTGAGGAACTGGGATGCTACCAGAAAAATTAACTTTAGTTCTCAAATATTAGACGCGTATCTTTTATCTCTGTGTTTAGTCCCCTTCTGAACGCTGTAACATCTGTAGTGTTTGATGTTAAGATGTGGGTTATTATTGAGCATGAAAATATTTCACTATAAAATTACAGTCACTTTAAAACCACGATTTGCAAACTTTATTGTACATTTTAAATTCCAGTTGAAATTTTACTGTTTTGTATTTGTATAACTTACTACTGCTTTTAATGATCCGATTGATTGTGAATTTATATTAGCGAAATGAAGAGTTTACATGTTAACTCTATACTTTATGTGATCTGTTACAGTTAAATATGGTATTTATATGTTTATTTATTGTGGTCTTTTACTGCGCGCGATGATATAAAATTTTATTTCCTTGTTTACATACAAATTATTGTGCAATTTGCAGGTATTTTATATGAATGCAAGAGGTATTGTAAACAAAGCATATTTTTTAGAAAAAGTGGAAATTTATTAATTAGACCGGCACTTTTTGTTATGGTACCGCATGATATTAAAGCTCCTAACTAGATCAAGGCTATATGAAAAAATAATATAGTTTTTGCAACCACTAGAGTCTGTTATTAAAATTTCTATTGAACCTAGAACTGCACCTCACTCACGCCTTGGTTTTTGTACAAAGTTCACTATCGCACACTTATTGATATTCTTGTATAAAAATCAACCACGTTATTTCCGTTCCTTTGGGGGCCAAATTTTTGTCTGGAGAAATCTTATTGCTATTTCTTCTGGTTTATTTCAGTTTACAAAATTTTGAACCAAATAATTTTATACACACCAAATCAGGAGGTAGTATTGGCCTCTAGTTCTAAAGGAAGGTACAAGCATAAAGACAAATCTGTGATGGGATAAATTGCTGTCATTAGTTAATGCATTTTTATATAATTCCAGTGATAAGCATATCGTTCTAACAATTTTAAGATGTAAATGAATTTAAACGTTAGTAGTTTACATATAATAAGATCTTAAGTGCATTTGATGGAATAGAAAGATAGAAAGAATATAAAGAAGAGTCGTGTCTT
This sequence comes from Leptura quadrifasciata, assembly GCA_963675555.1. Lineage (NCBI taxonomy): Eukaryota > Metazoa > Arthropoda > Insecta > Coleoptera > Cerambycidae > Leptura > Leptura quadrifasciata. Next base: position 37,144,540 of record OY776682.1, read on the forward strand.
CGGAGTATTATTTTCTTCATTTAATCCACGGGTACCTATATGAGAAATGGTGTTCTATATTATTTAAAATCCTCTTAAGTGTGACAGACGTCATCTTCAATTACTGCCTGCTGGTAAAAGTTATACACTTGACAACACCGAATATTCGGCAACTTTATTATAGATTTTATCACGATTTGAAGCCGATGATGATTATTACGAAACTTAATACTATATAGCACTGATTGCGTGTTAAAATTTAAAATAACCATTAAGAAATTGTGTGTTCTTTATTTTATTAACTGAGGATAATAATTATAAGATCATTTCAAGATTATGTATTAAGTCGGATTTATTTTCCACCGGGTAATAAATAAACGCCACCGTAATTTATGGTTTCGTTATTTAATCTTGTTCAATATTAATAAACACTTTAACATGTTAAGTGATTATTACATAGTTTATGCGTTTCCTTTTCGACTTTTAACCGGAATTTAAGCAATGCCACAATCATTGACTGGTTATCCATTCGGTAATAGACAATCCATACTCTTTTACATCTCTCCAATATTCAGTAACCACAAACGAGTAGGCAAAAGGCGCTGGCTGCCTCAATTTGCTACGCTTCGAGGCACCAATAAACAGATTTTTAACTTGTTTTTGTGTAATCCGTCATCTACATGACGGCGGTCATTATAACATACGCGCAAATGTCGTACAAAGTTGGGAGTATTATTTTATGTGTAATTTTTGAAACTAAATTTGTTTGATCTATCGTGTGATTAATGGCGTGAAGCAAAATTTACCAATTTAGAACCTTAAAACAATATATCTTTTAGTCATAGTAGAAATGCTAACATGTTTACGAGAATTTTATTATTGGTATGACAGTTTTCAATATTGTCCAAATCGGTAATATAGCAGGAGGTTGAACAGAGAGAAACATTTAGCAGGTTACTTATATAGTGTAGGATTAAAATTGCGTTATAGTATTTGTATTTTTGCACATAACGCGACACAGTACAAGCTTATTACTATTAAACAGCTGTTACAGGATTATTAGGAAATGTTTAAGCTTTACTCTAACTTCTTCATTCGAACTTAAAGGCGTGACCGTTTCACATTAACTCCAATACATGACATACAAGTTACACCTACAGTAATTCTTGAACTGTTCTACATAACACCAGAAGAGCGCTGTTTTCTTTATGAACTATTTAATATCTACTTTGCTGGACAATTTCAATACATAAATTTGAACATGTACTCATTGTTATATAATACCTATAAAATATGTTTATGAAGAGAAGATATCAGAAGCAGATGCAGGTAAATGTTCTAACAATAGTTCTGGCGAGAGAGAAAATTTATTAAGGAGATGTAGAGGTAACAATTTATTTGTCATTATATTTAAACTTTAGGTGGGTGTACAATCCAATAAGAAATTGAGATAAACACACACACAAAATTGAAGTATTAGAAAAACGACTTCATGAACGAAATTTACTTCATATTAGGTACACGTGGAAAGTTCGGTGTTTGAATTTGAGTTTTATAAAAAATTATGACATTAATTAATGCCTCAACGTTTAAGTCGACATCTGAGTGCCTTTCAGGTTCGAACGAACTTTATGTGGATTAAGTGATATATTAATTTCCCTTTAAAATATTACTAAGATATTTTCAACGAGGCTATTAGGAAATAAGTGAAAGTTGCAGTCATGCGTTGCCAACTATGAACACCCGGTAGAAAAATAGAAATAAATACACCGGCTGTATACCTAAAGCACCACACTTCATATGGAGACTCTGCTAGTCAATCCACTATGTCAATATGCGTTGCAAAGTGAAACATTTGCTGATAGAAAATGAAAGAGAAATAACATATTATTGAAGGAAGTATGGACGTAATGTACATTTTAGATTCCACTTCATACTACGATATTAAATTCTATTTGGAAAAGACACAGAGCAATAAAAACTCATTATATATGCAAATCTTCTAAAAACATAATCAAGATGCTTATAAGTAACTTCCTTGTATTTTATATAGTTAATCTGTACTTTTAGAGGAATTTAATTGGAAATACTCGTACAGAATTGAAAAACGCTAAAAAATTGCACATGATAATTATTTTTCGCAAAGCAAAAATCCGAATAAAGCAATGTGGAACTTCATTAACAACGAAAAACAGTCTCGTAATCTACACATAGGTTTAATAATTACTTTGGAACGGTTGCTGGTCATACAATTAATTCATTACCTCCTTCCAGCGGCAATTTTGAACTTTATTTTTTATTTTTCGGAAGTATCTTACATACAAATCTGAGACATAATTAATAACTTGAAAAAAACTAATAATAAAGATGCATAGAACATAAACTTACAAATTAGAGGTTCGATCAAACACTTAATTTTTATTCCACTAACTAAACTTATAAATCAATGTATTAAAAGTAATATTTTTCCTAAAATTCAAAGTATCAAAAGTCATTCCCATTCATAAACAGGGCAATGTAGAAGATTCTACTAATTACATGCCGATCTCTATCATACCCCTATTTGCAAAAATTTTTGAAGGGAAGTTTAATTTGTTCAATAACTGTCAGTTTGGCTTTAGAACAAAATTGTCAACTACCCATGTCATAAACTTTTTAACAGATTCAATCAACAGAGGCTTTGAACAGAAATAGTATACTCAATTTTTGGATCTAAGCAAAGCATTTGACCGTATTCCATGATATTTTATTAAAAAAGCTTCATTTTTGTAAATTTTCAGTAGACAGTCAAAAGTTACTCGCATTGTACCTTGAAACAAGACGTCAGTACGTGAATTACCAGAATATGAATTCGGAAAATCTGCGTTATTTGCTGATGACACTATTTTATTAAACATAATGTCCAATGTGCGTGAAACTCGGCTAACTATTCAAGACTGGTGTCTATCAAACTATCATACAAATTAATGTTAAATGAGAAAAAGATACAAACAATGATTTTCAGTAGACAGTATATAATAGATGACAAAAATACCGTATCCACGGATCTCTAGGAGTTCACGTGGACGACAAATTAACTTGGGAAAAACATGCTAATTATCTGTGTGATAAGATGGCCAAAAATGTGTTTAAGATATCTAGTGAACTGCGTGTCACAGACAGACACAGACAATATTAGCAGCATATCATGGACTAATCCACTCTGCAATAAACTATGCAATTTTGGCCTGGGGTTACTCTTCTCATTCTGCAACTGTTTTTGCTATGCAAAGAAAAGCGGTTAGAATAATTGCCGAGTTAGGATACAGAAATTACTGCAGAGATTCTTTTAAAAAACTAAACATCCTAAACTTAATTAGTACATATATATTCCAATGTGTCCTTTATATTAAAGAAAATGAAACAATGTATATACCACGAGATCAGATTCATTCATACTCCGCCCGTAATAAAGATCTATTGATCCATGATTTTTTACTCCAAAACACGCGATGGAACAAGGCAATAAAGTTTTTCAATGCATTACCCCCAATGCATCAAGGAAAGGAACTGGACTGTAGATATTTCAAATATGTGAGAAAAATTTTTTAATAGACCATGCTTTTTATAATTTTAAAGAATTTTTAGATGCTGACTTTTCCACTATGTGTGATAAATAATGTTTTTAATTTTTCTTGTTTTTACTGTATTATTTTTACTTTTAGACATCTATTTAACTTTGCTTTGCTGCTTTTTCATAATATATTATATTATGAAGAAAATAGCAGCTTAAGCATCTTAAATATGTCTTATAAATCTGATGGTGTCTATCCAGCTATTGGCACCCCTCAATCTGAGCTCTTAGCTAGGTTTAAATGAATGACTTCGCGTCAGGAAGAGTGTACTTTGCTGTATTATTTTCACATAAAGTTTTAACTAACAAAATTGACTGACCTGAGTTATTCACTTCAATATACCATCTTTTCTCGCTCGTATTCTTTATTTTATTTACCAACTCCTCGTACAAATTTATTAAAATTTTCACCTATTTACTTCATGTGCTCACATTATAACCAATATCAGACGATGATACATTTTAGATAATTAATATATGGCATATATTTATATGTGTCTATATTTTGTGTATATATGTAAATATATTATGTATGTATGTATTTGAGATTGTTTTTTGTTCTTCTCAATTAGTATTATATTGTAATTTTTTTGAATATGTATATTGGTTAGTTATTTGATTAACAAATTGATGTGATTGTTATTATTGTTACTATTGCTACTATTTTTAAGTCAGTAAGTTAAAAGTTTATCGGTTTGATGTAAATATCACTTTCTTTGTTATCTGTTTTATAATTGTTATATATGTAAGGATATATGTTGTTTTTATATTACTTGTGTCTTCCTGCCCTTTAATTGGATTTTTATCTGTCTGGGCAGTTGTACTTTTAAATAAATAAATAAATACATAAATAAAACTGTATCACTTTTTTTGACATGTATAAATGCTCTGTATAATACACCAATAGGGGAATACACCAAAGGGGAAAATCTTTTTGTTTGGGAACAGCTCTGATTTTGACTCTGATTAGACGGTCACAAGTCTCCTGCAATAAGAAGGAATGTGACCGTAAGAAGCCCCATCTTCTTTTTTTACTGGATACGTAGTGTGGGAGGTTCTTGATGGTAGCGGCTATAATCTCATCATAAGCGAGGAGAGTATTAATAAGCTCTCAAGCAAGATATAAGCTGTGCGTACCTTTTTTGACTCTTCTCTCCATGACTATGTAAAGTTCTTTTTATACTTAAATTCCGCAATATTTGAGGTTCAGGAATGGCTAATTTTTCGCCACAGTGATCTTTGATCTAAAAGAACCTTCTTGTCCTAAAAAATATCGAAGCAGTTTGTCTGTATAAACTATACAGACTTTTGCCAAAATACGATAATAATTTTCACCAAATGATGGCAAATTTGCATTGAGATTTCAACGACAAGTATTTTACTGTAATTTGAGACACTGGATTAATTTTCCAATATCTAAATAGAAATCTGGAATATTTACGCATAAATATGTATATAAAGTAAATGATAGCAATCTAAATACTTAGAAAGACAATAATATTATAACTGTATCGCAAGTAGCCAAACGTGTTTGAAATGCAAAGGACAATTGAGGGCACCGAGGGGTGTATACAGCACTAATTATAATTTTTTAATTCATTCTAATGTATTACTTGTAACAGGTTAAATTATAGATCAGATATAAAGGAAATAGGCCCGTTTAACATAACTGACATCATCTTACAATGCGGTAAAGCCATCATATAATTCTTTGTACCCAACTGCAAATTGACATCTATTACATTCTACATGCTAGTAGTTGCTGTATAGTGTGACATTTTTGCACAATAAAACAACATAAATAACACATTTTACGATATCCTTTGGAACATTTTAACACCTAGAAATATTTAGAGTGGAATCTGGAATGCAATCATATCAAATTAATTCAACAATGGCCGAGCTTCGTACTTTCATGAAATTAATGTATTCTGTATTCAAATGAACCTTTATAAGCCTTGATTTCTCAAAATAAACTATAATTATGTTAAGGAATTAATATGCACCGGTAAATAAAAATTTATTAAACTGTCTAGACCACTTGTCTCGATATAATCTATTTACCTGAACAAAGGTCACGTATGGAATGTGTCTTTAGTTCACCTGGTTTAAGAGCACCTAAAAATTGAAATTTTTGATAATAATTAAATCAGACTAATTACAAATTACGATTGAAATGAGGTATTACAGGTAATACACCTACAACTCATTTTTCCTACTCGATAAAGGAAAATCGGGTCTTTTTCTCATTAAACTAGCTCAATATCTTTGTCAATTTTAAAAGCCGACTATTCCTAAAAATATATATGAAATAGGACAGATTATTTGACCTATTAAGTAGAGTATCTTTATTACTATATTGTCAATGTTAAAATCTTTTGCTTGTAAAGAAATAATCCCAGCAGAGAGCCGTACTTTTTGGCTGACTTTCGTTTACCTAATTACAGATTTGATTATATTTAAATACCGAATGCTTTTCGTGATGGTTTTATTAATTTCTTAAATCCAGACCTGCAGATGTTCTTCTCTGAGCGTGTTTCTTGTCCCCAATATCACCCTTGTAACAATTTGTCACTGTCGTAAAGTAAAAAGGATTTACACTTGCAGCTACAGAAAAATAATTCAAACATGATGGCTTGAAATTCAAGACAACTGCTATAAGAAATTATTTTTATTAAAGACGAATTACATTTTTAACTACCCACCTCATACACATGAGTTCAACTCATAAGAGCAAAGTACAAGCGTATGCTGATATGCAAATATACCTACCTTTTGATCATAATGACTATTCTCTCGTTTGTACCCTTATCAATAATGATCTAATTTTAATTAATCAGCTTGCCTTTGAGCATAATTTGAAACTAAACCCCTCTAAATCTGGTGTTATGTTGATTGGAAATAAAAATCATATTCACACCCTTAAGGTAAACTTAAATATAACAATTGAGAATACTCCTGTACCAATAATTAATTCAATAAAAAAACTTGGGTATCATTTTGAACAGCGACTGCAGATTTAAAAAAAATCATTTTCTGAATTTACAACTTAAAAAAACATTTTGTTATTCACTTGTATTGTCTAATTTTAATTATTGTGATTTTATCTATGGCCCTTGCCTAGATTCTTTTGACAAAAGTTCAAAAGTCTTGTATTTGTTTACTATAAGGTATAATAAAATTTAACCATATTACATAAATTATGCAAATTGAACTATAAATATGACATAAAAATAAGCTTACTATGCCTCATTACCAGACTGCCACCAATCAAACTGTGCAACTCTACACGATTTAACCATGTTAACTCCTGTTTGGCAGAATATACAGATATATTTTTTATTAAAGACGAATTACATTTTTAACTACCCACCTCATACATATGAGTTCAACTCTAGCATAACAGACTGTTCTTATAAATCACTGTGTACCAGAAGAATTCAAATTTAAATGTGTTATATTTATATTCTTAAACAATTAGGCTCTAACAAGCTACTATATAATAAGTCTCGTGTTTTATATATATACGTATCAAGTGTTGAAATAATTACATGAAACGCCTACTGTTAGAGATTTCCGGGTACGTCTAATAAGTTATATATAAGCATTTCAGGCAGTGCCGTGTGTATACGTTATTTCCTCGGGTTTGTATGTTAACAGAAATAATACAAACTGTTTGGATGTAGGCGCGTAACAGCTTAATTGGTAGGTGTCGTATTCGATTGCTCGAAATAATACAAAATCTTCATATTTTTTCACACATATTCGATTTTATTCTTTAAACTGACACACCAAAACGTGAAATGCTCAAATCCCCAGCCGCACCTTTTCTGTATCTGTAAAACGGTACATTCTAATGAAAAATTATGTCAAAAATCTTCATGCGAGCTTAACATCTCTCCATAAGTCAACTTTAAAATCCATTGGAAAAAGGCCCGGCGGCTTGCGGGGGGAGAGGAAGGTATTTCTGCCGGGGAGTAATTTCCTTACGAGAAGTTAATGAAATCAGGTTTCAGCAATGTTGACTTCTGATTCTAAAAATTACTTAACTATAATTGGCCACACAAAAAGATAAATAAAAGGATCAGTAGGGTCAGTAGTTACGAAGTTAACTCTAGAATCTAGATGCCTCTCGAATGAGAGATAAAATAAATTTAGTGACATCGACTTTTAAAGACACATATCAACTGATCTTATATATCAAGTGTTTTAATACCCTATAATTTATTTTATTGCTAGTATATTTTTCGAGTATGCGCTACGCGGCACTGGATTTATGTTCCTACTACCTTTGTAAAGAAATTTAACCGGGTATACAATAACCCTAAACCTACGTAGCCATAATTAATAATCAATACCACGCTATATAACACATGCCAACAAATAATACATTTCTGCCATATTCAGTAATATTCAGAAATATTCCATCATTTCCCAAATGGTGTTGGTGTTATCTTGCTATCTGTGTAGGTTTCTTTAGTTATAGTATACATTAATATAAATCTTAAAGTTTATGTTCTCTCTACCAATCATCCCTGACAAATGAAAATGTCGACCGTCTTCAACAATAATGCTCATTCTGTTCGAAATCAATTCATTTATAGTTTCGTAGAAGCTTGCTTATAAACCAATATAAAACACGGAGTAAATCGTCAAATTTTATAGATCGATACACTTATCCCACCATTTTAAATGTACATATAAATTAATATTTAAAAAACTCGTTTATGGAAGGGTACGTATGATCATAAAGGAATCAGTATATCGTCTTCGCTATGGAGTTTTATTCATCATTTCACGACTTGAGAAAAGGGAAATTTTTAATAATAAACGCGTTAGCTCATTAATTAGTACTTCGAAATTTTAAAAAGTACAGATTTCGAGTAACAGAAAATAAATGTACAGCTTACTGAAAACGCAGAAAAATATTGTGTTCTTATATAACTTTGTAGATGAAGAATACGGCAAGCTTGGATTGTGCAGTTAGAGATGGGAAGATCAAGAAAATCGGTAACACCAACGACATCAGTTGTAAAGATTGTAATTTGAAGTACGTTGGTCAAACGAAATATCCAATTATAACTAGATTCAAGTAGCATATGGCACATATCAAGTATTAAAATGGAAAATCTAGTATTACCCAACAGTGTCTATAACAATCATAGATTAGATATTAATAACTTAAGATTAATTAGGAATGTAACAAATAATAATAGTTGTTATATACTTTGATATATTTTGTCGAAAAAAAATTGCGAAAGTTATGCAAATGATTGTTTATACGGCAGAATATGGTCATATACCCGCTTGTAGTTTTGCATAACTCTTTTAACCCGGAAGTTTCTTTCACAATATTTTTACCTGGCACGGCCGTGGCCGTGGCAAATTACAACTATTTGCAATGTTCCGGTCATCGTGGCAGGGTGCAAACTTGATAGAAGATGCCTAATAATTATTAAAATGTTCTCTAAGGTTTGCATAAACTTCGGAATTTTTTAAAAAGTTATTACAAATTCACGTTTTTTGTTAATTTAACCATGTTCCGGGGGACAGAAAAGGGTGCAAAACCGGATTTGTTATTTTTTTACCTTCTCCAATTTTGTCTCAAAATTTGATAACTTTTGCAATTTTTCATACATTTTTTACTCTAATGATTGGGGTAAAAATTTTTTGATGCTTTATTGATTTTCATGATAAAAAACCGCTTCCCAAGGAATCACTACTTCCACATTCAGATTTTGTATCCAAGTCTTATTTATACACACTAAATCCCGATGCAATATTTTACTCCCTTTAATAATAGGGCGGGGGTGGCAATGGGGGTGGTAGAGAGGGTCGCTAATATTAAAAAAAAATTAAAAGGCCCTTGGTTCTCATACACACACGGAATTCTAATTAAATTTTTTACTCACTTTAACAATAGGGTGGGGATGGTAGAGGGGGTAGCCAAACAAATTTTTTGAGACGTTTCGTTCTTGTATACACAGTAAATCACATTCTATTTTTTTTACTCCATTTCATAATAGTGTGGGGGTGGTATTGTGGGTGATGTTGGGAGGTGGCTGATGCCAAAAAAAATTTTGAGACTGACTTTTCGTTCATGCCCTAAATTTCAATTTTATGAACTCTTGCCTATTTACCCTTATTTACCCCATTTACCTCCGAACCCTTCAACGGAATTAGATTAAAATATAATCTAGTTCCAGATAAGTGTACCAAATTTCAAGTCAATATCATAAACGGTTCCAGAGTAAACGTGCGCACAAAAGAAGTTGCAGACAGATATTTTTTTTCGCTCAACGTTTCATGGCATTTTAAGCCGAAACGAAAAAAAAATATATTTTTGCGTTACTATACTTCCACTGGAAGTGGAAGTAAAAAATCATGCAACTTCCTTATTCAATTGTTTTTACGGATAGACAGATATTCAGCATCAAGAATATAATTTAAGTGCTTTTCGGGAGATCAAACCGAATCTATTAATTAAAATGGGTTCAAATAATCGAAAAATATAGTGAGCCAGCTCTATAAGAACTGAAAATGCCATCATGCAGATCTAACCCTCAAAATGATTCGTTCTTTATGTTTGTGTATTGGCTTTACTGTGAAAGTTATACTGTTTTCTGTACGACCTGTGATCACACAGTTTTCGTTTTCTATTCATAATTCCTAGTGTTTAAAATGATTTTTTTAACGCTACTATGGATACTACCTACTATGATATAAAAGGAACTATATAAAAACACAAAAAAGTTACATTTTCATTATTTGAATCGAAATGTAGAATATTTTGGATGTTTATATACTTACATGTACTATTAAAATTAAAAATCATCCATTAATGTAACACAATAAAATGCTTGTATCAGAAGTCGCACACAGATATGTCCGTAGACACAAATCAAGTATTTAGACTTTTAAATTAATTGATTACAAACAAAACTTCATATATCAAAAACCTGTCCTTACCTCTCACTGTGACCTTCTGCGGCTATTTCCTGTCTTCTATATTACACAATATTAAGAAATTCCTACACTACCTTAATTAATGATATAGTTCTTCTAAAATATAAATAAACCTCGAATATTATGGTAAATTGAAGCTGATGCAGCTTTTGTATGTTTTAATAAGGACCATAATAAGATGAATTGATGATATATGTTGACGTCTATAATTTAAAGCTCGCACCAATAACCAACACAAACATTTAAATAAAAAAAGATGAGTTACTTGACAAAAGCAATAATTTATTTAGCAAACATGTAGTCCAACAATGCGGGCCACAAAATAAATATCTGCACGGCGGACCACTTTATAAAGCTGCCTCACAGCAAATAAAAATCTAAAACGACATTTTATATAGCAATTTACAATAATTTCTTGAGACGTTCTACATAAGTGGTAACGTAGTGTAGAGAACAATGAAATTAAACGAAGTCTATAGGTTTGTTGTATTTTGTTCCAGGTAAAGCTTATGATACTAATATTAAGATTCTTAAGCGTTTGGTAAAAATATAAATAAATGAAAATAACGTGATACAGTGACAGTAGACAAGGTCGACGAGCTTTTGGTCTTCAACTCACAGCAAAGACACCAAACATTGCTGGTGACATTTTACAGATTTTTTTTTATTATCTGATGACAGATGCTGTATCTACATATGACTATAATGTGTTGGTAGTAATAGCAGTTTTCCTCCAGAGTTTAGCCCAAAAATGTAAGCGTTTCAACTCGATGATTGATTTACCTACTTGCAACTGGACATTTTTGGAGTTATTCTTGGCGATGTCTATAAATTTGGCTTACTTAATGTTGAGTTTTAGACCTTGCGATTTATGAATGTCTAACCATTTCTACAGTTAGTGTGCATGTAGTGGACCGGTGATACGTTCACCCCTTACAATAACTGCGAAGTAGATCCAGGTTGGATTTATAAATAAGAAGGCTTAGGTATAAGTTAGTTTGATGTATGCGGCCACTAGTGGCCACTAATGGTTTCTTATTATATTTCACACAGCAGATTCAACTTCTTGATAAAGCTGATAACCTGATTGGGTGAAACACTGTCCGGGTTCTTCTCATGCAGCAGATGAGACAAAATTGTTGTGTCGGCCTGCTCTAGAAGAACAGTTTTTTGGTAGTACAGGGGGATATGCCAAATATTGACTCTATTTCTATGAATCCTGATGCTACACCTTATCAGGATTGCACTGTCCTCTGTAACAGAGTGGCCAGTTACCTAGGTCAGAGTAAATTTATTATTTCTGCTTTCTGGTAGTTCCAAACTGATTACGAGTTATAACGATAGGTTCTAAGACCTTTAAGAGTTGTTTGGCTATCGGAGAACACTGAATAAAAGTTGTTTGAATAGTTTGAAATTATTCTTACCTTTGGGTTTCAACTATATACTCCAACTCCAAATTTTTCAGGAATCCGTCTGTAAACCAAGAACTGGCTGCTCCTTGTAATTCGATCTTTTTTGGATTACATTTGCATGTTCAACCACAATAAAAGAGTTATTCATATGAATATTTAGTATAATTCATTGTATTCAAATCAGTACCATATTATATAATTATATATGTATATCAATCTTGAAATATTATTCTTCTGACATAGATACCATTAGCAGCGGACCTAGATACCAAAGGTGTCTTTCTTAACATAATTTTTTTTAAATCTTTTATTTAAATACTCTAAAAAGTAGAAAATAAACATTGAAGTAAATCAAACCCATCATTTTGTTACATTATGTTGTGTGGGTACAAGGAGTTATTTATTAAATAAAACTTTAACAAAAAGTGGTTACGAATCTTAAGTTTGAATATACGAAGTGAATGGCTTGAGAACAGAAATATGACTGACCTCTTTTGCCTGCATTTCGGCGGTCTCTCGTATACCTCTCGAGGGATGGGTAAATGAGCGTAATTTCCAAATTACGGTTGGCTATTGTAGTTGGCCATTACTGCCTCCAGTCTGTCGGCATTTTTGCTTTAAAGGTAGGTAGTTAGTTTTACGATTATGGTGTTTCCGTGCTTAATTGTGGGAATGTACGCTACACATTATATAATTTTTTTTATAATATAAAAGCTTGTCGCGAGATCTTCCTATATAATGGAGATTGCTCGCGACAAGCTTTTATATCATAAAAAATTATATAATATAACAAAATTATGGGTTTGATTTACTTCAAAGTTTATTTTCTACTTTTTAGAGCATTTAAATAAAGGCTTTTTTTAAATTTATATAATTTTATTTTTTACTTTTTAGTCTTTTGATATGCTGTAATCCCCAGATATTGATTTTGAGACGAATCGGATCATAAACGGTAAAGTCGTCCGCCATCTTGAACTAAATTTTTTACTAGAGATTCGTAATCCGCAACCCCGAAAACCCCAGATATCGATTTTGATCGATTTGGACATAAATGACAAAAGTCGTCAATTGGCGCAGCCATTTTCAATTTCTGAATTTTGACTAAAAATTCATAATTCGCGACATAGAAAACCCCCAGATACCGATTTTGAGTTGAATCGGATCTTAAACGGTATAGTCGCCCGCCATCTTGAAGCCGCCATCCTGAAGTGAATTTTTGACTAGAAATACGTAATCAGTGAACCCCAAACCCCCAGATATCGATTTGGACCATAAATTACAAAAGTCGTCCGCCAGCCATATTTGCACTGCCATTTTGAAACTCTAAATTTTGATCAAGAATTCATAATTGGCGATCTCGAAATAAACCCCCAGATATCGATTTTGAGTCGAATCGGACCATAAACGGTAAAGTTGTCCGCCATCTTGAAGCCGCCATTTTGCTTTTTCTTATATGAAAATGTTAAAATGTATTGTCGAAATTTTTATTGCAAGATTTGACCTAAACAAACTAACTAACAAACATTGCAAGTTTAATAAAAGCCTTTAAAAATAAAAACAATAAATAACTAACTAGCAGTAGTAGTAGATATGCCACAATACTTCCCCTCTTAAAAGAAGCAGTTAAACATTCAAACAATCAATGGCGAATCTAACTCTTTTTTGAATCGAATTATCCACATCTGGGTTAACAACATTTAAAACATAAGCAGGTTTTACTCTTGAAGTAGATTCTTCCGGGTCTTGCCGTGGTCGTCGAAATTAACTTGACGTTTCGCTGATCATCGTGTCAACTTCTTCAGAAGGATTCTAAAGACTGTCTAAAGAACGACAATACTAATTTTCGACTATTTTGTCTATACTAATTTTCGACTCTGCTCCATGCTTATTTATATAAATAACTTTATCAGTACGAGATACCACCTTAAAAGGTCCTTCGTACATCGGGGATAAAGAAGGTTTTAATTTTTAATAAAAATATAATCACATATTTGTATGTCAGGATTGACAAATGACTTTTCTAAAATATGATGTTTTGAATCTATCACTTGTAGATTATTAAAATGTTCACGAAATTTTGTTATAAAAATCGGCAGATCTGTATAATCGTGAGAATTAATAAAATATTTCCCAGGAAGACGTAACGATTGACCAAAAACAATTTCTGCAGAAGAACATTGGAAATGTTCTTTTAGCATTGCTCACAAACCTAATAAAATGATTGGAAGTTCGCTCTTCCAATTCCTGGAATTAGATCTGGGAGTCAACGTTGCTTTTAGAGTTATGTGAAATCTTTCAACTAACCCATTACGTTGAGGATGATACGCAGTAGTATGTATTCTATGAAATCCTGGCAATTTTGAAAATTGTGAAAATAACCTAGATCTGTAGCTATGTAAAGCGGGACACCAAAATTTCATATATATTGTCAGAATAATGTTTCAGCAACTGTTTCTGCTGTAATGTTACACAAAGGATATGCCTCTGGCCAATGAGTAACGTTCGCCTACAGTAAGAATATTAGAGCAGCTTCCGGAAGAAGGTAATGGACCTACAATATCTATGTGAATATGTTCAAACGTTCTCTAGAGACGAATTGACCAATTGGAGTTTTTGTATGTTTATTTATTTTAGCTGTTTGACAATTAATACATGTTTTTGTCCATAAGGTGGAGTCTGCATTCATTTTAGGCCAGAAATATGTACTGTTAATTAACTTTTTAGTTGCTCAAGTTCCTGAATGAGTTAAATTATCAAAAATTTCAAAAATTGCGCGTCTCATTTTGGCGGGAATATAAGATCGAATTTTGGAATTAGAAACATCACACCAAATCTCATCTTGCGAATTTGGAATTTTAACTTTCTGTAATGCATATTTAATATTATTTTTCTTGGATAACTGATCTCTTATTCATATTTCTATCCACATCTCCAATTTGTTCATCGCTCAGCGACTTTAAATTAAAATCTGGATAATTTACTTCAAATATATGATCTACTAGTGTGTGAGTTTGGGCATTGTTAGGAATACATTGTTCCAGTGAAGATCGATCGTCTATATGTGAAAGTATATCGGCAATGATATTATCTTTACCAACATGCTGAATGGTGTTCCATCCAAAAGGTATCTGAAATATTTAATGGCTGAATACAAAGACGTAAGTTCTTTATAAAAAGAAGAATATCGTTTTTAAGCGTTATTAAGTTTTCGTGAAAAGGAAGCTAAGGACTTACATTTTCCACCATATACTTGTTCCAACACTGCACCCATTGAAACATTTCAACAATCTGTTATTATTGCCACTGTTAGGTGTGTAAGAACGGTTGAGTTAGCAAGTGTTTCTTTTGCCGTTATAAAACTATTAAGACATTCGTCTGGCCAGGACCTGATATCCTTCATATCATTACGCTGCAATTCAGTGGTAAAAATATGTAAGGGGTTTAAAATTTCAGCAATATTAGGAATAAAACGATGATAAAAATTAAGCATGCAGCTATTTGAGTGTAGTAGGACGAGGCACGATGATTATTTCTAGTCGGTCTTCAGTTGGTAAAATACCATTTGATGAAATATTCTGTCCTAGAGAAAATTCAGATAATCTCAACAAAAATGTGATCCATGTTGGAAACTTCTGATTCAACACTTATTCTACTTTAACAGAAGCGTTTTCTGTTGGTATGGATTCCAGTTATTTCTTCAACTTTCATTTCTTTTTTTGTGACATTTTTTCATATTCACTTTTAAGAATATAATGAAAAATATTTTATTCTTGAACGCAGCAGTTAAGTGTGTAGAATTTGTCTAATTCTGTGCAATTGATCTCGAAACAAGGAAAAATATAAGAATATGTGGCAAAACAGAACGGTTCAACTTCGGTTCCTATAATTTTAAAGATTCAGTAGTGGAGTATTCCAGTTATAGCAGTCCATATTTTCAATGATGATTAATATCATAGACGAGATGTAAAATGTTCCGCTTTGGGGCTTAACTCTGCAAAATAATATAGCAAATACAACGTGAATTTGTATATTAAATTGTAAGATTCGATTACTGTTATTATGAAAGGAGAAACATTGACTTATTTTTTATTCATTCCAATACACCTTCGGGCATTAAATAATGTCGAATTCGTGTGAAATATATATATAAAATATTTATATAAATTGTTTTATACATGCAATTGTATACACTTAAATATTATATCTTAAATAACAAGTTAAGTGCCTCACGGGTGTTATTCTATTACGATTTGGTTTCTTGAATTTCAAGATATAAATTAATACAATAATGTCATGAATGTGGCCTGTCCACTGAGACTGAGTAACTGCAAAACATTTTTTCTGTTAATAATACAAACAAACACAGTGGTAAAACACTTTATGTTTTATGGCTTATTATTGATTTTTATTGCATTTACACCTTAGGGGTAAGGAGTAAATAAAGTTTGTAATTACAGGCAAACGATTAATTATCAATTAAATGATGGCAATAAATAAAGGTCCTACATCTTTAACTTGGCGCCACATGTTTTACATATCAAGGTAACTGAACATGTTGTAGTATCTCATCGTAACGCATTCTACATAAAACATTCATATTTATTCTGAACTTTGTTAAAAATCTGCCATAGAATGCCCCTCTACGTTTAGTTTAACACTATTTAAGTTTTTATCGATTTTGTTTAAATACAATTAAAAATGACGAAAGATGTTACAAATAATACAAATCAGGTACAAAACTGTTTTTTTTTTTTTCGGTCGAAAACCCAAATAATAGGAAAGAATATTCGTAGAATGCCACAAATAACTTTCAGACAATATTTGTCTCATTTTTAAAATATATCTATTGACTTCAGATAAATATCTACTAATGTTCAAGAGTTTTTAGTTATTTGCTTTGAATGTGCATTATTCTATATCCTTTTCAATAGATGCTACGTTCAATGTAAATAATAGCACATACGTAATACATTTTTGAACGAATTGTTTTGGCATTAAAGCTAAAAATAATAAAATTACACTTCACATGTAGTTGTAAAATTTGCATTTTTACATCCTGAGGCTAAACTTTGGCGGTATCTCGGTATCTGAAGCAGTTATATTAAGCCCATGACCTTTCCTTTTTGAATTTAGCCACAAGACAAAAATGTTGTTTTACACATTTTGTGACACTTCAATTTTCATTTACATGAAATTAATACACTCGCACGCACCAAACCAAGTATTTTCACGCCCGTTAATAAATAATATTTCAGATTTGTATTCCAGCTATGGTCACGATACCCAGAGCTACGTCGAATTATCTCATAATTCAACAAGACAAATTTAATACCTGCTCAATTTGTTACTTTACCATATTGCTTTAATTTAAACATTGTTCTCAAACAATTTCACAGGCTACCGAGCTTTGTTTTAAAGGGGTAATAATTTATAAACACTAGAAAATATCTCCCGATACTTGAGCCTTACCAAGAGTTATGAGTTTTTGCTTATAAATAACTGTAATTTTATCTTATTGCTTAACAGCCTTTCCAAATATATTTACAAGCTACTGAAATGAAAGGAATAAATTAGAATAATATTGTTGAAGCTTTCGTAAGTCTTAGAAATGCGGAATAAAAACAATAACACAGGAAGAATTATTATTATTTATTTTTCCTTGTTCATGTTTCCCAAAATTCAGTTTGTAAGAACAATCTCAAGGTAAATTGTATACGAACGAATTGTTTAAATCTAGAATTCAGTAGAAAGAGCTATAGTTGTCAATATCTAAATGAAGTACTGAGCGATCCAATGTTAATAGATTGTGGAGTTCCACAGGGTACTGTAATAGGTCCAACATTTTTCACACTATACATAAACGGATTGTTCTCATTACAGAGAGGAAGAAATCATAGGATTTGCTGGCGATACTCCAATTCTTTACATAGGTAACTCGTGGAAAGAACTAAAAGAAAAATCCGAAAATAGCCTATCTGCGATAAAAAACTGGTTTGATCATAAATTAATGACGACACATTTCGAAAAGATGCATTATTTACCTTTTAGTTGTAACAAGACAAATCTACCACCTTTTGATAGTATAGAAATAAACGTCGAGGGAAAAATAAATACCATCTCATCAAAAAACGAAATAAAATATCTGGGCGTATTTATAGATTCACATTTAAAATGGGACAAGCATATAAATTACATAATAAGAAAATTACAAACCATATAAATTTAAATATCTAGCAAAACTTTTTAAAAATCACCAATTAAAAACACTTTATCATGCCCTTGTAGAAAGCCATCTATATTATGATATACTTGGTTGAGGTGGGTCACACAAAATTTATTTAACTAGACTGGAAATAAAACAAAAAAGATTTCTAAAACTGATAATGTCTAAAGAGCCAATATTATTATACAAAGAATCTAGGGTACTTGATATTAGACAAATATATTACTTTAGCATAAACATAAAATATCGCACTTCTAAAAGCAAAATTTCCTACCTACTCACACGTACAACACAAGACAAAAAAATAAATATACAGTTCCACTCATGCAAAAAACTCTTGGTCAAAGATCATACACCCTCCTAGCTCCAAGAGCCTATAACACAGTACCAGAAGAAATACAGACCATAACTAGTATCCACCTATTAAAAAAAAATTAAATGCATATTATTATATTGAATAAGCCGAGAGATATCATTCAAAGGATTATTGATTTAAATAACAATTACTAAGAATATAAAAATGTGCTCTAGACATCAACTATTTTACCCCAGTACTCGACTTAAGTTCAAGTACCAGTACTCACCATATGTTATAGTTTACGGAACAAACTAGCTTTTACACTTTATGGTATGATGGTATAATTTATTATTTAAAATGTAAGAATATAATTTAGGTAAAAGTAAAAAAAAACATAAAAATTTCTTATAACTACATAGGTATATATTATGTTTATTGTAATACATAGGTTAATATATTATACATGCTGCTATGTTTTCTATAACTATGCCATAGTTATGATTATAACATATAAAAGCTTTCAATTACTACTAAAACTCTATATTTATACTTGTATTTATCTCTTTGTATCTCAAAACAAGTGTTTACAATTACAATAATTTTTGTCAGTGTTACAAATTTTGTCCTATATTTACATTTGTGGTATTTTTTAAATTACTTGTAAATTTTAAATTACTTACAACTCTAAAATTAAAATGTAACATTGTAATGTATATAATGTAAATTATTATTATCATTCTTGTTCTCTCGCGTAATTGATAAGCTCTTGGTTGTTTAAACGACGTTTCGACAGAATATCATCTGCCTTCGGCCACTTGTTCATATCCGGCTCGAAGGACCAATGTTTCGTGTGTGTATAACTAACTTGGTTATTGACTGCGATAGATATAACAATAAGTAAATATAGACAATTGGTTAGCGCGTCTAGCTTTCTCTCTGTTCATACCTAGCGAGGTGAGTTCGAGCTTCACCTACTGCAAGTAATTTTCAAATATAAGTTATCCTCAAAAAGTGGTTCGGATCCCACTATAATCTGTAGGGCCCCATCTCCTTCACTCAGACAAATCTAGATCTCCTAGACTTAAGAAGGCCACTCAGGTCACTTGGAAGGCGGTTAATAAGCATTTATTGGTATTCACAGTCTGCCACGCTCGACTGGCAGTTCTACTCCTTTTGTATCAATACCTGACCTATTATAGAATACAGGCTATTTATGTCAAAAGGATTTCAGAATTCTTACAAACTTAAATGAATATTATTTAAGTTTACAGTATATTACTTACTTGATATTCGTCAGTTGGGTTTGGACAAAGGTTAAGTGTTATAATGTAGTGGTTTTTCTTTTCTGGTTGAAGGTTTTATTATTCATTTAAAACTAAATGTATACATATGTAAAGTATAAGGTGGTAGTAAAAATTTAAGGAATGCTATAAAATTAATTTTACTACATATGATATCTTGTCCACATCCCCACATAAATTAAGTTATTACAATTAATTTGCCAATTTTAACGGTAACCGTATTTAAGTCATTGTTAATTTAAATACTTCATATTCGAATGAAATTGACAGTTATTGAAAATCAAAGTCGCCTTGTTATAATAAATCTCTTAGATTAATTCAAATCAAATATATTGATTTCTAAATGTCTTACCCCGCTGTTTCGAATATTCCTGCTAATGCTATCGTCAGATATCAACCACCCAATAAACTGTCTAATACACATCTCATAAAAATATATATTAAAACCTTTTTTGTAAAGAAACTCTACACCTAGGCACAAAAGTATAATATACATAAATGTGACAGGTCTATTAACCCATCAGGGGGTATCGCAGACGATATATTATGTCAAGCTGCGTTTACAGGATTTTCGCTAAATCGCAGCTTGTGAAATAATAAACCATTCCATATATATATAAAAGCAAACTAAATCCCCTAGATAACACTTTAATCTTTTGTTAGTTGCATGTTGATATACATGTTGTACAGGGTATTCCTTGGCTATTTTAAATGTTAAATTTATTAATAATAATTACTTATTTATTTTTGCTTGCTTTTGTAGACAATGTTGGAATAGTACAAATTTGGAATTTTACACACAAGTTATTTTTATTTATTTTTAATGACAGAAAAGACGAAAAGACATTCTATTCTACAAATAGGATGAAAGGGGATCCATAAGTCTAAATATGGTCTATGTAGTTTTTTCAATATTTACACAGTTTATATTATTATTTAGACTCCCGACCCAAATTAAGTTGCTTAAATTTTATTTTTTAAATGAATTATAGCAAAGCTAATTAAAACAAAGACGACAACTTCATTAATCAATTAATTAACAGTTTCGTAAGTTTGTGAGAGTCATTAATAAATAAAAAAAAAATCTTCCTGTTAGATAAATTTAACATGCCACTTTTTACAACTGAAACATTTTTAAAATAAAATCTATTTTTGTGAAGGTTTAGTTTTCAAGACAATCTGACGCTAATGCACGAGAGTGACTTCCCTACTATTATAATTGTTCAAATCTGAATTGAATTTTTCTATTTATTTTTATCGATTTGTCAATCTAACACAACAATAACATAAATATTCCGAAATTACGTATATCTTACAGGATAAACATCTAAACGGTTTTAATACCGACAAGCCATCCGTAACCCTAGACGGGTTATTTTTATTAGGAATGACAAATTAATTTACAGTCGAAAATGTATAACACACGCACACACAAGGCCCAAATGTGTGTTAAAACCATTAAATGCGCTGGAAGAGAGATTCAAAATTACGTATCTCTTACTCAAAGACAAACAGATATTACTTGCCATTTTCATATGCACAGTTTGCGATATTTTTAGTTATTCTATGTAAACGAGACAATTTCTCAAAAATTAGACTGGCATATAGCTAAAGCATATAACTGATGTTTAATATTACATGTAAAGAATATAAGTATAATGAAGGAAAAGGAATATTTAGCATCTAGGATTTAAAAAGCATATTCAAAATTATTGTTGACGTGAGATAAAACGACGCTATTTGATGTATGCAAAAAATTAAGTGAGATTTAGAATACAGTAAGCTATATATAAGCTTAAATGAGAGAAAAATTGAAGTATCATCAAACAAGTGTCTTTTTCACAGAGTAGGTAGTTTTATTTTTCTAACCATGAATAACAAATAAACAAAAAACAATGGAGGAAAGGAATTAGAACAAGTTTTCTCATGGTAATTTATACATCAATAATTATTTTATTGGTTCTTGCTGGGAGAACTTAATATAATAACACAGTATACTATACTGAATAAACTAACTGATAAGGTTTATTAAGTGTTAAATTCATTATGAAAGTAATACAATTTCTTCACAATCACAATATGTTTATTACTATTATTTTAATATAATATTTAATGGTCGGTGCATTTAAAGGTTGTTGATTATTTAATATTAGTTTAATATATAAAGCGTATGTGTTTTTAAAAATGCTGTTCCTGTTGTTGACTTAATTGATAACTTAAAATGTATGTAAGTATATTGTTTATTTTTAAAAAATGTGATAATAATTTCAACAATGTTTAACAGCTACTACAGTTATTTTAAAATTTATTCTGATGATACCGCTTGCCATTATAATTTGAAAATGACAATCTTAAGAAATGCCGGAAATCTATTGCTCTATTTTTGGAATCATCTCGAATGATTACATCGAGTACAGTCAGAGGGTACAAAAGAAACGCCAATTATTTAAACGCTCAATTTAACTTAATCAAAATTAGATTTGACATTCAGAATCATACATACATTATACATTCGGAAATAATATAAACATGACGAAAATCAATTGCACTAATTCATAAAACTTTATTGCAACTTTAAGAGATATGTAACAAATTATTTTGAGTCCGAAAATATAAAAAAAACCGTCTGAAAGTGTCACTTCAATTTGCAAATTTTCAAAGGGCTGTTTACTACATAGAGTATTAAATAAATATTTCATCAGTTAAGTCAAAAAGGAAGGTCGAGTGGAATAATGCATACGGGTCACAATACGTCCACCAAGACATTCTAAATAAACCAGTGTCGTTAAAACTACTAAAGTATGTACATATCATATATGTTCTTAAAAATTAATATGCTCAGGGAAATCATTTTAAAAGAAAACCTCTCAAGGTGCAAATTAATTTTATTATAGCAGTTTTCCGCACAATATTATACATAAGAGGTGGGGGGGGAGGGTTGTTGCACTCATTTGTTAAACAACTGAATGAATTTGTAGACCTGCACCAATTTTTAGTTATTAGCATTATGTAAAGGTTTCAAATGTGTTCTAATTAAATGCTGGACTCAAACTGCAGTGCTAGGCTTCCGGTATATAAACTTCGTCACCTTGATGTGCCTTCCTAACAAGATTTCTGCACCAATGCAGGATAACCTCTGCATTCTCTGCAGATGTCGCTCGCTTTGGGATGCAGCATCACCGCTGTTCAGCATAAAATGGGAAACATTTACTGATGGTTGTGAGGGCTGGAAGTTAATCCGCAGACTGAGATTATATTTTGTTTCCTCTAATAGAGTTAGAAGCGCTATTTATTGGGGTTAAGTTTTGCTTGGAATAAATAGATATGGCCGACATATATGTTATCTATATTTATATCTCTTGCATTAAACATATACGATAAGTGAGTGTCATCAGCACAGGACAATATATTGGTGAAGCTTACACATTTTAAATATAGCGACAATATAGATTAAAAATAGCACTGGTCCAAGAACTGAGCCCTGTGGCATACCAGACATTATAGGGGTAATTTGAGAACCAGAAGTAGAGTTGTTTATGATTAGTTAGATAAGATCTTTTAAAAATCCGTCGCCATCGCCATATTGTTAAAGCCGTATAGTAAGCAATTAATAATGAGTGATTTATCGTGTCGAATGGTGAAGAAGAAAGGCGAAGATATTGTCGCATATATTAGACAGGAGCATTGTTGTGCTAACATCCTTTCTAAAACCATATTGTAATTGGGATATGTTACTTTTTGTGTCATAATCATAAACTTAAATTTGAGCATTTTTGTATTTTTGATAACGCTGGAATCATGGTGATTTGGACAAAGGGTATACTTGTTTAACGTTTTTCAAAGTTCTTTGTTGGAAAATCATTATATTGGGGCAAATATGTTGTTTTTTCGCATCTAACTGAACTAACAATGAGATTACCTAATTGCTTATAATGTATAAGTATATTCATTTAAATTTTTAGATTTTTTGCGTTTTTATAGAGGTTTATCAGATACAATTTACCTAAGTAGATACTTGCTACCTCCAAACTATGAGTTTAATATTTTCTTTTTCTTTTACACATAATCTTAAGTAATAAATATAATCAATATTATAAAGACGCCGAGAAGTTTTGTTTCATTGCTTGTCATAAATTTGAGCCTACTTAAATGCCGGTATTTCTCATGACTGGATGTGTTAAATAATTATTGCAATGCTCTAACAAGTGGCCTACAATATTACTGGTTACGCGTCCTATTAAAAACGCTAGTACTAGTTTCAACGCAGGTTGATTTAATGAATAATTTCGAACACCTAATATTAGAAAAAATACTGTGTAAATACTGATGAAGCGTCTATATTTAGATTTTTAATAACAAAATCACTCCCCTTTCTTCTTTAATAATAGACCTTATCTTACTCCAATTAACCAGTTATGAGGCAAAATGGTCTTAATCTAACACAGAATTAACTTAACACTATCCATCAAAGTTAACGTTCGCGGCTAACGCAATTCCATTACAGATTATTTAAAAGTTTATGTTTTGTTTTAATTACTATATTACGTTTATTTTCTTAGTTCACAGAATTTGCATAAATTAAAATTATTTATATTGCTAAAATAGGAAAATAGTTCGCATGTTAAGTTTATTAATGCTTATTTTTTCGTATGGCTCCATAACAAAATGTTAATTAGCTAGAGTAAGTAATAGAATTAACCACTAAATACGCTTATTTGGTGGCATATTCCCTTTTATATTTTAGAAGAACATTACCATTTTTAACTAAACTTTGTATTTCATTACCTCTAGTCGCAGCACTAACTCTATCCAAATTATTTAGAGTAACAGGAACAGGGCTTAGCGTAAGGATTAAGTCTACATCCTGTATCCTTTGGGAAAGTCTTCGTCCTATAAAGATAGCCGTGTATTTCGGTCTTAATGGTTGCCGGCATTTAACACCTTCACCATCGTTTAAAGTTTTTAAAATTTTCACTTCCTTGTTTTTCGCCAGCCCCAGCAAATTTTTAAAATAACGCCTAACAATAACACTGACTTGTATGGTATTATTTAATAAAACAATATCACTCGTAACTTTCCCGGTAAAAACAAAATGGGCGTTTTTAAGCTTGTCAAAAAAGAGGTCGTTGTTTTTTATTGTTTGTTCATCGTACTTGCATCTGGGTAAATAGCCACGATTTAATGAAATCTGGCGTCGCGATAGTGAGCCTTTAGCAGATGTTAAAGATAAGTGCGTCAAAAGTACTAGAAAAAATATATGCCGGAGCATTTTCGTGACCGAACGGCACGTGGGATAGGGCTCTATTAGGGGCACTGTTATAGAGGTAAAAGAGCGAACAAGCGCGTGGAGAGCCGCGGCATGACTGTTGAATCTAGCGTACTATACATGCAAGGTACCGTCCTGCCAAGGATAGGTTAGTACCTCTTAGGATTTCTATCATATTGGATGCTGATTGGTCATCTGAAACACAACCCACGTATCCAAATTGTACATTAATTGAAGAGTTAATGTTTACACGGTATTAAGGTAAATAAATTTACATTGTTATTGGAGATTTCGAGAGGCATATATTATTATAACAGAGTACTTTGATAATCTACAAAGTAAATCAAAGCCTCAGAAGCTACGTTTCGGTAATTTCAATTTTTCAGTGGTTATGAAGGAGTTTGCAAATCACTTTGTATTTTGTTAAGACTTGCAACAGATTTCATATCAACTTAATGTTACACCTTAATATTTTTTGTCTTACTTTGCAGTAATGAATCAAAAAATAAAATAGTAGTATTATAAGATGCAAACATTGCACATTTCATATTAACTTTGGGCAATGTTCCTTTTTAGGCACACAAAAAGAATAGGACGACACGCTAAATTTTAATAGTAGTTCGATCGTTTAAATATAAATAAATTGTCGCTGAGCAACATAGAGAAATAAATATTGTAATATCGGTCTGCAACTTTTAATGCTCATCTGTAATTTTTATATAAGAACTATTTATTGCGATCGGTACAAAATCATTGTCTAATTAACGTATTAATTTTTCATATTTGTGAAAATTCTCATAAAAAAAAATCAAAAATTCAATTATATAAAAACACGTATTATTGTTTTCTCGATATAACAAACACAATCCGAGCTGTTCAACAACAAGTAAGAAAAAACGGGGTTTAAAAAGTAAATTGTTTTTAAAAAGGTGTTCCGTATGGCCATCACTGAACAAAATATTTTCTACTTACTCGAATTATTAATTTCATTAATGTAATTCATCTTTCCAGACAATTTCATATAGCAAAAATTTGGATACGTTAACTCAAATATAGCAGTATATAAATTTCTATCCCCCCTCCTGTACCAGACGTAGTTTAAAAGTCAATATCAGAAATTAGATATATGCAAACAAATTTATCTCATCATATTACAGCACTATTTTTTTGACAAAAAATATTATTTCAAATTTAATAAGCATTAGGGTCCGTAACTCATCATAACCTTAAGCATCCATATTAATTCTAGAGGCCGCTACTTTCGTATATGACAATAAATGTAAATTTGAAAGTAACATTCACTCTCACATCACCAGATCGGTAAATAATGATATCCATACAAACCACTATTCTCTAACACTTTTCACGAATAGTCTTTACTATACTTGTGCCACCATCTGCAATAAACTACCACAAAGAATAAAAATCCAAAATAGTGTCCACAAGTTTAAAATTAATTTTAAAAAATTTCTTTATAACTAATTGTTTTTATAGCCTACGAGAATTCTTCGACTTCAACGAATAGACAGATCTCTTACAATAATAATCTATGTAAAATTTTGTATCAAAACTATTTTCAACTATTGTTATGTTTTATATGAGCTTATTGGTTCTATTTTCAATTCTTAAGCTTCTTTTATCATGAAAGTGTACCATTCTTGTAGATTTTAAACGTTTTGTTTTTGTGCCCTATATTATATTTGCTGTATTTTATTATTACATACTGTATACTTCTGTTTAGTTTATAAGTAACCATATTTTATGTACTATGTACTATTTTTTACCTGTCCTATCCATTGTTGGAAAATTGGAACTAATGAAGATATCTATCTATCTATCTGTATTTTCTAAACTTTTTAAAAAACGAGATTTTTTTAGACAAATTTATATAGTGCTCTATCCAACCAAAATATAATAATATAATATTAAATGGACCACCCCACATATTTTTACATTTTTATATGCTATGGTAATTTTATGGTTTAGGCTGATTACTTATTTAATTTTTCTTTTTTGGCAATGTAAATGTTAAATAAATCAAATTGCAAATTTTGTCAAAAAATGGAAAACGTGCTGTATATCAGAAGCGAAAGGCATTAGGAATATAATAAAGGTCATTCTGAAGTTGTTTCAGAGTTATGTACTCCTCACTAGCATATGGCAAGAAAAACACGGAACACCCTATACAGGGTGTGCCAATAAACACTCCCAGCTGATGTATTTCGGAAACTACTAGAGATATTTGAGTTATTAAAAGTCCATTGCTAGAGCATATAAATTGCATTAGTTTTGAATACAAATAATTTTTTAATATATTAAGGGGTATGTGGCGCTGCGCTACAAAGAATTTTTTGGTTGACAGGAACTTAGAAATGTTATCTATGGTAAATAGAATCAAATTTCAATAAAACTTCGTTATATAGAAACATTTCGAAAATCCAACCGTTTTCGAGAAATTTTAATTTAAAATATTTAATTTTTGAAAAACTAAAATCACCGTAACTTTCTTACGATAAATTTTAGACGATAGTTCATTTGAAATTTTTTTCATAGAAAGGTAATGTGAATAATGTGGCAATAAAACTTTTTTTAAAAACTCCTTGTTAAACGGGAATTACAGGTATTGTAATTTTGAAGCGCCCGCCTCTATATTATATTAAACGACATTGAATAAAAACATGTTCCATGTATTTTTTTCAGTGCAACCATAGTAGTAACTTAGAAATAAATTAAATAATAATGATATAAAAAAAATCTTTTAATATTATTTAATAAAAACAAAATATAAATCAACAAGTAAAAATATATGGACGAAGGTGTTAGAAATTATTACCTTTTTCGTTTACACACATGGAGAGTTTATTCAATAGCTCAACTCCACAAACTTTAAGAAGTGATTTCTGTTGATGGCTCCAACAATTGCATAAATTTTATTATAAAGGTGAGTCATATCTATGATTGGTTCTTTATAAACCTCATTTTTCACAAATAGACATCTAATGGGGTAATATTAGGAGATCTAGCTGGTCACCTGAATACCCCATTTGTAGCAATTCATCTACCTGGATAGATGATAGATAGCGCTGCGCTACAAAGAATTTTCTGGTTGACAGGAACTTAGAAATGTTATCTATGGTAAATAGAATCAAATTTCAATAAAACTTCGTTATATAGAAACATTTCGAAAATCCAACCATTTTCGAGAAATTTGAATTTAAAATATTTAATTTTTGAAAAACTAAAATGACCGTAACTTTCTTACGATAAATTTTAGACGATAGTTCATTTGAAATTTTCTTCATAGAAAGGTAATGTGAATAATGTGGCAATAAAACTTTTTTTAAAAACTCCTTGTTAAACGGGAATTACAGGTATTGTAATTTTGAAGCGCCCGCCTCTATATTATATTAAACGACATTGAATAAAAACATGTTCCATGTATTTTTTTCAGTGCAACCATAGTAGTAACTTAGAAATAAATTAAATAATAATGATATAAAAAAAATCTTTTAATATTATTTAATAAAAACAAAATATAAATCAACAAGTAAAAATATATGGACGAAGGTGTTAGAAATTATTACCTTTTTCGTTTATACACATGGAGAGTTTATTCAATAGCTCAACTCCACAAACTTTAAGAAGTGATTTCTGTTGATGGCTCCAACAATTGCATAAATTTTATTATAAAGGTGAGTCATATCTATGATTGGTTCTTTATAAACCTCATTTTTCACAAATAGACATCTAATGGGGTAATATTAGGAGATCTAGCTGGTCACCTGAATACCCCATTTGTAGCAATTCATCTACCTGGATATGTTTTTTTTTATAATTTACCACAATATTGCTATTATGTAGGCCAGCGCCATCTTGGTGAAGTCACATGGTATCTAATTGAACTGGTAAATCATTCGATAGCACAGGTAAACCATTGTGTAAGAAGTGTAAATAATGTTCACCATTCCATTTACAATGCCACACCAAACATTTACCCCAAATCTTGTCTGGAATCTGGTTTGTCCCATCCATTTAGGATTTTCTTCAGACCAGTATCGGCAATTAGGTCTGGTTATTACTTCGTTGTTGTGGAATCTAGATTCGTCACTCCACATAATTTGATTTAGCAAATTAGGATTTTCCTCTAAGACAATGGAAAAGTATGAAAAAAATCTAGTCTGCGCTGATTATCTCCCGGTCTTAAGTGGTGCACCAAGTGAATTTTACATGAATAAAGGTTATTATTTTTTAGAATCCTTCGACACGAAGTTACATAAATATTAGTTTGCTCATTTAACTTACGTAATGAAGTGTGGGTTTTCTATTGTTTCTAACACTAACGCTGTATTTTCTTCTGTTGTAGCTCTCTTTCTTTTACGTTTTTGTTTTTTTAAAACTTCTATAATTATCGAAATTAGCACATAAACTTACAAATGTTTTTCGATCATGCCTTGGTCTCTCAGGAAAACGTCTTCCATATAAAACCACAGATGCAGAAGAATTTTTACGGCATTGTCCATAAACTAAAACCATGTTTAATTTATCCCGGTTTGTATGAAATCCCATGTTTATAACAATTTAAACGCGAATTTACACGCGTAAAGTAGCTAAAGCACGTTACTAAATCAAGTAACTAAATTTAGTTACATGTGTCGTGTAAACAATTTGATTTAGTACAATTTAGTACGTGAGTAAGTGATGCTTTTAGTAAACTGCTTAATTCTAATTTACTTGCTAAAGCAAGTAACTAAATTTAGTTACTTGTGTCGTGTAAACAATTTGACTTAGTACAATTTAGTTCGTGAGCAAGTGATGCATTTAGTAAACTGCTTAAGGTGAATTTACACGGGTATAGTAGCTAAGGCAAGTAACTAAATTTAGCTACTTGCTTCATGTGAACACTTGCTCAAGTACTAAATTGTACTAAATCAAATTGTTTACACGACACAGGTAACTAAATTTAGTTACTTGAATGAGTAACTAGCTACTATACTCGTGTAAATTCGGCATTAGTCAAGTGAATAGAAACGGTTTCTGCTTACTTGAGCAAGTGGCTTCCCTCACTCTGTTTACCAGCAACTTAGACGGCAAATATGATAATATAATTTCCCATTTTATTGTAGCCGGAATAGCAGCTCACATTATTGTATCGGATCTGGTAATTTTAGGGGAAAGAACCCCGTACATTTCTTATGGGAAATGAAACTCGCTGGAATCGATATATGTTATTCCTCTCGGGCTCCTGATCAAAAGTCCTTATGGTCGGAAAATGTACAGTTTTCCAGATATGGGGGGGAGTTGATTTTTTTCGGGATATTTTCACTAATAATATGGAGCCATGGTCCTTTCAATTCGGCTTCGCTAGTGTTCTACGGAGGTTTTCGGGTCGCTGATTTCAAATCCGATGTCAAAAGTAGCATTTGACAGTTGACAGCTGCCAGTGGCACTGCCAACTCGCCTTATTTTCCGGAAAAGATTTATCAGAACATATACAAGGGTTTTTTTGGGTTGCTTATTTCAAATCCGATGTCGAAGGTTGCATCGAACAGTTGACAGCTGTCAATGGTATATTCGAATACTCTACTCGACGTGAATTTCGCTGACCATGTTGACATCATCTAGAGATCATTAAAGTTAAAGATTCAATTTTAATCATATTCAGATAACCCCCACAAGGTACGAGTTTAATTTAGGTCATATTAACAGTGAAAAGTTTAATGGTTTTTTGCACTGCCAATTTAAAATTTAAAACTTATGTATAATTTCAGACTGATTTAAAAATAATTTTTTATCTTAACGCATGTTTCCAGATACTAATTATATTCAACTTGACCAACTGAAATAATTTAGAAAAATAACGTATTCCGGTTTTTCCATGTATATGCCTTAACGTCATGTAAATTAGTCGTGTTAATTCAGATTCATGCTGATTTGAGTGACAGGTATGTAGCTACGCTGTTTCAAATAATAATATAACGATAATATTATCAATCTCCACTCCTGCTACAATAGTCAACTTAATATCTGCTACTGAGTTAAAATATTTATTATTTGCTATGCAAATATAAGATACAACGAATTTTCCCGTGCTACTTATAACAGCCTTTAATATATTTTCACAGCAGTAGGAAGATTGTTATTTGACATTGTTAAATGTACACAATATCGCAGTAACAGCCCTATCTTTCCTATGAATTACATAATCTACATGAAACATGTATATTTATCAATCCCTCTATCTTCTATTAGTTTAACCCAACAGATTTTAACGTTGAATTATCTCTAGGCTGAGTTCATATATTTCCTTCAGTTGGTATTAAAAATCGAGTTAACATTAATTAGTATGAGCATTACTCCATAATTTTATTTAGAAACTGTCAGTTTTCATTTACAATTAAAATGCGGGACGAGTTAAATTTCCTACAAAATAGTCAGTGATGGCATATTTCTATCTTCAATAGATAGACCACCGTAAAGCTTCAAAATGGGAAAATCCATCCCCTGCGAGAAGCTATATCATTGTAAAATTTCAAATCAGTACTTTAACGTTTAGAGCCAAAGAATTCAGAAAAAGTCCAGTCGAACTAAATACTTCAGAGGACCTAATTTTTTTGTAATTCTAACACCTGAAGATAGTGGAGTTCATCTAGACCCTCTTAAGTCTAGGAGATCTAGATTTGTCTGACAAAAGGAGACGGGGATCTACAGTTTATAGTGGGATCCGAATCACTTCTTTGGGATAATTTATATTTGAAAATTATCTCGTAGTAGGTAGGTCTAACATAATGAAGTATCCATTTTAAATTGAGTTGTCTTTATTAGTGGATAAATTTTTATTGAGAAATTAAACACAAGGTTCTTGAGGAAACACGAAAATTTTATTTTTTAAATATTACATCAGTCAAATGACCTCCTCCTCGCTGCTGAAACTCTTGAAGCCTAGCATGAAAATTTTCCATCGCCCACTCCAACATTTCAATTGGCATTGTGTTAATCTCTTTCCGAATATTATATTTTAGTTGTTCCAAAGTTTGCTGTTCATTAGAAAACAGTTATGACTTAAAGTAGCTCCATAAAAAGAAATCCCCAAATTTCGAAATGATATGACCAGGAAACATTCTTTGCAAAATTGTCATAGAATCCTGTGACATGCCATCTTTCGCTGGTTTCGACAAAGTAATAATAACAGATTTTAGTCGATGAAAAATTATAAACTACCTTAGAAAACCAAGGAGTATTCGAAATCCGTGCCAAGATTGCAACAAATCATACATAGGACAGACCAATAGACGTATTAGTATAAGAAAGCAAGAACACATGAATGCAGTACGAAAAGAGGAGAAAACATCGTCCCTAGCACAGCATGTAAAATACACAGGACACAAAATAGACTTCGACAACACCAGAACAGTAGTTAATATCGAGCATTATAGGTCAAGGATTCCAGAGAGGCCATAGAGATGGGAAAGAAGACCACAAAATCTTAATAAACGAGATGATACGCAGAGATTGTCCAGTTCTTGGAAGCCCGCTCTTGTGGGAAGATACGTAACCGAAAACACACGACGATCCATCGTGGACGAACCAATCACGAGGAGGTACGAATAGTATTGACAAATAGTGAAGAAACACAGCAACCTGCCCGAAATGGACCTATCACGAGGAGCCAGGGCCGAGCGCTGACCAATCAAGGAGAACCACGGCATTCTGCGGCATCGATTGGGCGCGAGGATGCCCGACCACCAGAGATAAGTCACGTGGAACTTGACGTTTCAGCGAGGCCACTTGTCGGGTTGGCTCAGGCGCCTACTACGCTTACCACATGTGGTGGGGGATCGGTAACACGTAGCCAAACGCGCAGGCGTGCCCTAGGCTGCAGCATATATAAGGAGCCGCACAACGCGGGGAACGTCAGTTCAGTGCGAACAACGGGGAGCAGCAGTAGGCAGCAGTGAGAACCTGAAGATGGCAGATGAGATTCTGCCGAACCGTTCCTTTCTCTAGCGTTAGCTTTTGTACTGTACTTTGCTTTTTATAATAAATTGTATTTATTTTTATTTGTTCTTTTATTTTTCGCTCTGGCTACAAGGATTCCTAACATCTGGGACCTGGTTTGTCTTTACCTGGCTTTAGGTCGTAATAATCCCTAGCAGTGTAGGAAGTGGCTTCCGTCCTGCTGAAATCATATTCTTCAAAATATCCACAACAAAATTACGAAGTTGTTGTTCAAAGTTACGCAATATCTGTTGATAAAGTTGTGATGTAAAAATAACCGTCAAGTCGTTTTCCTCAAAGAAAAATGGCCCAAAATTTCCAAAGGCGGTCACTGTACACCATACAGTAACATTTTTGCTATAAAGCGATACTTGCAGTTGCAGAGAATTTTCGTCGCGCAATAGCGAAATTCTGTTGGTTAACCTATCCGGAAAGATGAAAATGAGCTTCATCTGACATCAGCAAGCAATCAACGATATTCGAGTTTTCAGCAGTCCT
Source organism: Leptura quadrifasciata (assembly GCA_963675555.1). Lineage (NCBI taxonomy): Eukaryota > Metazoa > Arthropoda > Insecta > Coleoptera > Cerambycidae > Leptura > Leptura quadrifasciata. Next base: position 37,178,091 of record OY776682.1, read on the forward strand.
TCGGAACGTTCTCAAAAATCAACGCGTGTTCCAAAATTTTGAGGCAGAAGTTTTTGTACGACATGAATTTTGTAGGGATGGAAGTGTAGTCTTTCAGAATGCGGCGATAACCACGCCCACGGTTCGAGTGCTAATGCTTGTCGTTTTGCCGATCGTTTAGGACTTCTTAGTATGGCTGTTCTTACTCTTTCAGCATTTTCAAGTGTGCGTACAGAACGAGTTCTTCTTTTTGTTTTTTCTCTGGCACATGAAGCAATACTGCGAAACTTGCATATCCACTTTTTAATTGTTATTCGACTAGGAACTGGATCTCGTGGACTTAAATGAAAGTGACGACGAAATAAACGCTGGGCGATTACAACAGTATAGTTATTTTTTAAATAATCTTCAACCGCAAAACAACGTTGCAAATTTGACTAACGCTCCATATTTACAGCTAAGCTGACATTTCTCGCAAATGCTTTGACAACTGTCTCAAATTTTCATTTATCGCGAAAACATGGCGGCTTGATTTGAATTTATATCTCATTATATTATGACAGGAATTTTGTTTGAATCACAATGTACTGCCATCTATGAAGATAAAAATGAATTTCCGTCAAAATCTTCAGCCACGTACTCCTGAAAGATAAGCTATTATATTTGTAGTATAAATTATTTCTATATCGTAATTCTTTACAACTTGTACATAAAATAGGAGCAACGTAACTGTGGTAGTACCAACAAAGAGAAGTTGAAGTAAATTGATAGGTTGTTACAAATTACATATTTCCATGTTTGACAAGGTATTTATTCAGTTACACGCAGTTAGGTATCAGGTCCCATATACAGCCAAGTTTTGCTACTGCGGCGTGAGGAGGTCAGAGTTCAGTGCATATTTACATAATACCCATAACTATTATTTTATTATACTACTTTATTGAATTTGATTGATTGAATGGTATTACATTGCATTTCACATTAATCGTGAGTGTAAATTCACTCGTTTGAAATAATTTAAAGTAGATTTTCACGATCGATAGCAAAATGTACACTGTTTCAAACGTTCTTGTTTTGTTGATACAGTTAATAATTACTTGAGATAAGTCGATAAGGCATTTAGAATTCTGATTCACTCCTTGCCATTTAGTCAACATCAATAGCAGTAAATGGCTAGATATATATTTAAGCCCAACAAAAACAGAGAAGGGTCTATAATTAATAATTACGAATTGTCACGAATTGTTTTTTATTATATGTGCACATTCAGTACAATACCTAACCTACAAGACAAGGTTGTGCAACCAATCTAACTCAATTATTAGTGGTGTTAGACATGTATTGAAAATTTTTCAAAATATTTTTTATACAGGTTCATTCTTCCTTTGACCGAGATATAAGCAGCTCTAGAATCCGCTTAGAACTAGTTACAATATTTATACTTAGCGCAATTAAAATGTACGCCAACTGTAATTAAAATGTACAACAACTGCCTCTTGAGACATAGATAGAATATGACGAACCAATAATTATTGGGCCTTGTTCATCATTAGTTGAATAAGATTGAATAGAAACAAAATCATGGAATCACTACTTTCACATTCAGATTTTGTATCCAAGTTTTATACACACTAAATCCTAATATAATATTTTACTCCCTTTAATAATAGGGTGGGGTGGTAGAGGGGGTGGCTAATGCCAAAATAAATTTTAAAGGCCCTTGGTTCTCGTACACACATTAAGTCCCAATTTAATTTTTTACTCCCTTTAATAATAGGGTGGGGGTGGCAATGGGGGTGGTAGAGGGGGTGGCTAATGCAAAAAAAATGTTCCCTTGGTTCTCATATACGTACTAAATCCCAATTTAATTTTTTACTCCCACTAATAATAGGGTGGGGGTGGTAGAGGACGTAGCTAACGCCAAAGAAATTTTTGAGACGTTTCGTTTTTGTATACACACTAAATCACATTTTAATTTTTTTTACTTCCTTTCATAATAGTATGGGGGTGGCATTGGGGATGATAGTGGGGGGTGGCTGATGCCAAAAAAAATTTTGAGACCTGGACTTTTCATACATGCCCTAAATTGCAATGTTATGGACTCTTACCTGCTTGCTTTGTCTTTTTACCCTTATTTACCCCCGAACCCTCCAAGGGAATTAGATCGAAATATAATCTAGTTCCAGGTCTCGTTATAATACAAAGGAGAAAACGGAAATGGCAAAATGTTTGACATTTGACACATGTTAATTTCTGTGGAACAGAATATTATTTGAAGTTTTAATAATGTAACGTGACTTGTATAACAATTATTCTAATTTTAAAATAAATTTGATTTGGTTTAACTTCTGGCTTCTTTTTGTAAGTAGTATACCTAACCTTAAAACATGATGTCTTATTAAGAAAATTTATCATTTGACTAAATCAGAAATGTATTCACTATTTATAATTTATAAGAAATAAAGATTTTTTAGACTGAAGAAGGTGCAGGGCCTTACACAGAAACGTTTAAAACAAAATATATTTTTTTAAATTTTTTACCAGACCGATACTTCCAAGAACCACTTGTTGGAATTGAAATCTCAAAAAATATACACAGGAACGGTCAAGAAAAGTTCAACAAAATATATATATATATATATATATATATATATATATATATATATATATATATATATATATATATATATATATGTTAGATAGTGGATTGTTTGAATAACTTTTTAAAAAGGAACTTTATTTGTTACACTAGAGTCAACGTTGACTCGTTAAGAAAATACAATAATAATTTAGATGAGGTTTATTCGAAAGTGAGTATAAGACTGATTACAAAAAGGTTGTTGGTAATATTTATAATGTTTTGAGAACAAAGGAAACAGTGTTGCTGATTCAGCACAATCAGGATTACTTAGAATTGAAATACAATGCTCATGCAGCGTGAGCGGTTATTGAGAAGAGCTGTTACGCAGTATGTAATACGATATGTTTGAGAAGGTTAAGCCTGTCTCGATAATATTATATATCATAGTATATTTCTAATATAACAGCTTCCCCCTTATAAAAAAAGTTGGTGTTTTATGCAGCAACTTTTGAAATGAATATAAAATGTATATAAAGGTAATGGTACAATTTGGAAAAATATAAAAGATACAAAAATGTTAAATCGTAAGGTTTAAAACACAGAATATAACCTTAGCGTCTAGAATATGAGATGCAAGCACAATAAGCTTGATTCATAAAATAAAATAACATAAAAATGTTAGAGTTAAAATATAGCTTTGGCAAGAAAGCGTAAAATACAAACATACTAGGTTTGAATTGTAAAATAGGATAAAATATTCCTAAGGTTAAAATATAGCTTTACTGTGAAAGCATAAAATATAAGCATGATGGGTTTGAATTAAAATGATGTAAAAATGTTAATAAAATTGAAATTAACAAATGATAGAAAAATAATGAAATATAATGATTAAACAAATGAAATAAAATTCACTGAAGAGTCCAGCACTAAAAGTCAGGCACAAAACAGTTTGTCTTTATGTAAGTTCTATGTCTTCGGCTTCGTTGTCTTCTCTTCTTAAGGTAGGTCGTCTTCGTGAAGGAAATAGGTTAGCAAATGTCCTGTAGGGTTTGCTAGGCCTCGGTGGAGATGGGGGTGATGCAGAAACATCGATGGCTAGTCTTCGTCTTTTTGTTCTGCACTTACAAAATACGTACAGAAATAACAGTCCAAATATTAGCACAATGATAAAATAGGTGAACCAGGATATGTGTCTTGTTATAAAGGGTTCGTTGATCAAATCATCTAAATCTCTGGAGTATTGGTCCAACTTGTGTTTGGCAACTTCGAGGTCTTCCGTATTGAGATTGTTTAATTTTAGTGGTTTAAGATTTGGAGCTCGGATTTTGTCTGGAATATGTTTACAACATTCAAATGGAATTTGGATTGGATGAGTGTCGTCTTTTACATCGGTTACTTCATTGGTACTGGCTTGAATTTTTGTGATGCCTATGAAGGCGTAACAATTTGGTTGTAATTTTACTATTGAATTTTTGTAGATGACTTCAGTTTTTGAATTTCTTTCTGGACAGTTGATGGTTGTTTGTAGGGGTTCTGCGTTAATAACTAACCATGTGTTTTCGTCTATTTTTTGGACGTTGTAGCCTTGGCTGATGATAAATGACGTCTGGCAGTTTTCTGGCAGAGTTTTGAGGTTCTTGAAGAGACGGGCTTCGCATATGGCATTGTTGTCAATAGGATATGCAAATAAATTTGGACATAATTTGGTGTTGAAATAAAGTGGTTTGCATTCTTCAAGGTTCGAGATAGGTATGTACATTAATGAATCATCATCTCTCGCGATATATTTTTGAGAAGTTGATAATACATGATATAAACCAGTTCTATTATCCAAAATAGGAATAGGGTATAATTGAAATACTGAATATGTTTGAGGGTCTATTAAAGGTATGTCTAACACAAATATTAGATCCGAATTTGTTTGAAAAGCTTTTAGTTCTATAATGTCTAAGTACTGTGCAACCTTTGATAGTTTGACTGGAAGCGGTAAATTGTTCCTTTGTAGGTTTTGCGAAATTTCCTGTAGAGAATTTACTAAGTCCTTTGGATTTATAATTGACGTGTGAATTATTTTAAGCCTCGCGAAAGTGATGGAATTTAGGATGTCGTTTAGGTTATCCTCGATAAATAAATAACTTGCCATAAGTTGTTCGCAGATTTCGATAAATTTCAGTTTTGCATGGACGTTTTCTATGTCTTTAGTCATGTCTAAAATTGAGGTTTCAATTTCTTTAATATCCTTATTGAAAGTTTCTTCGTCAACTTGCAATTTTTGAATAGTTGCGTTGAAATTTTTGATTACTGAAGTTGTAACAGATATTTGGTTTTTAATTAGGTTTTCGAGTTGGTGTTCGTCATTATTCAATTTGTTGATACAATCAGAATAATACTGACCGTCTTCTGCGTCTAAATTCCCGGTTATCGATTTGAAAATCGTTCCGATGCCATTTAGTATTCCTCGTTTGTATCGTTTCGTGTCAAGGTAAATTTCGTCAAATTTTGATTGTATTGATTGGGAAATTTGCGTCAATAAGCTAAGGTGAGTTTTTACATCTCCTGAAAAGACGTTCATGTAATGATATGCTGGGTCGAGTGTGTTGTATAGTGTCTGTAAGATCTTGTCGTTTTTGTCGAAAGCTGTCTTAAAGGTAGATATGTTTTTGTGTACCAGTAAAGTCCATTTCTTGTGAGAAATCACAATGTCCGTGTCTTGGTGGTAATATACTCCGATCGTATTGTTAATAGGTGATATTTTAAATTGAGCAAGTGCTGATTCGATCAGCAGGAGAAACCTGAAAATAAATTTAATCTTCAGTATATGGTTTCATTCGATCAAAATTTACTTTGGTTGTTTGGTTTGTTTCGAGATTTAGTAATGTAGCGGAATTTTGAAAGATTTCTGTAATTTCAAAGGGACCGTTGAATTTATTTTGCAGTTTATTTTTTATTTGTGATTCTTTGACGTACACTTTGTCGCCAATATTATATGTGTGTCTATTTTCGGGAATGTTCTTGTCGAATCGAACTTTGGCTTTTTGTATTTGTGCTTCTGTTTGACTTCGCGCAATTTTGTAATAATGGGATATTCGATTATTTAGGTCTCTAACGTATTTGGTGATCAGGTCTTTTTGGTTGTAAAGAGTTTCAGGTGGTCGGTTAGCTGTATGTCCGAAAATAAGTTCGTATGGCGTAAAGCCATGAGTTTTGTTTACTGAATTGTTATAACATATTACCGCGTATGGTAATATGGTGAAAGGATGTTCGTTCGGATTCTCTGTTTTATGTATTCTGATCATTTCCGCTAGGGTGGCATGGAATCGTTCGATAGATCCGTTGGATTGAGGGTGTCCTACGCTTGAGTATGTTAGTTTTATGTCGTAAAGGGTGCAAAGGTCTTTTAATAAATTATTATCAAATTCACCGCCATAATCGCAATGAATTCTTAGTGGGGTACCATAATGCTGAAAATAAAGCAACAGGGTATTTACGACTGATTTTGCGCTCTTGTCTGGGACTGCGTAAGCTTGAGTAAATTTGGTTAACTCGTCGCGGATAGTTAATGCATAGTTTCGCGTGGGAAATTCGAATAGATCAATATTAACTCTCTCGAATGAAGTTTTAGGGGTTTCGGTAATCACTAAGGGATTGTTGAGGTTCTTGCGACAGACTTTTGTTCTTTGACATGTTTCACAATTTTTTATAAAATTTTCGACGTCTTTTGTTAAGCCTTGCCAATTATATTTATTTTTGATTCTACGTATCGTTTCATTTATTCCACGATGTAAATTATTTTTTCCGGTGTGATGCTGGTCGAGAATGATCGGACGTTGGTCCTCGTCGGGAGTTCGTACTAAATTTTGACATATGATTAGTTTTAAGTCTTTTTCTGCAAAAATAAATGATAGGATTTCGAGAATTGGAAAGTCTAGATTGTTTTCAACATGGTAAGTTTTGGAAAGGTCTAGTTTGTTCCGGTGTTTATATAATGTTAAAAATAAGTGTTCTACCACAGACTCTGGGTCGAAGGGTAGAGCGATAATGTAATAATTTCTTTGTCGGGTCGATTTACTGGAAACGATATTGATTGTATTGTTATAGAATTCGGGGTTTTCCTCGAAAATATCCTCGATAATTTGATGGTGAAGGTCTGTCAAGTTGTTTTGTTGGAAAAACGTTATGATATTTTTATTTTCTCGATCTAATAGTTGTTTATTTGTGATTTGAATTTTGGAATAGTCTATTAGAGATTTGGTTTTGTAAAGTCGGGAAAATGTGTCAAATTCTCGGGCGATTTGTTCGTCGGTAATTTCGTCATCGTTGTCTGAGGTTTCATCTTCGTCTGAGTCTTCGTTTGCGGCTAGAATTTTTGAATAAAATTTGGAACATTCTGAAAAGTGATTGATTTTTATTCTGGACAACGCGTCCGCGTTTTTATTGATCTTTCCGGGTTTGTATATTATCTCGTAGTCGTATTCTTCTAGTTTTAAGCGCCAACGCGCTAGTCTACTACCTGGGTCTTTTATGGAAAATAACCAAGTGAGTGGTCGGTGGTCGGTGACGAGTTTAAACTTCCTTCCGAATAGATATGGCCTAAAATGCTTTACACTCCAGACCAAAGATAAAAGTTCACGCTCAATGGTTGAATACTTAGTTTCCGCGCCGCATAAAGTTCGAGATGCGTATGCGATTGGCAAATCTTTTCCTATACTTCCTTGTGAAAGTACAGAACCTATTGCAAATGCACTAGCGTCTGTAGTTAGGACAAAAGGTTCATCAAAGTTGGGGTAGATCAATATCGGGGTAGTTGTCAAAGTTTGTTTTAAGGTTTCGAATGAATTTGTACAGTCATTGTCGAAATTGAAAGGTATATCTTTTTGTAGCAACTTAGTTAAGGGTTTTGAAATTTTGGAGAAATTAGGAATGAAGCGTCTATAGTAGCCTGCTAGACCTAGAAAAGATTTAATTTCTTTCTGATTTTTGGGTTGAGGAAAATTTAGAATTGCTTCGACTTTGGCAGGGTTTGGTTTTACACCATCCTTTGTAATAAGATGTCCTAAATAGGCGACTTCCTTGCGAAGGAATTCGCATTTGTCTGGCTGAATTTTGAGGTTGGCTTTTTGTAGACGTTTGAAGACTTCTGTTAATCGAGAAATATGTTCATGGATAGTAGGGGAGTAGATAATGATATCGTCCATATAGACGAGACACCTTTCGTTTTGGATTCCTAGTAAAATGTTGTCCATCACCCTTTGAAATGTTGATGGAGCATTTTTGAGTCCAAAAGGCATTCGTACGAATTCAAAATGACCATTTTCGACTGTGAAAGCGGTTTTTTGAATGTCTTTGGGATCGATTTCAATTTGATGGAAGCCAGAGGCCAAGTCTAACGTTGTGAAATATTGGCATTTGCCTAATTGATCTAAAAGGTCGGAAATGTTAGGTAGAGGATATTTATCACCTATCGTTACTTCGTTTAATTTTCGATAGTCAACTACGACGCGCCATTTCTGTTTACCAGAAGCGTCTAGTTTTTTGGGGACTACCCAAACTGGGGAGGACCAGGGAGAAATTGAAGGCTGGATAATGCCTTGGTCGAGCATTTTTGAAACTTGTGATTTTACCTCTTGTTTATGAATTTGGGGGTAACGATAAGATTTAGTGAAAATTGGTTTGGAATCGTTAGTGTCTATTGAATGTTTGATTTCATTAGTAAATGTCAAGTTGTCACCTTCTAAATAGAATATGTCTGAAAAGTCTAAACAGAGTTGAGTAATTAATTCACTCTCCTCATCGTTCAAGTGGTCTAAGCGTAATTGGTTTCTTATTTCGTAATTTCTGTCTATATATTGGGAATCCGGATTTTGAAGATTTACATTAAATATTGACCTAAATTTTTGGACGGGTTCAAGTTTAAGATTTGAAAATTTTATTGTTTTCGGAATTGCATTTGAGTTTATTACTGTCGTCAAAAATTCACCATTGTTGTCTACTTTGACAATGGCGTTCGGTAAACGTACCTTTTCGTTTTCCTGGGCTATTAGTATAGCTTCGGTATTTTGTAAATTACATTTAAGCTTAAAAATCTTTTCTGTGCGTGGTTCGATAGAAATTACATTTTGGTTTTTTGTTTCATTTAAATTTTGATTTTTAATCGGGCTCCAGATTGTAGTTAATATATTATCGGTAGCTTGATACAATGGTACGGTTTTGAAATTAGTGATTAATTGTCTGTTTTTAATGTCTATTAAGCAATCGTAATGGTCCAAAAAGTCGGCACCTAAAAGTCCGTCAAATTCTATATCTAGATTATGAATGTAAACTTTGTATGGATCATTCGGATTGAAAGGTATGAGAGCAGATTCAGTGATATTAATTTTTTCGTCTGTTATACCTTGTATAATTACATTTTCGTGGGATCGACGTTTATAGTTTTCTGCCGTTTCGGGTTTGAATATAGAGATACCTGCGCCTGTGTCTATCAAGATTTTGAAACGTTTAGTGATGTCTTCTATGTAAAATAAATTTTTGGAGTTTACGATATTTAGTTTGTAGCGGGGTGTTTTTACATGAATTGATTTTCCGGGAAGTTCAGGTTTGGGTCGAAACTGTCCTGGAGGTTTATCGCTTGGACTTGATGAGAAATTTGGTCCAGCTCGTCCGTTTGTTGTGTTGGAGTACTCGTGGAATACTCCGGGCCTGTGCAAAAATCCGGAGGATTAGCAGTATAATCCTCGTGCTGTTGAGATTGAGAATTAGCAGTATAATTCTCGTACTGTTGGGGTTGAGAATTAGCAGTATAATTCTCACATTGTTGGGTTCCAAAATCGTAATCATAATTGTTTTCATTAATTTCGAAATTATTTTGGTATTGGTAATTGGGAGAATAATTTGCGGAATAGTCTTCATATTGATTTGAGCTATCGTAAAATTCTTGGTTCAAATGATGCGTTTTTTGTTGATTGAACCTGTTGAAATTTGGGTTTGGTTGGATGGCAGAAGGTCTCTGCTGGTGGAAGTTAGGATTTGGCCTGATAGCTGAGGGCCTGTTCTGTTGAGAATAATTTTGTTGCTGGTTAGGGAAGTTTTTTGGTCTATGATTATATGTACTCTGGAAATGTGGCCTTGGAGGCTGTGCTTGATTAGAATAAGCATTTGGTGTGAAATTGGGAGATGGGGACTGATAGATTTGCCTTGTGCGGCATTCGTTAAAATGGTGTCCGTTTCTTTTGCAGAAGGTGCAAAATTGTGGGGAGTTTGGACGTCTTTGTGGGTTTTGAATGGGATTTTTATTTGGAACTCTATTAGAAAATTTTTGTGATTCAAAATAGGATAATTGCAATTCACGTTTAATGCGGTTTATTGCGTCTAACATGTCGCCAGGGTTACCAGCCCTAATGATTTGACCTAATTTGGGTTCTAATCCGGTTAATAATGTGGTCAATGTCATATTTTCAATGAGATTACATTGAGCAGTTTTTTCCTCTAGAGTTAGAGTCTGTTTTTGCACTGCTGCGTGCATTTTAGCGTTGTGCGTTTGTAGTCTTGATACAAATATTAGTGCAGTTTCATTGGGTAACTGACGAATCCTCTGCAGATCCTGAATCAAAGCTGTCAGGTCACGAGAGTCGCCAAAATGAGCTTCAAGTAAGCTTTTGATTTCTGCCCATGTAGCAGGGTTTCGGGAATTTATTAATTCTGCGGCTTTTCCGCGTAATTTATTTTTTATGTGAAGCGTTAATAAGACGCGCTGATCATCAACAGCGATACCCTGAGCGGTTATGCAGGCTGAAATAAATGTTTGCAAGAATATGGTGTTGCCGTCAAATTCGGGCACTATGGAAAATATTTCGCTTAACCTATAAGGTTCAATATTTATGGTTTCGTTCGCCGTGATTGAATTGTTTGCATTGGAATTGCTTACGTTTGTAGCCATTTTATTTATATTATTTAGATAATCGAATAACTTAAAACACTTTTTCAATTTGAGCTAGTACGCTACTGATAATTGGCAATTTTTTATTATATGTAAAACAATGTGCTGTTTATTTTATAATATTTCAAAATTTAATTACAAGGATAATTGGATTAATTTAAAAAGTGTTTTTAGTTGGGAATAATGTCACTGAAATTTTATATACTAATGTGCATTTAAACAGTATAGAACATGTGGGTTTTATTTTATTTCACAGTCAAGTAAGGCGTAAACTTAACCTTTATATGATATATGATATTATGATAAAAATAATGTTAAGATAAAAATGGTATGTGATTATAGTTAATTAGATAAATTCGCACTTAAAGAGTATATGATATTACCATAAAAATAATGTTACGATAGGAACAGTGTATGATTACGGTTATTTATATAGGTCACACAAATTAATATCAAGATATTTTGTTTCAAGTTTAAATAAAATTACTATTTTAGATATTAGAACTGTATGTAGCAATGCAATGTATTTTGATAAAATAAAATGTAAAATTATGTCGTTGTTTGCAAATAAATGTTTGCGAGATGATTCAAAAATGACTTACCCTAAATTTTTCATTCCTCGTGGTCCAGTTGAATGCGACTTCGTGAGCTTAGCTTCACCAAAGGTCTCTCTCTGCCAGGGGCGTCACTGGGTGTTCCTTCCACAGGGTTGCCTTTGATGCCGAAGACACCAACGATGGGACGGGATGAAATTCTTACTTGCTAATTGTTGAATCGTGTTGATTTGAAATGTTGCTTTGTTGCTTGTATTTCTTGATAATTATTATTGTTTCGCTTCTGTGCGTTTGAGAATAATGTAGGTTCTTCTGAACAAAGGATTGGGATCCACCACTACAGCTAAGAAGTTCTCCTTGTTCCAGAAGCTCTTTTCGTCCGGTTAGGCACTTTTTTCAGATGGACTCCTTGTTCCCTCGGATATGTTTGCTACTGGTTAGGCTCCCGAACTGTGCGTGTTTTTCAGATCCTACCGACTGCGCCAATGTTAGATAGTGGATTGTTTGAATAACTTTTTAAAAAGGAACTTTATTTGTTACACTAGAGTCAACGTTGACTCGTTAAGAAAATACAATAATAATTTAGATGAGGTTTATTCGAAAGTGAGTATAAGACTGATTACAAAAAGGTTGTTGGTAATATTTATAATGTTTTGAGAACAAAGGAAACAGTGTTGCTGATTCAGCACAATCAGGATTACTTAGAATTGAAATACAATGCTCATGCAGCGTGAGCGGTTATTGAGAAGAGCTGTTACGCAGTATGTAATACGATATGTTTGAGAAGGTTAAGCCTGTCTCGATAATATTATATATCATAGTATATTTCTAATATAACATATATATATATATATATATATATATGTTATATGCTAAATTAATATACTTTATATATTTGTCATATTCTAAATTAATATTAAAACATTACAGTAACCATTCGGACTAAATTATCAAGTAATATGATACCCTTATCGAGATAACAACTTCCTCGAACAACATGCACACATGTGCACATGTGAAACGCTGGCATAGCGTTAATTCCTGGAATGCCTATGTCAGCGTCTACAACCAATGTTATAAATACAGCCAAGACTGGCAGCAGAATCAGTTATGATACTCACGTCTCACATATAGACATATATTTTTATTGTACCAAGTGTATTTAACCATATATATAAAACAATTGTAAAAGTTAATAATAAATGTTTTTAAAAAAGTGAAAATAGTTATCAGTGATATAAAATTAGAAAAGCCTAACTGACGAAAAACCCCCCGAAGAACAAGGAGCACCCCCAAAAAGGGCCTAACTTCAGGAAAAGGATCGCCGGAACAAGGAGAACTTTGACAACAGGTGGCGGATTCAAATCCCTTAATCAGAAAAAGGACCAACGTCTACTAATGAAGATTTATATGTAAGTACTTATAGAATCATCTCGTTACTTAAGTGAAAATTAAATTGAATTAATAATCGTGCCATATTTTGCACGTATTGTGGAAAGAACAGTTCTGTTGTCTATACGCTTAAAGTAAAGCAAACCTAAGTTTTCAAATTTAAATTAGTTTATGCCAGTAACTACTAGAAATATGGCTCAACAACAACAACAGCAACATCAACCAGAACCAGAAGTTGTTGAACCATACAAACTGAGTGAAATATTTTCAATCGTTCCTGATTACGACGGAAATCAAATAAATTTAAACACATTTTTAAATTCATGCAAAACTGCTTATGAAATGTCAATTGGTAATCAAACAGTTCTCTTAACCGTTCACATCAAAAACAAATTAAAAGGTCGTGCAGCTGAACTAGTGAACTCTAGAAATCCCACTTCATGGGAGAAAATCATTTTGGAGATAGTAGAGACCTAACCTCATTAATACAAGATTTACAAAGGATGCGACAGCTTCCTAATGAATCTCCGCTCACGTTTATTGCGCGCTTACAATCACATGAAGCGAAAATGCATGCTTCTGTAAATAAACAACGATTAACAGTACCGCAAAAACAGGCTCAGACACAATTAACGGAAGGTATGGTCCTGAACACTTTACTTACAGGACTAGAACCTAAAATCGCGCAGGTTGTTAGGGCAAGTGATCCTCCAGATATGCTAACGGCAATAACAAGAGTTCGCAGAGAGCTCCAATTAAACTATTTCGAAACACAAAAGGTTAATCGCGGCAATAGTGCTACTACTACTATGCGCAACCCAAATTTATTCTCAAATGTAAAACAATGTTCATTCTGCAAACGCACAGGACATATTGCTAGTGAATGCCGTCAAAAGCAACAAAATCTTCGACCTCCAAATTTTGGTACCCCCCAAAATTATCCTAGACCTAACTACTATAACCAAAATCCTGGAAATTCGCAAAATTTCCAGCAACAAAGACCCAACTATTACAACCAAAACCCCGGACATTCACAAAACTTCCAACAGCAAAGACCACCAGTTATTACACCAAACCCAAATTTTAACAATGTAAGACCCCCAACGATTCAACCAAATCCTAACTATTATAAACCAAATGTAAATAGAAGGACGCTTCATTTGTACCCAAATGTCGAACCTGAAAATCTAGAACAAAATCAAAATTATTACGCTTCTGACAACCCCCACGAAAATATCAACGAAGGATACTATACTGATAACGACCCTTACGCGAGTCCGAATTATTATACAGCTAATACTTCGGAACATGACAATACTAGTGAGGACTATTATACTGCTAATAGCCCCTCCGAAAATTATTATACAGAGGAACCGACTTTCGATACAACCCCTGTGTACAATCGGGATTTTCGACCAGGCCCACATGCCCAGTCAGAGCCACCAGATTACAAAACCAGAGACTCCAACATGACAGTATTACAAACCCAATTTGGCCAAATGAACCTGGACGATTTCAACCCAAATCTCAACTTTCCAGAACAACAGTTCCTGTAAGTCCCTTGTTGTCTGTTAGATCTAAAAACTTATATTATATTTATGACGCTACTAACACGCATAAAATATTAATCGACTCAGGCGCCGGATTATCCATATTCAAACCTAGAATTTGTAAAAATTATAGTAGGCGATGCCCGGAAAATGTTACGATCCAGGGCATAACCAATCAAAAAGTAGTTATTAATGAAGCCGTCTTTATCCCGTTTGATGACAATGAACCATTCAAAATTTACATATGCGATCTCGACATAGAGTTCGATGGACTGCTAGGTGCCGATTTCTTGGAACACTATGATTGCATAGTGGATATAAAAAACAAAAATCTTATAACAAACTTCAAAACAATTCCGATTCATAGTCACAGACCAAGATCTACCAGACATACAAACTTACCCAAACCCAGACACTCAAGATGTTACTCGTGACATTTCAAATATAATTTCAGTCGAACCACGAACTGAACAAATTACCAAACTTAAATGCCATCTAACTAACACGGAAGCTATACTGCTAGCTACCGAAATAGACAAAGTAAGACTCCCTAACGCAATAGTACGAGTAAACGACAAAGGTGAATTTTTTACCTCTATATTAAATGCAAATGCAATACCCAAAACCGTCAATCTTTCAGAGATAAAATTAGAACCAATCCAGAATTTCTCGATAAACAAAATAGGCGAAGAAAACTCTCAAATTTATGTGGACAGACAATACGAAATAAAAAACCAACTCCGCCTGGACCATCTAAACGAGGAAGAAAATGAACTAATAACCCAACTTTGTTTAGAATACGCGGACATTTTTTATCTTGAAGGCGACCAATTAACCTTCACTAATGAAATTAAACACGTAATAGATACTAATGACGCGAAACCAATTTTTACGAAATCGTATCGATACCCCCAGATACACAAAGAAGAGGTCAAAACGCAGGTATCCAAAATGTTAGACCAAAATATTATTCGTCACTCTAACTCCCCCTGGTCGTCCCCAGTGTGGGTCGTCCCAAAGAAACTCGATGCATCGGGGAAACAAAAATGGCGCGTAGTCGTGGACTACAGGAAACTCAATGAGTTAACTGTAGGAGATAAATACCCCTTACCAAACATTTCGGACCTCCTAGATCAATTGGGTAAATGTCAATACTTTACCACATTGGACCTTGCATCTGGGTTTCACCAGATTGAGATAGATCCAAAAGATATCCCGAAAAGCGCCTTCAGCGTAGACAATGGCCATTATGAATTTGTCCGTATGCCCTTCGGACTTAAAAATGCCCCTTCCACCTTCCAAAGGGTTATGGATAATATCCTCGTAGGTATCCAGAACGAGAGATGTCTCGTATACATGGATGATATCATCGTATATTCTCCGACAGTCCATGAACATATTTCCCGTCTCACCGAAGTGTTCAAACGCCTTCGAAATGCCAATCTAAAAATCCAACCTGATAAGTACGAGTTCCTTCGTAAAGAGGTCGCATATCTAGGCCATCTCGTTACCAATGAAGGAGTAAAACCAAACCCCGATAAGATACGGTGCATCCAAAATTTTCCCCAGCCTACTAACCAAAAGGAGATCAAATCCTTCCTTGGGCTGGCAGGCTATTATCGCAGATTTATAAGTAACTTCGCGAAACTATCCAAACCCCTCACCAAATTGTTACAAAAAGATGTTCCTTTCGTTTTCGACTCAAAATGCAAAAAATCTTTCGAGGAATTAAAGCAAACTCTCACTTCAACCCCAGTTCTTATCTACCCGAACTTTGACGAAACATTCCTACTCACCACAGATGCAAGTGCCTTTGCCATCGGCGCTATACTCTCACAAGGCCCTATTGGCAAAGATTTACCGATTGCTTTCGCTTCAAGGACGCTTTGCAAAGCTGAAAGTAAATATTCCACCATCGAGCGTGAACTTTTAGCCATCGTATGGGCAGTGAAACACTTCCGTCCATACATATTTGGTCGAAAATTCAAACTCATAACAGACCATAGACCCTTAACATGGCTCTTCTCTATAAAAGACCCCGGAAGCCGTCTAGCACGCTGGCGACTAAAGCTCGAGGAATACGAGTACGAAATCGAGTATAAACCCGGTCGCATTAACAAAAACGCAGACGCCCTGTCTCGCATAAAGATAAACCACATCCGAGACTATTCTAACTTCCAAGCAGAATCCAAACTATTAACGTACCCCATTCAAGGACCCTCGACATCAGGAGAACCCGACTCTGACATTCAAAGTAACACGACAGACACAAATGACCAAGAGAACGCCTTGAAAGAATTCGAAACCTTTACAAGGTTGTATAAAACAAAATCGCTTATCGATTACTCTAAGATCGAATTTTCGAATGGACAACTCCTAGACAAAACCAACAAAAATATAGTGACCTTTTTCCAACAAAACAATCTCGAAGATTTGCATTACAAAATCCTTGAAGATTTGTACGAAGAAAACACAGACTTTCGGAATTTAGAATTAAATAAATTATCCAGTAAGTCGGTGCGGCATAGAAATTATTTTATCGTAGCTCTACCATATGACCCCGAAACAGTAATTCAACATCTGTTTATCTCATTGTACAATAGTCGCGAAGCATTCGAGGACTCTAAGACGTACCATATTGAAAACAATATCGAGCTCCCTATCCTCGAAATTTTGTCATTCCTTTTAGCGGAAAAGGATGTAAAACTTAAAATATGCCAAAACGTTACTAAAACACCTAACGAAGATCAAATTCCCATTATTATCGATCAATACCATACCGGGAAAGCCCATCTCCACCGCGGAATAAATGAGACCATTCGGCGCATTCGAGAAAAATACAATTGGCCAGGATTGACAAAGGACGTCGAAAATTTTGTAAAAACTTGTAAAATTTGCAAAGAGACGAAAGTCTGTCGCAAAAACCTAGAAACCCCTCTAGTAATCACGGAAACACCCAAGTCCCCTTTCGAACGCATAAACATTGACGTTCTGGAAGTTCCCACAAAAAATTACGCACTTACAATACGCGACGAACTCACAAAATTTAGCCAAGCGTACCCCATCAAAGATAAATCGGCGAAATCCATCGCAAACACTCTACTCGTTTACTTCCAACACTTTGGAACGCCTTTACGAATCCATTGCGATTACGGCCGTGAATTCGATAACGCCACTTTACGAGATTTATGCCTCCTTTATGACATAAAAATAACACAATCAAGTGTGGGACACCCCCAGTCAAACGGTTCCTTAGAAAGGTTTCACTCTACCTTGTTAGAGATGATCAGAATACACATGACAGAACACCCCGACGAACACCCTTTCAACATACTACCTTACGCGGTAATATGTTACAATAACTCCACAAATAAAACTCATGGATTTACACCCTATGAGTTAGTCTTCGGACACACGTCTAGCAGACCACCCGAGACATTATATAATCAAGAGGAACTTGTCACGAAATATATCAGAGATTTAAATAATCGTCTCTCTTATTATTATAAAGTCGCACGCGCGAGAAGCGAAACACAGAAACAAAAAGCGAAGGTTCGATTTGATGCCCATGTTTCAAAGGAAACCCCCGAATATCAAATTGGTCAAAAGGTATATCTGAAAGAGTCCCAGATCACCGATAAGTTACGCAATAAATTTAACGGGCCATTTGAAATCCTTGAACTCCACAAAAACTCAGCCACCCTCCTTAACACAAAAACAAATAAAAAAACTAAAGCTAACTTTGACAGACTAAAACCATATTTTGAAGCCTAAATTACCATTACAGGTTCACCCTGCTGATCGGAACAGCCATGTCCCAGTACCAAATAACACCCATCAATAACACCGTCGGAGTCTACTATCACGACGAAACAAGAATAGTAATTTCCAACGACAGATGGACTCTATTAGTCCACAAAAATCTATCAAGCCTCGAAGAAGCCTTCACCAACAATAACAAAATTTTAGAATCAATCGTTAATATATTCAACCGCGACTCACGTGAAACTAAAGAATTTCTGGTCAAAGTTAAAACGCACATAACGCTTCTTAACCAAATTTCAAATTCCCTTAAGGTAAAGTTTGAAGAAGTGTTCATTAACACTAAACGGTTCAAACGTGGTTTAATAAATGGAGCAGGTAGCATATTCAAAGCAATTACCGGCAATCTAGATGCTGAAGACGGGCAATTCTTCACAGACAGTATCAATAAATTAAATAACGACCAACACCAAATTGAAAATCTCTTAAAAAACCAAATATCTGTTACTTCTACCGTCATAAAAACCTTTAACGAAACAGTTCAGGACATACAAATTAACATGGAAACTTTTAACGAGGACATGAAAAAGATTCAAACCGCATTCCACAAAGTAAATGATAGAGTCGCACTGGTTCAAGCCGAACTAAAATTTGTAGAAACATGTGAAAAACTAACTGAAAGTTATCTGTACCTTCAGAGTAACCTAGATGACATTTTAAATTCAATCACCTTTGCCCGGTTGAAAATAATACACTCTTCAATTATTACACCTGAAAATTTGATTACCGCACTTCAGAAAATTTCTCAAAATCTAGTTAAAAATAATTTACTCCTTCCAGTAAAATACTCAAAAATTCCCCAATATTTAGAAATTATTGAATTAGAAGCCTTTCAGTCAAAATCAAATCTTGTCTTCATTTTAAGAATACCATTAGTAGAACAACAGCTCTATACTTTGTATCATTTATACCCTATTCCGATTCTAGACAATAGAACTGGCCTACACCACGTTTTGTCATTTTCTCAAAAATTCATTGCGCGAAACGATGATTCGTTAATGTACATCCCTGTCAAAGATCTGAGCACATGCAAACAATTAGATGCTCGCAAGAAATTATGTTCAGACCTCTACGCCTACCCGATCGACAGTAGTGCAGCATGCGAAGCCCAGCTACTCAAGAACTTCAGGAAAATTCCTGAAAATTGTGAAAGTTCCCTCGTCTACGGACAAGGATATAACGTTCAGAAACTACAAGACAATGTGTGGCTAATTATTGTGTCTGAACCTATCCATATCACTATAAACTGTAATCAAATGGATACAAAAATTACTAGTGTTAATAGGAACGCAATATTAAAACTCCACCCGGACTGTTACGCGTTTGTCGGTATAACAAAAGTGCAAGCAGAAGGGCGCAACACTATTAACATTACAGACAATTCACATCCAGTGCTTATACCCTATGACTGTTGTAGTGACATCCCTGAAAAATTCCAACTACCCAAGTTAGAACCCTTGCAGTTCGACCATCTAAATGTAGAGAATTTAGACATAGCCAACCACAAACTCGAACAATACTCGAGAGACTTGGACAAACTAATTAATGAGCCCTTTATAACCAAACATTTTTCCGTGAGTGTGTATATAACTATTGGCATCGCAATTTGTCTCCTCACTTCCTACATTGCCTGGAAATGTAAGAAAAGATGCTGTTGGTGCAAGAAATCCGAAGATACAACCCCTAATGAGATGCTAAAAAGAATCAACACCCTTCTGAGAAGAAGACCTCATCTACATACAGAGGAAGAAGAAATGACCGATTTTCTCAAAAGTCATTGAATAACACTGACTTTTCAAAAAAAGAGGGAGTTGTTATATGCTAAATTAATATACTTTATATATTTGTCATATTCTAAATTAATATTAAAACATTACAGTAACCATTCGGACTAAATTATCAAGTAATATGATACCCTTATCGAGATAACAACTTCCTCGAACAACATGCACACATGTGCACATGTGAAACGCTGACATAGCGTTAATTCCTGGAATGCCTATGTCAGCGTCTACAACCAATGTTATAAATACAGCCAAGACTGGCAGCAGAATCAGTTATGATACTCACGTCTCACATATAGACATATATTTTTATTGTACCAAGTGTATTTAACCATATATATAAAACAATTGTAAAAGTTAATAATAAATGTTTTTAAAAAAGTGAAAATAGTTATCAGTGATATAAAATATATATATATATTATACATATTATTATTAATACTTGTTGTCTCATAAGCACCCAAAATATCTCCAGTTTATTCAAAAAATTCGTTCCACTCGACTCGAGCTTGGTGAATGATACAAGTTAAAAAGAGTCTTTACAGTATTTCCACTCCGACTAGCCACATATTGATATGTATGATTTCAGTAACAATCTCTGTGAGCTAGAGTTCTTCCTTGATAGGGATAAGAGCACCACCAGTATGGCTACTCGTAACACGAGTTTCTGATAGAGACTACCAACAGTTTCTATTCACTTTTATAACCCATTTCAATTGGGTTTTGTGAGGGAGTAAATTCCTAATATGTAAGTATAAATGACTAGAGCTTGATTACTATTTATTTTGAGGTCGAGACTCATCATAATAATTTATTTTTTGCTGTAGCTGTATCAGAAGCATAGTCAATTTATTATCTTTAGAACCATTGATGCACTCCTAGTTACTTTGATGACTATTTTTCTAATTATATTTGTGAGTGAGAATAAAGATTGTTATTACTATAAAATTGGTTTAATGACTACTATCCAAAATTGTTTCCTACGAAATCTGCTTTGTGTTGCTGCTCATATTTTCTTCTCATTTAGAGATTTCTCCAATGTGTTTGTGTCTTCGCCATACCATAACATCAGTATATACTCTTAAAGTTGAGGTAAATTATCAAGAACTAAATCTAAAAAAACTATGCCAATGATAGGAGAGTACAAAAATAGTTGACATTTTTAGATTAGGAAGCTTTCTTGTACTTGAATAAGGAATGCAATAGTTAAAAAAATGCAGAAATATATAAAGGTTTCCTCAAACTATATGATATGTTAGATCTATGACGTAAAATAATTGTTCACACTGTGCTTGGAATATTGAAAACGTACTATCGAGTTACGTATCCCCCTAATTTGCATATAACCAAGGAACGCATATAAATTCTTAACATTTTTAATTTCTATAATACAAATCCATTACCAGAGACACGTCTCGTAAACACTAACATGATCTTGGCATACACTGTTATAAAATTATAATAATTAACTCTAATTAAGTCCTTTAGATCAAAATGTGAAGTTAGTGCCTATCTAACATCTCAAGTAGCTAACATGGCTGAATGACTTTTATGCTGAAAACATCCTGTTGGCTCACTAATATATTGCACGTTCACACATTATGAAGAATATTATTATAATTTTCTATATTTCTTAAGTAGTTAATGTAACAATTTGTACAAGTTCTTCTTATCTGTGATTTGAAATTATACCGTAGCTAGTCATTGAGCAAACAAGATACCTGAAACATTCGAATCTCTGGAGTTAGAAGGTCAGATATCTTGCATATTTTTAAACATATCTTTTCCTTGCTGCGTTTTCCAATGAACGTGGATTTACAAATGGGAGTCAAGTCACGTTTTAATTTTGCCATTTTTACCAAGTTGAAGTGCGAAACTCAACTAAACTGTTTTCATAGCATTTTCAGTAATCCGCCTGACGTAATAAGTATACATTTTTGGAAACGTTCTATCCTAGAGTTTATGTTCCATAGAAATCTGTATCGATGCCTTTATATATTACGAACTACATAATACCAAAGTATAAACCTAAATTCTTATACTTTTGGCAACTCAATCTTCAGCAAAAAACTTAGGTGTATTATTCGCTTCACATTTGAAATTCTCATTACATGTAAACAAGCTTATTCAATGATCTTATTTACACATTAAAATTGTTATATAGCAATAGACAAATCTTAAATTTTAAGCTTAAGAAAATATTAGTGGATTCGCTTGTTTTATCAGTTTTAAATTACTGTGATTTTGTGTACGGTCCCTGCTTGGATTCTGCTGATAGAAGTAGAGTCCAAAAAATACATAATGCATGTTGCAGATTTTTATATAATTTGAGAAAATATAACCATATTTTCCAAAAAATAAAAGAATCTAAACGGCTTTCTATGGACAACCGTAGAAAATTACATTTATTATGCTTCACACACTCTATTTTAAAATCAGATACTCCTAGTTACCTTAGAAACAAATTAAATTTTAGAAAGACATTACACCCGGCTAACGTAAGATTTAAAGGTTTATTAAATACTCCGAAATATAGGACTACCACATATGGCAAAAGTTTTACTTATAACGCTGTTAACGCATACAACTCTTTACCATCACATTTTAAATCTTTAAAGGCACCTAACTTTAAATTTCACGTAAAAAAATATCTTCTTAACCTTCAGTGAGAAGGTGGCGAGCGTTTTAACAGTGGAGGTTTCTCCATTGTGTCTGTTGGCCGGTGCTCTCGCGCATGGAATGCACACTGCTGCAAGCCGTGCGCTGTGTCACTGCACTGCATTTCATGTAATTCAATGTCAATTTTGCAAATTTTCTTATTTTGAAATATTTCATAGATGTATTTAATATATACACCTATATAGGTATATATTACTTATATGCCCAATAACTTAATTAATTAAATGCTGTATAAAATTACTTTAATTCAACTAAATTAATTTTAGAGTACATTGTGTTTCGTTTCATAATTAAATTTTTAATGTTATTATTATGAAAATATTTAAGGTTAGGTGTAAGAGTAGTTATGCTAAACTTTATTTAAATAAATTCGTTTTTTTCTACAAAAAACCAGCAGTCACCATACTCTGTGACTCCGACCCTCACGGAGGAGAGCTGGTAATAAATACCAATAGCCACTCCCCAGTGTGTCCTGAATAGGCGCAATGAACCGTCGCAGAAGGCTGCGGAGTTTGAAGAGAAAATCTCGATATTTTGTCCGTTTTTCCTCCTCTTTCAAGACAATGTTGCGACGTACATTATCTTGAGTTGGTGGTCGAGGAGTACTATGTCAGGTTTGTTGGCTCGTATTTGCCTGGCGGTGGGAAACGAGTAGTTCCAATAAATTAGGCATTTCTCATTCCCCACACCAGACTCAATATCCCCCGGAGCGCAAGGCGGCACTGTTGTTTCGTCTATCCCATACGAGTGCCTTAGATGATAGTAAAGCACTCGTAATGCTGCGCCGTGTCTGTGAATATAGGCCGAGACTGCGTATGTCGGACAAGTCGGCAGTAAGTGCATTACAGTCTGCGGCGCACTGCGGCAGGCCCTGCAGCTGACAGCAGAGACCTCCATACCCATAACACGACTTCGAGATAGACAAGTGTGTTAAATACACCATCCTGGCAAACCGTTATGAATCCCTCGGTCTCGGACTTCAGCCCGGCTGACCTTAAAAAGGCGAAGGTCAGCCGAAATCTTCTATATTTCTATAGAAGACTCCGTGCAATGGCTTATCCTTATGGAGCTGCAGAAGGATATTGTGTTCTGCAGCTCTAATGTGGGCATTTCGTCGAATGGGTTCCAACTCGGTGACAGAATCGAGGTTTACCCGCTCGACGAAGTTCATCGGCTACTCTCCGAAATGCCTTAAAGAGAAAAGCTCTTACCTTTCATGGTCTCGGACCATGCAGAGAAGGGGATCCTTATGGAGCTACAGAAGAATGTTGTGTTCTGCAGCTCTAATGTGGGGTTTTAGTCGAACGAGTTCCAACTCGGTGACAGAGTCGGGGTTTACTCGTTCGACGTCGAAGATGAGACCAAGTTCATCGGCTGCTCTCCGTGCTGCCTTAAAGAGAAAAGCTCCTACTTCTGCATTTTCATGGTCTCGGACCATGCAGAGGAGGGGATCCAAACTCCTGATGACCTTACATGCTCCATCCAGAACCATCTTGCTATGGAGACTCTAAGCTCAAGAGTCCATGGCCTCCCCGATGTCGTGGGAGATATAACCGTGGAGCGGACGATTTAGGATGCAAGCTCCTATTGAGATGCATCTTCTTGCGGGTTACTACATCGAGTTGACGAAGCTCTTCTCTAGTCCATTTCACTACTCCGAAAGAGTAGAGAAGGATCGGAACGGTAAGCATATTTGTAGCAAACGCCTTTTCCTTCCCCGACAGTTCTGAAGACCAGATCTGTCGGAGTAGGTGCTGATACTTGCCGAGGAGAGCGGTTTTCACTACACTCACTTCTTGGGTGGAGCGTTGCTCGACACCCAAGTAAGTGTACGACTCTTCGGCATCTAGATGGTGTAAGATGCTTCTGTCCACGAGCTGCACGTCCTCTCCGTAGTCACCGCATCGTTCTCTCTTGAGATGGATCAGTGCGCATTTGTCCAACCCGAACTGCATACCGACAGCCTGCGTGTACTCCTGTATCACCCTAAGGGACTGTTGGAGATCCCTCTCTCCAGAGGCATAAAGTTTAAGGTCATCAATATAAAATAGATGGGTGACCTTATGCCTCCTTGTCGCCAAAGGTACCGTAGTTGTAGCCACGGGTTTTCCGGAGCGAGACGTATAATTGCAGTAGTGAGATGCAAAACAGAAGGGGGCTGAGGGAATCTCCCTGAAATACTCCTCTTCTGAATATTACCGACTCTGTTTGAACTCTATCGTTACCCGATGTTATGGTAAAGCGAGTCCTCCAGAGCGGCATCAGTTCTTCAATACATCTCACTACGGGACCGGGTATCACAAGACATCGGAGCAAGTGAACAATGAGCTCATGCGATGTTATGTCAAATGCCTTGCGGTAGTCGATCCAGGCCCTAGAGAGGTTCCGCTTATACTGCATGGAGTCCTGCGTGACACATCTGTCAATCAGCAGGTTCTCCTTGCAGCCAGCGACACCTCTCCTGTGACTAAAAAAGATGCTTACCCCTCTGCCTTACATATCTTCCATTTCAGATCAATTAAGAGATGCTAAATATCTTATCCAATTGACATTAAATTTTTTCAAATACCTTTGAGTCAGTTATCAAGGAAATATACTGCCTTTACAGTTCCGGGTCGTGGTTTGTACCAATTTTTGCGAATGCCTTTAGGTCTCTCGAGTGCTCTGGCAACATGGCAGAGAACTATCGAT
Source organism: Leptura quadrifasciata (assembly GCA_963675555.1). NCBI lineage: Eukaryota > Metazoa > Arthropoda > Insecta > Coleoptera > Cerambycidae > Leptura > Leptura quadrifasciata. The sequence continues at coordinate 37,203,056 of OY776682.1, forward strand.
ATAGTTCTACGTGCTGATTTGCAACCATCTGTTCTAGTTTATTTAGATGATATAATTATTGTTTCGCAAGATTTTGAAGAACATCTTCGTATTTTGTCATTAGTATTCGATTGTCTTCTTGCTGCAGGGCTTGTTATCAGTCCAAAAAAATGTAAATTTTGCCGATCGAAGCTTAGGTATCTTGGATATGTAGTGGATAAACATTGTCTCTATCCTGACCCTGAGAAGGTAGAAGCAATTTTAAATATTTGTGTTCCCCGACACGTATCTGAAATTCGTAGATTCACTGGAACTGCATCTTGGTATAGGCGTTTCATTCCAAATTTTGCCACTATTTTGGCACCTCTGACAAATCTTACTAAAAAGAAAGTGAAATGGAATTGGACAGTTGAGTGTGAAAATTAAGGAATCACTAGGTCTCTTTTATGTGTAAACTTTCAGTCATAATAAATAATCCTAATTTCAATCGTTACTGTTTAATTTACTTGTTTCTAGTTGTGAATTCCTTCACATCTGGTGGTCTTCTGGTTTGGACCAGCAAGGGAAACCAGTGGCGTCCCTAATATAAATAACCCCCCCCCCCCCAACGGCTAGAGCTAGCTTGCATTTTGTTACGCTCGACGCTGCAATTCATCAGTAATTAATTTTTTTTTGAAAAGTGCGTAGCAACATGCGTTTCTAATTCTGGTTTTGACGTCATCAATATTTTCAGGGGCAGTTTGAAATACCTTGTCTTTAATGTAATCCCAGACGAAATAATCCAAGGGAGTAATATCTGATGATCCAGCTGACCATAGAATGGGTCTATAGGTGCCTATCCATCTCTCTGGCAGAACTTGGTTTAAATAATTTGTACATATTACAGCAGTGTATGAAGCCCCATCTTGTTGAAAATATGAATAATTTAATCTTTCTGCCATTGTTAATTCATAAAGAAAATCTTAAAATTCGTTTTGCAGTAAATTAAAGTACCTACGAGCAGTTAATTTGCCATCATAAAAATAAGGTCCAATTACTTTAGCCCCTAAAAGACTCACCCAAACATTCGTAGAAAATCTTTCTTGGAAAGCAGTCTCTCTGCACCAATGTATATTTTCTCGTGTCCACTTGTAATGCATATTTCTATAGAAAAATTCAGTATTAGAAAAATATGATTCGTCCGACCAAAGAATTTTGCTACATATTAGCGGGTCATTAATTTTTAAATTTAATAACCATCTACAAAATCTTACTCTCCCCGGCTTATCTCCCTAATTTAAATGTTGAACTTTCTTCATTTTGTATCATCGAAATCCGTTTTTCTTAAATAATTTTCTTGCACTGGCTTTTTTTATGTGACAGTTTCTCTGAATTTGTCTCAAAGATGTTTCTTCATTTTGGTTAACATATTTCAATACTCTATTCATTTTTCTTACATAATTCGCAACATGTCCTCGCCTTACTACTTTTTTTGAAAATGAACCGTGCGTTTTTAGATTTTGAACTAACTTCCTAAACATGGTCCGATTTGGCTGTGGAGCATCTGGAAATCTATCTCCGTAAACCGTGACTGCCATCTCAGCGTCAAAATTGCACTGACAATAAATGCTAATCATATCGAATTGGTTATTATTGGTGTACACCATAATTAGTGAGATAAAACTGTCTTAGAACTCGACAACGCAACATACAACAGCGACAATATATCAAATTTGTTAATAACTGTATACATTGTTTTTCACTAATCATGGGATAACTGATTTTTACGATTCAATGATATGAATTTATTTTAGTTTTCGTAAAATATTAAATATTGATACTATCAGTTAACATTTTTGTGAAATGTTTTATATCGTTGGAAAAAGAAGAAATAAACGGAATTAATGGTGTCATGGCCTACTTTGAGATTTGTTATTTTCATTTTTGCACAAGAGCATATGTCAAAGCCAAGTGCGTTTTTAAAATTTTTTGATACAGATTATTATTCTTATTGTCTTTGCCGCCAACTTTTATCCCTTTAACTTTTTTCGTATCTCCTCAAATAAGGAAGCTATAACCGTTTGTGGCTTTCCTATTTTTCAGGTTTTTGTAATATATCTCACAAAGTAGGCTATGGATTTCAAATTTCTTTTTACTGAAATATAGCTCACAAAAAATGGGATAACTGTTTCAAAAACTTTATTCTTCCACAATAGATATTAAACGAGATATTTGGTGTGGCCCTTGTAAAATAAACAGAAGGCATATTAACTAGGTAATACCAAAGTATAAACCTAATTTCTTACACATATAAACAATATATACAACAGTTGAACAAACTATGTAAATATCAAAGTTCTTTACTTCTCATATATTTTAATCTAAAGTAATGTTATGTAATATTATTAATTAGCCATATTTCGACAAGTTCTGTCTAGATAATTGCTGATTGAAACAATTCTCTGGATGCATACAAATATACATATACGGAAAGTCTCTAATTTAAAATGATTTATAGATGTTTCATTTGTCTGACTATTACGTGAAATACAACCCATAAATACTGCAATTTTGAAACGCCTAATATTTAAATATACATAAAATAACGTTTTACTAGATTTTTGACAACTTAAAAAACAATATAATTTGTGAAACACAATAGCTATTTATTTTCTGAGAGAACAAGTCAATTTGTAATGTCGAAATTGCTTAGAAATGCGAAAAGTTGATTTACAGGCATATATTAAAGTTAATGCAAAGGACTGCAACTGTTCCTCATTCCTCAAACAGAAATATGTATCTTCAAGAACGACTAACATAAATTCGAGATTTAACTGTAATACTTTGCTCATTTCACGCGGGTTTGAAAAATTTTAAATCAAATTTTAATTTTCGCTTTTCCGCATTGTTTTTCCGATAACATGTGGTCAATATTTGATTTGTATAATTTTTATAAATCATCTATCACGTTGCATTGTTATTTTCATGAGCAAAATTCAATCAAATGCATCGCGGAAACGTACGCAAAATAACAGTGAACGTTTTACTTCTAGTTTGTGCAATTTTGTGCATAAAATTCAAAAAACACTATATTGTTGAAAAGACAATTAGACACCCATTAGACGTATACCATATGCACCCTCGCAAAAATTTGAAAAGGGGTAACTGCCACTTCAAGCGCGTTAAAAGGGAGGTATAAAAGTCCGCTCAAATATTGCCATTTTGGAATTAAAAATTAACGTACTTCAAGATTCCACTTAAAAATCGTAAAGTAGGTAGAAAATTAATGTATCTGTTACTTATAGACCTCACAATACAGGGCGGGGCAATAGTGCGTCGGACTTCGACAGCCAGAAATATTTTAAATAATACAGATAAACTACATAAAAGAATCTACAACTGGAAATTATTTTCGAACATACAGGCCCAACCAAAACGATTGTACAGAACCAAGTGCCATTTTTTGTTAAGTGAAAATGATTCAAAAGCATGACAGATGTCTCGTAACTGGTGTAAACTTGAGTTATTTAATTTGCGTACATCTGACATTAATTGGAATACTATATACAATTTCAACTCTCTAGAATAAAAAGTTGACTTCCTCAACGTAAATCTGTTAAATCTTTTTAATCACCATGCTCCTCTAAAAAGAGTTACTTTCAAATCTAACAAGCGTCCAGGACCATGGTTTACAGAGAGTTTATATGAGCTTAAAAAAAACTAAAAGGAAAGTTTGGTAAAGATAAAAAAGGTAGAAATGTTGCCCACAGGGAATATTTTTGTGAAATTCGTAATTATTACAACAATGCCGTTGTTCAAGAAAGAACTGCATTTTACAATTTTCATATTAATAATACTAGCAATAATCCTAAACAGATGTGGATTAACTTAAACTTATGGGGAGTAGATCTTTATAATGCTGATGATATCAATACATTTTTAGAAAAAGTTTATGGATGACATTTTATTTACTGTCAAACCGGTTACTGTTCAAAAAATTGTAGATATTCAAAAATCCCACACTATGGCCCAGATGGACTATCGGCAAAAATGTTAAAACTTGCACTACAGTGGATATCGGCACCACTGATCCATATCATTAATATATCATTAGAACTAGTTGTTCTTCCTCCTTAATGGAAAACGTGCTGTATCGAGCCTATACCTAAGAGAAAAATCCTGAACAAATTAGTGATCTACGTCCTATTAGTATGCTACTAAAAATTACAGAATCAGCTATACAGGGTGGAGCATAGTGCGTCGGACTTCGAAATCTCGAGTTCTGCGGTAGCTAGAAATTGCAAGTAAACTAAATAGAAAAGTCTGTAACTGGAAATTACAGGACCAAGTGTCTTTTTTTAAATGGAATGCTATGTATATCAGTTCATTTTTTGAAGCTTCTTTCTAGGCTCTATTCCTTCCTATATTAGCATTGAATATCTCCCAACCACTTGGATGTAATGAATTTTTTTGTTGAAATAATGCAATCTGCAGATGGATATTTAAAAAATCGCCACAGTCACAATTATGGGTTTTAAAAAAAACTTATGTGAATACTAGTTAGTAGACATATAATTAATGTTTTTGAATCATTTTCATTTCCTAAAAATGTACAGGGTGGCCAAAAATTATTTTTCAATTAAGAACATTTTAAATTGAATTTTCTCTAATGGAACACCCTGTATACGATGAGATGTAAAAATGAAAAACGAACATTTTTTGTAAGTACTTCCCTATGGCTAATTGCAACCATTTTCATTTTATAAATAAATAAGTGTCAAATTCAAGAATAAACTTAAAAAAGAAGTTTCCTCAAATAATTCATTAGAAAAATTTATAACAGGTGTTCGACGTGTTGCCCATTTTGATTGGCATACGTCTTTATGAAACTTTGAAATGAGGCCATTTAGTGGGACCATTTCTTCCAATCCATTGAAATGAGTAAATAGTATTTAACCGGTCCTTTACTGTAATGTATTTTTGAACATTTTTTGCTGTTTTCGTTATTCGACAAGCAATAAAACCTCAGTTTGGTATAAATTGTCGTGTGTAAAGGAGCATTTATCACACTTATCGGTCGTTACAATTTGTATTGAATTTAAAATATTTGGAATTTTACAATATGAATTTTAATAAAGCGGAACTTGTAGACATGACTTTTGGTTTGGGCGAGTCAGACAGAAATTATTTACTTGTCAATAGAATTTATCACCAGCGTTACCCTGAAAGAAGGATTTCTGGTGTTAGCAGCTACCAAAACCTTCTCGACAGGTTTCTGGAAACTAGAAATGTCGAATATAAAAAAAGTGGAAGAATGTGGTGCTGGCAACGGCTGAGAATCCCCATGTTAGTCAAAGAGAAGTGAACTCATTAGTAGGAATAAGTAGATGGTCTGTGGGTCGAATCTTAAATACAAATAAGTTGCATGCATATCATATTCAAATGCACCAGGAATCATCTGATGACGATTTTCAAAAGCGCCTACAATTTTGTAATTGGGCCGAGGTGAAATGCAATGTTATGTCAACTTTTTCAATACTATTTTATTCAGTGATGGAGCAACTTTTCATAAAAATGGATTTGTTAATAGGCACAATTTCCATCATTATGCTTCGGAAAATCCTCACTTTTTTTATGCAAGTTCATAACCAACACAGATGGTCTATAAACGTTTGGGGATGAATTATTGGAGAACATGTAATAGGACCACATTTCTTTAATGGTACATTGACTGGAGCTATTTATCTTCATTTTTTGGAAAACTATTTGCCACAATTATTGGTAAATCTCCCTGCAAGAATTCGAAACAGGATGTGGTATCAGCAAGATGGTGCTCCACCACATTATTTAAATGCAGTTAGAGACCACTTAAATAATACCTACCCTAATCAATGGATTGGAAGAAATGGACCCACTAAATGGCCTGCTAGATCCCCAGACCTTACAAAAATGGATTTCTTTTTATGGAGATACGTGAAGAAAATTGTTTATAGAGACACACCAACAACACTACAAAATATGAAGGAAAGAATAATAACTGTCTTTACATCTATCACACTGACAGTTTTAGGAACAGTGATGACCTCTTTTCAAAAGCGCATAGAGATGTGTGTCAATCAAAATGGGCAACATGTGGAACATTTATTATAATTTTTTCTACTGAGATATTTGAAGAAACCTCTTTTTTAAGTTTATTTTTGAATTTTGTAATTATTGCTCAATAGAACGAAATTGGTTGCAATTAGCCCTAGGGAAGTAATTTTAAAAAATATTCGTTTTTCATCTACATCACATCGTCGAAAAATATACAGGGTATTCCTTCTAAAAAAATGAGAAAATTCAATTTAAAATGTTCTTGATTGAACAATGATTTTTAGCCACCCTGTACATTTTTAGGAAATGTTTTTCTTAAAGCCCATAATTGTGACTGCGGTGATTTTTTTAATATACATCTGCAGATTGCATTATTTCAACAAAAAAATTCATTACATCCAAGTGGTTGAGAGATATTCAATGCTAATATAGCAATGAATAGAGCGTAGAAAGAGGCTTCAAAAAATGTACTGATATACATAGCATTCCACTAAAAAAAGGCACTTAGTCCTGTAATTTCGTCTTGGCTCGCCCTGTATGTTCTAAAATAATTTCTAGTTATAGATTTTTCTATCTAGTTTACTTGCAATTGTTTAAAAAATTTCTAGCTATCGTAGAACTCGAGATATCGAGGTCCGACGCACTATTGCCCCACCCTGTATATGAACAACTTTCTGAATATGTTTTTCAAAACTCAATAGTTCCTTCTAATCTGATTTCGGATTTAGAAAAGGCTTCAGTATTTCTACGCTAGTAAGTAATATAACTGACGATATTTTGCGAGTCATTCAGAACATGAAAGTCACCTCTTTTACATTACTGCATATGACTAAAGCTTTTGACTCCTTACATATTAATTGTCTAATTGCAAAATTAAGTTATTATGGCATATCTGGAAGTACTTTTTTCTAGTTTCAAAATTAGCTCAATGACAGACAACATATACTATATACTAGTGTTAATACAGGAAACTCGATATTTTCATCAAAAAATAATACCAGTTTTATCTGGTGTTCCGCAAGGATCTATTCTTGGATCACTTCGTTTTAATATATTTATTGCAGGTATCTCGAGACTTCCACTTTATTCAAGTTGTTTGAAGTTTATTTAGTAATAAACCATGATCAGGCCTGTCAAAGGTCTTTGAAAAATCTGTTAATAGTACATCAACTTGAATGCCGGTGTCGAGATATTGTGAGATGTACTGAAATTACATATAATTATATTATTACATGTGTGTGCTTAAATGTATCTATATGTAGGTATGTATTTGTATACCGGGTGTTAGAAAAATATGGGAATGGTGGAAAATCTCGAACACTTTGAATCAAATGGAAAAATAAAAAAATACGTGTCAAAAATTTTTCAAAAATTTATCTACTGATACCAAAATGACCTCAACACCCACCACCCTGTGGGTGGGGCGAGGGGCAACTTATTTTTTATTGCGGAATCGAATTCTACGGCAAAAAATAAGTAAATTTTATTTCGGACATTTTTTAGATTCTTGCATGGGGTCGCTGTAATCGCCAAAAATGAAAAGAAAACATTACTGTTTCAAGAGTAGCGTCTTGTGCCCATAAAAAAAACGTCCAATTCAAAAACTGAAAAACACGTATTTGTTATTTTTACGAAATCTATCCAATGGCATTGGATTCGACTCTTCCACCCCTAACCCAGTGGGTGGAGCGGGGGTGACTTTGAAATTTGTAATGAAAATCCCTATTTTTTATAGCGGATTCGGATTCTACGGCCAAAAATACGCGAATTTTATATCGGGCATTTTTATCGATTCTCGCAAGGTGTCGCTGCAATCGCAAAAACTTTAGTGGAAACATGAAAGTTTTGAACGCATACTTCAAAAAATACGAAAAGTAAAACTACTGATCTCAGAGTGAATGATTTCACGAGCTGTTTTGAGAACAGTGATTTTACACGGTCGTGCGGAAATTACAACAACTATTAATATTCTGTAAATTTATTAGCAGCTAGTAATTTTCAATTTACATTTTTTACAGGGCAATAAAAAACTCGATTTAAAAAAAAATAACAGTAGTGGTTTTACCTCTTAATTCAGCCACTTCAGACAAGTTCTTGATCTCAGCCAGTGAAGGCAAGGAGGTAACTCAGCCATTTAAGGCAAGGTGAGGATTTCGGTCAGTTGAGGCAATTAGTTTACAGCTTAACTGCTACACTAGGAGGTTTTAATTTCGAGATTATAGCAGGTGTTCAAAATGGTGCCCATTGACTTCTTGGGATTGTCCGAGACGAACGTAAAGATTTTCAATAGCACTTCTTATCATTTGAGGTGGTATTTCTGCAAAAATGTTTATTATGCGTTGCCTTAGCTTTTCCAAATCACGAGGTTTAGTGAAATAAAGCTTACCATCTTGGCTTGGCCATCTTGCTGGCCATTCAATAGTTTCTCTTCGACTTATCCATCGATTTTCGAAAGTACCATTCAAATAGTCCCTAATAATATCCCGATAGTGTGGAGGAGTCCCATCTTGCTAGAACCAAACATTATCGAACTCATCACCAGCAATCTCTTGTATTGCGGGAACTTTTGATTTGTCAACATTTCCAGGTATTTTTCTCCATTCAAATTTCCATCTATGAAAAACGGTCCTATGATTCGATCCCTGAAAACTCCTGCCCAAACATTTAATTTTTGTGGATACTGCGTGTGTGTTTCAAGCATTCAGTGAGGGTTTTCGTCACTCCAATATCTGAAATTATGGCGATTAACTTTTCCACTGAGTTCCAAAGTTGCTTCATCTGAGAAGACAAGTAGAGATGACAAAGAATTTGGGTTTTGGTTACTCCTTTCCATCATTAATTCATTAAATTCAAGTCGTCGATCAAAATCATCTTCATTTAAGCCTTGGTGAAGGTGAATTTTGTAAGGATGAAATTTCAAAAGTTTCAAATTCTTATGAACTGAAAATGCACTCATATCAAGCTGTTGACTGGCTTTTCTGATTGATAACCTTCGATTTTCAACAAATGCCTGGGCCACTTCCACTTGTCGAGCTTCCGATGTATCAGATTTTGTTCTTCCCGATTTTGGGCGATTTTTATTTGTCCTTGTGTCTAGGAATCGTTTGATGGTACGGGACACAGTAGATTTTGAAATTCCCACTTGATCTACACGGAAAGTTTCGTTGAATAAAATCACAACTTCATCATAGGACCTTTCTTTATCGCCCCACCCTCGCATCATTAAAAAAGAAACTCTCTCTTCCTCTGTTAAAGTAGCCAATATGCAGAAAAAGACACGAGAACTAATGAAAAATTAAATAACTTTTTCCGTACAAAAGTGCGCTCCTGCCTCTACAAAAGTTGGAAGGAACTGAACGTTCTCGTAGAAGTTTCACAAAACAAATACTGTTATTAAGAACACTTTAAAAAAACATTCATAAAAACCAAGATATCACAGATATTGTTTTTTAAACTGAATGTTTTTTGTCAACACGAGTAGCTAGAGTTTGTAAATATTTACAAACTTATGGACGCTTAAGATTTTTTTCAATCTTATGCGATTGCAGCGACACCTTGCGAGAATCGAAAAAAATGCCCGATATAAAATTCACGTATTTTTGGCCGTAGAATCCGAATCCGCTATAAAAAATAGGGATTTTCATTACAAATTTCAAAGTTGCCCCCCGCCCCACTCACTGGGTTAGGGGTGGGAGAGTCGAATCCAACGTCATTGGATAGATTTCATAAAAATAACAAATACGTGTTTTTCAGTTTTTGAATTGGACTTTTTTTATGGGCACAAGACGCTACTCTTGAAACAGTAATGTTTTCTTTTCATTTTTTGCGATTACAGCGACACCATGCAAGAATCGAAAAAATGTCCGGAATAAAATTTACTTATTTTTTGCCGTAGAATCCGATTCTACAATAAAAAATAGGGGTTTCCGTTTGAAATTTTAAAGTTGCCCCTCGCCCCACCCACAAGGTGGTGGGTGGGGAGATCATTTTGGTATCAGTAGATAGTTTTTTGAAAAATTTTTGACACGTATTTTTTATTTTTCGATTTCATGCAAACTGTTCGAGATTTTCCACCGTTCCCATACTTTTCTAACACCCGGTATATTATATTATACTTAAGTGTATAAGTTGTTTTGTGTATGTACATGTTATACCTTTTTGTATTTTTATACTCAGGAAGTGTTGAGGACCAACATTGTTGATACACTTCCTTTTGACAAAATTTGTGGTTGCGCTGCTTATTTCTTTCAAAAAATGTATTGTATTGGTTACAAAATTTTTTCTTAAAATCTGTAATGATGACTATAGTGATTTTTCAAAACGCATTTGCAGATGACATTATTTCAATAAATAAAAATCAGTATATCCAAATAGTTGGGAGATGTCAACAATAATATAGGGGTGAAAGGAATCTAGAAAGAGGCTTCTGAAAATGTACCGATATTTATAGCATTTCATCTGTATGGCAGTTGGTCCTCTACAATCGTCTTGATTCACCCTGTATATTCGAAAATAATTTTCAGTTATAGGCTTTTTTATGTAAGTTTACCTGTTTTTTTAATTTCTAGCTATCGTACAAATCGAGCTATCGAATTCGGACGCACTATTGCCTCACCCTTTATAATACAAAAACTGTTTATAAGACCTGAGAATGTAACGACTGAATTATAACAAACACTTAGAACAAACATATGTTTGTTACTCAAGTAACTGAACATTGAACAACCCGTGCGTTGTTTAATATTTCAGCGCTACTAGAAAGTAAACAAATCAAATTTTCTAAATAGACAGGTTATTCTATTAAATAATGGCTAGCAGAATAAAACCGGGTTAAGCAATTATTCATTCATTGAGTAGATATTTTAAGTAAATATACAAAAATACCCGAATTACTTGTTAAATATGCAGATTTTAAAAATATTATATAATGCATATATCGACATTTTATATTTTAATGGAAGAATTAAGCCAATATTTGAAGTTTCTAAAATACAAGATTTCTTTAAATCAATATTTTAAAATTCCTCCTGCATATCATAAGTCTGTCATGGGACATTGGTTTTATTTACAATAAAACACCAACTGAAAGCCGTAAAGATTACTATACAATAAAAAGCTTGCGCAATTTTAAATATCCATTTTAATATTTACTTAAAATTTATTATTTTTACTTTGTATCATTAAAAAACAGATACATACCGTAGTTTAAACACAATTCTATATTTTCAGGACTGCCTTAACTATACGTAATAAAAATTAAATGACGATCAATTAAATTTATGTTATCTTCTTAAAGAACTTGATGGTTTGTTATTTTCCATATATAGAGACTTGAAAGTTTAAAAGATCACACCTTACATTCGATATTCATGGACAGGGTAATGTAAACACGTACAGTGCCCACACATTTACCATTGACAAATAGGATCACCACAAGACCCTTGTCACACGTAGATGAATTTCTCAATTTTTTATTCCCATTCAATTTCTTATTTGGTTATTTCTTACTGCACACAGGGGCGTAGTACTTAAAGTACTTATCTAGATCAATATTTAAAACGTAGAAGGAGTGCATAGAAGTATATGATTATGCCTAAAAATTATACTAACTATTTTGATTGTAAAATGCAATAGAAAATATTTCAGACAGGATTAAAATAATTTTACAAATTTTTACGATTACTTGCCTAATCAGCCTATTAAATTATCAAATAGAGGAATTTAGTTTGCCAAATATTATTTTTTTAAACGATTGGTTAGATAAAATTTTAGAAAAAATAATGTACGCCCAAATATTTTCTTATATTGATAAAAATAAAATTTTAAGTAAATATCAGTCAGGATTTACATCTGCACACAGCACTGTGTTACAGGTGACATTATCAGGGCTAGGGACAGAGGTATGGTTACTGCTTTGGTCTTATTGAATTATTCGAAAGCTTTTAATAAAATCGATCATGACATAATGTGTGCCAAAGTAAAATTTTATGGTTTTGATCAAACTGCTGTTAATTTTGTCAAATCATATTTATCCAATAGGCGGCAGATGGTACGAGTAGGCGACTCAAGCTCAACGTCTGCTTTTGTATTAACTGGGGTCCCGCAGGGTTCAATTTTGGGACCATTATTTTTTGTGCTCTATACGACGGAAATTCTTAATAAAATTGAGCTATCATATCATGCATATGCGGATGATACTCAATTATATCACAATTTCCAAAAAGATAATTTCCTACTTGCAGAGAATATGATCAATAATAATTTGGAAACAATCTATAACGCGTCTTATAAGCATAATTTATCACTTAATCCTAATAAATGTGTGGTTTTAATGTTCGGCGGCAGAAATGATATAGATGCTGTAAGCCACATGCAAATAAAAATAAATGGAGATAACCTATCCATTGTTAAATCTGCAAAAAGTTTGGGTGTAGTATTTGACGATTCATTGAAGTTTAATTTGCAAGTAAACAAAGTAATACAAAAAGCCTATATTAATTTAAAACTTCTATATTCCAACAGACACATATTAAATTTTAGTATGCCTAAGAACCTTTGTGAAGCATTGGTGTTATCACATTTAAACTATTGCAGTTTCATCTACGAACCCTGTTTGAGCACAGTAGACAAGGGCAGATTGCAAAAAATTCAAAATTCATGCTGCAGACTTATGTATAGGCTCCGTAAATATGACCGAGGAATTTCTGCCAGAATAAAAATGTTACGGTGGTTAAATATTAGTAACAGGACGAAGTTACACCTGCACATTCCACTATTCGCTCTGGTGTGCCATCGTATATTGAAGAGAAATTCATAAGAAGGCATCAACAACATTCTATAAATATACGGTCACATCATGTATTCACCATACCAAGATTTAGAACATCGTTATTTAAAAAATCGTTTTCTTATAATGCAATAAAGCTATATAATTCTCTGTCTCCTTCTTTAAAAACCTGTAATCCTACAACATTTAAATACAAATTAAAAGCATTATTATTGAGTGATCAATAGCGATAATTTTAGGTATGTAGAAGAAGTAATAATGGGGTACCTTGCAGAAGCAAACAAATACATTTTATATACAGTTAAGAAAGCATTTCACTAGTTTTTTTCCCTGTTTTTTATGTATTTTTTTTTTCTCCCTTTCTTTGTTCCTGTTCTAATTCTCTTTGTGTGCTAAGTTAATTTATGTTAAATTTAATTTTAAGTCCATTATAGAGTTAAGTGTAAGAGTAGTCCTTCGACTAAACTTCGCTCTATATGACTTTAATTTTGTATTTCTTTGTATTTCTCTAATAAAGGCGTTTATTATTATTATTTTTTTTTTATTTTTTTTTTTTATACAAAAAACCAGTCACCTTACTCTGTGGCTCCGACCCTCACAGAGGGGAGCTGGTAATACCAATAGCCACTCCCCACGCCCGTGGGGTGAGTGACTACCGGGTCCGCGAATCGTGTGCCCTGAGTAGACGCAATGAACCGAGGATGACAGCCTTCTGCATTCTGCCGACTAAGATCTCTGCCGAATCTCGGCATGCCGGTATGATCTTTAGTTCTGAAAGCAGCGTCTGTCTCATTCCACCGAGGGCTCCTATAATCAGTACCACTATTTTAACAGAATGGCCTGGATAAAGCCTGCGGAGTTCGAAGAGCAAATCTCGATATTTTGTCCGTTTTTCCTCCTCTTTCAAGACAATGTTGCTCTCAGCGGGAGCTGAGAATTCCACGACATACATTGTCTTGAGTTGGTGGTCGAGGAGTACTATGTCAGGCTTGTTGGCTTGTATTTGCCTGACGGTGGGAAACGAGTAGTTCCAATAAATTAGGCACTTCTCATTCCCCACAACGGACTCAATATCCCCCGGAACATAAGGCAGCACTGGTGTTTCGTCTATCCCATACGAGTGCCTTAGATGATAGTAAAGCACTCGTAATGCTGCGTTGTGTCTATGAATATAGGCCGAGACTGCGTATGTCCGGCAAGCCGACAGTAAGTGCATTACAGTCTCCGGCGCCCTGCGGCAGGCCCTGCAGCTGACATCAGGGACCTCCATACCCATGACACGACGTCGATAGACGAGAGTGTTAAATACACCATCCTGGCAAGCCATTATGAATCCCTCGGTCTCAGACTTCAGCCCAGCTGACCTTAAGAAGGCAAAGGTCAGCCTTTCGGATAAGCCGAGGTCTTCTATATTTTTATAGAAGACCCCGTGCAATGGCTTATCCTTATGGAGCTGCAGAAGGATGTTGTGTTCTGCAGCTCTAATGTGGGCTTTTAGTCGAACGGGTTCCAACTCGGTGACAGGGTCGGGGTTTACCCGCTCGACGTCGAAGATGAGACCAAGTTCATCGGCTGCTCTCCGTGCTGCCTTAAAGAGAAAAGCTCCTACCTCTGCATTTTCATGGTCTCGGACCATCCAGAGGAGGGGATCCGAACTCCTGATGACCTTACATGCTCCACCAGAACCATCCTGCTATGGAGACTCTCCAAGCTCAAGAGTCCACGGCCACCCCGATGTCGTGGGAGATATAACCGTGGAACGGACGATTTAGGATGCAAGCTCCTATTGAGATGCATCTTCTTGCGGGTTACTACATCGAGTTGACGCAGCTCTTCTCTAGTCTACTTCACTACTCCGAAAGAGTAGAGAAGAATCGGAACGGCAAGCATATTTGTAGCAGACACCTTGTTCTTCCCCGACAGTTCTGAAGACCAGATCTGTCGGAGTAGGTGCTGATACTTGCCGCGGAGAGCGTTTTTCACTACACTCACTTCTTGGGTGGAGCGTTGCTCGACACCCAAGTAAGTGTACGACTCTCCGGCATCTAGATGGTGTAAGATGCTTCCGTCCACGAGCTGCGCGTCCCCTCCATAGTCACCGCATCGTCCTCTCTTGAGATGGATCAGTGCGCATTTGTCCAACCCGAACTGCATACCGACAGCCTGCGTGTACTCCTGTACCACCCTAAGGGACTGTTGGAGATCCCTCTCTCCAGAGGCATAAAGTTTAAGGTCATCCATATAAAATAGATGGGTGACCTTATGCCTCCTGTCGCCGGGGGTACCGCAGTTGTAGCCACGGGTTTTCCGGAGCGAGACGGATAATGGCTGTGGTGAGATGCAAAACAGAAGGGGGCTGAGGGAATCTCCCTGAAATACTCCTCTTCTGAATGTTACCGACTCTGTTTGGACTCTATCATTACCCGATGTTATGGTAAAGCGAGTCCTCCAGAGCAGCATCAGTTCTTCAATACATCTCACTACGGGACCGGGTACCACAAGACTACGGAGCAAGTGAACAATGAACTCATGTGATGTCATGTCAAATGCCTTGCGGTAGTCGATCCAGGCCATAGAGAGGTTCCGCTTATACTGCATGGAGTCCTGCGTGATACATCTGTCGATCAGCAGGTTCTCAAGGCTTCAAAGTGTGCAAGGGCAGGAAAATCTCGGTTGAGTGGAAGCCTCTCCTCGTACAGCATTTTCCAGAAGTTCTCCACCTGATCTGCAATCGGCGGATTGTCTACAACACGCGGAGGCGGTTGGAAAAGGCTCGAGGGCTTCTCGCGGAACAGTTTATTTTCCGCAAGCCCTCTCGCCCGCCTCACTAGTGACTCTTTACAAGTCACTAACATCCGTATCCTGTCGAGACAGTGCTGTTTGGTGGTTCGCAGCACTGCCTCATTGAGTGGTGATGGACGCGTCTTAGGTTGGCGGCTAATCGACGCACTTTAGGCGTGAACGGCCTGTTGGCTGCCATAGAGTCCATCACACATTGGATACGGGATGCGTGTTGCCTCGCCGACCGGACCTTGGCTTCCATCTTTTGTATGCACCGCTGCGCTCTCTCCTGTGGGGAAGAGGTATTTCGCCTCTCCACCTGAGACGAGCGTTGAGCAGCGGCATACACGGCACAATTTATGTGTCAGATGTCAGCCTCTTCTGTTAGCGCTGTGCGAAGTTCAGCGTCCACTCTGGCCAGGTCTTGTGACCCGGGGGTTTTCAGACGGTGTAACCCCCTTCTGGTACTGAGACCCTCTGGTATTGGCGGAACGAGGAGAACTACGTCCTCAACCGGTGAATGCGGCGGCCCTTCGGCCACCTCATTCACCGGTCCAGGAGCAGCCCTCACGTAGCCCCTACTATGAAGGTGGGATACATAGTCACGCAGATTTTGTGGCGTGAAGGCGCTATGCTCTGGTAGCTTCTCACACCACAGAGCATGCATCCGCGCCATGTATCCCCTCCGCGCGGGCTCACTGCTTTCATAGCAATGCAGAAGTTCATCCCTCAGCTCATCTGTCCACTCAAAGCGTCCTTGGACATTGCCAATTTCATCAACGGGCGGCCCGTCCGGTTGGGCCCCACCACCTTGCCCTTGACCCCTATCCGAACGGGGTCGATCGTGGGGGCCCTATTTTCGGCCTATTGGAACCAAAGTTTAGGGCCTGTGGGTGGTTAGCCCAGCAGGCCCACGACCGACACCAGAGGGGAAGATGCTTTCCCCTCTCGAGTGCACTAGGGCTGCCGGTTCGGTTTTGCACCCCTAGCTGGAGTAAGTGGTGGCGCTACTCACCAAAGGCTTAATAGATGGAAGTTAGCCCCTCCTGCTTTTTTATTATTATTATTATTATTTCTAAAAGCAGAACGAGTTTTTTTGTAATTAGTCTCCAATCATCTGGCTCTTTCAGCTGATGTGTAGATTCAACTTAAAATTAGAACAAAAAGCCAACCAAAGGTAAGTGAACACAGATGGTGCGCCCATGCCATCCTGTGAAAATATTTGATGAGTAACCACAAAATAATCATAAAATTAAGATGTTTTTACTTTCAAATGGTCCATTATATTTTAATAGACGATTAAGTCAAATCGAAATACCTATCCACTTTAAATGTGGTAAAAATATTCACGATTAAGTTTAACAAGGAATTCCTTCCCTCTTATAATATTGTAATTAAATTCGTATAATAATTTTGAAGAAAAACGTAGAATTTATTGGTCGCCCCCATGCAATATTTTGAATAGAAAACAGTTATTGATAAATGATAAAAATACGACCAACTAGGTTTAAAGACATTTTCTTTAAACTGGGTAGAACTAGTAAATCATAGTCTCACGAAAGTGGGGACATTTAGGGAGATGTCGATTTATTCTGGCCTTAAAGTACTAAAGGTTCAGGAAACTGGACCATTAAATCAATATCTGACTTTTTGTTCGTGGCTCACAAGATGTTATTCCGACTATACATTATCAAGGGACTACTGTATACTATACAAATTGAACTGTCACTATAATCCTATGTAAGTTATTTTTTATCTCCTTGAGAATCAGCTGCACTGAATTTTTGGTGCTTCTGCTTCTGTGCGGAATAATTTATATTCAATGGAGAGTTTCTTTGTCTTTATTAAATTTTTCTTAACTCAAAGATACTTAGCCTTTATACAAGGTAGTCCGCGGCTGATAGTATATTCTAAAATAATGATATATAGTCATTTATATAAACTTAGTTCCGGAAATGAATAATAAGGGAGGTATACCCTTTAAAAGGGGAATAATAAATTTCAGTTTTTCTGCAATATCTTCCGACCCCCTTAAAATATCAAATTTATATTTTAACTTAGTCATAGGCCATCCGGACACTAGTGTATATGGCATCAATCAAACCCTCTCTTCTGCTCTCAGTATTTTCCTCATAACTTTCTAATCTTTTTCATATTTCTAAAAATTATTATAGAAAACTAATTTTCAGGTCATTAGAAATAATGAAGGCATTCTTATTGCATTTCGAAAACCAAGCAGTTCTCGAGTAAATTATGCTTAAAAAACAATGTGCATTTACATTTTATAAATAAATTCTTTTACACATGAAGAATGCCTTGAAATATTACATTGACATTTCTGTTATTCGTTAAACTTTGATTCGTTTTTTTTAATAATTCCAGTTTAATTGTTAATATTATTTAAACATGGGTGATTATACGTTATAAGTTTCAAAATGAAAAAAACAAAAACAGTGGCAACGCTAGGTCTCATTTTTTTAAATAAAAAACGTGACCACAACGATTGAAAATTAAGTCTGTCATCATAAATTAGTATATTGTTTTATATGGAGGAAAATCGACATTTTATGTGTGGAGAATGTATTTCAGAATTTAATTTTGAACCAGAATACCAAATTTCATTACGTAATTCGAATTTTTGGTTCACACACGGAGCTACAATTTTGATAATGTACACAAAAACTACTAAATTAAATATCAATCTGACAAATCTTTGAGTTCTATTGTATAAAGTTCCTAAAATGCGTCTGCATTTAAGTGAAAAAATTGAAATAATAAGGTTATTTGGTGATGAGGCTCGAAGTATACAGAGAAATAGCCGCAGAATTTAACCGAAGACATCATTTACGAGTCGATATTAGTCATGGAACTCCAGCCGCAGAAAATGTTATTTTCAATGAAACTGGCAATATTATTAAAAATCTGAGATTGACCAACCTCAGTGTATACACCCGCATCTTGAAGATAACGTAATCTTAGCTGAAAATCAGGCGAATCCATGTCCCCGATATTACACTACTAGATTTTGATTCCTGGGAAACAATGAAGAATAAACTTTGCAAAACCAGGTCCAGGAATCGAGAAGAACTTTATGCTAAAATAAGACGAGCCTGTCGCGAAACAGGCATTCCATAGCTGAGAAGAATAACCAATTATAATTGTAAAAGAATTGAGAAATATATTCAGATTGAAGGTGGATTAGTTGAGAGAGGCTACGTCCGATAGCATATAACAAGAGGTTTGTCAAATGTTAATTAACAAAAATTGGCAACCAGAAAAATGATACTGGATACTGAATATTAGAAAAGTTCAGACTGCTATGCGGTATTTTACTGTCTCATCTATAGATGGAGAAAATGTGTCCGAATCGACATGTATCTGTGTGTCTGTCTCTGGGTGATGTGTTTTTCTCGAACACGGCTCAATATAGGAAGCTGAAATTTTAGACATAAGACCTGGAAGGTTCAAGGAAGAGTCCTATTGAAAATTGGCGAAATTGGCTTACCAGGGGGAGTCTAGGCAGGACTAAAAATAAATGTTCATTTTTGGCGGGCTACCATCAAATACGGACAAACGAAAGGCCTTGAGGTATCTCCCGATTTAAATTGACACCGCTGATCACTTTCAGCAACCACGTCAATTTCATATCGGACTTTTTAGAAAATGCTGTATCAGAAATTTATGACAAGGGAAGTCATCTGGAGTTGCTTTATAATATTTTCAAAAACTTAGCGAAACTTAGTGAATAAATTTACAATTTGTACTTCACTAGTTTAGCAAAATAGTCTAGTTCTCCTTGTAGCAGTAACGCCTATATATTTTTGCGCATGACATACAAAGAGGAAAACTCGACGTTAAAATTACAAAG